>JAFBJR010019394.1:1542074-2151738 GCA_016785285.1 Brachirus orientalis | reverse complement strand
GTGTGGCTACCCCCCCCCCCCCCACACTCTGAAAATTGTAAAGCCACTCTCATCTCTCTTTGCCTCAGTGATGCAGGATAAAACCCGCCAAACTGTCCCTGAAGTACCCGTGCCGTGCCCTCCCAGCCCGCCTCTCCCCTCCTGTGATGAAACAGCATGATGTTTACAGCTCGTTTCTCCTGGATGGATTTCAGACCCCTCACTCTTTTTTGGTCTCTGCTTTAGTTTCTCTCCCCCTCTGTGTCTGTTAGTGGTTAATGAGGTGAATGAAGTATGTATGGAGGACAAGTCCGGGTGAGTGGGTGAGGGAGACAGGGTGAGGCCTCTTCATGTGCTGTAATGACAAGATTAGTGAAGTGCATGAGCTTGTTTTGTGTGTGAGCAGAAAATACAGCAGCTCACAGACTGCACACATTTAGTCGACTACTGGACACTATCCTCAGTTCACAGGCTTTTTTTCAGTCTCTCTGAGTTATAGAGTTTTACTGCAGATCTTACATATAGGTGTTACAGTGACAGGCAGTGGTTACTATTTTTTATTTTGGCCCCCCTACAGACAAGGAGTGTGTCCTTGCTGCCGCTCTGACGAATTTTTACAAACAAAAAATGCAAAATCAAGCACAAGTAAGAAGCAAAACACAAACATATCTTTTCTTTCTCCTGGCATGTTAATCATTTTGTTGATTTATCTTCTGACCCCATTTAAATTGAATAAATGCCACAGGCTGAAATTGTACAACAATTGTACTGTATTTTGCTCGGAAAAAGGGAGCAATGTTTTGGGAAAAGTCCAAATAATTTGTGTACAAGAATCACATTGCTTCATCTCATGACTCTATAGAAGAGTCTCTTGCCCAGGGTTTGATTACTATTGTTACATTCGCCAAGTATGTTATGTTTTGGGCTGCATTTGTCTGTTTATTTGTTTCTGTGAGCAGCATAACTTTGAAAGTAAAGGGCTGGTTTTGATGAAAGGATGTAGGTTATGGCTCAGGCAAGAAATCACTTGATTTTGTCCACAGATGCTGATATATTGTTAACCTTGATAGATCGGGGACAGTACTGACACTGTGGGAAACTAAACAGCCCTGACAGATTTTTATGCTTTCAGATTGCTGTTCTGTTGGGATATCCACTTTTAACCATACATGGGGGATTTCCAAACATTATGGATACAGTCATTTATCAGTCACCCAACATGAAGCACAACCTGCTGCATGTGTCAGCCAGGATCAGATATAAACATGTTGACCACAGCTACAATGTCTTTTTTTTGTTTTTCATTTCATTCAGTGGAAAGAGTTTAAACTGCTCCTCACTATTGTAGAAATAATCAAGAGCTACCGGTATTTGTAACTATAATGTGATTCATTAACTTAATTCATTAACATCATTTCTTGAATGAATCACGTTACTCCATGTGATTACTGGTAATCAATAATTTGACTTTATTAATAATAAATAAATCACCTCTAATCAGAATGTTTATTAATAACCACTTAACTGTTTAAGTAATTTTAAGGTGAAAATGAAATGATACCAAATGTTCTGACAGCATTTGCTATGTTATATAGTTTTTTTTTATATATAATTTCTGGTTTATGTAGCTCCCATGTTTAGGGCAGTGAGGCTGTTGTTTGCTTTTTTTTTTTTTAGATTTTCTTCTTTACTTTTCATAAACAAAGTGCAAAAAAAAAAAAGCAACATATTAAACAAATACTAAAATATCTCATGTAGTAACTACACTGCATCCCATGTAATAACTACACTACATTGTTGTTGTTCTTTCTCTCCACTCCACACTTATAGCCAAAGTCAGGCAAGGGTCAGGTTGATTTTGTGATTTAGAGAACATGAGATCTGTTGTGTTATTCTAACCCTCAGTCCCCCTTTCCCTTTTTGGTCTTTAACCCCAGTGTCTCTCGCTGACCGCGGCCATCACTCTGTCCCTGGGACAGCACATGCGTGTCGGCTGTTGTCTTTTCATCACAGTGAAAGCTGCTTAATCCTGCAGCCTTGTATATTTGAACAAGGGATTGAACAGGGTTTGCCCAGTGGACACTGCTGCCAGCTCCACTGTGGTTACTAAATTTTGGCTGCCAAGCTCGAAGCGGCAAGAACGTGATTGTCTTTCTACATAACATATCACATGCTCACTATAAGGGAAACCACTGCCACATCAAGCATACGCATCCACCTACCCCTGCAATTTCTTATCTTTTTCACCCTCTCTGCCTTAATCACTCATGTAACATTCAAACAAAACAAGCAAAGTTCTTGAGCACCAGTGGATGAACAACTGTTTCCATCCTTGATGTTTGAGATGTCAGACACTTGAAAGGATTCCTAGTTCCTATCTACTCGTGGTGGACATTAAGATTCAATCAACCCCAGACAGCAGACAAGGGAATTTGATGTTTGTTGATGTTGTGGAGCTGCGATTACATCAGTTTCAACTTAATCCAAAACCTTTGTTTGGAGGTGTGTTAGAAGATCAGATTGGTGTCCGTTACACATATTTGGACAGTTCCCATGTTTGAAATAGACTGTTATGGGCTACTGCATCCAAGGTTTAATTGAAATTAATATGATCTAGGGTTGGATCAAGGTTTAAGTTTAGTTTAGATCTCTACTGACCCACAAGGGAAAATTCATCTGTTAACCAGAACTTATCCAAATATTTATTCTGATGTCTCTTCTGTGCAGCGGATCACTCATTTTTATCTTGAATGTGGGAAACAGCAGGTTAAGATGAACTGTTTGCAGCTTTTAAGTTACATTCTGTGTTTTGGTGCTTTTGGTGTTCAGTGGAGTTGTTTTTTTTTTATTTTTATTTTTTCTACCTCAATATGTAAAGTAAGAGTGAATTTTATTTAGTTCTGTCAAAATTGGAGGGATACAATGGACAGAGAGAGAGAGAAACTTTTTTTGTGCAGAAAATGACCATAACACCCATCAACATTCATCTGCAGAAACATTTTATTACACAAACATTTCCACCTTTATATTAGTGACCCTTTTTAAAGCAATTTCAAATCAATTTTCAGCTTTGTTTACTATGCATTAGGGGCTCGGCCTCCCCTGTCTTCCTTTACTATACTTAGAAAAAAAGAGAACATTTTGCACAGATGATGTATCAATCTACCAGTATGCCAACAAACTAGTTATCTAATAGATGGTGTGAGGTGAGGTGGTTGAATCTGACTTGCTGTCACCCCACACCCATCACCCTAACCAGCCCTGATGGTTAGGGTGATGGCAACAGCTGCGCTTCTACTATCACAGTCATGGCGGATGGACAATCAGCTGCACAACAGCCAAAGGTAGAGTCAGTAATGGTCGTCTCCTGTTATTCTAACCATTAACATAATGGCAACATTAGTTCCAGGGCCACGCTTCCCTGCTCCGAGGGTTCCATTGTTTAAAAGCAGAGCTCCTTTTCAAAAACTGCACTGGCCACTGGTGCTTTGAAGACGTTTAGAGGAGCAGAGGGCGAATACAGGCTGGGTAATTCACACATGTCTAATGTCAGCACAGGTTATGTTTTCATTTTTCAGTGTGCTGATCCACATGTTGAGCTTTGCAAATTGTTTAAATTGTGTCAGATGAAATAATAACTTCCCTATAATATGAGTCTGTCTCTTCCTGTGTGTTATTAAAAATAATGTGTTATTTTAACTAAATACAGTGTTCAGCAGGTTTGTCGCATGAGAGCATTTATCTCACTGTTTTCACACGTGAAAATCTTTGCTCTCTATCAGGAAAATCTCTGCTATCCACAGTACTCATTTAAATTTTTCAGTTTTGCTCAGGTATTTGTTCTGACATGTGGTGTGACAAACATATTTATGCTTTAGGTGTTACTTAAATACAAAACTTTGTGAAATCTGTGTAAAAACAAGGCTTTACGTACGTATAGTATAGCACCAGCTCACTGAACAGAAACATGTTGATTCAAAGAAGGTACTAAAAACAAACTATTCAAATAGCTGTTTAGAGAGATACACTGCCCTCCTGTAGGCAGCGGCTGCACTCACCTTGCCACAGCAGCCACACTCCCTTCAACAGGTGACTGAAAAGTCCATTTGACATGTTTCCTGCTTCCGCACACTTCATTCACACGCTCTGCTTTGAAAACAAACTTCGACCCCTGGGGAATCCAAGAAACAGAGAGGCTACTGTCAGCGAGAGACGATCAGGCAGGATATCACCATGACAGGAGCTCATACATAAAATGCCCAGTAATCCCTCAGATGAAACTCTGGTCTTCTGTTCACTGAACTGGGCCTGTTTCTTCTTCTTCTTCTTCTCCTTCTACCTCCACTTCTTGGCTCGCATGATCTGATAAAAAAAGAAAGTCCTCAGTTGGAGCCACTTGCTTCATGGAACTTCTTCACACTGGTGTTTCTCTTTACTTGGTATGAAGAAGACTAAATGCTCGTGCTCTCTCTCTCTCTCTCTCTCTCTCTTGTTCTCTCCTCCCCCTCACCTCTCTCTCAATCTCAATCACACACTGCTGGTTCACTTCTGTTTCTTTTTGTGTGTGTGCAGTCTGGTCTGGCTCTTTGGAGCTGAGTGAAAAGAGGAGAGAGAGAGAGAGGGGGGGAGAAAAGGAAGGATGAAGGCAGGGCAGAGGTGGAGAAAGTGTGTGTACTTGTGCATGTGTGTGTGGAGGGGGTGATTGAGCTCTAAACTCCTTAAACTAAAGGCTCTGGGGAGCTTTTAGAGGAAGGAGCAAAAGGGCAGCAGTAAATAGGAATCAGCACTGGAGCCACAAAATAAAACATTTTTTTTCTCACTTACTGTATTTTAGTGGTATCCAACCATGTCAACAGTTTTTTATTATCATTTTCTTTCTTTCTTTCTCTCTTTCTTTCTTTTTCGGTTATATCATTCTGGTTTCAAAATATTATTTCTGCCATGACCTCGACCTGATGGAGTTAAAAAGAATGAATAATCCTTGTAGAGCCACAAACCTGAGCACACAAAAAAATTAATCCAATCCAAATATGTACATATTACATAAATACAACGTATTGGGTAGCATTTTATTGATACTGACAAACAGACTTTGTGAACCTAAGCCTTTATGCAACTGTTTTTACACAGATATATATATATATATACATGTTTTAGTAAAACGTGTTCAAGATCCCCTTTAATTATTCCTCCTGCCAAATGTGACAGTCCTTCCTTAGTGAAAATTGCTTCAAAATAAAAAACATTAGCATTCTGTCATTTGTATATTTTTTACTGTAAGAATCACATTTAACTATTTTCTTTTGCTCATCACGTCCTACACACAAACTGGACAAACAAAATTACTAATTGTGTCTGTGGAAAATTTGTGCTTGTGGTGTGAATGGTGCTTAAATGCACGACATGGGTTTGCATGTGTCTCAGTGTTCCAGTTTCTCTGAATAATCCACAAACCTCACTGTGAACAGTTTTCTTTGGAATTATATTCGACTAAAGAAACAGTCCCAATAAAAACTCTTCAGTCAAGTCTGTGGCTTATGTGGGGAACATGGTTTCTGGGAAGAGATGTGACTGTTGAAGTTTTAAACAACATTTTCTTTTCATGCTGTGAGCAAGACAAAAAAAAATTCCATTCTCCTTTATTTCACTGGTGTGGAAGATACAATCTTATTGGCAGATATCTCAAAACTTAAGAACAATCTGCATGGTAAGAGACCATGAGCAGAAAAGTATGTATCAACTTAAATAAACTGACCATTAAACAGATTCCACATCAACAACTATCAAACATCATCACCTGCAGCAGCTGCATACACACAGATTGCACAAACCCATATCACACCCTATTAGAAAGACACATGAACACACAAACACTGCAGTCACGCTGATTCATAGGCTCCGTGTGCACATGTGGTCTAACAGCGCTGTTGACACTGTTGACCGCTACCGAGGTAAAGAAAGGTTTCAAAGTGCCTGCCAAGTGAGAGTTGGCAACACATCTATGGCGGGTGGGCTGACCAGAGTCCTGGCATACATTCAAGGGTGCACACACTCTAATGCTGACACCACTACACACAGGCAGTGGCCAATGCAACTGGGTGAGTAATTTTATCACTGGTGTAGTGTTTTCTATGGCAAGTATGAAATGCATCATCTTGCTTATATTAAGGTTCCTTTGCCAATTGTCAGTCGGCCTAAACCTGTTTTCCCTGAGCCATGCATTCAGAGCACTAACTCCAAGTTTCTCACAGTCTTTATGCCACATTCTCAAGGTCAGGAAACGCATTACGTGAAAATTAAAGAATAATTCTACTCTGTTTTTTCTACAATCTTGGTCTTATTGCTGTACTTCTCCCCATCGTTCCAATTATTAACAACACCGCAGAAGTTAATTGCTGACATTTTGGAACACTTCATTAAAAAGTCTCATGCAACCTGAGTCAATGTGAGAATTGGTGAGGTTCTCGTCTCGTGGCATTGACTAAACCCTTGGTTCGCAAACTGTGGTACCTCTACCACCAGTGGTCCGTGAGCTTTCTCTGGTGATGGAAAATCAGAAATACTTTGATACTGTATGTACCAGGGTATGTGATCGGAGTGGAGCTGAGGAATTTTGACCGGAGTGTGTAGAAAATGAAACAAATAATAATTATATTTAATATTATTTAATAATATATTATAATTATATAGAAAAATATAATAAATTAAATAACAGTAACTAGAGTCCTCTTATCTCTCGCTCCAGCTTAGTCTAATTTCACTATACCAGTGTACATGAGAGGAAGAGGAGGATGATGAGAGAGCAGATTATCTCATTGGGAATAAAACTGTTTCCTGTGAAGAGCCTGTAGCTGACTTTGCTCGGCCTGCTAACACCATTGTATTTTAATGTTGGCGATAATGGTGTTACTTTGAGAACTCAATATTTTCTCAGGTTGTACTTGGTATAAAAAGTATGAGAACCACTGAACCTATAACAACTCCGTGATGTTCCTCAGAAAGTTTTTTTTCCCCCAGGGGACAAAAAAAAATCCCTCTTAAGCCAGAGATGCGCTCACTCGACAGTCAGCCTATGGGCAGACGATGACCATCTATATCCCTCATTGCAGCGACGTGTGCTCCACCATTTAATGTCACTCTACCATTTGTCGAATTCCGTATTTTAATACTTAAAGAGTCAAATTGGACTATATATCCACCATGCATGCAGCACCATTTCAGCTGCTTAAACAAACAAACAAACAAACTTCTGCTTGTTTTTTCAGACACTGTATTCTACACAATGTCACCTACCAGTCCACCATTATCAGAATGCTTATGGATTATCTCTCTCCGATGTTAGGAAGGTAACAGTAACAGCACAAATACTAACACTACTATGTTAATCAAGGTCAATCTAGTTTTCAATGGTGATATGATTTAATCTCTTCCACCTCTTTAAATGAACAAAACGGTGTTTGCATTTTTCTCCCTCAGACATCACTTATTCGATGACAAGAATCCCTGCATTATGTATTAATCCCACAAAGTAATTGTAGTAATGCCAGGTTAGATATTTGGATAATGAAACTTCAGATTCTGACATTCTCATCTAATTTTTCATCTTGACTCAGAGGTTCGGCATCTCTGTGTGCAGAGCCCTTCATTGTCTGCATGGCATAACTGTCATCTGCCCATGTCTGTAACAATATGTACAGACCCAGATAGAGTACGTTCATCCAAGTGCTTCCCATAGAAAACTGTGACTGGACAAGCGTTGACTGAGCATGGTCCAGTGGGGACAATACAATGAAATGGAATGCAGGATCGGGTACGCATGAGTGGACTACAAGACTGACATGGACCCTCATTTCATGGCACCGCAGGCGTGTGTGCATGAACATAACATGAGCACAACGGACTCCCTGCGGACACGTGACAAGTATGAAGAGGCCTTTAAATGTTAGTATTATAAACATATGTGTCTCTCTCATGTTTCAGGTCACAGTGAAACACGTGTGCAAGTGAAACAAGTGTAGTGAGGGAATGTTTTACTGATGAGGTCAATATCAGCAATTTGACTGACAACAATTATGCATTGCATCGTTACAAAGAATGTAACCTGGGTTAAATGATGTATTATATTAATTACTATGAGTACTTAAGCACACTTGAGTCACAATTAACAGGGCAAGACGAAGGTTCTTCTCTGAGGTATGACTAAGCTGATGATATGGTGTATGATGGTCTAGCTCTTCTTGTCTTTCCTTGGACAGTCCAATCCTTGTTGTCAAGTCATCCCTACTATTATTAGGGCCTAATCTGATTATTAATCAGTGCCTTCGGCTAAGCGCTAACTTGCTGTGACAGACCTCACAGAGAGTGAAGAGGAGGGAGGACAGACACCGCTGATCTCTGATCCCAGATCTGACAGCAGGCTCCCTCAGGAGGACACTGCCTGGGGTGTCAGCAGCTTTGATCCACTCAGGGTCCTCTCAGGAATGCACACACACACACACACACACGCACACACACACGCACACACACACAGACACAATGGGTCCCTGACTTCAGAGGACATTGTATTAACTTACATTCATTTCCTGGAGACTTACTCTAACCATAAACATAATTACGAGTGCCCTAATCCTGACCCTGACCCTAACTTTAACCTAACCCTAACATTAGCCTAACTTTAAAACGTGTTCACCTAAAAATGTAATAATTTATGTTATGGGGTCTTGATTTTTGTCCCCATGGGGAAGACAAGTCCACATTATGTGACTCTGTAAACCGGTTCTTGTCCTCACAACATGAGGAATACCAGGTACACACACACAAATACACACATTCACTACTGCATTCTGATGTCCATGTAAATGCATGCACATTTAATCTCACCCTCACACCACTTTTTCCCTTTTCTGTCTCCAATACATAGACACACACACAAACTACTGAACGTGGTCTTCTGGCACACACATTTAGGAGCTGGCATTAGCTGCTTGAGAACACACAGCACTATTTAATAATCAAATAATTTCTCAATCCTGTAACTAATACCTCTCCATCAAACACAAGCTATCAACTGTGGTGGGCTCTGTGTGTGCGTGTGTGTGTGTGTGTGTGTGTGTGTGTGTGTGTGTGTGTGGTGTGTGTTTGCTTGGGCACGTATCCTACATATGATACACGTGCATGATCACACACACACAGACTGCACATTCTCACATAACTTTACACATAGTTTATTCATGCTAGTCATTTTGTGTTTCCATTACCACATGCCTCCACAATCTCCTATCGCCCCCTGTGGGACAAATGAGGAGACAATAAAGGACGGAACATACTGCATGTGTGAAATACGATCTTTGAGTGAAAATGGAAGTCCAAAATTAAAACCATCAGTAGAGCAATACTCTACTTAGTACTTAGGTTTGTAATGTCCGCTACAGATAGGTACTGGTTCTCTCTTTTATCACTCTGTGCAAACCAAATGGTAAAACTGTCATCTTGAATTAATAATTTGAATTGTTCACCATTACCTTCCCATGTAATGATAATCCCAACTGTCTGTAGACCAAGCTAACGGACTTCAGAGAGATTCATATGAATCTGTCCAGGTCACAATGATGTACTCCTTGACTGTTTTCTAAATTAATAACTTGCAATGCACCATGTATGTATTAACACAGTGTTACCACACTAAACCAAATAGTGCTTTTATATTGATGAAATGGCCTGATGTGGTCCATTTGTACGATTCTCCTGCCAGTTTGCTGACATGCTTGTAGTTCATTTCACCATGTGGGTGATATTATTTCAGGAATTCACAGTATCCTAAACACTGAGTCACAAGTTGGAGGCTGACATGAACAGTTTGCCTCTTGGCAGCTTGTAATGATAATTCAAATGATATATGACATGACATATTACTACATACACAGTGCTGCTGATTTAAAAAAGGTGACTGTTGACAACAGGGTAAAAAGAAAAATGAGTTTTAGAGAAAACAAAGTGCCTATAGAGATTTATGTTTTCTTCTTTTTCGGTGTCACTGGTCAGCAGGTGCCAGTGGTTGTTTCCTTGGAACATTTGGTCTTATTTGTGTGTTTAAAAGAATTGGATTTCATGTGTTAAAAATGTTCACTCACTGGGTTCCACAACTCATTTGCACTTACATAACTTACACTCTTTACTGTAAATTATAATGGGCACAGTGTCCAGCTTTGTAAAGCAAAAGCAGCGTAAAAATGCCTAAAACATTAGGTCTCTCAAATGGCTAAGTCTATGAGAAAATATCTGTACTTCATTTCAACATCAGTGAACATTTTCTTGGACGTCCATTTTTTTTAAATATGGTCCCATTAAAATGCAATAAATGATAAATCAGACTCCAGTGCATGGCTATGGCCTGATTGACAGCAGATCCCGGGCTCACTGACCTGATGCTCCTCACACCCTCAGAAAAATCTACCCCTCACTTCTTCCCGTACTTCACCCACTCATCCAAATATGGTCCCCACTGGTTTGCAGATGGCATTGGCGAAAATGTGAAACTCAAGACTGCAGTTCACAAACCAATGGAACCAGTTGAAAGACATGTTTTCTTCACTGTTTGGCATGAGTGAGAGAATTTAACTGTAAAACATTAAAATCCACACACTTATGGAGTAGATGATGTTAATGTTTAACTTTCTATGGGTATAAAAATGTTTAGGTTAGGTGTACATTGAATAAGACAAGACACCCCTGCACTAGATTCCTACAGGGCATTATTCTTTCAGCTCCACTCGCCCCATTCTGGTCTGCTGTTACAGTTGCAAAGTTATGATTTGACAAAAGCTGTTCAGGGATGACGGTTTAGCTAAGAGTCAAAATTAAGTTGGACAAGCATAAGCATATCATTTTGTGGTGAGCTAAAAGCACAACTTTACATACAAGCCAAGGGTGACGAGAATCCTTCCTGATATGTTTCACTAATGGAGATGGAAAATTAAAAGGATTGGAGTGACACTGAATCTGCTGTGGCAACCTGCAGCCTGAGAGTAAAAAAGGCTGTGGCGGGTAATCATCTGTAAGTGATCAGTATTTTTGAACATTTGCTCAACTTTTCCCGGAGAGTATCTTCCAGAGAGAGACCATCTGGTTCCCACTGTCACTGACAGGAGACATGTTCCGCCCTATCTTTGTCTCAGCTGCCAGTGCTCCTCTTTTTTGAATCTATGCGAGTATACATGTGTGTCTGCATGTGTGCGTGTGTTTGTGTGCACTCGCCTGAAACAGTCATTGATTTTATCGCCTTTTTTTATGCATGTCTGTTTTTGCACCTTTTTGAAGATAGTGCAATATTAGTTTGTTGATGCACTTTTGTCTGAGTGAGTTTGACAGTGGCCTCCAATTCGTTTCCACACTCAGAATATTATATCAGGTGCCCTTTTTTTTTTTTGTTGGTCAACCTCCTCGTTCATTGCTGCTTTCGGACATGAACTAATCTCCAGAGATTCTCCAGAGATTGTGCAGAGGGGCTGGTTGTGTGGACACAAATGTCTGCAGAGGTCGCGTTGGAGGTTCTCCACAGAATAATCTCCCTTCCTTGTCAGTGTGAGCTCACAAACACAAGAACGCTGCAGTAGATCCCTCACGAGGTTCCTCCAGAGATTCTTCTGCTGTTGTGAATGTGTCTCACTAAGATGAAGACCCGCTGTGTTTGCTATATTTGAGGAAAGATCTACGCAGAATATCCTCGTCCATATCTTCAGATATTACCTGGAGTTCATCCCTGAAAAGTGCTCATGTGACAGGCTGAGTGTGGATGTTTCCAGCACTATAGGGATGACACATTTTGACGTCATCATGACGCTTTCATGTGTTTCATGTATCTGATAATACTTTGCTGTTTGCTATCAGTCTGAATGGTCTTGAGCATGACAGACAATAACAGTGGCTGTATTTCAGAAAATATTAACCCATAACTTGCTGCAAAGGCAAGAGTGCTAACCACTACATCATCCGTGTGGCCCTTGAAGCAAGAGGTCCCGGATTCGCGACCTGGTTGGAACAAGGGCCCTTCTGCAGTCTTCTGGAGTTTGCATTTTCTCCCCAAGTGTGCGTGGGTTTTCACCAAATACTCTGGCTCCTCCCACAGTCCAAAAGCTTGCAGATTTAGGGATTGGACACTCTAAATTACCCGTAGGTGTGAATGTGAGAGTGAATGGTTGTCTGTCTCTTTGTGGCCCTGTGATGGACTGGCGACCTGTCCAGGGTGGTACCCCACCTCTCGCCTCACGACCATCATTGGAGGACAAAGCGGTAGAAAATGAGTGTTTTTCTTTCAGAATACTAGGTACAAAGAATTAAAAAATACTTGTGTGCTCTCATGTTGCATTAACACGAACAAAATGGCATTCCTCCTCTCACTTGCTCCATAACGTGTTTAGACATCTGCAGCAGTGGGAGAACTTCAAACTCAAACACTTCAAACACAGTGCCTATCTTATCTGCACATTTAGGAAACATCAAAACATCACAGTATCTCAGACCTCACCTGGTTTCACCATCCAGCTCTGTCAACAAACCTCAAACCACAAGAAACACAACATGATGAGATTTACACTGTTTGGTTTTGGGTCAAAGCTTGGGAAAACCCTGGCACTGGTCCACCCTGGTTTCATTTGTTCAGAGAAATTTCATGGGCAAAAGACAAAGAATGTTGCACAGGAGATGTGGGTGTCTTACTATGCTCAGAAAAGGCAGGTATATGAATATATGATGATTAAAGGGCATGGTCTTATCAGCAGCATTGTTTGTGGCTGCATGTCAAGAAGGCAAATATTTACCTTTTATGTTGACTCACAAAAAAGCACTACACACTACACTACAGTCTACAGTTTGGTGTAACAAGTTTGACCAACCTTATTTTTGTTCTTAGAATAATTAAATACAGTTTTAGACAGTTTCATTGAACAAGGAATTGTTTATCTTTTTGCACTTACTCAGAATGACATAAATCCTTCATGGCACCTGTTAGAGGTGAGTGATCTCTTCTTTTTCTGTTAAAAAATATTATTATTTTATTTTTAATAATATTATTATTATTATTGTTATTTAAATGCACTATTACATATTTTGACAAAACAAATACAGCTGTAAATCTAACATTGATTATTGTATTCTTCAGTAGATGTTGTGATTTTAAATAGCTAGTGAAAGCCAGGCCAGGCTCATTAAGACATTATGGCTTAATCACTAAATCTAATTTCAATAACTCCAAACATTGCTAATCTGGTTACTTCTGCTCACTTGCTGTGTGTTTACTGTAAAAGCAGATTTGCAGCAGCCTGTTTGCAAGATGATGAGGTGGAAACTATCCACACTTCCCTGGCTCTTATTATCTTTACTTCTAAACGATGGATAATCTCATGACATGTGACATATCTCTGGTTTATCTTCTCCTATATTTTAAGTTTAAGTGGATATCATATGGAAAAAGCACCTTTTGAGCAAGATATCCTACCTCAGTAATGTGGTACCCTCAACATATAGTCATCATATCGCAATTTGCATGAAGCCAATGTGAAATAATCGTGTTTGCAGCATTCTGAATTCAATACGTGTGTTTCCAATTAGTTTAATGTTTAAATAAGACTGTGCCTGCTTTGGACATGTGTCTTGATTTATGCTATGTGAGGACTTCTTGATTTATGCTGCTTTGCACAAAAACGTTGCCATGTCATTGTCTTCCAAAGTGGGGAAGTCGCATCAATTCTTTTTCACGTTCAAGTTCATCCAAACTGTAATTAAGATAACGCATTTCGGCAAAAGGCACTTAAATGCAGAAATGTACTGTATAGTTTGGCACTGCTGCTATTTGAGAGGCTTGTTTGACATGCACAGTGAAAAGAAAATGTGTGTGAAAGGGACGAGTAGATCAGTTTACAGCTAAAGAGGAGTCTTATTTTATAAATAACTCCACTTAATAAGTGAATTAAAACCTGGCCCCTGCTGAGGTTGTTGGGTTATGGCCATGACAGATGTGGGCAGGAGTCACATCTGGTTGGTATGGTGTACAAACTAGAGCTAATGGGGTGAAAGGGGTGAGGGTTTGAGGCTGGCAGATGTCAGTGTCTGTTATTGACATAGCTGCCATCGTTGGTCTTCTTTTCATCCATCAGCTGGAATTGACCGAGGATCCCCACTGCTTTGTAATATGACCCAGATGATTGATCTCCTGCTACAGAGAAGGTGCACGCACACGCATGCAGACACGTATGAAGGAAATACACACATGGACGCGCACACATGCTCCCTCTTGAGACACACTTGCCCTAACACACACACACACGCACATTAACTCACCATTCTGTTGCTGCTGTCATCTGCCATTTGGATCCATATCATTTGCCTTTGCAAATCTGCCCACATATTATTTTACTCAACTTCAGCTGGCAAAAGAAATTTTGTCCTGGTCTGTTAAAGGGAACTTGACATGCAGAAGTCATGTTGGATTAAATCCACCGGCAAAACTTGAGACACTGATACCACCCACCCACTGCTGATGATTTATGAGCAATGTAACTCGTATTTGGTATCAACCTCCTGTAAAAGTCAGTCAGAGATTACATCATTGTGTAAAATGTGCCACACATCTTCAAAGATTAAAAAAGTGTTACTGGC
This sequence comes from Brachirus orientalis, assembly GCA_016785285.1. Taxonomy (NCBI): domain Eukaryota; kingdom Metazoa; phylum Chordata; class Actinopteri; order Pleuronectiformes; family Soleidae; genus Brachirus; species Brachirus orientalis. The sequence goes on along the minus strand of JAFBJR010019394.1, from coordinate 2,137,107 downwards.
CTGAACATGTGAGCCTTGCTTTGTTTTCTTAAGTTATCCTGCTGAACACAGAGACTTTCATGTTTTAAAGCAATGCCATTGGACCTTGTGTGGTAAATCAAACACACCTCAAATATTTCAAATGACCTGGGTTGGTTACTGTTGTGTCTCATATCCTCTAGTTTATTGCTGCATTCAACGGAAGGATAGAAACAGAGATGGAGGGAGGGATGCAGCGGTGGCAGTCTCATGACTTGTCACATTCCACGGGAGGTTTCTGCAAAATGTGGTCCCAGTATGTTCGAGATTAGAGAGAGACATAAGGAGGCTGGGCGAGGTGAAGGCTGATCCTGAACATAGGTAGTACTTCAGAGAGCAGTGACAGCATTTTCATTATCTTTGATGGTGACCTGATGGGAAGCCCTGAGTAGATTTTATTTAGGTTGATTTAACGTGTATAAAAGATAAAAGTATAAAGCCAGATGAAGAGGAAAGGGAGTAACCTTACTCATTTACAAAAATAAAAAAAGGGGAAAACAAATGAAATCACATGAAAGCCGATGTTAATATGCAGCTCCACAAACTATTTGATATATACTAAATGTAAAGATTAATTTTTATTTAGGCTAAACAAGACAAATAGAAGGGTGAGTAACTGGGTAATTTTCAGAACATGATTTCATCTGGGTGCTTATATCGCTGCACATTTGATACCGTACTCACCGTGGCTGTGCGTATTCATTAATAACACATGTCTACTGAACTATAGGCATTACATAAAAAAGACCAGAGTTGCAACGTGCTTTGCAGGATCACAGCAAATATATCATCATGGACCACAACAGACATTTTACAAAGTGGTCAGTCATAGAAAAAATAAAATTAGCTCTTGTTATCAAGGACAAGAAACAGAAAGACAGGGTAGAGAAGAAGGAGGCATTATTGCAACATTGGGGACATTAAAAAACACAAAAGAAAGAAGGATTATCATTTTGTTATCAACCAACAGATCACAATAGATTTAATTTCATTTCATTTGGAACTGATTCTCCGATCAGAGGGAGATCAATTTAGTGAAATCAGTGAAAAGAGGTGTTTTTCTTTAAGCTGAATAAAAGTAACTTAACATAACAGCTTTATTTTTATTTTTGTATTTATTTTTTTACTATAGTTTTATTTTCTCACTGAATACAGTGATGATGAAAGGTACATTTTATCCAATAGTGGTGTTTCTATTGTTGACAACTTTTCTAGTGCGTTGTTTGTGTTTTCTATATTAAATATGTTGTATTCTTCCACATGGACAATCTGTGTTTTAACAGATTAACTCAATACTTTCTTTTAAGTTTTGTTTACTTTGTGGGAGGTGCATTTTCCTTGCTTTGTTTACCAACTCTGTTGGATCAATATTCATATCCACCATCTGTCCTCTATACCGCTTATCCTTTCAGGGTCGTACGGGGAGCAACAACCCATTTGGGTGATACGTAGGATAAACCTCTGACAGGTTGTCGGTCTATCACAGGGCCAACATAAGGAGGCAAACAACCACTCCAACCCCCATCTGCACATCTTTGGTCTGGAGCAAGAACATGCACGTCCACACATGCTGCCTCTCAGTATAAATATATGGAGAGTTTGACAAACTACACTAAATGTTCTCTGTGACAACTTTATTGGGTGATAATTTGTCAGTGTTGTGTGTACAAATTATTCTGCTCCTCCCCAGTGGCCAAACCCACAGTTATTTCTGCCCTGAGTCCAAACTTGCGGTGTTAAATAATTTCATGAGTGGACATTATCTGCAGGATGTCTCTGATTTATACTGTCCAACAAAACGTCACTGTAGAGTCAACATGTTTAAAACATCAACTCGCCTAAAATCTGGCCTTATCGGAAATGATGAATTAATATTTAGCACAAGCACAGACAGTTCTCGTATTGGGCGTTCCAAACCTGCCTCTCACTATCGCAATTTCAACTGATTTTTGTTTCCTAGATACAGCTCTCCACTCCCTCAAACTCTGAAAAGCAGAACATCCTTTTGGATTCTCCTCATGCACTCAGCTGGTGATAAGGAGCTGAGGTCTGTTGAACTTGGAAAATAAAGAAAGCTTTTGATTTGTTTTCTCATGCAGCCTTTTAAAAAGAGAAGGGAATGACATGAGCTCACTTTTAAACACCCACATCCCCGTGTCTGATTGTAATCATCATTACCTCCACATTGTGCCACTTCAGGTCTGTGACTGACTTTGAGACACTGATACTGACAGACGTAGTGAGAGCTGATAAGGATGGAGGGATAAGCAGGGGTAAGGATGAGGACGAGCAAGTGAGACCACAGAAGTGACTGCGTGGCAGCTAAAGCTTTGAATAACTCTCTAATGTCATACCTGCAGACAGGTGCTCGGCATGGCAGAACATGCGTGTGAGGGTAGGAGAGGTGGGCAGAAAGTGGGCGGGAATGAGGAGGACCTTCAGCGTGGATCAAAGAAGGTCACGCTATTCTTCCAGCTTCATCCCTCCACCCCCACTCCTCGCACCCTCCCTCCTCTACTGGTCTGGAAACGATAGATTTCATCCATGCTTTGGTTCCTGTAGAGTGGAAGTGGTGTGGGATTACCAGGGTGGGGCCTGAGCATGTGATGTGGAACTAAGAGGAGAACACAGGACCTGTCTAGTTCATTGTGACACTCAAAATCAAAATGAGCAACGTCTATTCCACAAACCTTCAGTTGAATTTTCTTTATCATAAACATTTCTTGGACTGTAACAAAGACCTGTGTTTTTGTTTTGAGACCACTAGTCCTCATGAAGACCCAAACCTGGTCCTAATTTACGAGAATCGTAAGAACTAAAATTTGAATTGCGATGAGGTTAGGGTTAGGCATTAACTGGTTTTGGTTAAGCTTAAGGATATGACTTTGTTTGGGCTGTCCCAATTAATTTAAATCATTGTGAGTTGAATTTTCTTAATCATAAACATTTCTTGGACTGTACCAAAGACCTGTGGTTTTATCATATATACTTTATTTTGCTCTTGAATCCCTTGGAAAGAGGATAGATTTTGGATTTGATTATATTTTTGTTAAATAATGCTTTGTTTGAAGTATAATTTAAGAGTTGCCCTCACCTGGATGCTTGGAACATTTTTATGCCACTACCAAACAGCTTGCAACTCATTGTGTTTTTTGCTGCATTTAAGTTAAGAAAGTCAGAACTTGTATTCATGACATACACAACATATACACATTATTATTATGTTTTTTTATTTTATTAAATTGTTACTTCCCTGGGTTAAATATTATTTTTTTTTTTCTAAATACACAATATCCTGGAAGAGGTTTCACAAAACATAACAGTTAACAGACTGAATATGACAGGGTGAGTTTTAAACGGGGTTGTCTGAAACACGGCAAACGACCCCATTTGAACGCTACATTTTTATTCACAGGGTTTGGTGTTTCACGTGGTTCTTGGATAAGCTACAACATAGCAAAAGCAAACAAATATTGGTTGGTGGAGGGAAATTTTGGGTATTTCATTAGGCCTGAATAAATTACACTGGTGTAAGGTAGATGTGTTAGCATTCGAATTGTTTCCATCTGTTCTGATGTTTACTTCACCTGCTTTACCTGTGCCTCCTGACATTATATTTGTTCTTTTGCAAGTTAATCAGCGCTTGTGGTTTTGTCCACTTAGGTTCCTTTCTCTCACACTCCACTTACGGTCCATGCATGTTTGTTCCAGCCACAGCATTCTTCATTGCTTATATTCCTGTAGTTATTTTAAGGCTTTATGATATTTAATTTATGCAAACGCCTCTGCACAGCCACAATTCCCATCTATGGAGTCTTTATATAGCTGTTGGACGAGGTGTATTTATGACTCTAGTCCCTTTATGATTTCTCTACTGTAAAGGAATAACAGCCTGGCAAGTTGAGGTGAAGCGAACAGGCCATTATTTACTGTGGTGTTGCACCTCAGAGACACGCAGCCGTGATACGGGACAGAAGGCATGAGGGAATTAAATTACACCCGAAATTTAGTGATCCTTCAAAAGAATAGCCTCCCTTGTTGGATAGGTTTACCTATGTTTCAGCAATGGAGTCCACCCTCCCACCCTTGGAAATGTCTTTGCAGGAGTAAATGGCAAAAACAGGTCAGAGGGAGCAAGTGAAAAATTCCAAATGAAGTTTCGAGGTAGTTTGTGGCTGCAGTGTGCAGTGACATGTTGGCTCCTGTGTTTTGGGCTCCAGTAGACCCTGCTGTAGGTTTGGTTTAAAAGGAAACGGCTGATGTCTAATTACCTGTTGAGATGTGGTTTGGATTAAAGCAGCCCTTGTGACAGTATGTCTTTCTTCTTGATGAGGAAATTACAGCCTACTGCCGGAGCTCATGTTCTCTTGATTTGCATCTTGAGGTCTTCACCTGCGTCCATGCTTCTCTGTACTTTAAATTATGTGGTGGGGAAAAAAAAAAACCTCATCAGAACTCGAGTTGGTTTATTTTCTCTGCCTGGAGGAGTTGGAGGTTTTTGAACCTCCAATTCACACATGAGAATTATTTTGATTACGTTTGATAATAACACTTCATAATGCAAAATGGATCACACAAGAAGACTCTACACCTCCTGGCTGCTAAGATAATCACATCTGCAGTGTGTCTCTGCAGATCAGTTATTCTGAAGTTTATGTGTTGGTGAGTAAACCAGTGAGGTCAGACAGTGTGTGTGTTTTTGTACTCGTATTTGTTACCTCTTTAGGACCTTTTCTGGCATATAACCACTAATCCTCACGAAGACCCGAACCTGGTCCTAATTTCTGAGAATCTTAAGAACTAAAATTTGAATTGTGATGAGGTTTTGGTTAAGCTTAAGGATATGGCTTTGTTTGGGCTGTCCAAATTAATTTAAATCATTCTGAGTCCTTAAAAGGCCAGCTAAGTAAATTTGTGTGTGTGTGTGCAGCAAAGAGGGCAGATAAAGGGCAGGGATTATCGGACTGCCCTTGATAACACACAGGTGGCTGATCTTGGGGCTTAAGGTCTGACGCTGTCCCACAATCCACTATTCCCTACTCTGTGCACACACACACACAATTCCTGTTTCCGGTGAGGTGCAGTATCATGTCAGAGCTCAGGTTTCAGTCTTGGTGTGCAGCTTTAGGTTTATGCAGCTGTAGGGATGAAACAGTCAATGTAAAATTCTGCCTGTTGGTGTGGAGGTAAAGGGTTATTGATGGAAGCTTTATTGTTTGAGGAATATGTCTGACTGCCTCAGGATCCCTGTTTGATTTACAGCTTAACACCCTGTTGCCTAAGACATAAATTACGCCATTACAGAAGGAAAAAGAAAAAAAAGTGTGGAGAGAAAAAAAAAAAGAATTTTATTGCACAAACAAAATAAGCTATTACTCTCTATGTCTCTGCAGCACATTCTTCAGTGACAACAATTCATCTTCAATTTCACACCAGAGTTTTACAGTGTCAGAACCCCATAAAGTGCTTGAGTAAACTAAAACTCTCCATGGTTGCTGCTGGTGTTAGTGGTGGGGGTGAGACAGAGAGAGAGAAGGGGTTGACATTTATGGATGAGGCTTTCCACCATCTCTACTATCCGGTTTTAAGAGTTGTTACTAGCAGTGAGGGCCGAGTGTGGGGACTCAGCTGACAGGGTCTGGGGTGGCTGCACTGTATTCACAGAGGCTCTGTAAACTGCGGCTGTGATGTGCACATCCATCACAGCCTGGCTGCATGCTGGGTTTTAGGATGGAAGTGCATTTGTTATACTGACACGGCCTGGGGGACAAGAGGGGGAAGGAGAGGGAGGTCAGGATTAGGGGAGTGGAGCAGAGCAAGCCGAGGTCATGATTAGGGTGTCAGAAGACTGGATGCTACAGACGAGGTTATTCAAGATAAGAAGATTCTTGTAGGGTTTTAAAGACTCCATGGCAACAAGTCTGGTCATTGCAGAAATCTCACTTGTTCTTTAACAAGTCTCTGCATTATTAGGTGAGGATTTGTGTGACAAAGGCAGGGCCTTTTAGGAATTTGATTAACAAAGCAAAACATACATAGGAGGAGAGTAAATGAGTTAAAACCCAGAATAATTGTGCTGAGAAAATGATTGCCAACACTTCTAAGCTGAGTCATATTAAACTGATTGACATCAGCTGCTCCAGTCACCAGGCATATTCATTAATTGTTGGCTTAGATGTAATCTTTTTGGTTTATCTTAAAGTCAGTATCTTCTGTCTGTCAATTAATGCTCCCAGTGGACAAATGATGCAGGAACTTTATTATTGTTTCCAGAGGAATGGCTAGATTTTCAGCCAAATTACTTTACACAAGCTGTGCACCAACAATGCTGAACAGGAAATAAGGAAAAACAACAACAACAACAACAACACATTACTGCGAAGTTTCTCCATGATAGTTTTTCTGTACTACTGAACTATGTGGCTTTCGACAGAGCCATGTAGTTCAATTATGATCATCATGCAACACCACACTGGGAACTATTTACAGTATGAAGAAAATGCTAAGAATCTTCAGTGTATTCAATGGGTAATATAGAACAATTTGGACATTGTTAAGGGAAAGAGATAATAAAGTTTACAAAGTAAGATCCATAACTATTGAAAACCAAAAACAAATTGCTTTGATTTAAGGGGAATATATGGAGGTGGTCCAAATCATTTTCTTTAGTTAAAGTCATAATACACCACACAGTAAAAAGACGGGGAAATTGTAAGGGAAATAAAGGTGTGTGAATACATTATAATCAGGATCTAAAGTATAAATGTAAAATTACTGAAAAATGCTGCAAATGATAATCACTGACATTCGGCTACCAAAATGTTACTTACTGCTAAGTCTGTGAATGCTAATGCATTTTATCACTGGAAATCTCAAATAGGTATGTAAGGTTGGAACTAAAGCGATTTGTTAGTTTGTTTTTGAACTGGGCGTAACAGGCCTTTAAACACAGACAAGGAACAATAATGACAATAATGTAAAGATGACTGTTTGTGTGGTGCTCCCCTCGCCACCCTGTAATCTGTGCTAACCTGGCTGTCTGGCCCCGTTTACAGGGTCGGAGGACAGGGAGGAGTGATGCTGACAAGGTAGATCAAAGCAAAGACAGGGAGGAGGGGTGAGAAGAGGTGAGGAGGGGTGGGGGGCGACAGAGATTAGGTTGATGGAAGAGTGAGAGAGAAAGAGAGATTATAGGTCAGGAGCGGGGCTGTACGGAAAGAATGACAAGAAAACAACAGGTCTGAGCTAACAATTATTTTTTTTCAGACCTTATCAGACTACTTACTGGACTTCACTCTTTGTATGGTGGAAGTGACCCAAGTTGATATGGAGTGTCTTTATTTTATAATCCCAAATGTTGATTGCTTTTTCAGATTTCATCTTTGAGCCAGCGGGACGTTTTTTCTCCCAGCAGCTAAACCCTCCAATCACACATAATGATTTCCATTAGCTTGATGGAGGCGGTGAAGACTTTCTGTCCATCTCAACAAAAAAAACATTTCCCAAGAGTTAACCAGAAATAATTTAAGCCCACATTTCATTGATAACTGTACTCAAAAACCCACTTTTTTTGATCTGAAGTGATAAACAAGATGTTGGTAGCAGACTTACATCCTCAAAATATTATAATGTGCAGTTGTTTTAGCAACCAGGCAGTTTTGCCCCACAAATTAAATTAGGAAATAGATTTAACCTTCTAATTTCTACAACCACTAATGAAAGTTCAGAGAGGTGAAGGGGAGGAAGAAGGGATGACAAAGAGGAGGAAAGAAGGAAAAAAAAAGACCAGAGTTGGGGAGAAGAGATGAGGAGGAAGAGGAGTGTTGGATGTACAGTAAATCACTTAGAGATCTGTCTGCTTCACGCCACACTGCAGCTGAAACCCCAGCGTCCACAGCTGAACATCTGTTGTGTTTGGCTATGACACCCTCCTCTCCTCTTTCTCCTCTCTCCTCTCCTCTCCTCTCCTCTCCTCCTCCTCAGCTGTTTGACAATCCCTCCCACGAAAGGTTTTATTCATCTCTTACATATATGGGATCTTTGACCTGTGAAAAGGATGAAGAGGAGGAAGAGGAGACATGGGGGTCTGAACATGAAGAGAAGGAGTTTACAAATATCTGAGCTTCTCCGTGAGAAAAGGCTCATCACACATTCCTCCAAACACAACAGTGTCTGGCTATAACATGTGGTTATTATGGATCACAGCTTTGCTGACTCAGAGATGAGCTCATGCTTCTCTGGCAATAGATTATCTTCCAGTTGTCCTAAATAGAATCTCATATTCTTGTTTTTCTGGACACATGAAGCACAGACCAAATTAATGGTCAGTCCAGTAAAAACATTTTTGAAAGTGCCTAAATGGGCCTTCAATGAAAATACTTCCCTTAAAGGAACATCGAATGATTGTGGTCAGTTTTCTGTTAATGACTGACACTTGATCTGCCACGACAGTTCAAAAATATGTTCTATAGTAAATATATAATAAAACAAGAGAGGTCAGATCGGCCAAGGCCACTATGTTCCCCCACAGTGTCAGCACAGAGCAGGATCCACATTTAAACCTAACTGTCTTCTTCAGTGTACTATAACAGTGAGCATTCTGTCTTGCAATATTAACAATTGTCTGTTTGTTTGTTTTAAATCCTGTATCTAGATCTGTTTTTGGATCCCTACCAAAAGCTAATCATTTTCTTTCTTGTGCCTTACTATATCCTATCTACTAAAGAAACCTACCTACCATGTCCTGTCCCCAAAAGGTAATCAACCTCTGTAAACTTTCTCATAAAGGCACCAAGTAGAAACAGTGGCCAAAGCATTAAACTGCTAATAAAGGTATCTTTTATTGTTTGATATTACAGGAAATTAAATGAACCTGATTTTCTGCAAATGTTTATTATTTCTTTAGTTTTTTATCGTCTTTATGTCTGAGAAGTCTGAGAAGTTTGCCATGCCTTCCTTGAAAAAGAGGTATTTCATTTCAGTGGGACTTTTCCCTGCTTAAATATATAGTAGGTTAAATAAAAATAAGGTAACAGTTGACATTGGAGTACAGTAACAACATGCTGATAGGACAGTTGTCTTATCGATGGGGAGGTAATACAGTCTTAATTCTAATGAAATGTCCACCTAGTTTCAATAATAGTAAAATTAATATTACAGTAATATCATGTTGTTTGCAAATGTATAATTAAAATCCAGATAGCTTGTTAGTGAGAATTAATGTAGGCTACGATCAGTGAAATACCCTCACGGGAAAATGTTTGCGAATCAAAATTGGAAATCATTCACTGGAAATCATTATAAAGGTGAAATCCATCCTCCCTTGGGTCCCTAACACATTTTCCATTGTTATTACTGAGCTATTACTTGGTGATAATGCTAGAAATGTGATAACATTACCATATCTGTTATCATATTGCTAACATAGGGAAAAATACTTTAAATCACACAACATTTACTTGACATTTAATGTGAAAAATAAATTAGGAAGGTTTGCACTTTGAGAATTCTGTTGTTTTGCAATAGAATTCTTTCTTTTTTATGATAAATCACACCATATTTATCGATCAATCCAGCTCTGTTTCTGTTGGTTTAATCCATATTTTTTCCTGGTGTTTTGCGTTTTGTTGTATTTTTTTTTTCCTTAAATGATGTTGACTGTCTCATGTCCCTGTCACATCTCTGTTTTTTCTTTTTTTTCCTCTGGTCATGTCTGTCTCCAGCACCTTGCTAATCAGCTCCACAGTTGCTCTTTGTCTCCTGCTCCTGAAGTCCCGTCAGGCATGTAGTCCAATAATAACCCGGCCAGGTAGCTCAGCCATGTGGAATTTGACATTGTGTCCTGGGGCATGTCGGGCCCCCGGAGTCAGAGTGTGAGTGGACGGGATACAGTCAGTGTCGGGGAGAGTAGGACAGCCTTCATTGAGTTTTATCAAGAGTAATAATTAAAGAACAAAAAGGCATTGCTTTGTTTTAATAAATAAATCTCATAAAAAAAGATCAAAGCAATGAATGAAGCCCAAAATGAATAACCCGTGGTCTTGAAAGAGTTAATCACATAAATATACCATGCAATGTTTAATACATAAATTATTAATTCTATAGATTTAATTTATATAGAATATATTTCAATGAGTTTTAGGTATTTGTTTTTTAAGACGACACTTGTTTGTAGGATTAAATAAAGATACATTTATGCACATGGGTTTTTCTTTCCCCCAGGGATTTTGTTAAATAAATTATAATGACCCAGGACGTTTGGGTCAGCAACTGAATTTAAAGTTAGATGTAAAAGACAGCTTTACAAAATACAAAAATTCCCCGTCTGCCTGATGTTTTTGCATTGTTGTTGTTAGTTCAGTATCACATAAAGCTTACACTCAATGACCTTTCCCTGTTTTAAAATAAAGGATAATAACCCTAATGCTACCTACAGTAAAAATCAAGGCTGTACATTCTTCTGCACTTCTCATGTCTCTTCCTCTCTGTGAGGAGCCCAGGCCACTGGCTGCAGAGGACACCTAACAGTGATTCATGAGTGGCATGGAGGCAATGTGGAAGAGCCAACGTGCTTAACAACACTCAAGTACATGCACACATTTTGAAAGGTGCAACACAGGAATATGTAGCGCTGAAGGAAGGAAGCCCTTGTTAACGTTGGCACCAGACTCTCAGCTGTTCCCTGTCCCACCAGTGTGACAGCTGTGTGGTCACTGGCTGATACATTATGGGCTTCTGTGTAGGAAGAGAAATGCCATCACATTTAGGAGACGGGTCAGATCCAAGGGTCAGTAGCAAGTATTAATTTGGATTTACCTTCATATTTGGATTTTTTTAACCTACTCATTTCTTATTTCTCCATAGAGTTTTATTTATTCATCACTGTCTTAAACTGAAACTAGAGTGTTTACACTTTAACTTATGTGTACATGTGGACACTTATCATCAATTATTCTCTGGTGTTGTTTGACATGTCCAAATCCTGGTCTCCCCCTCTCTGTTCTTTGGTTTTTTTTTTTTTGTAAGCTATGTATGGGGACTGTTACAATTGAAATCCCCTTTGGGACAAATAAAGTTGTCTGACTCTGACTCATTATCCAAACATAGTTGGGCTGAAGTGTCATCGAAGTGTAATATCCTTTGATGAAGGTTTCAGCTTCCTCTCCATCATGGACTGTCTCCTGTAACAAGGGACTCTTTTTCTAGGAAAAAGAGCCACAAAAAATGCAGTCAAGTTTTCACAGGGACTGAAACAAATTCCAAGACATATCTTTGGTTAATTTAAAATAACCACTGTTTCTGATGGGGGAATTTGAAAATGTGATTCATCATTGTATTAAATACCACAAGTTAAATTCCTTTTATTTATGTTGTTTTGACGCTGTATTGGAAATAAATCCAAAAGTATGTGTATGAATAGACATTGGATATAAATAGAATATTTTTAGCCACACAGCATCAGCGACAGATCCAAGTCTGAAACCTGGGTGGGAATTAATCTGACATTTATTGTGTTGTATGAGTATGAGGCAATATTTTTTAGATGAGCCTGCCCTTTTAATTTTGATATCACCAAGAGTACACATGATTGAAAAAAATAATATTTAACTCCTGGAGTTGAGAGCTGAGGCCCCATAGGGTTATCAAAGAAACATAACTGCCATTGAGTAAAAAAAGTAATATTCCTCCACAATGTCCAAACTGATACAATGCACTTTGTTTTCAGCTTGACACTACACTTTTTTTTTTAACATTCGGCAACAAAACGTTCAAAAAGCCCATGGTTAAAACATTTTGGGTGCAACCTTCACTGACGACCAGGGTGATTTTTTTTCAGCTGATTGTGATGATGTGAAACCAGTTTCCAGAATGAAACATTTCTGTGAACACATACAGTAGCTGCCTTTTCACGTGTATGTGTGTTTGCGTACCTGTTTTTTTTTTTTTTTTTTTTATGTCGTGGGGACCTAAATCTGTTTACGCAGTCACATTATTGTCTTCCTTATGGGGACAAAAATCAAGTCCTCATAGTAAAAATTACAACATTTTAAGGTGAAGACATGGTTTAAAGTTAGGCTGAGGTTAGGGTTTGGTTAAGGTTAGAGTAAGTCTCCAGGAAATGAATGCACAGTATGTCAATTCAGTGTCCTCTGAAGTCATGGAAACCAGTATGTGTGCACAAACACAGTATATATTTCTCTCACTCTCTCTCTCTCCCTCTCTCTCTCCGTCTTTCATTCATGTGCTCTGGGGACAGAGGTTTTAGCTGGTGAGACAAGAAGCGCATGTGTTTACCAGCGACTGAGACATCGAGATCAAAGGGCTTAAATAAATGTGCACAAATATTCACAGTTTAATTAACATCACCTGAAGATCTTTGTGGTACTTTGCCGACTGTTAGTTCGAACTTGTTTGGATTCTTTATCACTTTTTTGGCAGAGGTTCAGTAACTGCCCTGCATGTACTGTGTGTGTGTGTGTGTGTGTGTGTATATGAAGAGTTGTGTGTCTTTTACCCTTAAAAAGGCCCCAGACCTCTCTCTTTCTCTCCGTGTGTGTGTGTGTGTTTTTGTTTGGTATGCATGTGCAAACATTTATGTGTTACTAGAGGAATTCAGTGGTGGCTCATCCAGAGGTTTGCCTTTCTCTCTGTGTGTGTGTGCGTGTGTGTAGTAGAATAAATAAGTTCAAATTATTTCCTGTACAAAAATAAATTTCCCAGGTAAACAAAAACAACCAGGTGAAGGCAAACACATTATGTTCTACAGACCAAGACAGATGAAATTGTAGTTGCACCTCTACCATGCTCATTTACGACAGGCAAAGGGCAGTTACATTTAAATGGAGATTTTATTTCTATATTTCGGTACATGTAGATTCATGACACCAATGGCAGTAAACAGTTTCTTCATGCTGGTGCTGAATAAATGAGCCCATACACAGCCTCATTCTCTTGAGCCAGATCTGCAGTGTTGACGTCAGTAATTACATTTCAGATCTGTTTTTAAGGAAAAAGCTCAGTGTTTTAACACACTGCCATTGTCACTCGTTGTCAGACAAACTTGCTGCCCAATTGTTTAACAGAAAAGTTTTCTTTTTGAGATTTCTTTTCAAGTTTCTCAGAGAAACAAATGTCATCAACAGTGAGAGTTGACCAATGGATGGATTTGAAGGCAATGTCATGTATGGGATGTTTTACAATAGCCAGACAGACAAACACAAGAGTTTTTTTTGTCATAAATGCAGACAAATTCTCATCACAATTGATGAGACAACATGAATTGATGAATTCATGTTGTCTTCAGGGAAACATGTCAAACCAATTCATGGTTCAGACCTTTTTCAAATAAAGGCAAGAAACATTCTCTGCTGATCATAGCTTTTGTATTTTCTCAGTTGGTTTCCTTATCAGAATATGATTTCTAAATCTCAAACTTGCTTTATTATAGTTTCCATCAGAGGAGTTTTGCCTCTGGGAAATCTTCCCTGAGTAGCTGGACTGCACATTTTCAGGTGACGTGCAACATTAAGGACCAAACTCTGAGCTAATACATTCCTGGCCCTTGCTGGTTGCCGTCTGCAGCTGTGGCTGGTTGATGAATGAACCAATAGCGACCTGGCTAAGTGATGAATGGACCAATAGAGGATGATGGATAATGGTGGAAGGGTTACTAAAGGGGGATGGTTCTCAGGGAGACCCAAAAATGTGAATGTAGCAGCAAGATGTTAAAATCAAGTCAACAAGATGGGAGGAGAGGAGAAGAGAGGAGAGATGACGAAAGATAGAAGCCACAAAATGTGACAAAGTGACAGTAAGGGGAGAAGAGCGGACAAATGGTGGCAGGATTTCTGAGCAGGGGAAAAAGTGTATTTTTGTGTACTTACTTTTCCTCCACTGCATACTGTATATTAGCAAATATCTGTACTTACTTATTCACAACATTTCTTCAATGTATTGCTGCCTTGGTTTTTATATTTTTAATAGTAATCAACAGCCAGGCTGGAACTGGGCCACTGGTATAGTCAGTGCAGGCAGGAAACATTGACCCTTACCTCCTTCAAATAATTTATATCATAATAAAAGTGTTTTCAGTAGCATCATCTGCAGCATTCTTTTCTTGTAAGTATAGTGGACATGAATGGATACATTGAGAGACATTATTCACTTTTTTAATACTTAAACTTTAAGGGCAAATTTAAAAGCAAGCACTTACTGACTTTTGCTCAAGTAGAAAAGTGGAATGTAATAGTTTTACTGGTCTATTCATTTGTACTTTTACATACATAAAATGCTTGAATGCCGGCTCCACCTCCGGACGTGTTACCATGCAGCACAGCTGAAGATGAAGGGGAGAACATTAGCTCTGTTAGGACAGCGTGTGGTCACATAGCGGCAAGAAAAAGTGACATTTGACTTGATTATAGGTACTGGATGACTAATTCCTTATCTGTGTGGATGATGAATGTCTGTTCTAAATGGGATGTCAATCATTTCAATACTTGTTGAGGCATTACACTGAAAACCACAAATGTGAAACTCATGGTTGTGCTGGAGGAAATGTGAGAGATTCTTCACAGGCTTCAGGATTCATCCTGTGAACACTGAGAGTGGCGATGCAGTGTCTACTGCCAGTCCATTCAGTCGTTAACATGTTTGACAGAAACCTGCCGGTGGTGCTGGGAAAAGTCTGTGGATCATCAAAGTCAATAGGAATCATCTGCTGGGGACTGAGAGTGTCAGTGCATATCCATCCAACCACCCAACAGTTGTTAAAATAGATAATAGTGTACAAGAAAAAACCACACACAAAAGAGAAAAGGAGGAGGAGGAGGAGTGTACATGCAAAGAAATCCATCAATGCCATGACAACAGAACCACACTGAATGGAGGGATATAAAAGAAGACAAATTTGCCTGGCAACCATTTAAACCAATTATAACAAACAGACTATTTTTTTTTGTTCATCCTGAACTTTTCAAAACCGAACCAATGAAAGGCGATAAGAAAAAAAAACTGTTTTGAGTTCATACCGATGAGAGATTAAATCCCCTTCTTGTTCTGACATCAAAACAGTGGAAAATGCGGGGCATATTTTCAGGTCTCTTGAAGATGTATGTACAGGTTTTCATGCGTATCAACACTGCTCTCTCCGGCAAGTCAGAACTGAGCCACCAATGTAATTTCTCCTGCCAAAGCAACTGGTATCAGTAATAGCTACAGGGTGCAACTTCATGCCACAGAGAGCTGTGTAATCTGTGACAACTTGGCAGGAAAACTGAGAGACTGTCATGCAGGTTTGGCTCCAAACAGCTCTGTCAACACAGTCAACAAAAACATTAACGTGATTAAAGTCTGGGGACGTCTGCACGCCCCTTCATCCTCTGATATTAAAAAAAAGAGTCTCCTGTTTCTATTCACACACCCAACACTGCAGGTCCTCCAGTATCTGTGGGAATCATTAGGGCACTGAGGAAACTGAGAGCACTGAACGTACCCGTAGACGAGTGACCGTCTGTGTTTGAAGTTGGTTGGTGATGGAGAACATGTGGGTGCAGCCTGTCACCGTCGAGCAGAGACGAATGTGAGGAAAATGGAAGAAGAATGGAACAGAGAAGGAACAGGGCGGAGAGCGGCTAATTCTCTTCCATGTGCACTGATGATGTTTATTAGACTAGAACTAGTAACACCACACAGAGGAAATGATTCATTTCAAGTAAAAAGTTATGCATTCAAATTTAAAGCCCAACCTGTTTGCAATATGTTTAATAAAGGTGTTCCCATTCTTTGGGGGGGGGGTGGCAGGCAATTTTTTATAATATCAGTGTAGCATATGTTTACTGCCATTTGTATTTGTAGATGCTGTAAAACCTCTGCAAAAAAAAAAAAAACAAATAAACAAAAACCGCTGTCAGGTTTTTCCCTGTGTGCAGTCTATCAACATAATAATAATGTCATGTTCTAAGTCACCTTTAAATCAGTTTTTTTTTCCCATTTTGATGCTTTGTTTGAACTTCAGCAGGCTGTCTTGTCCATGTTTACCTCCCTAAATACAAAGAGTTGCTACCATGTGATTGGCTAATGTGGCAGGTGAGTGTGTTTTTATATTAATGCATCACTGATATGATGCATTTACCTGTGAGCAGCATTGTAACTCTATACCTGTTTAAAGTGGAGCTGTTTTGTTATTTTTTGGTGCATAATAAGGTTTTGAACATAAAAATGGTAAATAATGGAAACAAAATGAAACAAAAAAGTATACAGTTAAAAAAAGTAAAGTACTTCATAATTTCACCACTTGAATAACTTGAATAATCAAAGTATGACACTTTCGGACAAAAATTCATCATGTCGCTTTTCCAAAAACAGTTTTATAAATGCATTCTGGTGGTATTGAAACAATTTTGTCTGTTTCTTCTAGATGAGTGGGAAAGTAAAACACTGCACTCTAAAATGACATACATGTGGGAGGCTTTTATAAATCCTTTCAATTTGCCTACATGTCTCAAACAAAATCATGCACACAGTCTAAAAAAACGGGCTGATTTGATCTGATATGAATGGACACTTGTGAACAAGTGGTGTTGGTGTTGTTCTTTGCCTGTATTAAAGATGTGTATCTTTGTAATTTTGTTTTCAAATTTGAATATGTTTTTTTGTTTTCCACACTGATGTAGGCTAAAACCTTAAGTGTCGCCTCTTTTTCCCTTTTTTTTTCCATCAGTACAAACGTAACATTTTTCTGCGGTTCTCGATGATTGACATTTATAACATGAGAAATTTGAAAATACAACTCTTGCCAAAACAATCATTTCACTGTAACGGATCATTTAGCAGCAAACAGCCCTGATATCTCCTTCTATGTCGACTGTGCCAGGGAGTGTTTGAAAAGGGAAGGGCAACCTGGACCATTAGAGGGAGAGAAAAGACAAACAAAACACCACTTTTATCCAACATTTCTCTGGAGTTGCCATGCTGCTGTCACTGTAATGAGATGAAAACAAACAGTAACTGTAGCCCTGACACCCTCTCTCTCTGTGTGTGTGTGTGTTTGTGTGCATTTGGGTTTTTGTCTGGTTTCAATGGCAGTCACTTACAGAGAGTGAATCAGTGTGTTTGCTGTTTTCACAGATGGAGCTTTGACACTGTCTGGATAACTGAGATGAATGACTCGCACTGTGGCTCAGAAGGGAAAAACAACAACCTCTCTCTCTCTCTCTCTCTCTCTCTCTCTCTCTCTCTCTCTACTGTAGTTCTAGTGCATACTGACATGTTCATTGACTCTTATGAACAAAGTTATTAATTGATCTTTTGAGGCACAATTAATTTCCATTGTTTCCAGTTTGGCACAGGTACTATATCAACATTCTCCTCATTAAAGCCATTTGTATCTTGTGGGAAATCAATCCTTTTATTAACCAATGTATTTTTGCTCCTGATCACAGCTCTGCAAAAAAAAAAAAAGTAGCTATTCATTAGGAAGGACATTTTGCCAGCCGATTGGCTCAGCACGGCCACTAAATCAGGCCAATACTGGGAGAGCTCATATGTGATCAGTTAGCAGCTGCAGTTACATTTTGACATAACGCAAAAGAGAGATGGAAACCGAACAATGTGCCAGTGAGGTTTTCCATGAACTTTAAACAATGTCATGAGTGAGAGCTTGTGGAAAAAAAAAAGGTGTTACTGGCCATCATCCATCACACCGTCTTTAAATGACTAACAAAGTTCAGTGTTGTTTTGTAGAGGCCTGCACTGCAGGAGCAGGTGTGTCCAAGTCTCCTGGTGCTGCCGCCGATGGTCTGTGGCCTCCAGGAGTGTCCTTTAGCAGTCATGAAAAACACTGCCCCCATGTGGACAAAAAAGTTAGCTGCTCTGAGAAAGCTGTCAAAAATGTTCCTGAGATACTGTCCTGTGAACAGATCAACTTTCTCCCAAGTATGTAAGCTGAGCACAAATATTAGTTACAAAAAAATATAACTTACCCATCATTGACAGGGATATAAAGGGACAAGGGTGGCTTTTATGAAGTGTAAAATGTGTTGTATCAGACACCATCAGATGTTTTAAATATAAACCTTGCAGTGCATTACAAATATGCTTGGAAACATCACATTAAATTTTGTATGTTTTGGTCAAATGAACTAATGTCAGGTGTAGTGGTGTGCACTCCTGTCTTTGCAGCAAGAAGACCTGGGTTCCCAGTCGGATCAAGGGCCTTTCTGCATGGAGTTTTTATGTTCTCCCCGTGTGTGGAGGGGTTTTCTCTGGGTTCTCCTGTTTCCTCCCACAGTCCAAAAAGAGCCAGATTTGGGGATTAGGCCAATTGGACACTCTAAATTGTCAATATGAGTGAACGTGAGAGAGGATGGTTATCTGTCTCTATGTGGCCCTGTGATGGACTGGCGACCTGTCCAGGGTCTACCCTACCTTTCACCCTATGTCGACTGAGTTTGGCACCCCCATGACCCTCATGTGGAGGATAAAGTGGTAGAAGATGAGTGAGTGAGTGAGTGAGTGAATGTCAATCTAAAACAGGTGAATGTGACATCCTTCACTTTTTAATGTTCTCCCTTTTTCTCAGCTCAACTTAGAACAAAGATGATCACAACCCATATTTACTTCTTTCAACGTGCAGCTTATGGTGCAGCAGGCTCATCACTTTATGCTTGACAGCAGTGTGTTTAATCCCAGGTTGAAGGACAGCATACACACCAACACACACTCTTATCAAAACACATTTGAAATATAATTTATTGCACAACATAATATCAACATAAAGTGGCACAATACCCATTTCAATCCTGTTTCTTCGGGGGGAAAAAAATAAGATGAAGTCCTTACAAAATGCTCACACCTTCTATTTATGATCATTGTTCTGAATTAAAAACAACTAGTCGTAAAACCGCAGGATTATCTTACAGAAACTGCATAGATTTCTAAAGAAAATTGAATAATAATAAAATAAGCAGAATGAAAAGGATTAGACACTTAAATATGGCACAATCAGAGCTTGACTACTCATACTTGTCATGAGCCCATTAACTCCCACATTGTCCCAGTGACTTACAGGCAGTTCAGTGCATTAGAACAAACGGGGTAATTCCCAATTTCAAAAGAGGAAAGCACTTATGAATAACTAAGAAACGATTTATTATAAATACTGTGTCCAGCCAAATTTAAAATTGTCCTTTGCAGAATATGATTTCATTTCAAGTCCAGTATTTGGAAAAAATAAAACCATTCTATGAGCCTCATTTAAAACAGCATCTTGTTATTAAAACATTTTGGGAGCAGGCGTGCATCACTGTAAAAACCCCAGCATGGAGGTGCAATGAAAGAAAAACTATACAAAACAAATAACATGATCATCACAGTCATTTGTTTAAGATACTATTTACATCTTTGACCTCATTTTTCGTATCATGTCAACCATCCATTTTTATTCAGATTTCAGAGTCACACACATTAATTTAAATTAGCTGTAATCATTCATCATCCGTGGATAATCACTGTGGTGAAATAGGCTGTTGCTTATTGCTGATTCATAGTTTAACAAATGGTTTGATAGTATTTGTTAGTAAAAATCTATAGTTATATCCACTGTTGCTTCATCAGTTACCTCATAAACCAAACCACTGTGAAATGCGCGACACTGAACATAAATATGTGCCGTTTGAATGGGTTGGACATAATCCACAATTGACTCTAAACAGCTACAGTATGTACAGTGCAACAGTAAGTACTGACAGCGGGAGAGAAGATGGCAAAGAAATAAAAATAAGGATTATCATAGGTTGATGGCACACATGTTCCTAAGTCTGTTTCTGATCCCCACACTTTAAACTGAACCAAACCTAGAGTACATGTAGATGCATCTTACAGCATAAATACCAACCCAGCCAATGGTAAAGAGACGAAAAGCACAAAAGCATGCTAACTGGTTTCAAAATCAACTCTTAGAGCACGTCATAAACACAGTTTTATAGGGGATACCTCATAAAGGTATTACAGTTTCATTTGGGCTGCCTGTTTGCATATTTTATGGTCATAACCGTTGTGAAATGGACAAAAACTTTTAATATCATTAAAAGGACAGCAACAGGTTTATCTGTCCTGTTTCGTGACAATATACCGAGCAAAAGGTGCAAAGTTTAATTGGATATTTTTAGTAAATAGTATGCAGCTAAAGAACCAAAGACCCAAGAAAAACCTGCTGATAAAATGGTATATACACACACAGCAGTATAGAAATGTGATTTGTTTGGCACAGAATACAGCAGGCTTTTCCTCTCAGGATGTCCCACCGTGAGCTGAGTTAGGATATTTAACAGTAACATGATTGGTTCCATAGCCATATCAGCCTCTTAGTAGGTCACATAAAATGTCTAATACCTCATTTGTGTCTCTGAGGAAATAAGCTGGTAATTATTTAAACTGCTCTGCACTGCCACCACAGCAGTGGTGGATAAACTGCAGTGTAACTTTTCATTCAAATCAAGGTCAAATCAATGACAAGCATTCAAACACTACCTGCAGCAAAATCAATTTTAATCATCACGGTTGGATCCAGCAGTGCACAATGGCTGTTGAGCTTTAAATAAATGAGGGAATAAACAAGATGAATAAACAAAATAAATCCTATATTTATATTGAAATGGCCTCATTTTCAGCATTACAGAACCTGCCTGTAGAGTAGATTTTCCTGGAATTATTGTCATGTTGGTTGCAATAACTTTGCCTCTCAATAATCACAGAAGAAGTAATGAAAAAACATGAACTTTTGTCTGCTACTGACAACACTTGAATATAACGTAACATAATATCCAAGTAAACATAAATAAAGATGCAAAGTAGTGTTCCAGAGCAAATTCAAGAAGCAGCACTTGAGAAAACTGGAGAAAGATACTGAAAGTCAGAGATAGAAAGAGGAGAGAGGCAGATGGGAAATAAGGGTTGTTTTAAGACCGACTGACTCTGCTTTGGCACCTGAGCCTCAGTGGCAGTGCTCTTCTATAGTTGGAAAGAAAAACCAGGCAAGTGAAAAAGAGACATAACAGAAGAGGGAAAGAGGGAGGTGTCTCTAATCAGCTCATGCTCAAGGGAAATATCCTCCCTTAACATTCTCTCTTGGACATGAGTCGTCGTCTGTAATTCCTGATTCGCTTCCTCCTGCATCAGTGGCACCTGTCGGTAACACATTACTTCAACCCAATCAAATCAAGGCCAGAGTTTGTCCAGCGTGAGTTCTCCTCATACAGCTACAGGAGAAACTTAAGTAAAGAGGGAATTCTTTTCAGGGAAGATGTTCTTCTGCAGCAGTTCCTTAATAACATGGAGGGGATTTCTGTCAGTTCCTACCTCGATTTTGCTTCTACAGAAGAATCTCAACTTTTTCCCAGATGAGTTTGACGGGCTCAGATCCTCTCACAGGCGTTCCTCTGAGGTCGGTTAGTGCAGATTGTTCTGTGTTGAGGTTCTCTTCCTCGGGTTTGGTTCAGTGTGTGGTTCTATAAATTCTCCCCAGGCTGATACTGGGGTTCTGTGGAGGTAAAGTAGTCCTCTAGGAAGCCCTGCAGGTACTCAAAGGTAGGCCTCTCCTCTGGGTCTTTCCTCCAGCAGGACAGCATAAGCTCGTGTAAAGAGCTGGGACACTCTGCCGGGCAAGGCATCCTGTAGCCGCGCTCCACCTGGTCGAGCACTTCACGATTCACCATTCCTGCCGAAAGAAACAGAATTGACACTTGGTCAAAGAAGAGTGAGCCTCTTTCTCAAAAATGAAACCAGTAATTTTAATGCAGTACCTGTGATAGAATAAACTTAAAATTATTGGTTTTGCTACAGTCAATGCTTGATGTTTATCATTTATGTTTCTAAAATACTAAATAGTTTAGAGCTGCCAACTGTGTGTCACCATAATTGATTCATCTACTCCCATCTCTTTGTTTTGATATAGCTGCTAATGATGAAGAAGCTGGCTTCAGAGAATTTATATTTAAAAATAGAAGGTTTAGAGATACCATCCGACTTGGATGCTTGATTATATTCTTCCTTTCAGTGTAATTTAAGGATGGAAGAGACAGGAAAAATTATGACTGTTTTCCCCCCCAAGAAACACTTTTTGTGATAATATTATTCTAGCCTTTGTTGATTAGTGAAGCCTGTACCTGGATAGGGGACCCTGCCTTTAGTTGCCAGCTCTGTGAGCAAAACACCAAAGGACCAGACATCTGACTTGATGGTGAAGCGGCCGTACAAAGCTGCCTCTGGTGCCGTCCATTTGATAGGGAACTTGGCTCCTAAAGGATGATATTAATTAAAACAAACCTATTACAAATTAATAAAAATACACATGCTGTAGAACAAACCCTCCTTGGCTTCTTTAAGAGTTGCAGTTTCAAAAAAATCAATTCTCCTTTTAATTTTCCCTCATGTGTCCTTTTGATTTTAGATTAATAGTTGCATCAGACAATTTTTTGTCCTTAACCATGATTAACTGTGCAACAGGTAGAGCAGTTAATAATTAATCACATTTGTCACATGACTTGAAGTCTATTATTTTGTAATTCACAACTATTTTCAGTCCATAATAACAGTGTAAAGCAACCCTTACCAGTGTATGTTGGTTGAGAATCAACTGAATAGACACATTAACACTGAGGGCCCTAATGAAACAAGTAGTGAGGACTTACCCTGTCTTGCAGTGTACTCGTTGTCTTCAATGAGTCTTGCCAAACCAAAGTCTGCCACTTTACACACCAAGTTATCTCCCACCAGGATATTGGCAGCACGCAGATCTCTGTGGACATAGTTCATCCTCTCCACGTAGGCCATGCCCGCAGCAATCTAGACAGTTTTTTATATGAAAGAAAATTTGTGTTTTCAGATCATTTTAAGGTATTGGTGTTTGCATGCTTATACATGGCAGAGCACATTAAACCATAACAGAACCGAAGTGTAATTTTACCTGAGCGGCCATGTCTACCAGCTGAGGCAGACGGAGCATCTTTCCTGCTTCCCCTTTGAGGAAGTCCAATAAACTACCTGTGAATACAGTACCAGAAATATAGTATTTAGAGAAATTACAAATTTAAAGCCTTTAGCTGTGTGATACCGCTACACAGACATTTGTAACATCAGAACATATCTACTGGCTCCACTTTATCTTGTTTCACCTTGGCTCATATACTCTGTGACAATATAGATGGGCTCCTCAGACACCACTGCGTACAGCTGGACCAACTTCTCATGCCTCAGCTTCTTCATGACCTGTGCTTCTTGGAGAAAGGCCTCCGGAGACATGGTGCCAGGCTTTAGGGTTTTAATGGCTACTCGTGTCGTACCATTCCATGTACCTGAAAGAAAACACAGCAGTATAATTCAGGGCTATACCTTAACTCTAAAATATAGCTCTTCATTTTCTTCTGTCAAAGAAGAAATCCACATATAAGCACTTACATGAGATCTGGACACCACAATACTACCACACACATGACAATGGTATGAATGTAACAAGCATTTACATTTAATAGTTACACACCACAGTTTTAACTGGAGGTAGAATGTAGTACTAACCCATCCAGACTTCTCCAAAACATCCCTGTCCCAGTTTGAGGTCGAGGCGGAGGGACTCTCGGGGGATCTCCCATGCGTCCCTGGCCAGTCCCTGTGTCTGAGGTTTGGCCACAGGACATACCTCTGTCAGTGCATGGCATAGCCCATCAGAATGCTCTGAAAAGAGGGAAGAGAGTGAAAGAAAAAAAGGGCAGGATTAAGGCAACACCATTATGGAAAGGTTAACTATGGGAGCTTTTGACACTTCTATTGTAAAGGACAAGCATGTGAGTACTCACTGCGGTAGTGGAAGACTAGCTGCTGTAGGCTGGTGAACTGGGTACGGGAGGTGATGTAGAAACCACCACTATCCAGCTTCCTGATCTTGTAATGCTTAACATTCAAGCCTTTGGTGTTGTCATAATCAAGCACTGACAGGCAATATGCCCCTGTGAACAAGCAGAGACAACAAACATAGACAGGTTAGAGCAATAAAAGCAGACATATCAAGGCCTGTGTGACAGCTGCTCTGTGGAGTTTCCTAGCAGCTGTGCTGGGCAAAACCTCAGGGTCCTGGGAAGTCAGCTTAGCCTTCACATAGTCCTGTGTGGCCTACTGCAAAATCTGATTACACACTTTATAAAGGAAATTTCCTCAAGAGTAGATCTCATAACCATTAAAATAAGTGCAACATGGCATACTAAAAACCAAAGCAATAGACCATATCAAACTTAAAAAAAAAAAAAAAAAAAAAAAAAAACTTAGAGCCTTACAGCTGCTGAAAGACAACCAGCTTGTTTTTAAGAGCTGATTCAAAAGTATTCTCAAACCTAACCTTGACATAGAGATCGCTCTGAGCAAAAAATTAACCAGTATAACCAGCTCACAGTCCGTTGCCTCCACCAAGTTTCCACTGAATGTAATGTATGCCTACATTTTGCTGCACTGTGCTCTTGTGTTCATTATTGCATCATATGTATTAGCTGTTACCCATGCAAAGAGGTAACAGATTTTGATTAAATTATCTGGGAATAAAATTTTAGTTGTGGCCTAAGTGGCCTTGGCAGAGGATTGCAATCTGGGTGATTTCTTTAGTTTGTTGTTGCCGTGGTTGTCCAACTGTACGCATAATTAAGGCACTTTCAAATGCTAACAGATATAACTGGCTATAGTATAAAATTAAATTAAATATTTCCAGCTGTGGTTTGAACCAAGAAGAAACACAAAGTTAGGAGCATTTCCAGCGTGCTTTTTAACATCAATGGACACAGTACTTGCAACATTGTTGTAATTTCATGGTATTTTCTGCTCATGTGTGTAAGTTGAATGCCACACATAGCATCTAAGCTGAGCTGCGTGGATTTTTAGCTCCCATGATTGGAAAGCAGAAGTAGGTCAAGACATTTGTTCTTCTTTCCTCAGTCATATAGATGGTCACACACATCTTGAACTTGATATGATATTATTTACTTATGATAACATATGTCACTGTGAACCTCACATTTGTCACTGAAGACTGTCTCCCTGATCCTCCCCTTTACACTTTATTCACTGTTCTACCTGCTCTGTATTCCTCCCCTTCCCTTCATCATTATGCGTGTGTGTGTGCGGTGGGAAAACAGAGACTTGAAGCTGGGGGGAAATCCAGCCCCCTCCTAAATTGACCTAGTTCTGGCAGAGCAAATGATTCACCCCTTCTCATTCACAAACCCAACTCCATTCCACCCCACCCCTTTTTCCCTGCACTCCCTCCAAAATACACCCCCAATGAGTTCATCCATGTCACAAGGACCTTTTAAAGAAAAATGCAAAACTCTGCCACAAGCACGGAGGACAAAGATGCTGGTGCCACTTGGCTGTGTGAAAGTTAACAAATTACTTAATTACAAGATTCTGCCTCTTAAGTTAAGTCCCAGAAGGACTTATTTCAAAGTAGAATAACATCAACTGCACAGTACAAGCTCCAGGGACACAGTTTAAAAATCATGCCTTCCTTTGAGTGCAAAATAAAGTTCTTGATTTTATTAATTGCGTTTTGTAGCGAGAATGTTGTTTCTTGGTACTTTATATATTCTTACTTTTTCATTTGTATGTAATGTAAAGACTGTTTTTTCCAGAAATATTCCAATCATTTTAGGGGGCAAAGAAGACTACAGACGATTAAAAGTAACAACTTAGTTTGTGCTGTCTACCTCACCAGTCCATTGGTCCTCAGCAATTTTATTTCAACTGATCAATAGTCTGGCAGTTATATACACAAGCCACTTTTTTTCCATATACGAGTATCTAGTAATTTTGATCCAGGTCCAAATCTTGACACTGTAGTTAGTTAAAGAATTTACACATATCGTGTTAAAAATATGTGTACAACTACCTCCTCATCATCCTTCTTATTCATACCTCCCTCCCCACTTCATGGCATTTGTCAAAATCAAGCACTGGGTGGAGTTAGCTGGAGATCGGGGGTTTAGATATGCTTGAATTATTTCTGGCTGGAAACTGTAGGCATCTCAAAGTTGCACGTGTTCACAGAGTGGACTGAAAACGACAAGTGTTCCATCAAAATGAATGTTGAAGCTCTTATTTTAAATCACAGAATGGTCTTTTTGAACCAAAAATCGAGATTACTGATGTCTTAAAATTAATATTTTTGATAATATTTATGTTCAAAAACCTCATAGTCTCTTCAGATTAAGCCAGTTTATTGTTGCTCTGTCAGCCTCTGAACAGGCACCCTGTTTCTGAGATAATGCCCGCCCCCCCAGAACACTAAGTCTCTTGTGATTGGCCAGCTACCAGCTGACTGATTGCTCCGCGGTGCTTCTTCTTCTTCTTCAGGTTGAATGTTCACGCCCATGACCGGGAGTAGCTGTTGGGGGAGGGTTCGTTGCACGGCAAATGTGCTAGTTACGTAACTAAACTCGACTTTTCAAAACCACTTGCTGGAGCGCAGGTAAACAGAAGCAACTTCTTTCTCAGAAGTGGCTGAAGTGTTTATTGTGACACTTTAGTGATGTTTAGATACGGGAGGGACACGGGGACACGCCAAAATACATCAGAAATTTGATTTTCCAGTGAATGTCCTCTTTAAATAAAACTGTTGCAATGTTATCTTTAAAACTAATAATTATAAACACACATTAAAAGAGCAAAAGAGCTATCAAATCGTGTTACCAGTAGCTCCTTCTCACCTTTAGTGGTCTCACTCTCTCGTACCAGGAAGGTTCCTCGTCTGTTCTGGAGGTTCAACAGGAGCCTCTCTGAATCACGCCGTGTGATCTTCCCAAAATACCACCTGAGAAAGTGGGCCATTGAGAATAAGATCAGTCAGAGACTACTCCTGAGTGTCAGGAACAGTAAGATAAGATTTTATATTCATACCATATATGAATATAAAATCTGAATATATATATATATATATATATATATATATATATATATATATATACACACACACACACACACACATTTATATTCATGTTTATATTCATACAGTACAAGAATGTAAGGGACATCACATTAGTTATAAATGTCTATTAGTTATAAACCTTGTTAATTGTGCATCATCACAGCTACCTAGGTTTTGCACCGAGAACGACTTTATTGTACATCTCTGTAGGTGGAAAAACTGCTAAACAAACTGGTACAGCGAAACAAGAGGTGGATAATTTACTCTTCTGCCTGGATGGAGTCAGATGGAGCCACATAGTTGCTGGGGATATAGCCACTCTCGCCTGTTGTTAGGGAGCGAGCGAGCCACCAGTCACCCTCTCTGTGACACAGAGAGCAATGCAGTCAGCAACAAACAGAAAAACTGCTCAACTACTTATGTAGCTTGGTTTAAATATATTCTACGTGCAAAAGAAAGAAAAATACATAGAATTCATACTTTTTGCACTGTAAACAGATCCCATGAAAAGATCCTGACTGACACAAAAATACTAGATTTCTCTCTTGTCTTCTCAGTAGAAGCCGATGACAAGACAGATTTAATTCCTGCAGTATCATTTACTCAAACAGGGGTTTATAACATTATTTAAACAACACATAATGCTGTATACACTCTGCTTACTAATGAGTTTTTAACCAAGGCTTCACTTAAATAAGCTACGATGCCAATGTTTATCAAAATCAACTAATGTGTCAGATGTGACAATATAATTAAAGGTGATACAGACAACAACTATGAAGTCACTTTTTTGGTTTTTGGTCTTTTCAAATGCTTTGTTGACAACAAGAAAAAATACAAGACATTAGGCTTTTGTACTTTTGAATATTCCAGTATCTGCACAATAGTATGCTTCACCCTGTGCAGTGTGAGAAAGCCTTTACGTGAAAACAGTTTAAATGTGACTGAAGAAGTACATTTTGAACATGTGACATTCTACAGAATTCAGATTTAATTTCACACCTTAAAGCAAAGTGATGTGAAAAGACAAACACATTAAAAGGGCAAACTGGGTCAAACTTTGATAACCCTTGAGGTCCCTTGGTTTCCATTTTAAGTCTTTATGTTAACTTACAAGTGTAAGAGCCCAAAATCACTGTCCATACTCTTTATTGCATTAAGTATTACTGACCTGAAGCTGTACTTTTTCCTAGGAGAAACCATGAAGCATGAGAAAGAGAGGGAGAGATAACAGACACAGCAGACACATCAAAACACAGCAAAGAGACATAGCAAGGCAAGCAGCACAGCAGAGCAAAGACAGATAGCAGAGGAGGTGGGCGTACACAGTGGGACTACACAGTGGGGCTCCAGGGTATTTTAAGTTTTAAATTATATTTCAGAGTTGCAGTTTGAAGTATTTTTGTTCATTACTCCCATCATGTGAGCTCTCTGGCCTCACATTATATTTGTCACAGAGGGTCTTACTGCATCCAATCAATTATATGCATTAATAATTTATATAAAAACATATCAAGGATGAATGTCTTTCATTTTTTTTTCAGCCCCCGTATGTAGCATCAGACTACATTAAACCAGCTGACCAGACTTATGGCAGGAAGTTACGGAAAGAGTGCGGAGAAATAGACAAGAAATGCCATTGTTGTGATTTTAAAAACCTGTGAGTAAAAATGCTTTAACTTAAAAACAGCAGCTTTTCGATACACCTTTTTTTACTTCATACATCTATAATACATGACTTGTAAGTTTTAATTAAAAACATAATGTGCTTCAAAATGTGTTGATATTCAATAGAAAACCTACATTTTAGGTATAATCCATGTGCTGAAAAATATACATGTATATCTTGCAAACAGATTTACTATAAAGTACTATAATGATGACTAATGTCCTGTAAGAATGTGTTTGCAGTCAACAGAGGGGAAGAACCAGACTGTAGATTCTTCACCTGTTACTGACTCCAACAGTATTCATTCACATACAAGACTGTGTGCCCTCACTCTCACATTATGTGTGTTGACAAATGTGCTCATTTAGATGTTTGTGAAGCTGTGGCTTCAGAGGGAGAGAAAGAGAGATACAGGCGACTTGAATCTTACGTGTTGTTGACTATCTGTAGCCGGTCGCCTTTCCTAAAGGTCAGATCAGACGCAGTCCGTGACTCATAGTCATAAAGTGCCACAAATGTAGTGACACCTCCTGCAGGAAACACAAACATAGAAACACATTTTTAGGGAACAAACCAATTTAAGACAAAGGGACTTCCCTGTATGACCTATTCATATCAACTTCCATAATTTAGCTTTAACAATAAAGTCTGGCCATTGATAATATTTTCCGGTAATTACTGTAAGGCTATAAATCTGTGTGAAGCAATTTGCCAAGAACTAATGAGAAATATCGACATTCAGACTGCTTGTGACCAATCATCCATGAAGGACAAAGTAATCCTACTAATGTTTTCTTATTTTCTATGCGTCTTTCTAGCCCTTTCTTCAATTGAGCCTGTGATAAAACCTAGAAACTCTCCAGCTACACGCCGACTGGGTCATTAGATGCTCGGTAGGGAGAGACGACCCGGCAGAGCTGCTCCTCATTCACCAGCTGCCCCTTCACTCTCTGGATGGAGCAACATTAACTCAACCATCTGGCCAGTCTAGACACATAACGGCAACAACACCGTGACACAAACAACTTCAGAGTCAAGGAGAAGCTGGTTTTGTCTAATGGTGGAAAATGAAAAGCAATGAAAGACTTTACAGTGTAAACCTTTGTTTTTCCTTTCAAAGCACTTTTTATCTCAAACCTGTGGCTTGATTTAGAGATAAGAAGTGTTTCAAGTCTTCACACTAAAATAGCTATATAGCTATTGTACAGACATGAGAATCTTATCATTTGTCTCATTCAACTCTCAGCTAGAAAGCAAACAAGCTTATTTACTAAACTGTGGAACTATTGTTTTAGGAGCACCGTTGTTGACATAATATAATCTGGGCTTTTATATGAAATGTCAAACTTCCTTTTTTCACAAGTTCCCTACCTGACAGAGGTCCTCTCTGCGGTGAGGTGATCGTGCCCGTGTGGTCCACACCTCCAAAAAGAGCCAGCTCAGGAGTGTTGGTCGGGGCCTGCTGGTGCTGCCCTTGATGCCCCCGTCTGCCTGTGCCCACGGCGGGGCTCCTGTTAGGGGTTTGGGTCTGCTGGGCGGGGCCCAGGTGGTGAAAGCGGCCACTGTCTGACCCTGCCCCAATGGTGCCATCCAGACTCATGGATCGTTGGCCTGGCTCCTTGGGCTTGCTCTTGCCCGCCCCCATGTGCAGACCTGGAACAAGAGACAAGTGAGGGTATAATCACTGACGCCACAAAGGAAGAAAACAAAGCATCTTGTGCATTGTCATCATAGATGACTGAAACATTGTGAAAGGCCTCACAATGGGCTAGTGACTTGTATCAAAAGATGCAACCTGCCTCTGACCAAACGTCAACTATGAGAGGTTCCAACTTCCCCTTTGACCCTCAAAGGAGAAGTGGTATAGATCAGTCATTTTTAGAGACTTGTATGGGTTGCAGCCAAGAGATTTTTTTGGGGAACCAAGATAAATCTTAATATTTTCCAGCTTTTCATCTGCAGAACAACTCTAAAGTTTAACTGGTTTTCCTGTGTTTTGTTTTAAATTATTAAAAATAACTTATTTAGGTTATGCTGCCTGCAACATCTTCCAGCATGACCAATTAGGCTATGGGTCAGTGACAGTCTTGGGAGGCCTATCCTTGGGCTGCACAGACCTTGACATGATAGCCAGAGGTAGCTTAACTGTAGTTAGGTACCAGGAAGAGATCCTCAGATCCTGCTGGTGCACTTGGCCATAAGTTCCTTCAGGTGCATGACAATGTTCGACCTCATCTAGCCAGATTGTTATGGCAGTTTCTGGATGATGAAGGAAATGCTACTGACTGACCTGCCTGTTCCCCAGAAACGGAATCCAATTGAGCACCTTTGGGACATCACGTACTGTTACATCCACCGCTGCCACGTCGCACCACAGATTGTCGAGGAGCTGACTGATGCCCTGGACCAGGTTTGGGAGGGAATACCCCACCAGATCATCAGAAGCATGCACAGATATTATAGGAAGTGCATACAGCTACATGAAGGTCATACACACTACTGAGTCACATTATGACTTGTCTTAAGGAAATTCACAGAAGTTGGATCAGGATGTGATCTAATTTTTCCACTTTTGAGTATGAATCCAGTCCTCAGTGTGTTAATGATTTTGGTTTATAGTTATCATTCTTGCATTATTTTATTCTCAAATAATTACACTATGTAATCAACAAATATTTAATATTTAATTAATCATGACCTGAGATGTGTAGTTTAAGTTTGATTTTTTGAGCAGTGTACCTTTGTCCATATAGCGGACATTCAGGGTCATTTCTATGTTGATTCAATCTGTTTTGCATCAATAAGCATTTATAACGATAACAAAGCCTCCAACACAGGAGCTTCAGTCCATGTGAAGTGATGCAATAGAAACTGTTAAATCTTGCACAGATAATTACTGTATACTGCCTCTTCTCCTTCCCACCCTGCTGCTGAACATATCTATTGTGGCCTGACAAATGCAACAAGTCAAGAGCACACTGTGTCATTATGAACAGACAAAGACAAACATGCTCAGTCAAGTGCAGCCACAGAAAGCTGGAGTGCTGTGTCCGCACACCCAGTCCAATCCTACCCTCTAGGCTCTGTACGATGACTCACTGTGCGAATGGCTACTTCAGGCCAGTTGAAACAGAGTCTCTCACACACACATGAAACAGCTCTGTTTCTGTGAAAATAGAGGCAGTGTCAGTTCCCAACAGAGTATTCACCACACGATTGGCTTAGTGTGCGTGAGCAGCTGTTCCTTAGGGTTTAGGAAGCAAGGCTCTATTGCACATAAATACATAAGCACAGTGTTGTCTCACATCCTTTTTCCAACACATGCAAGTGTTTCCAACACACTTGTGTGTGATGGAAAGGGTTATTAAGAGAAAAGGAGAAAGGAACTGGCAGTGGCTGAAAAAAGGAACGTGTGGGTGGTTGTTGTATACTGCATGGACAGATGAGACTTAGTGGGCGTTTTAAGTGTAATGTGCAACCAGCACATAATTACACAGGTGTGGGGATTCTCCAAGATACAGAAGGATCCTAGTGCAGAAAAGAGAAGTGAGTACATGAGCATGAGTGAAACACACACACACACACACACAAACAGTCAAGCAAAATTTGATTGAATTCCTGCCAGTGTGATTTTCCCATAGAGCAACAGAGTCACTCAAGCCTGCAAAAGATGGCCATGACATGAGTAAGTGACTTCCCCGCACATCTTTCTACCAGCTCTACTGTACATTGTTCTACCAGTCCACAGTATGATGGTTTGCACTCTTAGAACTGACAGCAGCTCATGAAGTCAATACATGCAAAGAAAGATATTCAGGGTGCTTAAACTGGAGCAGAACTGTGAAACCATTCTCATCCAACAGCTACTGCTGCCCAAAAGATGTATTGTATTTTGTGGAATTTATTTTGAGGCATCATACTGTAACATTTTTACCTGCAGTTTTGACACTGGCTTATTTTATAAAAGCCATAGAACAGCTGATGTTTTAGTAAATGTAACTTCAGCTTGACACACAGACTAATAATGACAGTTATATTTGATTTTACCCAAGTTTGGATCCCGATTGAGGAATCCTGCAATAACTAACCCAACACGAATTATAGCTCTACTTAGTGATCAAGTCCATTGTAAAAGTAGAGTGTTTCTGGTGTGGATTAAAAGATTGTGTATAATCTTGAGCAAGAGGTTCTTTGTTTACATGGACAGAATTAACCTGACATAAGCCACATCAAGTCAACAGTGTGAGTATGACACTGTCAAACCAACTTTTTTTTTTTTATTATTATCCCAACCTCCTTAGAATAAGCAATAATCAGATTTAAGATCAAGTCTGCATTTCATTTTGGCAAGGGTCTTGCTTTATGGAGGCTATTATCTTGTGTCATAATGTTCCCCGACACACTTGGGAAGGGAGGGGTGTGGGTTTGTTTCATTCTGCAGTCTCACCTTTAAGTGACTACTTCTTCAACATTTCCCTTTTAAGAGATGTTGAGTATTCCAAGAATGTCCCAGTATTATGAGTTATGGCAGCAGTGGACCTAATGTAAATGTGAATCATACATAAATGAAATGCACTGAATGATATATTCTCTTCATAAGTCGCTGACATCATAATCAAAATGTATTATTCAGAGTAAGATAAAAGTGGGATTGTTGGTGTCCATGAGAACCTAGTCTGTAAAACTGTCTTAAATCATCAGAAAAACATCCAACCAATAATCCATACTCTCAAAAGCAGCAATTAGTTATGCTAGTGTTCTGTTCCTGAACTCACTGACTGATTAGTCTTTGCATGTCCGTACAGTATAAGGAATTTTGACATCGACAATATCTTTCACATGGATGGCTCAGTTAGGAGTGTAGGAGGGAAAAATTACCTATCATTGACTTTACACTCAACTGACACTGCAAACATGCACAGTGTTTAACACTTTGCTCTCTCCAGGACTTTGCACTCACACACCAGAAAACCCTTGAAAGCCGAAGAGCCAACATAAGTAAACAACAGAGCTGGCACTGTAGCCGAGCCTCATACTTTTACCTAAAATGGTGTCTAAAGTGTCCTTACATTGAGAAGTGCAAACATGCAAGTCCTATAGACATTGTAAATTGGGGAAATGAAGAGATAAGATAAAGACCCACTAAAATCTGATAGAGGAGAGGAAAAATTAAAAGGATGGGGAGATGAGGAGATAGTTCAATCCCTTACAAGTTACTCCATCCAAAAGTAGCACAGAGGAATGTGGGAGAACCAGATTGCACCACAGCACTATGACTGCCAAAGACTGCAACAAGAACAGGCACCTGAGCAGTGGGAGGGCAGGATGGGAGGAAGGAAGCGAGGAGGGAGATGAGGAGGAGGATGGGGTTCGAGGGTAACAAAGAAGCTCTTTTTCAGGTTTCCCAACGTGTAAATCAAATTTTATTTAATTAGAATTTAAATGTATTTGTTTTGCATATTTTATACACCACTTTATAACTACTACTGCCATATATATATATATATAAAGCAAAAATGCTTGAAATTATTTAGATTTTTCAATACTCTATGCATAACGCAGCACATGTTGAGCTAGTTAACGAAATGCATTCAAAAACCCTGGTAAATTTCATCACTTACGCAAACACACATGCAGTCTCCTAACTAAATCTTTGTGCTGGTGCCACCATGTGATAACAGATGCAGTCATTAGAGGTGACTACTGTTTTTAAATCAATGCAACTGATGAAACATTTTCAGTTCTGAATCTTCTTTCATATAACTACAAATAGTAATTGACAGATCAAATTTTTATCATCGAACAAATATTGAAAATTCCTGCCCATCCTTTGTATAAATAATGAAAACAGGATGCAAACCCTGTTGCTGTGAAATTGAAACTAAAAAGCCAATGACGAAAAATTTGACCAAAATACTTAAGACTAAAACCCATAACAAAAAATCAAATAAAAGCTTTGTTCTGTTAGTGGTATGTACACCAGACCGCGAAGAGCTCTTCAATGTCTGCAGTACCTGTGTTGATCTTGCAGTCCTACAAAATCTGTTAAACTGCCTTGGCACATGAAGCAAATGCTGGGTGAGAGGAAAACACCATAGGGGTTGGAGTGGGGTGTTAAAGACGCAAGCTTTGATGCCTGAAAGGAATGTAATTAAATAGTAATGCAGACATGTCCTAATAGCTTTGAGGAAAACTAAACTGCATCAAATCAGCCTGCTATTTCCATTATTGTCATAGTGTCATTATCACATGTGCGCTGGCCTGAAAATGCCATAAATCTATACTGTCTTTTCAGAACTGATTTTATAAAATAAAAGACAAGGTTTGCATTGTGTTTTATTTTTAAAATATGTGTCCATGTGCTGTCTACACTGATATTGCTGAATTCTAATGCAAAACACAGTCCTAATCCAATTAAACTAAGGTGGTGAGTCTGGTAAACATTACATCTACAAGGTATTAGCATTTCAGTATTGTCACTACAATTGTGCCTTTACACAATCTCAAGGCAGTTTCAGGGAAAGAAAGAAAGAAAGAGGGATTGCATCTTTGGAAAATACCGGCTTCAGAAGAATAACTCAGACTGCTGATGCTACTTATCAGCTTCAGCCAAGTTCAATTTCTTTTTTGCACACAATTCGGACTATGAAATTTCATTTATAGTTCATCAAGAGAAAACCGATCAATAGGAAGCATGATAGAAATTAAAAAGGGTGCTACTGAGTGATAACATGCATCATGATTTGTTAAGAGAGATTAAAGTGTGAATCAGTCTTTAAATCTTTGTTAATTCCTTGATTATATACAGTCAGTTTTTAATTCAAGGGCATGACACATAACTATCTGTGAGTTATCCATTTTGAAAATCATTGTAATATCAAAATGTGGGAACTATGGTTTGCTTTCGCAAATCAGAAGATTTAAACTATTTACATCTCTCTAAACTCTTAGACTCTCTTTTCCTTCTAGTTTGGTTCATGCATTAGCTTCATGTAGGTGAAATAGTCTTTCTTAGTTTGCGTAGTAGAAATAGTCAGTGCAAGATGGCAGCCTCTATAAGTCAAGGCCCTTGCCTCAAGTACATAAAGGTTTATCTAAGGGCCGGGTCATACTTGCTGTGTTCCACGTCCACAGATGACTGTTTCACATTTCTGTTAAATTAATACTATAACGAGGGTATGTGCTAGTCTGGTTTTCCACGCATGCGTACTTGATCTAACATTCCATTCCAGTAGCAGCAATTTCTTTGAACTCTGAGTTTTACTTTTGTGGCTACAGCAGACTTCCTCTCATAACCTCAAGCAAGTTTCCATTCTCACCATCTTCTTTGTGGACTTTGAAAGTGTTGTGCTACATGGACCACGCGCAGTCCACAGAGACTTAAACTGGAGGTGTGCTCGCAATCTTCCACCTAAGGTCCACTCAACCACTGTGGAAAAGTGTGGATGACAAAAATTAACTAACGGAGACTTCTGCACACACGTGGAAAGTTCACTTATAAAAACACACTTGTGGGTACTCAATCTGTGCCAATAAACTATTCTAAATGTTACACACTGGACAACTTAAATTTGAAGATGTTGAAATACTAAAATGTTCCTAAATGTGCTTTTCCAGTTTTTTTTCTCCCCAATGTTTCCTCTGCCTGATGATCAAGATTTGCATAAACCTCCATCTAAAGCTGAGCTGACATACTGTAGCTCTAAGTATCTGATCAGGCACATGAGCACATTTGGCCATGACAAACCTCACTGAGTCACAACAGACGGTAACAGTTGCCACTGTGTGCTGCAGAGTGACGGAGTTCAAACCAGTGTTTCAGTCAAATGGGAAAATTTGCCCACAGGGAGGGGAGATGAGGGAGGAGGAGGAGCAATGATGTTTCCCTGAAGATTGAAATAAAAGGAAATGTGCTCATTAGTCTTGCCGTCTTTGGGAATGTCCAGTCTACATACAGTAAATGTAAAAATACACAAATTTTCTAAATATACCCTGTACTGAAGAGAATGGGAAGTCGATTTGAAGGGCCAAAGAAATTTGCATGCAGTCACTTAGTATCCCATGTGTCATGTGCCACTGTCTCAGTCAAATCTTCGCTGTTGTCTGTAAAGCAAATCTTTCATTAACCTCAACACACACCTTAGATTTCACAAAATGAGCCTGTTTCAAGCTGCTCCATATTCCTCAGTGACAAATATACAGAGGGCACATGTGAGAGGAAGAACACCAGGAGGAAGAGAAGGGTCATTTGGTATTCAGCTGATAAAGGCACTTCCGTTTTCTGTCCATCTCTTAACTGGAGGCTCTGGCAGCAAGCGATCTCCGCTGTGAGAAGCGGCTGCTCAAGGATGATTAATTCAGTGACGTAGACTGGACGGTGCTGAAGGAGGATACAAAGGCTGTTTTGT
Source organism: Brachirus orientalis (assembly GCA_016785285.1). NCBI lineage: Eukaryota > Metazoa > Chordata > Actinopteri > Pleuronectiformes > Soleidae > Brachirus > Brachirus orientalis. The sequence goes on along the minus strand of JAFBJR010019394.1, from coordinate 2,100,053 downwards.
TTCAGAGGTGCAACACATTTAAACAGTGATTAGGCTTTGAATCCGAGGGAATTTCATTAAGGACAGCACATGATTGCAATCTTTGTGACTTACTGGATAGTAAAATGTAGGGTCCCAAACATTTCTCTTGGGGGCCTGTTTTATAGGGCTTTTAAACTCAGTAATGTGTCAATCAAAAGGTTAATCCACAAAAAAGCTCTTGATAGAGAATAAGCAGTTGAAGTTATTTACAGTAAATCAGCTCAGTGAGAATATATTCTTTTTACTTTTTACTATTTTTGGGTTTTGACTGAGAAAATAAAGTCTTGTGAAGTCATATGACTTTATGAAATGAGTGTTTTATAATATCTGTGACATTTCTATAGACTAAACAATCAAGCACTTGTGTTTTGATGCACTATAAACTCCCTCAACATGTTAATTAAAAGTGGAGAAGGGGCTTTGAAGAAACACTTTATGGCTGAACTTATTTACTAATCAAAATTGCAATTTGAAAAAATATATACATTTATAGTAAATCACAAATGCTGCAATTAATATATTCATAATTGTTAGGGCTGCAACAAGTATTCATTGTTATGAACTGTTTAACTAACTACTAAATGAACTGCCATTTCTCCTGATATTGGAAACTAGGGATGACAGCAAAGTGAATATCAGTGTGGACAAAACAAGCCATTTTAAGTCTGAAACAACTACTTGATTCATTGTGTCATGTGGTAATTGCGTAGCTTGCTTTGAATGTATAACTTCATTTCATATAGCTGATCAAATCGCAGTTGCAATATGATCTGAAAAATCACCATGAATTATTTAACCCAAATTGTTAAGCCCTACTTTAGACCCAAACAGATTTGTGGATGATTTCCTCGTGTTTATCAAATAAGGAGGACCATATAGTATTTTTTTTGATAGTCCAGTGGTAAAAGCCCAGTGCTGTTCCATGTGTGTGTGTCCTAATGACAACAAACATGAATCCAGTCCACAGTAAACAGATGAGCCACATAATTAAAAATCTATTTCCACAGGATAAACACCAGTTGTTGTCAGCAAAGCTGCTTTAATAGAAGCATGGGGTGGGGTAGTAAAGCTGCCTACGGAGAAGCAGCTGTCTGAATGATGAAGGTAGCCTATATAAAGCTGTATAGGAATTAATGATGAATTACAATAAAATAATAATAATAATAATAATAAATACCATCAGAGCATGGGTTTGCCAAATTCGTACACAGCACAACACAGCGTAAACATGGGTGTGTGAATGGCAACAGGAATAATAAAAAGGCGACAAATGCTGCTGAGGTTGTCGTGGTCTCCGGCTCACATACGGCGCATATGCGGCCTGATGAATCAAAACAGGTGCTGTTACAGCTCCATTTTGAATTTCGATGGCTTGTTGGCTTATTCTGTGTGCGTGGTCAGCTTAACGCCTCTTTTCCGAGTGTGTCTCGTCGCGTCAACGATTAAAATAAAAGGGGGGGAAAATGCCATTTGAACATGGTTTTCGTGTCGTGTGGGCGTGCAGTGAAGCGTCTGGCACAGACGGAGTGGCACTGACCAAATGTGACTGAATGGCCTGTGCAACAATGAAATACAAGTCAGTGTGAGAGCAGGGGGGGTGGACGCTGTGTTTAAAGATATACGAAAGGGGGAAAATACGGAGTAACAAACCCAAACTCCCTGTTGATGTTCATTCTGACACAACATTTTTTTTTAATTTCGCCGCATTAAAGCGTCACGAGCTGCGTCCAACTTACCTTTGACGCGTCTTAAGATTCAGCCCAAAAATCCGAGACGCGCAGTAGCGAGGAGCCGTGTTAAATCAGTATGGTTGTCCTCATTAGAGCAACAATGATGGGGACAGTTGGAGCGGATGGACAGTCGCTGTGGAAACCTGGCACCAGCCACGAATTTTCCCATTCAGCGAAATTCGGCAGGATGGTCGCAGGAGGAGCGGGTCATGGCAGGAGCCGTGTCTTCAGGAGAAAGGGGCACCGCTGCCGGTGGTGGTGGGCCGGACAAACACCACCGACACGCCGACGAAGAAGAAGAAGCAGCAGCGGCAGTGTTCAGCTAAGAGGAAAAGGCGACAAAGCAGCAACACTGTAGCAGGAAGAAGACATGTCTCGCAGAGGGAAAGGCACTGACTGTGTCGTGCATCCACGAAGAAACACGGGAGTTCAAATACGACGAGCCCTGGATTTTACGCTGTTTACGTAGCAGCGGCGGAGTTGCGTAGTTCGACGCTACGCCGAACTGCGCTGGCAGACAAACGTTATCTTACGAAAAAACCCAACAAAAACAAACAGCTAGAGTCACGATCTGTTATCAAAGAGAAAACGGCAAACTATAAGGTTTAATGGTAAACAAGTACATCGTTTAACCACAAAGTCGGGTCGTGGCAGGCTAAATCGGTTGCTTAGCAACACGAACCTCGCTTCCGAACATGAAGTTAAGTCAGTATCAGCTTAATCTATAGGAGAACATGAGTTTAAACTCTTAGTTAACCATTAAACTCGGTACATAAATTTTATTTGTTTAAAATTGGATATTGTAGTTGTACTGTTCTTTTTTATATAAAACCCAAGAACCATAGTTTTATTCTACTTTTAAATATACCTGGTTTGTTCACAATATTATTTTAAAAAAGACAAAAATAGGTTTTTATAGAGTCTGTCGTGATGTCTTTCTCCTACCAACAGTCCAAACCACTAAAACATTCAGTGTACAAAAACTGACTGGTATTTTTGTTGATTGACTTCACTAATGCAGCTCTAATGTGAATTTTCAGAGACCTCTTACCTCCAAATACAATGCACAATTTTTGGTTTCAATAATGACACTTCCATCCCTATATTACTATTTACCAGTTTTGATGAATCTACTGTTTTTGAAACTGTAAGCAAAAATGGGAATACAACATGAATATAATTCCTGGTCAGTTGACTTTTTACATCAACTTTCTTTCAGCAATCTCAGATTTCCCATCAAGTATATTGTGAATAATATGAATATTGTGTTAATGTAAACTGAAAAATAATTTCTTTCATATTCATTATTTCCTACACTGCACCGCAAAAGGCCATTTTGCTGCTAAACACCACTTGCTTTGCAAAGAAGCCCCAATATTTCCTGCTATTTAACACAATCACATTAAACAAAATAGATTCTGCAATGAATAGAAAGTAGGGTGAATGGCTGTGTAATGCATTTAATTGTCTGTTTTAATGCAAATACCATCCAATCAATTGTGTTTAATTGTAAAAGAAAATACATGCAAGACAGTTATCTAGTAAAATATGTAGCAGTCAGCAAACATGGCAGTTTGCTTCTTGTTATGTTGTGTGGAATGTGAATAGGACAGAGTTCAGGGTTACTTTGTAGTGTCTTAGTGTCAGAACACATCAAACTGGTAACTGCAAGCAATGATTACACATGTCCACATGCCAGACACACACATTCATCTATCGCTTCTTTTTGCTCTCTTTCTTTGGTTTTTGTCGAATCTGAGTGGCTGCTCCTTTAGGTTTCTTCATTTGCTCAGCAGGTTTGCTGTCAGTGGACTCAGTTTCCTCCTGTAATGAAAAAAACAAACCAAAACAAAAAAAAACAATCAAACAACTTTCTGAGTCATTAAAAGACGTGAGGTGTGAAAATAAAAATGCATGGCTGTCAAGCATGATAAGTGTTTTTGAAATAGGTTTGAAATGTTTTCCAGGAATTACTTTCACTGTGAGTTAGCTAAGTCATTAAAATACGTTTTGCAAAAAATGCATATAGGAGAGGTGTTAAATCTTGATACCAATTACACATTTTGGTAATGCAGTTTTACACTAAAGATATTCTTGTCTCCTATTCATCTGAATGATTCAATTCAGATTTTTTTGGCCACACATGAAACAAGGAAATTCAGAAGTGCTTTAGTGCATTCTGTCTGTCAGCACTGTTTCTGTGATTGCAATCACTTCTATTCTTCTAACAGCACAATGCTATGGAGGATGAAATGGCGACAAACTGTGGAGAGTAACCAGTGCATCTGATGATGACTGGTGAAAACAGAACATTTAGACATTGGTTTTAATTGCCTTTGTCTATAAATAAAGTCTCCTGACATTTAATCATATTGAGATTAAGAAAGTAACACTCTGCATTTCTATCTTCACAGACATTTCTATCTTCACAGGCATTTTTATTTATTCTATCACAGAGATAAAATGGAAAAATTCTGTAGGATTTCTTTTATAGCTGTCAAGAGCGACACACTAACATGACACTGGACTCCAGAGACCGTGCAGAGGGGCTCTGTGTGTGAACCCTAAATGTCCACAAAAGTCACTCCAGACATTCTACTGCCAGCTCCCTAATATAATATCTACTTATTATTAGAGTTAGCTTATAGGAGACTCAGCAGGAGAAACTCTGTGGCATCTTCAGCAAGTGAAAAGGCAAATGTCATTGTTTCCTGTATGCTCAAGAAAGATGTCACCCCGTTGCTTAGAATCTTTCAGATTCTCCTGCTGTTGTTGTGAACGCATCTCACCCAGACAACTACTGCTAAAAAAGAACATTGAGTCTTTTCAAAATCAAGGTTTTTCTTTCATTTATTTTTTGTTCTTCTCTCACTTAAACCTGAGCCAAAATGTAGCCAAAAACTGATGAAAGGTGTGTTACTTTAACTGTAAAAGAAAACAGTAGAAGAACCACAATTTCAAGAAGGACTAGACTTCTATACACCTCCTCCTTCTCTCGGCATTCACCTCACCTGTTCATTACTCTTGGATGTGGGGATGATGATGGCCAGGATGCAGATGAGCTGGAAGATAGCACCCAGAAACAGCCCATAGCGCAGTACACTCTCTAAAAATGTAGGCTCAGGGACTTCAGGGGGAGACAGGTCCAGATCTGCAGACATGATGCTGCTAGCTGTTTGTTTCCCTCAGTGGCCTCTCTGTCTTGATTTGAAAATTAACAATCAGATTTCTATGTCCACATTGCTTAAATGATTCAACAGTTTTCTCCCTTCATAACAATCCTGATGGAATTTGATCTTTTTTTGTTTTTGTTAGAGTGTGTCTCATCACAATACACAATAAAATCATATATTACCCCATTTCTAATCAGTGGTTTGAAAACGTGATGTATTATATGGGGACTTTTACACCAAATGAAGAGAAATAGTTCCCTTGTAATACAATAGCATGCAAGTCATGCAAACTTTACATCACACACTCAGTATTTCACAGAAAATTGCTATTGTGAATATGCGGCTGTATAAAATTAACGTGGACAACAACGTAACAAAACACAGGCTACATACTTAACGTAGACGTGAGCTCTTAAATCAGTATGAAGGAAAACCTAACCAGTGGCGGGAATGTTTACTGTTCTTCTTCGTCCAAGGATTAAGAACATCAAATTCAGGTCAAAAAGTGAGCAAATCTATTAAATACTTCTGGAAAACGCTAATCTAACCACCAAAGAAAAATAAAAAAATAAATTCCGCTTCCCGGAAACGACGTCAACAACCTGATAACTCTACTTCCGACCCGGTAAAGGATTGGTTTGAAAATGTCGCCCTCTAGTGCTCGTATTTGATAAATAACAAACATAAAATAGTCAGACTGGGCTGTATACTGTAGTCTCCCATTAACCAAACTCATTGAAACATAAATTTGTAGTCCAACTGTTTAAAAGAATATGATGTCTAATTTTAGTAGCACTTTAAATTATGTTTATTTGTTTAGGTTAACACAGCATAAGACTCCTCAGCTGCGTCCAAAATGTTTATTACAATTATCACTATTGAGAACATGGTTATACATGATGTTTATTCATTAATATGATGAAGATGATGTACAAATCTCGGTGTGGGCTTCAGGAGACTTAAACTACCTTAAAAATATGGCAGGCTGTGCTGTAGAATATTTGAGTTTAGTCTTCAGTTTGCTCTCATTCCAAACACAGCTTTATATGAACAAATTTATTATAAAATATTTTACACATGCTTACAAAGAGCAGTTGAAAACATAAAGGAGCAGTCAGTCACACATGATAAAAGAAAGAACACATACATGCAGTATAAGGTGTGATTTATGGTCTATTATCTTTTCTAAAACATGGAAGGCTGAGAAATAGCAGTTGTGGATTGAGGGTTTTGGACAAAGATCTGTCACCCTGCAAGCATCCTCTCAGATAAGAATGATTTTATATTTATAATTCTACAGATATATCCAATGATTAAACTTTGAATGTGATTCGTGGACATCATGGCAGCTGTGGGCGTTCAGGTTCACTCTCCACTGTGTCCTTTCAGGTCCCGCCTTATGATGTCATTCACTGGAAAACATTCATAAAAATTGGGATATGCAACTTTAATGTTCACAACAATGTAAACATAAAGCAAAACAGAATCATGTGAAAGAAATCAGCCTCGGATCACAAAAGATTAAAGCACACTTGCATGAAACGAATGATTATTTTTGATCGGTCAAATATTTTCTCGATTAATTACTTTTTTGTCATATGGATCAAGAAAACTAGAAAATATTTCAGTATATAAGAAGCTGAAAAGAAGCTTATATATGTGGAAGTTAAGAACAGCTTCAGTGATGTGATTCAAGAAGCTGGATGTTAATAAAAGTTCACAATAATTTACAATTTTCACTAGTTACTCCAGGGCCACCATGGTAAACTGGTTCATGCACATCTCAAGTGACAAAAGCAGTTGAGCAACAGCTAGACCTGTAAGCTCTTTGACTTTCACTGTAGTTTCAGTATGAAACCTGAAACCACTCTGCCCAGTTTTACACCCATTTCTTGGTTGCACTGACTTTTTCATTGAATGAAGGAATCAGCTGTGTGTTAGTCATAGTGACGACCTTTAGCTTCTACGGTGAACGGACCAGCAGTACAGTCGTGTACTGACTGTCAGCTTTGAGCTTTTACTCTTGACTTTTTTCTAATTGCTTAGAAGGACAAGGCGCCACCAGAAAGTGGAGTGTCACTACACAAGGATCACTCTTAGGCCACAAACATCCTCAAAAATCTGTCCTTAACTTTTTTGAACTTTTTGAAAACAGGCAGACAAATGCCATAAATAAACAACCTCCATGGGGACATTAAAAAAAGTAATGTATTATAGAGTGTCAGACTGTTTTAAGGTTTTAAAAGCAGTATTTATTTAACAGCACTCTGACAATCTAGGGAGAACAGAAGTAGGATACTCACCATCCTCCAGATAGGCACAGCTGAGGTTCTCTTCTTTGACTGTAACTCTCTCTGGAGCCCATTCTTTGTAGCTTCCTTCACCTGGCTCTACTCTGCATGTGGCCTTATCTTGAGCTTGACCTTGGATGAATCTTGAAGGCGGCGACTTCCCCACTGGCAGCGATGTCTGCTGTCTTGACATCAAAGAGGCCTCAAATGAATCAACAACCTGAGAACCTTTGGTCAGTTTGCCCACACATGCTTTGGCACTGGGAGAGGAGGCAGAGTGGGATACCACTGAGAAACCACTAGGAAGAGCTGCACCACAGCTGCTGTAATGTTGGTTTGCAGTGGGGTACAGCATGGGACTGCTGATCAGACCGCTGGCACCGGACTGGTAATAAGCTGATTGGTCATCTTGTGAGTCAGGTGTAACAGTGCAGGCTCTGGGGTCCACAGTGGCAAGATGGTACAGTGTTGGAGAAACATTCAAGGATTGAAGGTTGCCGTCTTGCTCCAGGTGATGGTAGAGTGACTTCACTGACAGGCCAGACAGTGACCAGTTATCTGAAGTGCAATATGAGTTTGACTGATAGTCATCCAGTGGTTCTGCTTTGATGGCTGTGAAATATAAAACAAAAATTATTGGACATCAAACTCTCTCTCCTAGACACAGTTGCTCTTGCAAAAGTGTGATGCATTCAGTTGGCTTCAGTTGGTTCTACAAATCGTGTAGTCTGTGGTCCCCAGTCTTTCAGTTGTCATAAAAAAAATCTGCCGAAACGAGTTGGTTAGTGTGTCCTCTAAGTTTTTCAAAATCGACAATAAGTGAAAGATATAATTGGGATTTGAGTTAAATTAATCTCAGTTAGTGTTAACATTACTTTAACACTGCCAGACTGGTTTACTGTGTATAAATATCACATTAGAACAATGCAATCCTACAGTTGCTGCATTTCCCAAATAGTAATAAATGTAATAAGGTAAATTAACTCCCTTCTACAGACAGTGAAGCGATGAAGAACCTGAACTGCTCTGAGATGTATCAGTATTTAAACAGCAGTAAGATTTGTCACGTTTTGCTCAAGGAGGTGGGACACAGTATTATTTATTTAAAGTGAGAGCGTAGTGTCCCACATGACCAAGACTGGGTTTTAGTTCCAACACTGGGTGATTTACAAACTGCAGAATGCTCATGCATTGCAGGAACAGCACAAAAACCTGAGGCCATGCAGCTGCTGCAGCCGGCATCGTGTTTTGCCACTGGAAAGAAGTAGAACATTGCTGCATCTGTGTCTGCTCCGGAACTTGCACCAATAATCATTTCTCCAGCAATGCCTCCGGGGAATTAAGTGGATACACATTTTGTGACAATTCATCTAAAAATATTATATAGTATACAGTATATTCTTGTTCAAACCTTAAAAGTCTGTTTTGCTGTGCTGAACTGTGCCAAACAAGTGTCTAAATATCTGTTGTGGATATTACATATAGGTAGAGAGAGCATTAGGAAAAATGTTAAAGTTATGTTAAAGTTTAACTTATGTTAAAGTTGCCAGCTCCCTCCTTAAAGCAAATGACCAAATGATTTCTTTTGTGCCTGGACAGATTTACCGTAAACCTGAAGAACATCAGGTTACAATGGAGATCATAAAAAATGTGCCTTAGTCACGTTGAAAGTTTTGATGTTTCCAGCCTTAAATGTGCTCTAATCTAATCTGATTGAAGTTGTGCAGTTTCCTGTATTCTCTAAGTTTTATATAGTCAGCATAAAGCAAAACATTAACCTCTTAGCAACATTATAAGAACAAAGACTAAATTTATTTATTCATTTATTTATTTTGGTATAAATGTGATAGAGATGTAAATGGAGTCTTTCAACACTTCCCTTGACCTGGAATGCCAACAGCATAGTGGGACCTCCCTTAAACTTTTAGCCACCTTCCCGGCTGACATATACTGTACCTATCACAGGAGTGTAGATGAAGTGCTGAGGCTGACTGCGTTTCTTCTTCCCATTGATGACATAAAAGTTGACTTTGGCTGGGTGGCAAATAGTCCGGTCTCGATAAGGCGGCACCTCAACAAACAGCATGTTCTAGACAGTGATAATGGCACAGGGACAAAAACAATGATCAAATTTTACACTACACTGCCCAAAATCTCAGTATTAAAAACAAAAAACAAACAATAACTGTGAGAATGGTTGGAGTCTGTCTCTTGCTTTCTGCTTTGGCAGCTGTCTAAATATATTTGTCAATACTCACCGCTTGTGTTTTATCTTTGTCCACAGCAGCCTCCACCTCCCAGATTTGCTGCCCATCTGAAAATCAGGACATATTGAAAAACAGTGACTGTTTAAAAAAAAAAAAAGTTGAAAATTTAATTTCTGATTTCTTTTCTTGTTGAACCAGAGATTGATAATTATTTCATTTCTCAACAAAATGTGTAACATATCAGTCGTGTCTTTAGTTCACAGCATTTAATACAGAGACAGTGGAAATGTAGCTTTGGTTTCATTCCCACCTCACTTTTTTTTTTACCCACCATTTCTGTTTTCTACCCACGCATTGAAAACAACAAAAAATATACAAAGCCTCTACTCTGGGTCTGAATCTTTATCAGTCTGTCTAACCACATCCTGTTGCATAAAACTCCACACCAAGCAACAAGGAGGCTATACATGCAGGCAACTGTACGCATCCTGCTCTCAAACCCTGCAAACCAACAACTCTGTGTGGGCAGGAGAAGCAGAAACAGTGTAACAATTTCCATGTAACAGTAATTTTAAAAAGTTTGAACTCATGGTTCATGTTGTCAAAATTAAAAGTGTGGGCATAAGGAGGATGTTGCCTACATGATAAATTGAAGCTCGATATCAGATGTTGTACAAAACATTATTGGAATCCACAATGACACACATCATGCATTCATGTAACAGATGTAACCATATACATTTACTGTAGCGACAGACTGGACCAAGTGTGACCCCTGCACCGGGAACCAGCAAAACTTAACAAAACGCCACTTAACCAAATCAAATCTACATGTACTTAAATCAGCAATATTTTCATATGTCTGCCACTTGACCTCATTGTTAGACAGCTTTTTCCAACTGGAAACAGAATATTGTAAAATGCTCACGCTCCCTGAGTCCTGCATCAAAGTCCATAGAGAAAATGAGTCTATTAGCTCGCTGCGACAGGGCAGCTGGTAATAAAAAAAAGGAACATTCTGAACTTCCTGACGGAGGCAGCAGTGGATCAACAACTCCAACAATGTGCCGTGAGATAAAATGTCTGATTTTCTCTACACACTTTGGTGAGGGGAGTGAGTGGTTATGCTATCAAAAGACAGTATTCATATTCATATTCAGATATTATAGACAAAGAAGCAGGCCTGGATTTTATTAGGTCAACCTTTTGTTAAGTGGTTAAAATCTTTCCTCCCTGAACCGGGACTTTCCCGTTAAGCAAATGAGACAGGGCAAACAACTCTGAGTGAAAGTAAAGCTAATTACCACAGTTTATCTTTTCAGTCGTGGTTCTACATATGATTTAGTCTTTCACAGGTAAGTGCATTGACTTCCTGGAGTTTTGCCTGTTACATACTGCACACAAGAAAACAAACAACTTGTCAGTGAGTGGCAGATGTATCTTGACTAGATTGTTGTCCTGTCTCCAGTCTTGCTCTATGCTAACAGGCTGCTGATAGTTTTTAATTTACTGTAAACAAACACAACAGAAATGTAACTCTCAGCAACACATAACCATATGACATGTTTAAATTTTTACAAGCACTGGCCACAAAATAGATTTCTTCCCCACCTTGTGTCTTCTCAGAGAATATCACCTTGGAGTCAGGTGTAAAATTTTGTCCAGTTAGGACCATTTGTTGACCGCCGAGTACTGAGCATCGGTCCAGGTTGTGCCTCTCGACTGCAGGAAGCTCCTGAGCTGAGCGCTGGGCTGAGGAAACAAGAAAACACAGCTAGACGAGGAGCAAGCTGATACGTAAAACACCTAGTGGGAACATTGTAAAACCAAATTACAGTCTTGCCTGGGAGACATTCACATTAAAGCGAGCCTTTATAACACTTGACGACAATAAGATGATATATGATAACAACATGTTAGTTTTGGGAGTCATAAAATAGGTAAATGTCAGTAACAGCTTTGTCACACATTAACAAATTTTCATTCCTCGTCATACTGGACCATATTTAACTGAGTACAGTTTTACAAAAGCTTGAAAACACGGATAAAAACATGGGCAAAATGTGCTTGTTGTGAATGAAACCCTACTTACAGCATTCAATAGGATCAGAGGCAACCTGAAGAGACATGAGCTGTCCTCCAGACTGAGGAACATGGACACGAAACACCAAACGCACACGTGTGTTTTTCCGTCCAATGTCTGTCTCACCATTTCTCAGTTCAATGTCTGCATTTCTCAGTTTGAGGATTCCTACACAATCAATCCTGTGAAGGCAAATAAGAACAGGATTCTGAAATTATGTCAAAAGTAAGAAAATACTTCTGCTGTGATATTCACCTATATTTACCTTGTTTTGCATCTGTTTCAAATGATTAGGTGGTTATAACTTTGACTTGTTCTGTCCAAACAGTGGTTTGTGACTTTTATATTCATTGAATAACAGTTGACTCCCAGTAATTAATCACAGGATTTGTATGAGCTATTGTAAAAACCCATCGTCTGCAAGGTAGGTCTTTGCAAGAAAAACGCAGCAAGTCATGCTATTCAGGTTTTTGTCACTTGTTGGGAGGAGAAAATAAGTCATTTATTTGTTAGCAGAAATACATACATATATACAGACAGAAAGAGTAATTTTCACACACACTCAAACTCAAGCCGTGTAAATGAAAATTAAGAAAACAACTCAGTTAACTGCATCTGGTATTTCTCACAGGGATGCTGACTGGTTAGTGGCCATTATTCACAATGTCACTGTCCAAATCTGTGGATTGATGTAACCTCATTCAATGCATTTGTGATTTACTTGTGATTGCATGAACCTACAGTATATCCCACATCTTCTCTGTTTGACTCACATTACTTTCATTTGGTTTGTTGGCTCCAGAGGGATCTCCAACACTTTGGTCCCATTGATCATCCTCTCCATACTGGGAGTGGTGACGGTTTTGCCAGTGATGCGGTGCACCTGGTAGAAGGCATGTGGTTTCAGGAGCCTCTCATCCGCTGTCCCTATGAAGACTTGCAGCCACAGTGGAACTGTGCCTTGATATCCATGGAGCTGGTGAGGGGAAGAAAGGTGATCAAATGCATGTTTAACACTGAATTAGATTAACTATAATAACATTTGTGTTCATAACTACAGTGAAAATATCCCTGGTGGAACGGAATTCCCCTAATCAAACTGGTAAAGCAAAAATACATAGCCTATTTGTGCAAGAGTGGCAGGTAAACTAATAGTGATGGCTTATTAACAGGATCATATCAAACAGACTGTGTACTGTGGCAGTACTTTTACGGTTTGTCAATACAACTTTTACTTTAAGTGGATTTCTTTAGCATACTGAAAGCCATGCATGCCTCAATAAGTACAAATGTGATATGTGACATGTGGTTTTTTTCATTTGCATGTCACATAATTTTCTTATTGCTTACCTTGTATTCACACACGCACACATTTATCATATACATACACATCAACTGTTTTCTGTACAAACTTTACATTCACACTTTAATTTATTATTTAGTTATGTCTATTGTCATATAACTTAAATGTCATATCACTTAACAGGCACATACTGTTACGCGTGTTATATTATATTTCATGTTCTTATATATATATATATATATATATATATATATATATATATGATACAGTATACATATACACTCTCTCTCACCTGAACTTCTGGATGCCCTCCTTTAGGTGTCTTTACAGCACCGCGGCTGCCCTCAGTCTCATAGTGAGCTCTGTGGTGAGATCTTGGCTGCTGCAAGATCAATAGTTCATACTGACTGGACTGGCTGGGCAGCGGCCACTCTAAAGATGGGAGTGGGGCCATGGAGACACCACTTGGAGGGAGAAAGAGAGCAACAGTGCATTGCAAAATGTCAAAACACTACACCATATTTAGTTTAACAAGTTTTTGAGAAGGGCAGCAACTGTTTTAAAGTTTTAAAACAGGAAGAACAACACACCTGAATGTCCTGTGAGGGACTGGATGAGATGGTGGCCACACAGGTGGGACAATATAGACGGTGTCAGGCTTGACCTCAGCTCCAGACCTGCCATTCCGCTCCTGCTCAGTGGCCCAGTCATATAACTCCCCATACACACAGTCCTGTGTCTGAGCTTGGCCATGTGCACTTCGCACCATTAGAGAGGGCACTGCTCTGGACAGACAGGAGCTCCAGTCCTCCTCCAGACCTGTGGAGGTGGTCTGACTTTTGGTCTGAAGCTGAGCTTGGGCCTGGTATTGGTGAAGGTAGAGGGACCCCTGTTGCTCATGGGGTGAGGGGATGGGGCTTGGGCTACGGGAGCGCTGCTTGACAGGAGTGCCCCCCAAACATGGGTGGCCCTGGTCATAAGCTCGCTTTCCATGTGGCGAGGCAGAGCGCGAGCGCCGGTGGAGAGGCGGCACAGCAGCATGCTGTTGCTGTGGCAAGAGAAAGGTCTCCTCTGTGACACTATTACGGGGCGAGGCTCTTGGAGAGGACTGGGCAGAGGAAGTGTGGATGCTCTGGAGGCCCGGGCAGAGGTCTAAGGCGGACAACGCCATGCTACAGCCACCTCCCATTGAAGGAGAGACACATGGCGATGCCACAGGAGAGTATGACTCAGCTGGCCATCCAGTGGAAGAGTTACTGCTGGCAGGGCTCACACACTCCCGGTAGGCTCCCAGGATTTTGGAGCCAGGACTGGGATTCAGGGTCTGCGAGCTGAGAGAGTCACCAGATGGAGTAATCTCAATCCTGGGGCTGGGAGCGGCTATGTTCCTGGATCTCGACGCCAGTTCCAAAGAGTCATACACAGCTCCTGACAGGTTCTCTTTACCGAGTGGGCTGCAAGATGAGGTGTTCTGGGTTGGGGCTGGTAGGATGGAAGTGGAGACACACATGGTGGGATGTCCAACCACCAGCAGAGGAGGGTGGTTTTTATCCTGAAAGAGGGCACTGGGATCATCTGTCAAAAAAACAAAGTAAAGTTTAAGTTTTGCACATGGGACAACTGACATGGGACAAGATGACTTTCCCTTGAGACAAAGCCATCCATCCATCCACCCATCCATCTATACCAGTTAGTCTTTGGGAGTTGCAGGGGGAGCTGCAGCCAACTCCAACACACTTCACATACGTTTGATGTCTTTACACTGGACCACGTCTGGCTTTGAAACCAGTTCTGATATCAGTAAATTATTAGATATCATAAAATAAATTAACAGAATAGTAATTTCAATTTTAAGGCAGTGTGTGGCAATTGATTTACTAATTTCTGTATTTATTTATTTCTAAAAAACAATATAGCACCTAAAGTGGAATTAAGAGCCACGATTTAACCTACTTGAGGGCGGTGAAAGGAGAATTTCAGTGTAACATCAGTACCTGACAGCTCAGTACTCACAGAGCCACTTAATCACAACCGAGGACTAACACTGTGTTAACATGATGCGAATCATCAACACAAGAAGAATAATTTGGAGAACGCATTGCAACCCACCTTTGTCACAGCCAACAGGAAACTCCTCTGTATTATACAAAAACAGGTCGTTAAAATCCAACTCCTCCTGACTTATGTCTTGACTTAGACTCTTGGTGAGACCCAGACCTCGAGAAGTCATATCCACCTCTAAATATGTATGTTTACCTCCTGCAATAATAACTTTTAAATTCAAAAACTAACTGAAGCTCTTCATAGGAAAAGGAACGGAGAACCAACGCCTGCAATGTGTCTAGAATATTAGCAGCTGCACAAATAAATATCCAGCACTGCGACAGCAGAGGGAAAAAAAAGAGACGACGTTTCCTGTCACTGCTGATAAAAAGAGAAACTGTGAAAGTGCGTGTGCGTGCGTGTGCGTGCACCATCACAATATGGGGCTTAACTTCTTATGGGGACCAAAAAAAAAAAAAAAAAAAAGTTAAGATAAGTAAATCTACAGGAAATGATTGTAGCTTGTATAATTACATGTGAAGTCCATTCATAAAGTCAGTAATGCTGTTTCTTTGCACTCAGGGCTGACTCACTCGTCATCTTGTCTGCACAGTGACATTATGAAACGCTACACTTGTTTCATTATTACGATCTGGAACAGATCACAGTAAGTTTTATCAACGAGACACGACAAGTGAGCCAAATGTGTCAAAATCAAATACCACAATTTGACCACTGTGCGGGGCTATTGTTCAACCTGACTTACAAACCAGTGCCTGCTGACTTAAGGGTTTTATTCACCCCTCCTTAAATAAATAATAGTAATTAATGAGCACGTACTTTGCCCTCATCTCTCTGTTGTTAGGTGTCTCAGTGTAGATTTCTGCCTTAAATGCTCCAAAACAGGTAAATACCAACAAGGCCCTTTCCCTGAATATGTCTTGTTCTTGTTAGAACATCTGTTTAAAATAGTGGCAGGCCTTTAAATAAAAATTGAAATATAATTGGCTTCATTTAAAGTGATTATCAAACATTTTAAAGATTGGTTTGGCTGTTGGTGTCCATGAAGTGTTTCATTCTCGTAAATTGTCTTGCTTTGCTCATCATGAAGGTGCTTTCCTATATCCTACAGTACATGACCACTGGGGCCTCATGGGCACGGCCTTTAATTCCTTCACATGTAGATGTCACCTAATGTCACATGTGAGTGTTTGGCTCACATGTGAGTCATGTGAGAGTCACAAGAATCAAGGTGTCAATTGGTGTGTAGGTCTTGGTCAGAAGGCACAGTAAAAATGTAAATGTACACGAGTCCATGTTTTAATACAATGCCCTGCAATTAGTTGGACTAAAGGCACAACTATTTCCCATTTTGATTAATTTGCTCCAACATTTTGATTTGCAACTCTTAGCTTGCCTAGAATCCTAACTGATGAATACTGAAATAACAACATAATAACCTAAAAGAGGATGGCATTTTAAGTGAAAACATCTCTTCTGCTACAAGACTGTGAAGGTGTCTTTACCCTGAGGTCAGGACCTTTCACTGAAACATCACTTCAGTCAAAGTCTTGAGTTCTAGATTGTTTATGTTACACATGCGACAACTCACTTTTCCTACGCAGGATTTATTGGAAAAAAGCTAAGCTGCTTAAGTGAGCCTATAATTTTTGTTTGTTTGTCCACATGTAAAACTAAGCTTCTGTTTATGTTAATTCCATTTCTCAATCTGCAAAAAGACAAAAAGCACAACACGGACTGTGTCTTTAAAATATTTATTAATATGAGTGAATAAAATAGGCTTCTACTAGTACAATGTACATTATTACAATATTACAAATGCATTTTATATACACAATAAACTGAAAACACATAATACTTTGACATCTACCTACACATGTCTAAAGACATTACGTTAAGATTTAAGGACAGCTGCCTTAGTACAACATTCAGTTTGCACAACAACAACTGGTATTTTGGTCAGTCATTAACAGTCGTAAATAATACTTATAAATAAGTTTGAGGTATTTAAGGCACGATTATATGTGTAATCATTTAATTGACTTTTTCTTCTATTTACAGAGCAGCAATATAGGGAGTCACATGGCAACAGAAGCATCATCTTTCTGTCAGGGGAAGAAAAAAAAATTAATTAATTTAAGTGCACAGTTTGGAGAACATTTCAGCCACTTTCTTTCAGACGAAAGCACTGACAATTCTAATGAAGCCAATTTCAAACCACAGCTACAGTAGTATTCACATATGGCAACATGTTACACATGTTATTTATCTGAACCTTTCTTGGCTTTAACATGCTTTTTTTATTGGAGTTCCAATTTGTAATCTCACCTCATCTCCTGACGAAGGCGACCGGCAGTTCTCTTTGGGGAACCAACAGTCCTGAGTGGATCACATCGAGCGGTTTGTTATCCGTTGCCACAATCTCATAGTCTCTGACCAACTGTAAGAGAGCCAAACATAATTAAATCAATCAAGTACATTCACATAAACAGCAAATAAACAGTAGTCCATTCCCAGTTGGTGAGAAACTGTCTTACCCAGCACATGGCAAGCTGCAGCTGTAGCTCTGCCAGCCGCCGGCCGATGCACATCCTCTTCCCGATGCCAAAGGGAACATGGGCAAAGGGGTTGATGGTGTTGTTCTCTCGCAGCCATCGTTCAGGTTTGAACTGCTTCCCATCATCAAAGTACTCCTCATTGGAGCCCAGCGCATGGGTGTCTATCATTAAAACTGTCTGTATATGGAGAAAATAACAGTTGAATCAATATTTCACTCAAAATATTCCAGTACAGTCAGACGGTTCTTTGCCTGAGAGAAAAGAAACAGATAGACAGACTTCAAGGTTACACTACAATAAAGACTTTTTGAATGTTGATGCTTGCAGACAGTTTGCACATGCACCACTAGAGTTCCACTATACAGGCTTTGTACAGTACTTGAGCGGGTTTTTAAAAACAGGCTTCCTTCACTCATTAGTAACATATAAGTTAAAAGTAATCTGCTCATGTCAGGTGTATGGCAAATAAGAACTAAGCCACTTACTCCTTTGGGAATGGCATAATCTCCCAACACAGTGTCTTTGTCCAGGGTCCTACTGGTGAACGGAACTGATGGCGATAACCTGTAAGAATTTGAAAGAAAAAAAAAGAGCATGGGAATATGGACTGAGTCAAGCTATAGTTAAGCATGACATACATTTTTAAGCCGTTTAATGGGAGCTACACACACACACAGAGCAGGATAAGGGCAGTTATAATCTTCAGACAGAGGTCATAAACATTCTCTTATGTAGTTATGGTATAAGCCTTAAACATGTTGGACGACTTCTTCTCGTGACTGCAGAGGTTATGCAGTGATTTGAACGTGACCGCATAGTGTATTTTAAGCTGGGACCACTGGTCGTTCCTTGTCATGCCACCATATTTCATGAAGCTTGTTTCTGAGTCGGTCATGTGTGTTACATTTTCCCCTCTTAATCTCCATGGTACAGGGTGAAATCATGATGCAGCCATGAGCTTTATTTAAAACCACTGGGTCGCAACAGCATGAGATTTTCATGTTTTGAGTGTGCTATGATGTTTAATCTCTGACAGACAGTACATTCCTGAAATAAATCTTCATATTGATGTCTCTTTTGGTCGTTGGTGCAACTTTTTAAAAGGCCTTGTGTCTGCAGATATCTCTTTCAGGGTGCATAAAGCCCATGTGTTCCTTGCAGGATGAAAAAAAAAATCATCTGTATTTGCTGCAGCTTACTAAGCTTATTATTGTGAGTTTACTGTAATAACTTAAGTCACTGCAAATAAATGTATTATCAAAAACAGGATTTTGAAAAGCTAGTGGGATTTACTGCCCTAGCCTTTTATCCTATACCCCCCTCCCTCCTTTTACTCCTTTCATAATGGAATGATATAAGCAGCTTGGAGCTTCCTGTGAAACATGGTTATACTGTACCTCATGGATTCCTTGAGGCATGCTTTCAGGTAGGGCATGCTCTTGATGTGCTCTCCACATGGATCCTGGTCAGGAGGCACCGTCTCTTTAATCTCATCCAGCAGCCTCTTCTGAGCAACAGGGTTACGTGACAGGTTGAAAATAGCCCACAGCATACTGTTGGCAGTCTGAGAAACATAAACAGGGGTGGGGGGGGGGAGGTGTTGTAAAGAGTTAGCAAAGAAGTGGAGAGGAAATGTCACATAGTGAGGCAACTTCAAGTGCATTCCTCAGTGGGGTCCCAAAAGAAGCTCAGGAATGTTTGGGGTTCCTCAAATGTTTCTCAGTTACATCCACGCCACATGTATTTTCTTCCTCTATAGCACTGTAAAGGCAGCACTAATTTATGAAGGAGGTTGAACATTTTTTTTCTCCATTTGTAGCTAAATATGCAAAAGGCAAAAAAACTCCTGTCGGCCTACTACAGCTACTTTATGTCATCATCTATTTTTCTATGAACACAAAACTGCAATTAACAGAAGTGGCTTTGAAGGAAGACATTGAAGTTGTTTTTCCTCCCATACTGTTGGTATAAGACTAGCAGCTGTTAGCTCAGGATAATGACTGGACCAGAGACCACAGAAGAAAATACATGGTATCTTCCAGTTTACTCAGTGAAATCAATCAGGAAGAGAAAATATACTTAATAGCCACCAGCACTGGTTGCAAAGAGCTCAGGTTGAATAGAAGTCAATACAAAAATGACCCTACTTCTCTCTTAATTTATAAAACTTTAGATTCTTGAATGTGACATCATGACTGGTTGCACCCTTATTTGACAGAAGAACTGCCAAGGCTCTGTCTCAACATAAAGCACCCTTGATATTTATTTGTTTGTTTGTTATATGTTAAGTAATAAGCTCTATGTAAGACGGTTTCCTTAAGACAGACTCAGTTTTACACTAAGTTTCAAAACTAACCGCTATCATTTCAAAACAGCAGATAACGTTATTACATTATTCTCCTAACTTGTAAAGAAACTAAATGAACCTGTGTTTGAGATACAGAATATTACTCACCGTCTCGACCCCACCGATCTGCAGCTCTGTGATGGCTGCATACAGCTCCTTCTTTGAAAGACTGCTGTGGTGTAGGATGTCACCGATTAAGTCATCAGGAGCTCTGACAGCGTTCCTCTTCAACTTCTCATCAATGCAGACTTTGACTGAGGGACGACAAAGCAGTAAATATGTGAATATACTGATTTCTTTTAAATTACGTCACACGGTTGCTAGATGGTCTGAGAAACCACGGTGATAAAAGGCCTCTCTTGATTACACTACCTGCAAGTGACTTTGCTCTCATATAATTGGAACGTGTGTACTTGTGAGAGGTTGTAAGTGGCTACACTCAAGCAAACAACCGGCCCCATCTTTTCTGTCCCCGTGTTTCACCCCTACCTCCTGCTACTACAAATATTTGGCCGATTTCTCACTCTTGGGTCATGCAGTTTACTACAACTCTGCCTGACATTTACAGAGAGTGCCAAGTACACAAACAACTGAAGCACCCAGTTCATATCTACTCCTGCCCTCCCTCTTTACTTTTTGACTGGAAGTGAGCTCAGACTAACCTGATATCACTGATGGTATACAAATAGAATGTCATTTGTCAGGTTAATAATCTGTGACCCTAACCATGAATTTTACTGAAATGATGATACACAGGACAAAATGGAGGTAAATTTTTATAAAAAAAAAAAAAAGCAAAATGTCCCTAAAGTGTCATGTTCCTTTACATCATCTCCCTGTTATCACATAATAATAAACTGTGCAGAGCTTTAAGAAATGATTGTGAGGGGTGGTATATCGGTGTAATTTTGTGGTGGAGTATAAACTTGAGTCTGTCTTTGTACCGGTGGTGAAAATGTAGTCCCATGCCGCTGTGTGGTCCTGCCATGTTTTGGTGTTGAGGCTCTTGTGCAGCTCGACTGGTGTGACCATCATCATGCCAAATGTGCTCATCATCTACAGTAAACACAAAGAAACAGAAGGGACAGAATAAGAGATAGAGAAGAACGTAATCATCATTGAATCAATATCTTTGATTCAATCTTTTTTTAAGACCCTCTGCTTTTTCTTCTTGCAGCAACTAATCCTTGTGAGCATCCACTTATCATCTCTTGACTGTGAATGATAATGGTTTGCCCCAGTAAAGTCCAGCAAATACAGCAGGAGAGTCAGTCAGACACTGAACTGCTGCATCACTAGCTGCAGCTCAGCTGACCTTGGCTTGGACTGAACCTGATGAACTAGTCCCCGCTACTGCACATACTGACACGAGAAAAGGGAAAAACAGGCGTACTCACAGTCTTCACAGCTGTGATGAAGTTCATGGCCTCCTCGCTGACTTCTTCTTGCAGAAGACCAAATCTCTTGTCATAGAGGACAAGACAAATAGCTGAAATAAACAAAAAAAGAGCAAAGTGCACTCAGAACATGAAAGAGCATACCACAAGAGGATTTGAACAGAATGAGAATTGAGTTTAATTGTTTGGGGACATGTTTTTTCTTAAGTTTCTTAAAACTCAAAAAGTAATAGATGGATTGGGATTAAATTTTCTTGGGATGTAGGTTATGGCCCAAGAGAAGGGATTTGATTTTGGTAATCCAGTTCCTGGAAAAAAAAGTTAAGTTTTCGGGATAGAGGAGTATTTACAGTAGCCTTGGTGCATGTTTGTGGCCTCTGAGTGCTTTCTCTTGTTTAATTCAATGTTAATCATCTCAGTGTAAAACGTCATGGTGTTACAGCTTTTTTAATATTTGACAGTTTGGGTTTGAGGGTAAAAAAAAATAAAAATAACTATGATTGGTCTCATTTTTTTCAGACACATTTATAGTTCATAGAGCAAATATTTCTTAGCAGAATATTGATGTCAACATTTTTAGTTGCTGCTTTCATGAATAAGTGAACCAAAAGGCTGCACCTACTCTCAAACGACCATTTGTTCAGTTCGTAGTACAAATCTTCAATCTTCCCATTAACGTTTACTTTTCCAACCCTGCCAAGGAAATCCACGAGTACCTGTTTTGACATAAAAGTGTCAGCGGTTCATTGAGAATTATGACAAAACTGAATGTAATTAAAAGTGACTTAAATGATGCTGTATGTCCTACCTCGTTGATTTTCCTGTCAAGCTTCACCACCTCCGTCGGTTTCATGAGTTTGTGTTGAAAAGCGCTCCTCACTCTCTGCCAGTCTTCTCCCTCACTGCAAACCAACACCTCGCGTCAGTGAGCACCCAAGTCAAAATGCAAAACGTTTGTGGTTCTGGTTCAAATTGCGTCCAGGGGCGCAGTGGATGTTACAGGTATCAGTATATCAGCATCAAACGCCTGCGTACTTACAGGATGAGGAGTCCGTGCGCCTCGTCTCTCAGGTCTCTGTATGCTTTCCAGGGTTTGATCTCCAGCCTCTGAGGGTAACTTCCCTCCTTTCTGTAAAGCGCCTCCAGCAAGCAAGGTGCGCCAATGTGCACCGACTCGAAGGAGCCCAGCTTCATCCGGAAAATCTTGCCGAACTGCTTATGATAATCAACCTAAGAAAAGGAGATTTAGGCATATATTATATTTACACATTACTTTTGTTGCTTCACAACTTCTTTGTTGTTTGTTTATCTGTTACTGGCCGGACATAAGCTGCATTATCTTCTCATTAAAAGAAGAAGAAGACAGATAAAGATAAATAAATAAATAAAACAAGACCAAAGTAATAGTTAATGATATTGACACTTTACCAGTGCCTCGTGCTGCCTTGTCAGACCTCCTTTGCGCAGCAGTTGGACCAGGCTGCCGACCAGAGGCCAGTTGGTGGGTCCAGGGATCGCGTCCAGACTGTGCGCGGCGGAGGCAGCGTAAGGACACTGCGCAGCCTCCGCAGCATCCTTCTCCTCCAGGACGCACACTGAGGATGTGGGTTTGAAGTGCTGCAGCCCCACCGACTTCTTCTTCAGCAGCTCAACGATCTGCGGCACTTTTTGGATCGGCGACCTCATTTTTACAATTATTGCAAAAGCACAGAAAATAGACTTAAGTTGAACTAATGCTGAACAGCAGCTCGTCTTTCTTTTGTTATGCTTGGAGTTTCCTTGTTTCTTGGAAGTGTCACACCTTGTGGCATCATATACGTATATATACCCCGAGAGTGTTTATTGCAGCAGTGCACCGAACCAATCAGCGACTGGTCCTGTATGGTGTGGCTGTCGAGCCCATTCATTTATGGATCCACGATAGAGGATATGACCCCGGATAGACCTAGGAAGTGGCCCCATCCACCCCCTCCCTCACTCCATCCCTCCCTAACCACCCCCCTCCTTTTTTGTAAAATAAATAAACACACTCGGGCCAATGTGAAGGTGATGCGGTTCGCTTGAACCTTGTTTCAGAGCGACCCGCCACTGGAAGAACCGAAACTTTGGCAAAGCAAATACTAGTGCCACACTTCTGCGCCGTGGGCAAATATTTGACAAATTGCAGATTGTGTGTGTGTGTGTGTGTGAGTGTGTGTTTGCTCTACTTGTGTTTTGGAGTGTGTGTTCTTTGTGGAGAGGTGAAGGGGGGGGGGGGGGGGGGGGGGGGGGGGGGGTAAGTGCATAGCATGACATTCAATAATACATTAAATGTTGATGTGATACGAAATTTTAAAACAATATTAAGAAACATGAGAAATTTCTTTTAGATCATTGTTACAAAAAAACGGATCTGTCTCACTACTTTTTGCAGGAGTTGGTGGGATAACACGCAGTGAACCTCCCCTCATCAACACACACACACACACACACGCACACACACACACACACACACACACACACACACCACCCTCTAAGAGCTGGCATGACTTAAATAACATGTGCAGGGCCCCGTGTTATTACCCTGTAAAAGTGCTCATTCACAGACACTTAAGTGGCATCAGAATAACCTTGATCTCTGACTGATGTTTGCTGCGTGGGGATTAGAAGCTTCCCTAGGTGTGATACACATCAATCACCCCCCGGGGGGGGGAACAGAAAGAAAGGAAAAAAACACCACCCACACATGCAAACACACATTGTACATTTGCTTTGGTTCTCTGGGATTTAGAGTATAATAACTGCTATAAAGTATATAATATAAGGCAGATTTTCTTTTTTGCAAACTGTATCTTCTTTATAGCTCAACGTTAGATGAGGACACCATGTATAGCTTTTTAACAACTATCTGGAAAACAGGGGAAGATTACTTTTAAAGCTCACCAACTGGACATGCTTGTTATTATGAACCAAGGAAATAAAAACCAAACCTTTGCTTTTTCTCTTAAATTATGTGCAGCAGTAGATTTATAACAGGTCACTGGGACTCTGAATTTGCTTCGAATTAAAATAAGTATTGATTGTTGAATTTTAGAGGTACTAAAGGGCAGATTTTGTACTTTCGAACAGAACGCTGTGTTCCCTCCCTTTTGTCTTGATGATACATTTATTTAACCCTTTTCTAAAAAAAAAAAATTGGTATGAGACAAGTATACATTACCCAAAAGAGGGCGTTTTCTGACATAGGGTCATTTTTCAGTGCACAGTAAATTAAAAACCACCTGGATTTCTTCACACAAGATGTGATCCTGCCAATCTGAAAATATTTATATAAGAATGTGATGATCTTAATGGCATGGACAAAACCTACTTTGTGTTTCAGTGTAGGTGAGTTTGTGAAGCACACATTTCAAACAGCCACTGTAAACTGATTAAACTCAACTGACCATTTTTTTACTTTTACAGCACCTCTGATACAAGTTCATGCAGCTCTGCTTGACATGTCATGACTGACAAACCAATAATCTCAGAACATATGTAAACAGTAAAAAAAAAAAAAAGAAAAAAAAAAGAAAAAGAAAATAAAAAAAAAACCTCAGAACATATGTAAACAGTAAAAAAAAAAAAAAGAAAAAAAAAAGAAAAAGAAAATAAAAAAAAACCAGGACACATCGAAAAAAACAAAAGACAAAATCATAGATGAAAGGATTTAAATAAAAAATAAACAATATAGCAATATCAATTTGTTTAATGCCTGTAAGTTTAAGTAAGAAAACAATCTAAGAAGTTTATGTTTGCAGTTTTAAGTGTTAAAAATAGGAGAAAACTAAAAGAATGAGGACAGAGTCCACGCTCATTTATTCACACGTCATTGCAGCTGACTTGTGCTAGGCCACAAAGAAACAAAACAAAAAAAACATTTCTCAATTAAAAACTAACTTTTAAAATATCTAGAGCAACAGTAAAAGAAGTAAGCCAACTTTTGACCATTGTGTTGATCCAATTTTGCTCATTTGTAATGGAAAAAAATTGATTAATAAAGAAAATTTGCATGTAATAAAAAAAAAAAATCCAGGACACACAATATGTAAAATAATAGAAATAACAGAATCCCTTTTTTTAATTATAGTAACAAAGCATTTGTCAACAACCTTTTCAAAATGTGTCATAATTTTAAAAAGGTGTCTTATTCCTGTATGACCTGAACAGAGTAAAAGTCAGAGCAACAGGTTGTTGAGAAAGGCTTCATTCCAGGACTTCAACCTCGCAGTGTTCTGGTCTGGCACTGGCGGACAGCTGGCACTGCACACGGTGCAAGTCATAGAGAAAACATGTTTTCTCCTGAGGTTTGTCTGTAGGCAAATAGTCCTACGCAATACCCTCCTCTATGGCCTTGTGAAGGTTAAGTGACTGAGGGCTGAATCACAATACATGTGAACATGGTCACATGTTTGTTTCATCTGTTTATCAAAGTGCGTCATTATTAAAACCCCATTTTAAATCCAAGCATATATCATTTTCAAGACAACTTTTGAGGAAAGTACTTTTTTGGAAATAATTACCATCAATAAATCTTTCAAAGTATACCTAACATGCTGCACATTTAGATAACATGTCATTTATTATTATTATTATTTATTTATTTTATTTTTATTTATTTTTATTTTTTTTTTGTGAAAATATTTTGTGTAATTTCTGACCTCTTTGGAAAATTGATTCAGACCCAAAGATCATGAGCACTGTCATGAAATACCTACAGTGTTGAATTAAAAAGCAGACTAGATGTATCAGCATATCAGCCTTGGATCTTATGCTACTTAAGAAACTAAACAACTCCCTTTCTCTTGCCTGTGATAAAGAGAACAGATAAAATTGGAAGCAATTGTAACATATTTTCTTGTCTTTCTTTATAAGTTTTTGAGGGCATTATAAGCTCATTTTAATTAAAGAGGGCAGATCATAGCGGTGAAGGAGGAGAGATGGGAGAGGACACACAGCGAAGGGTAATAAGGTGAGGTGAACATGTAGCCAGTGTAGAAGGCTCAAGTAACCATCTTTTCATATACCATAGATATCACGTTGATCACAGTCTGACACAGTTTTTGTCTATCAAACAATCAAATCAGTGAGGACTTTGTAGTGAGGCCATTAGCCGGCAGAGAGATAAGTGATGAACCAAGATAGGGGACGGCTGACCTTCTAAGGCAGCAGCGGAGTCATCAGCACACAGGGCAGGCAAACCTGATGACTCAAACCCACTCACATCCAGACTGACTGACTGACAGGTCAGTGAGTTCAGTGGTCGGGTTTGAAGTGGAGGCAGCTCCATAGGCACATGCAAAGGAGATATAGGCAGAGCCTTGTATGCACACAAAGATGCACATTTATTTAAAAATGCACAAGCACACAGTTGTGTGTTCCGTGAGAGACCACCGTGCTCCTCGAGCCCACAGAGTAGCAGATTAGTTAGGATCCTTGGCAGGGATGGTAAAGCTTCGTACAGTCACATCAGCCTGAGTGTTCACGTAACAACTCTGACCTAGAATGTGAGGTACCCCCTTCCCCGAAGCCCACCCTTACACTAAGAAGAAAAATATTTACAGCAGAGCAGGAGTGAAGTAATGCATCCACTACCCTCTGCCCTACATCACTCCAACTCAGGCTCTCGGAGGGTTGACAGAAATACTCTTTAATGGTGTTGACAGTACAGGCAATTAATTTTCCCTCTTACATTTTAACAATCTTATCTGTCATCCAACCTTTCCCCTTTACATTTTCTCTGTGCATTTCAATTCACTGCACTTTCTGTGTAGATGTGGTCAAGGATTAAAAGTCTTGATATTAAGCCAACTTTAATATCATGCAACATGAAACATCTGTGAAGCTGATGAACTAAGATGGTGTTTACTTGATGGGTCACAACACCCAACAGATTATTGACTATGGCCAGAAAGTAGGTCATTCCTATTGATGGATATGATGGGCAAGAGCTGGAACTTGTAAGGAAGGAGATTTTCATGAACTTGTTGACCTCCTCCCATACACTGAGGCTGCTGTTGCCTCCTGGCTACATTCAGCAGTGGAGAGGAAGGCCAGCTCAGTATCTGGGTCAGGATTCCCTGGATGGAGGAGGATCCACCTCTCTTCTCTCTGCAACAGATTGAAGGAAGTCAGGCTGTGGGCAGAGAGAAGTAAAACATGAGCTAAAATAAAACCTGGTTCTCAGAACGAGCTGAGAACAGATCTGCATTTATATCATTGTGGCACTGTAATGTTCACCTGTAGAGATTTTGAATAGTTTCTGGTTGATTGAGGTAAGCTGCTATTAGTGAGCAATAGATATAGAGATGCAGAAGACAGCAAGTGGGCACATGGGCAAGTCTCAGAGATGCAACTGCCCTGGAAAACGCACTGCATCCTGAAGAGAAGTTATTATATTTACTAAGTAAACATTGTAATACTGAGTTTTTGGAAGACTTATGTGACTGACATGCTGCTCTTTGCCATCCATCCATCCACTGCAGTGATTCCAAAACATTGGACCAGGACCCACGGGTGAGTCATGGGAGATTTTGGGGGGCCATTTCATTAGAATTTAAGTGTACTGTCTATAATTTGACTCTCACATTCTCATCTACAGGTAATATGGGGCCACCAGTTTAGGAGGACACTGGAGATCCTGGTAAAAGCTCACACACGGTGAATGTATAAATGATGCTCTGTCAGGTTCACATTTACAGAGGATGAATTCAACTTTCCCCACCAACAAGTCAACATGTTCACTCTTTGAGTGAAATATCAGTTGTTGTTGTTGTTGACACAGTTTGGTATAGCTATGTACTCAGATTATGGCTGCTAATGGCATTTGTCATCCCTCTGTTTTTTCCTCTGTAAGTAACATAACTATTATTTAAGCACTGTCAGATTTAGCATTCACGTCCCCCTAAAGATTAAAGCTGTAGTACGTAACTTTTAAGTTGAATTGAACTAGCGCAGTACCCACATCTCATGCATCAACTGAGTTGGCATCACTTGCATGATACATTGCCTCAAGTTCCCTCTCTCTATTGGCATGACTCTCTCTTGCATCTCTTATCCAAACGTTGTCAAATTTGGCACTGCACACACCTGCCAAATATGAAGCCTGTCCAGCAAACCATTCGATGGATATGTGAATAAAAAACGTGAGCTGCATAATCTGGCGGGCCTGCTGTAGAAAAGTGCAAGATAATGGCCCTCGTAAAACAAGGACTTTGTGTAAAGAATGCAAGAGTTTTATGGGGGGAACTTGGAAATGTGGAGGCAGAATCATATATCTCTTAGTGTATTGCCTGCCAGGGCTTATTAGAGGCAGAAGAAGGGGAGAAGCGGCTCATTGAGTGATTTTCAGTACCTATCACAATTTTGAAACCTGTCAAGTGAACCGTTGGACAGTTATGCCTTTAACCAACAGACATTTCCTTGAATTAAACGACAGAAGTCTGTTACGTTTAAGCCATTGCAAAATTAGTTCAAAATTGTGTTTCTTGATCGCTGATTTAAACCTTGTGTCACCTGTGACATTCCCACACTGCATGGAGGAAGTGATTTTATTTATGTCAGGATTGACATCAACACTGCTAGAAAAGGAAGACACCTTCCACCAGTTGGAGTATGGCTGAAAAGGCTAAGAAGCATCCATGAAAAGTTTCAGAGGTTTCAGTGGTTTCATTTTTAAATAAAACAGCAGTTATTAACATTTGCTAAAAATTTGTAACATAATAAACTTAGATGGTAAACATGGTAGGCTACACACTAAACCAGCCAGACTTCATCATGAAGCTTGACGTCGTACATCAAAATAATGTACCAAAGTACAGCCTGTCTGACAGAGCCTTAAGTGTGGCTGGGAACTCTACATTTATTTTGATCATTGTTGGAAAAGAGGATAGATTATCAATGTTTACCCAAGCTGCACTGAATTGATTGACATGCTGCAGTCAGTTTTCTGCATTTGGCCAGTTGTAACCTAAAAAAAGAGCACTCAATATTGTATAGCTGATCTGCTGCACAACATGAAAAAAGGTGCATTCCTCTTGTAAATGTAACCTTACAGGCTTGCTCTATGCATATGGACTTTATGAATGTATGACTCTCACTTTAAAAGAACAAAGATTATCTCATCAGACTCTGTGCTGCTATGTTGTGGCCTACTTTCTGCAAACATGGAGCCAATAGGTTAACGGGGATGATCGTCTGTAGAATTTAAAGACCAGTAAGTGAAGGAGTTCAACAGGTGCAGTAGTATTTGATTAGGTCATTGGTTACTATGAAGCACTTTGTGTATCTATGCAATATACTATAATACTTGGCAAATATTTGAGCATACAAGAGTGCTGCAATGGCCCTGCGATGGACTGGTGACCTGTTCAGGGTGTACCCTGCCTCTCGCCCTGCAGTGTCAGCTGGAGTTAGGCACTAGCGCCCCCCGCGACCCTCAGGGGAGGATAACGCGGTAGAAGATGAGTGAGTGCTGCAATGACATCAGGGTCATTAAAACTGCTATTTCTTTCAATTTAGTAGTAAGTAAACCTCATCCACAATAGATAATAATGCATATTGCTGATCAAAAATGAGTATTGCACTAGGATTTCTCTACAACAGTTAGGTCACCTTCTCTGCCATGGCCCCAATCAACTTGGTGATTACATTATTGGCACACTTTGTCCCCTGCACTGACCTGCACCTCAGAGGTAAATTTGTCAAAGTTTCGACCCACAGATACAATATATGCCCATGGCCCCATCAACTCATCGCCCTGTCTCTGTTATCTATTATAAACAGAGGCCCTGGATGGATGTCATCATGCACCCATGCCCTGTCACCCCGCCTGATGGTGGGCATTCAAAAGTGGTCATGCTTAGGAGCAGATTTGCACAACAGAAGTTTGCCGCACATCAGACAAAAACTACTTATGTCGATGGATCATTTGTGTTTACTGTAGCAAATAACACTAGTAAACATAGCAGCAACTACTCACCTGGAGCTGATCCTAGTGATAACTACTGGCCAACAACAGCGTGACCAACCACACAAGTTGAGATATATATTTTTGGAAGTTCAGAAGATTGAAAAATTTCCCTGCTTACTTTCTGCCCCCACCTTGTCTGGTAACATTTTACATTAAGGTAGGCAAAAAACTATCTTAAAATTATTTATGTATTTTAAAAATTAAAATACATATTCTTGGCAAAAAACAACATCTCCCCCAAAACTATTTCAGTTTTGATCTGATCAACTAAATGGTGAAAAATGAAATTTATACACATTTAAATAAACACACCATTTTTTAAAAATCACATTTCACCTATTGTGTAATGTTTTGAGGCCTTTCCACTCTAATGTGAAATAAATTATAAGCTGTTACTATACAAACAACCCTGAATCAGAAACCACTGAAATGGCAAATTGCAAAAAATTCAAATTTAAAATTTCATAAATTTTTTCTTGACGAAATTGTTTTTTAAGAATATATATGATGTTGCCCCAGAATCAGTCGGTGGCTTGATTGTAAAACATGAGGAGCCACAACAAGAGGTCCAGTTTGTGGAGAGTGTAAACCAGCAAAGCACAAAATAGCATTTGGAAAGTCCTTCTTCAAAATCCTATAGAAGATAACTATATTTTATTTAAAAAAATCAAAACATTCAATATTAAAACAAAATGTTGACCTAAAAATGTCAAATTTATACAGAATTCTTGTTACTTTTAGTGACTGTTTTTAATTATTTTTTTTTTAAAATTATTATTACTATTATTATTATTAACCTGATCCTCACTGTTAACTTTTTGTGTCAGCATGACAGATTGTCCACATCTGTTCCCTTTTTAATGCATTTATGTGTCTGCTTGTGTATGTCTCC
This sequence comes from Brachirus orientalis, assembly GCA_016785285.1. Taxonomy (NCBI): domain Eukaryota; kingdom Metazoa; phylum Chordata; class Actinopteri; order Pleuronectiformes; family Soleidae; genus Brachirus; species Brachirus orientalis. Next base: position 2,068,998 of record JAFBJR010019394.1, on the reverse strand, counting down.
GTTACTCTCCGTTTGTATGTCTATTACTTCACTTCCCAAAAGCCCAACCAGGGACAGAGACTGTAAATTAGCCATGGCTAGAAGTTCCATATACACTGCATTGGTCGCCATGTAAAATCTATCTTCTCTACAGATGTTTATGAATAAGCATCTGAACATTCAGATCTGCTCACTGCAAGCTTATTTTAATAAGAATAGTCTGGCATACAGCCTATCTACTGTAAATACTTTTTTCCTGTGATACTGCTTAATGGGGAACCTAATACGATGAAGTGGGGCCAAGTTAAGGCAAGGAGAACATAAGCAAAAGACTTTCTCACATGATACATAAGCAAAAGACTTTCTGACATGATCCTGTTTCTGTGTTCTTTTGGGGAGGAATGGCCATCATTGCGTCTCTAATGTAACATGTTTGCTTACTAGTACCTGGTAAGTGCCTTATGGAGGATATTTATGGTGTTTTTGATCAATAATTCCATAATAACCTTTCAACATAATGTAAATCAAGTGATCTGAGAGCGAAAAACATCACTTAATGCTTTGCACACATGTGCCTTTGGGGAAAAATTAGCTATATTCCACCTTCAGCAATGGCTTCCCAAGTTTTTAAAAGAGAGTTAAATGAGAACAGAGAGCCTTGATCTTGTTGGTATTTAATGCCTTGAAGAAGAAACTCAACAACAAAGTATGTTTCCTGAAAAACTACATGTTTAAGGTATCATACAGTGTCTCCCTCCATGTGTCAGTTCATCCTCGGAGTATCCATGTCTTTACTTGTGTTTTTTAATACAATGATGGAAAGCTCTGCAGTCATGTAACATCTGCTACACTGACAACAAGAGCACAAGGTTTAAAGGAAAGAGCCCCTTTGCTGAATTCCAGGAAAAGATTTGCCTACATTTTTACATGGCATGTTATGTCTCATTCATAAAAAGAATGGGTAATAAGAGAAGCCTCACACAGGGGCTATTTGGGGACAGGCAAAGTGATGAGAACATGCGCTGCCACTCGCTGGGTGAAAAACATTCCTGACTGTACAGTAACAATATCAGGTTTCATTGGAAAAGGAAATACATTGCTCAATGATGTTGTCAACACAAGGAGGTGAACTTGAAAATTGAGATGAAAGCCATGAAAACAAGTATAGGAAAAAAACAGCACAGTAGCTCAAATTAAACTCCAAATAACATCAAGAGGTTCATAGAGCAAGTGTGTAGAAGGTGGAGTCGTGTTGGCACACGAAGGCCCAGCAAGTTGTTAAAACCACTTATACGCCTGTAAACAGCTTGTATTTTGAATTGTCTTTGAGCAGATTTACTGTACTTATAGAGCAGAGACAGGACGGGAAAGGAGAGGGAAAAAAGTGAAATGAGTTCTGAGACATATGCACTCTACCGGTTGTCAATAAAAGATGTTTACTTGCAGTCCTTCCTGCATGTTCAGGCCATTTAGCAAGTAATAATCAAGAGTGGGGTGCACTCAGAGCTCTCAAAAATCACCAACAACAATGCTTGTGTTGTTTTACCACCTCAACTTTGCTTGGCCTAATATGGCTTCTCAGGGCTGGTTTATGGCTTGTCAAAATTAGCTATTAAGGTGTCTGAAAGCAAACGTTTTAAGAGCTAAATCAAACAGCTAAACTGGAAGAAGGAGTGACACAGAGAAATGGAAAAATAAGGCCAGAGAAGAACAATGCCTGTCTTCTTTTTTCTCCTGTGTGAAGTGCACGTGAATGCCCAATGGACAAATGGTTGGAAACAGGTATGGAAAGAGTCAGACACAGATGCTCATACATTTAAAAAAAAAAAAAAAAAATCATTCTGGTTTCCATAATCCGATGTGGTTTTAATCATCTCATCATTTATGCTGGTTGTTTTAACCTCAGTGTGGCTCTCGGGTTCCGGGGCACAGGCCTATCTGACTCTGTGTGTTTACCGTATGTTCCAGGGTCATCCAGTCTGATCAAAAGAGGGTTTTTAAAAATGATGTTTAGTACACTTGGGCAGGATATTTGAAAGCACTGTATTAATCTGTGTTTTATATGTGTGTGTGTGAGTCAGTATATACGCTATAAGGAGGGCATGGAGACTCTGCTCTGGTATGAGCTGTGGAACTAAGGTGAGATATTTACTGCAAAAGTAGGCAGCCTGGTTAGTTCAGAGGGGTCCTTGTGTACCCTGCTCTGAACTCTTGCAACCTCTGGTTGCATGTGCAGGGTGGTGGTGGGTGGGTTTAGGTAAATGAGTGAATGAGCTAAAAACATGCACCGATTGACCTTGCTTGTGCCAGCAGGGTGGAATGTGATGCCCCTTTTCCCCAGTCACACACACACACACAAACACACACTGGTTATCATGACTTTAGAGGACATTACTAGTGTCTTAACCCTAACCCTCACTCTAACATTAACCTACCTCTAACCTCAGCCTAACTTTAATATATGTCCACCGTAAAATGTAGTAATGTATGTTAGGGGGACTTGAAGTCCAATTATGGGATTGTGTAAACTGATTTAGGTCCCCACAACACAAGGAATACCAGGTACACACACACGCACACACTTTGCCTATGGTCGTCTCAACATTTACTAGTGTGACAGTGATAAACAGGCAACGTTATGACCATATGCCCTCAACATTAGAGTAGAGAAAATCACACAAAACAGTGGTTTTGTTTAGATGAAGTCAGTTTTCACCTGCTCACATAACACAAACTGCACTTTTTAAATGCTACAGAAAAACTTTCAACATACAAGTTATCAGTGTATAGTCACACTTCCCTGATTTACAACATAATTTTTTTAAAAAAAAAGTGATATGTTAAATAGACATGGGGGTTTCTTTTCCATTCAGTCCGTGCCCAGATTAACCTTTTTGAGGGCCTCAGCACATTAAATTAAAGTTGTAGGTACAAAATTCTTAGATCTTTTTAGATTTTCTTGTTTTGTAGTTTTAGTTAACTTAATAACTTTGAAGTTTAATACCGTATGTATTCCAGACAATTACAATGTTAACCTAGTCCGAAGGGACAAGTAATAGGTTTTTTTAAATTATTTTCTTTACACACTGAAGAAAAATAATTACCTGATACAGAAGACCAGATGAAGGATGAAGAACCTGTCAAATGGAATGAATTTATAACAAACAAAAATACCTAAAATCATAGAGTGTAAACTTGTATTTTGAGGCCTGTGGGACCTGAAGGCATCTCATAATTTGATACATTTGGACGAGTTATTTTCCTTCTGTACCACTGTGATCAATGACCTGCGGCTGCAGGACAGAACAGGTACAGTCGAACGCAGACTGGCATTAAAACCTTTAAATCTCCTCTACAAGAGGCAGGAAGCTGATGCAAAGATGTTAAAATTGGTGTCATTTGCTCTCTTTGACTTTTGTTCAGTGTTGTTGTATGAAGTACAGTGCATACAGTGTGTGTGTGTGTGTGTGTGTGTACAGGCTCACTGTGCGTCCACATTGAAAGACCGTTGGGGGCCAGTGGGGCCACAGAGTGACTGACCTCTGCATAGATGTTATTACACAGATGAGGCCGTCCATCTGATCGTTAACCTCTCTCTGCGTAATCACACCAAAGTGTGCATGTACGCACACACATGTTTGTACTCTCTCTCTCTCTCTCTCTCTCTCTCTCGCTCTCTCTCTCTCTCTCTCTCTCTCTCCTAAGTCTGTTTTTGCTACTGTATTTTATTTTACAGTATTGATTTCTACCCAAACCCCCTCCTCAAGGTCTCCCACTGCAGGACTCTGGTCTACAGTTAACTTGTTTTGATCTTTTTTTGACCATGAACAGAAAAGAATAAGCACAGGCTTAGTTAGTATAGTATAGGAAAGTGGTGTCTCTGTGGGTTAGTGTTCTATAATCACAGGAATAGTTTAACTGCTGGGAAAAGTTTTTAAATACAAATTGTGATGTGTAGTAACTCTTAACAATGCATTAGTGACAGTTTATTGGGTGGTAAATATTATTTCACAGGAGTGGAAGTCATTTATACCAGCAGAAGATTGTAAAACTTTATTTGGCTCCGTTCAGCATTAAATAAAGCCTCTGTGAGGCCTGATTTAATTGCTGTCATTTGTGCTGAGTTACAGTGTGGAGTCAGCAGTGCAAAACAAAGTGTCAGTCAAAAGTTAAGAGTTAAAAGTTCATTTATTGCCAATGTGGGATTAGAATAAATGGAAACCAGGTGCTCAGGAAGAAAATGGATTACAGGGAATAGTTTTAATTGACAATACAATTTTTCTTCTGGCAGTTGACTGTTTCAACCATATCCTTTGGTCTTTATTATCATTATCAACTTTGTACACACACACACATGCACACGCACACACACAGACAGAAACACGTTTGTATAGCATTCATAGTGAGGACACTAAGAGACACAATACATTCTCTAGCCCCTTACCCTAACCTTAACCATCACAACTAGCTGCCTAACCCTAACCCTTACTCTAACAATAACCTAAACCCAATTCTAACCCTAACCCTAAAACCAGATCTTAACCCTGAAAAAGTATTTTTAAGGCGTGAAAATAAGAGGACCAGCCAAAATGTCCTCACTCTCCCAAAATGTCCTCACTTCCTTAGCTTTTTAAGTTTTTGATTCTCACAACGATACCAATAAAAGAACACACACGCCCACACACATATTGCTATAAGAGTATTAAGTCTTGTGACCTTTTGTTCATGTTGTTCATCTAATAACAATAATAATAATAACACAATGTAGCACAGAGTGCTTCCCATAATAAAAATGACAGTACAGAAAAGAAGTACAGTGAAAGGTTCACAACAACTTTCAGATACATCATCTTTCACTCACTGCATTCACATACATTGTGTTACACTTAAAACAAGAACAACTTAAAACATTACATTTGCTGATAAATACTAAAATTGTGTTTCTTTGCCAGCTTTGTCTTTGGGGGCTGTGTTAAAATTAAATTGTTCAAAAAGTCTCATTAAAATCAATAAGTCATAATAGGTGTTGAGGTGTGAAGACTTTTTTAAAGCAACTATATCATACGTCAATCAATGTAAAAATATTCCATATACTATATGGAATATTATTTTTTTGTTCCTTTATGACGTCTACATTTATCAAATGCGTTTTGTCTTTGTTCTGTTATTTCTCTGTGATTGAATATCTCAATTTGAAATCTTGTTTATTTATTTGTTTTACAGCATACTATCATCTGTTATCATCAGGGGTAGAAACAGAACGGACTGGTCCTTTTAAATTGACATCCTCCAGTGCCTTATCAAGTTTTTGACTCAGAGGGTCACAAGGTCGGAAAAATATTTTGTTCATGTTGGCCATTTATGGTTAAAAGGAAAAAAAACAAAACAAACGCAGACAAAAAAACCCACAAATGGCAACCTTGAATTTTTGAGGTTTTGGTGCGTGTTCAGTGGCTTGTTTATCTGTTTGACCCAAGCGGTGTTCTCTATGAAGAAAAAGTCGGGTCCTGGCATTTTCTGCCTCCTGGGGAGCACAGAGGAGATGTCCGTCTGTTTATCGTTACAGGGTCAGTCTGTCAACATAACCTGTTCAAATAACTACTACACATTTTGGCAGTTTTGTGCTCATGTGTATCAATGTTTGTGTGTGTGTGTGTTGGTCAGTGTACCTGGGCATTAGTCCTCCCTTTCTGTGCAATTAGAGGACCAGGGTGACTTGTTCCATTTGTTGGAATGGAAAACAGTGTGTGTGTGTGTGTGTTTGTGTGGTAATGCAATCATTTTTTAAAAATTAATCATATTTTTTACATGACTTCCTTTTTACCCTTTTTTTGGCTGAATGAGGCTGACTGTATAAAGAAGCACCTATATTTATATCTGATCTGTTTTAATGGCGAGAAGATTTACTTTGGGAATAATTAAAATCCTACAGGTTCAATTTCAGATCATGATCGATCGAGCTGTACTGAAGCATGTGATCTGTTCTGTAGCAGGACCAAAAAACCCAGCCATAAAGAGAAAGCCCTTAAGATCATTCTGGAACAAAAACAACCTCTAGCAGATGGTGTGGCCTCCACAGAGGCCCAAGGTCAACATCATGGAGTCATTGTGGGATTATAAGAAGGCGGCAGAGGACAAAGAGACAAACTAAATCCCCAGATGGACTTTTCTTCTGGGAGCAAACTTTTTTCCAACTTAAAAAGAGACGTAGCATTTAAGCATGTAGCATTTAAATCAGGAAACTTTGTTCAATGCCTCCCCTTTTGTCACTGTCACTGTCCAATATAGGTACAATGAAATACATGTCACAGCATGGAATTATGCAGTCTTGTCTCTCAACTTTGTCTTTGTCAAGGGCCCACAGGGTGTTACATGTACAAAAACCATTCAGCAAATGAAGAATGACACAAAGGACTATTGACATACTGTATTTCAGTCATCCAGTGCTGCTTTTCTATATAATTTACAGAAAAGTGCAATAGGCCTTCCTTGTCATAACAAACCATTCAACTCTTCTTTTTTTCATTCTTGTAATTGTTGTTATGTGTCTCAAATTTATTGATTTATTGTTTTGTTTATTGTATTGATTATGCACTCTTTTGATAACATAATCAGCAGGATTTCTACTTTTGGTGTACCATACAATTGGCTCTATTCTATTCTATTCTATTCTATTCTATTCTATTCTATTCTATTCTATTCTATTCTATTCTATTCTATTCTATTCTATTCAAATTATCATGCTATACAGTATATCATTTATTTCAATTGTTAAGAAATTACAATTGATATATAATACAATATCTACAGCTTAATAATATTTTTATTGATGGCAGATATTGTAAACTGTATTTTTTGACAGCGTAGTTTTTGTCACACCATTACAAATAAAGTCCATTGTGTGTAGCTTCTATTTGTCTCGAAGTATGGAGCAGATGTAGCGTACACACCTAATTCAACAGATTTCATACAAAATCTTTGTTTCATTATTCGTAATTCATTATGTTATTTAGTTTTACCTCATCTTATTTTCCTAGATACATGACCTATCTGTTGCGTTTATGCCGTAAAAGTTGTTTATAAAAAGTATATACCTGTGTCCACTTTGATTTCATGATAACAAGTTGGAAAGGTACAGCTTGAAAACAGCTCTATCAGAGTAAACATGCTGTGTGTTAACTTGTTTGTCTCTCCAACAACTGACAGAGATTCAGTATTACCATGTTGTTTGTCTTTTTCATGTGTTGAACCCAAAGACAGCACACAAAAACACTGCCAAGTGTTATAACACAGGCAGGAGTAACTTTACCTTTGGTTTCTCAATCACACTCTTTGCTTTGGAGAGCTGCCAAGTGTCATTCACCTGAAAAGTGTGTAGAGATGAACTCAAAACAAGTGTCATGTGTTGATTTTGTGGGTACGGGGATGTGAAGCATGGGTTTGTGGAAGAGCAGAGATTGTTCGCCTGAATGGTGCAGGCGAACAATCCTCATGATGCTGGCTAATTTCACTTAAGTCAATGAACTGCATAATCAACGGGGACTCCGTCATTAGTCAATCAAACTAGTCAAACTAACATAAATTATATACATATATATATATTTCAACAGCTTCTTTATTATTTTTTATGCATAACAAAATACAAAGGCTCTGAAAGAGAACAGTGAAAAAGTTCTGAAACTGTCTCCCGTTCTGTTTCATAACCCATTCCACCCACAGTTGGTTTAAATAAAGCATAATATACCATGTATATTATTATATGTAAGATCCACTGCCTTTTTAATCAATATTTTGACTTGTCTTGCACTGATGGCTACTTTGTCTATATTTATACTGTATTAATTAGTAAATGTCAAAATAATAGTAATATATCAAATTTCTATTTTTTTTGTTGTTGTTACCCTTCCTCTCCTCTGTCACCTGTTTTTCCTTTAACCTTAATCAGTTGAGGCAGATGGGTCCACATCTTTGAGTCTGATTCTGTTAGAGATTTACTTCCTGTTTTTCTCTCCACTGAAAAAGAGAGAGAGAGAGAGAGAGAGAGCGTGCGAGAGAGAGAGAGATCAGTGAGAATGACCCAACAGAAGAAAATTTGTCAGGTGCCTGTGAACTGACACAATCAATTATCCTAACGAATAGGGGAACTGCAAATTTAAGGGATAAATTAAGGTGTTCACCACTCTAATTCAGATCACAATTCAGTTATAAGATTCAACTCTATATTGAATTGAAGCAACAGTTTAACATTGAGTATAATTACCCTAACAAAATTAGCAGCACATCATGTCCAGCATCCATGTCCCTAAAAGTTGTTGAAACAAAAACTCTTGCAGTGTCTTTGATGTCACAAAATCAACTGCAGCTAGAGCCAATTTGGTTCCATGCCATTTGATGAAGGCACTTGTTAATGCAGCACCCAAAGTGAAGCAAGTCATCGCCTTAATACCATCTCCACACATTCTTCAGCTCACTTTAGTAATAAAAGCATCCACAAGTCTGAATATTTCCTCAACTATTGTCTTGCAGAATTAATCATAATTGCTATAAATTCTTTACGGACCTCCAAGCTATGGTTGGAGGAACCCAAGGGGTCCCTGGACCCAATTTTGAGAGTCACTGCAATGGGACATCAAATATCATTAAATTAGTATCCTACAGTGACAGTTTCACGAGTCCTGCCCATGTCAGACCAATGAAAACAAGCAAACTCTCAAACCTAAAGTAGCAAGCGTTATGTTTTTGTAGAATCCCATAAATACAGTAATTTGTATCATTAATAAAAAAGGCTGATTGATGGAAAACAAGTTTATGTGGCTTTTAAAGTAAAAGACACATTAAACTCTCATTTGTAACTATAGACAAACAAATTATTAGAAGGTATTTTTTTTCCATATGGTAGTCAGGAATCAGTGGGCCTTTGTCCTGCTGAGTGAGTGATTCAGTGATAGTTGACTTTGCTTGACTTTGTTACAATAAACTGTTAGAAATGGAGTGTTCCTTGTCCAGATTACTCTGTTTCAGGCCCTGCACTGCAATGGCTGATAGAGGGATTACCAGCAAATTGTGCTTAAATGGAAAAAGTAAAATAGCCCCATTATTCCCAGTAAGTGTTATATAAATAGTGCTGCATTACATGTCATTTAATCCAGGTGACTAGATGAGATAAATTGTAGCTCCTCCATACCTATTACCTATACCTATTACCTATACCTATTACCTATACCTATTACCATATACCTATTCCTACTCCATCCTATTTTAATTCTATTAATAAAATATGGAAAAGTAAATATCATTTATACACTGATCCAAACAAATTGATATTATTAATATAAATGTGAAACCTGGTTAACTTGTTCTCAACACTCTCTGTGGGTCTGTGATCACTTCATGTTATATGAGCAGTGTCCTCAAATCAGATGAAGTGTGTCGATCACACATGGAACATTTCATGGGTTATGTGAAAAATATTATTAAGAATTAATGGTCAAGCAGCAAAGGCCAGACAACCAGAAAACAAGAAAAAAATTGAATATTTCTATTATATTTGGGCCATTGAATATAGAACATCTGCACCATTTACATGGAATTTACCACACAAACCACAATGATGAGCTATACAATTTCTAATTTTACTGCAAGGCCTTCTGACATCATACATGTTTCTTCTTCCTTTTTCAGTCCAGTTCACTAATTAACTGGACACTGAGTACAGTGTTGCAATAAATGAACTGTACTTAGTAAGGGAGCTTTTAAAATTTGTGATGATGATTAATGATTTTCACAGTGTTGTGTTGTTAACAAATGGCGCCATCTACTGTTTAGTTTCGGCTATCAACAACATTTTCTGAATACTTCACATCCATAGACTTAACTAAATGCCCATATACTTCTATACATACTGTATACCACTGCTAAATTGGAATTTGATCATTAAGAGTGAGAGGTAAGCAACAATTCAAATTTTTAAGAATATTTCCATATATTTTCATTTGATGGAGCTCAAGATGTTTATTACACTGGTTAACTTGGAAAGTAGTTTTTGTCAACCATTTTCAATGGAACATTTAATTAAAACTCTTATTTTGTCATACTTCATATATTTTTGTCTATGAGAGAGGGGAATGACCTTGTTTTATGGATGATTTTCAAAGACATGTAGTGGCTGTTTAGCTGGATGTTGGACATTAAAAACATTTGATAATGATTTATAATATACGGCAGATATAGTATTAGTTAAGGCTTTGTGTGAATTAAATTATAGATTTGTAATTAAAATGCACTTGCTGTAGCTGCTTTAATTTCAGAGTCTCTTTATTATACATGCTGACTCATCTGTTTTTACACCTGTACTGTCCCTTGTATTACAAGTGACATTTTTTATACTTTTGTTTAAGGTGGGTTTTATTTGCCAGCAGGAGATGGGGCTATGTTCTGATATTTTAAGGAAACAGTGCACCCATTACTGATCCATACAAGTGAAGACTGACTGACATCTCTCTGACCCTTCTACTAGTGTTGTTGCTATTGTTTAACTGTATTTTTTTTTTTGTCTGATCAGTGCATTTTAATATTCAATGGAATGATCATCAGTTAAAGCAAAACACACACTGGCAAAACCTTTTGGAGTGAATTTATTAATTTGTTTGTGACAAATAGTCGAACATTGACAGCATTGACTATAAGATAAAAATCACAATAATTTAAGTGCTTATGGTACAACGTGCATTAGTTTGATTTTCCTTATCTCCATTCTTGTAAATTCAAAAAAAGCAGTGTGTCATGTTTGAAATCAAAAACATGTATGTACAGTTTAATGACATACAGTCAGAGACATACAGTAGCTATCACAGTGTAGTACTGTAGTTGTGACAGCTTTAAATGCCGTTAATCAGGTTAGTTTAAGCCTACAGCTGTTTTTCCATCCTTAAAACCTTGATATTGGCCAGCATTACAACCCATGATGGAAACTCTAGTTCAGAGTAACAGATGACATGGTAGAACCCCAGTTTCTCATACAGTGCCACAGCAGCAGTCTGGACACTGTAAGTCTCCAGAACCACCTTGGAGAAACCTTGTTCCTTACAAAAGTCAACAACAGTCTGAGCCATTCTGAAACCCAGTCCCATCCGTCTGTAGAGTGGCGAGATAATCATTCTCTTCAGTTCACCGTAATTTTCTTTTCCACTTTGTTTGGCTTTCACGGCCACCATACCCAGGATCTGCACCCTCCCATCTAACTCGGCTTCAGCCACCCAGAAGGCATCACCTGGTCTGCTCAGGTAGTTCCCAGAGATGTCCTGCATGTCTGTCAGAAGTCTCTCCCTAACATATCCTGCATATATCTCATGGCAGCAGTAGTAGACAAGGCCCATCCACACTCCTGGTAACAGAACAGCCCCTAACACAGAGTTAAGGAGGTAACCAGCGACACACAAAGCCAGGGTGATGGTGAGGCAGAAGGGAGTGGTCATGCTGTTGACAAAGCATGGAGTAATGTGCTCCTGGACGCTGATGCTGTACAGAGAGCGCACCGTGTCCTTGTCTGACAGAGTGAAATGGCGGATCACCAGCTGCATGACCACTGGAACTGGAGGAAAATAAAAATATTCTGTACATTTAATGTACAACTTTTTACAAAACAATTACTCAGTATCAAAAAATAATGAAACGTTACCATTTTCTTAGAGATGATGATGTTTTTAAATTGCTACAGTTGTCTAATGCCTCACCTTATTTATTTGTATATGTGTTTCCTCACATAAACACTGACCTTGTCAAGACCAGCAGTCTTCATTGAGACCAAACACTGGTCCTACTGAGGAACTGGTTAAATTTAGGACTGAGATTTGAATTGCGGTTAGGTTAAGGTTTAAGTTAGACATTAATTGGTTATGGTTAAGGCTAGGAATAACACTTGGTTTAGGCTATCCAAATGAATGGAAGACAACACAGTGTCCTAAAAAAAGAGCTTCACAAACCTGTTTGGCCCTTTGAAGCCAGTGTGTAATAATAAAGACCAGACAACTAGGCCATGTCTTTTGTTTTTTTTAAACCAAACTTTGAACATTTTTAGAGAGTTCTATATTATGGAAACCACTTGAGTGGAAGATGTTACCCTTTAAAAATACCCTTTAATTGGCCCAAATATTGTCATAGACTTAAGATTGCAAAGATTACTCCATTGTTTCTTAATCTGAGATATGTGGACTTAATCTGCAAATCACTTGTTTAAAGGTCCAGTGTGTAAGAATGATTGACATTTATTTCCTCCTCATCTGTGTCGTAAGCTCCTGCTTCAAAACATGAAAATATGATTAAAATACACTTTGAGTGGTCCACCCTTTTGCATGCTAAATCGACATTTGCCTTACTTTCCTTACTTTAATCAGGCACCTTTTTAGAAAACATTCCTGGTCTACGACCAGCAGAGTCCAAGACGAAGGGAAATGACGTTTACTTCACCGAGAGGTTGTCGACTTTTTATTATTCTGCAGAGTCGAAAAAAAATTACTTACATAAAAGTCACCGTCTCTGTAGCAGGAGAATAATTGTAACCAGTCCCAGCGGTGCTTCACAACTGTCTGTGCTCTGTTTTGTTAAAACGCAGTCAAATGAGTGTTTGCGCCACCTGCTGTTGAAGAGTCATTATCTCGTTCTTACCAGTCCAGCGGACTAAAAGCGGACTAAAAGCGGACTAAAAGGCCAAGTCCAATTTAGTTTTCACCGCACAAAGCCTTGAATACACAAACCATCCATGACATCAAAACATCTTTTGTAGTTAAACTGCATATGCATGTGTGTGTGTTCTTGTACTTGTTGCCGAGTGAGGACCAAACAGCTTTTTGACATTTAAGCAGAAATTTAATTATAGATTTCTACCTAAAATGACAGCAGGAGATGGGAATATGTTTAGATACTTTAAGGAAACAGCGCACCGATCACTGATCCATACAAGAGTTTAAACCTTGTGAAGACTGACTAACATCTCTATGACCCTTCTACTAGTATTGATGCACCTGTTTGAGTAAGAGAAAATGCAACCGCATTATTTTTTAACCCTTAAAAGTCTGATCAGTGCATGTCAGTATTCAGTGGAATGATCATCAGTTAAAGCTAAACACACACATGGGCAAAACCTTTTGGAATGGATTTATTAATTTGTTTGTGACAAATAGTCAAACATTGACAGCATTGACTTTACGATAAAAATCACAATAATTTAAGTGCTTATGCAATGTGCATTAGTTAGATTTTCCTTATCTCCATTCTTGTAAATTCAAAAAAGCAGTATGTCATGTTTAAAATCAAAAAAAATATTTATAGTTTAATGTGAGACACAGAGTAGCTCTCACACATTGGTTTCAAGTGTAGTACTGTAGTTGTGACAGCTTTAAATGCTGCTAATCAGGTTAGTTTAAGCCTACAGCTGTTTTTCCATCCTTAAATACTTGATATTGGCCAGCATTACAACCCATGGTGGAGACTCTGGGTCACAGTAACAGATGACATGGTAGAACCCCAGTTTCTCATACAGTGCCACAGCAGCAGTCTGGGTGGTGCTAGTCTCCAGAAACACCTTGGAGAAACCTTGTTCCTTACAAAAGTCAACAACAGTCTGAACCATTCTGAAACCCAGTCCCATCCGCCTGTAGTCTGGTGAGATAATCATTCTCCTCAGTTCACCGTACTTTTCTTTTCCACTTTGTCTGGCTTTCACGGCCACCATACCCAGGATCTGCACCCTCCCATCTAACTCAGCTTCAGCCACCCAGAAGGCATCACCTGGTCTGCTCAGGTAGTTCCCAGAGATGTCCTGCATGTCTTTCAGAAGTGTCTCCCTAACAAATCCTGCATATATCTCATGGCAGCAGTAGTAGACAAGGCCCATCCACACTCCTGGTAACAGAACAGCCCCTAACACAGACTTAAGGAGGTAACCAGCGACACACAGAGCCAGGGTGATGGTGAGGCAGAAGGGAGTGGTCATGCTGTTGACAAAGCATGGAGTAATGTGCTCCTGGACGCCGATGCTGAACAGAGAGCGCACCGTGTCCTTGTCTGACGGAGTGAAACGGCGGATCACCAGCTGCATGACCACTGGAACTGGAGGAAAATAAAAATATTCTGAACATTTAATGTATACATATCAGTAAACACTTCAATAAACACAAATTATTAGTCCAGGCCTGAAAATTCGCTTTAAAACTGTATCTGCCTTTACATGTTCATGCTAAATCGACATTTGCCTTACTTTCCTTACTTTAATCAGGCACCTTTTTAGAAAACATTCCTGGTCTACGACCAGCAGAGTCCAAGACGAAGGGAAATGACGTTTACTTCACCGAGAGGTTGTCGACTTTTTATTATTCTGCAGAGTCGAAAAAAAATTACTTACATAAAAGTCACTGTCTCTGTAGCAGGAGAATAATTGTAACCAGTCCCAGCGGTGCTTCACAACTGTCTGTGCTCTGTTTTGTTAAAACGCAGTCAAATGGAGTGTTTGCGCCACCTGCTGTTGAAGAGTCATTATCTCGTTCTTACCAGTCCAGCGGACTAAAAGCGGACTAAAAGCGGACTAAAAGGCCAAGTCCAATTTAGTTTTCACCGCACAAAGCCTTGAATACACAAACCATCAATGACATCAAAACATCTTTTGTAGTTAAACTGCATATGCATGTGTGTGTGTTCTTGTACTTGTTGCCGAGTGAGGACCAAACATCGTATAAACCCTACACCCTCACTTTCTGTCACCCCTTAAAAGGGATGTTGGACATTAAAAACATTAGATAATGATTTATAATATATGGCAAATATAGTATTAGTTAAGGCTTTGTGTGAATTAAATTATAGATTTGTAATTAAAATGCACTTGCTGTAGCTGCTTTAATTTCAGAGTCTCTTTATTATACATGCTGACTCATCTGTTTTTACACCTGTACTGTCCCTTGTATTACAAGTGACATTTTTTATACTTTTGTTTTAGGTGGGTTTTATTTGCCAGCAGGAGATGGGGCTATGTTCTGATATTTTGAGGAAACAGTGCACCCATTACTGATCCATACAAGTGCAGACTGACTGACATCTCTCTGACCCTTCTACTAGTGTTGTTGCTATTGTTTAACCGCATTGGAGTGAATTTATTAATTTGTTTGTGACAAATAGTCGAACATTGACAGCATTGACTTTAAGATAAAAATCACAATAATTTAAGTGCTTATGGTACAACGTGCATTAGTTTGATTTTCCTTATCTAAATTCTTGTAAATTCAAAAAAAGCAGTGTGTCATGTTTGAAATCAAAAACATGTATGTACAGTTTAATGACATACAGTCAGAGACATACAGTAGCTATCACAGTGTAGTACTCTAGTTGTGACAGCTCTAACTTCTGATTATCAGGTTAGTTTAAGCCTACAGCCGTTTTTCCATCCTTAAAACCTTGACATTGGCCAGCATTACAACCCATGATGGAAACTCTGGGTCACAGTAACAGATGACATGGTAGAACCCCAGTTTCTCATACAGTGCCACAGCAGCAGTCTGGGTACTACAAGTTTCCAGAACCACCTTGGAGAAACCTTGTTCCTTACAAAAGTCAACAACAGTCTGAGCCATTCTGAAACCCAGTCCCATCCGTCTGTAGAGTGGCGAGATAATCATTCTCCTCAGTTCACCGTACTTTTCTTTTCCACTTTGTTTGGCTTTCACGGCCACCATACCCAGGATCTGCACCCTCCCATCTAAAAACCTGTTTGGCCCTTTGAAGCCAGTGTGTAATAATAAAGACCAGACAACTAGGCCATGTCTTTTGTTTTTTTTAAACCAAACTTTGAACATTTTTAGAGAGTTCTATATTATGGAAACCACTTGAGTGGAAGATGTTACCCTTTAAAAAATACCCTTTAATTGGCCCAAATATTGTCATAGACTTAAGATTGCAAAGATTACTCCATTGTTTCTTAATCTGAGAGACATTGACTTAATCTGCAAATCACTTGTTTAAAGGTCCAGTGTGTAAGAATGATTGACATTTATTTCCTCCTCGTCTGTGTCGTAAGCTCCTGCTTCAAAACATGAAAATATGATTAAAATACACTTTGAGTGGTTCACCCTTTTGGGCTGCATTGAAACATGTCAGTGCAAGATGGTAGACATCCTTAAAGTGTAACCTTCACCAAAGTTAAATATAAAGGGTTAACCAACCAATTTCCATAGCTATTATACACTTAAAACATTATGACGAGCTTGAGTTGCAGTAACAAATAAGGAATAGAGTAAATTGCCCTTTTATTTTGACACTTACAGTATTAAGCCAGACTCACATTCAATGAAAAACCCAGAGTCATTAACTGCATGAACACTTTAACATGTGATGCAGAAAAATGGCAGTAATCTAGCTAAACCAGTGTGACAACAGTACAACAATGATTACTGCACCATGCTTGTACAAACATACCACTTTCAGTAAATTTATAACACAATTTAATGCTTAACAAACTCAAGACGTGCATGGAAGCTCCGTCCACCAACCATCCCAACACACTACAATATGGATATAAGTTTGGGTCTGTGATGGCAGACTCATTGGAATGGACATTTATTACTTTTTTATTTATTACCACTGTATCGTTACCATTCACATATTTAAAGGTTAAACAATAATAAACTCAAATTATAATCTCCAGATAAAGAAAACATTTAGGACTTAACAAAGATAAAAGCTTGTCATTTTAAATTAAATGAAGTGGAAAATGAACTAGTTTTAAATCTGACCAACAAGTTTTCTTGAGACCTGCAGGTATCCTGCAACAGGAACAGGTTTCCTCAAAGATAATCCGCTACACATATCAGTAAACACTTCAATAAACACAAATTATTAGTCCAGGCCTGAAAATTCGCTTTAAAACTGTATCTGCCTTTACATGTTCATGCTAAATCGACATTTGCCTTACTTTCCTTACTTTAATCAGGCACCTTTTTAGAAAACATTCCTGGTCTACGACCAGCAGAGTCCAAGACGAAGGGAAATGACGTTTACTTCACCGAGAGGTTGTCGACTTTTTATTATTCTGCAGAGTCGAAAAAAAATTACTTACATAAAAGTCACTGTCTCTGTAGCAGGAGAATAATTGTAACCAGTCCCAGCGGTGCTTCACAACTGTCTGTGCTCTGTTTTGTTAAAACGCAGTCAAATGAGTGTTTGCGCCACCTGCTGTTGAAGAGTCATTATCTCGTTCTTACCAGTCCAGCGGACTAAAAGCGGACTAAAAGCGGACTAAAAGGCCAAGTCCAATTTAGTTTTCACCGCACAAAGCCTTGAATACACAAACCATCCATGACATCAAAACATCTTTTGTAGTTAAACTGCATATGCATGTGTGTGTGTTCTTGTACTTGTTGCCGAGTGAGGACCAAACAGCTTTTTGACATTTAAGCAGAAATTTAATTATAGATTTCTACCTAAAATGACAGCAGGAGATGGGAATATGTTTAGATACTTTAAGGAAACAGCGCACCGATCACTGATCCATACAAGAGTTTAAACCTTGTGAAGACTGACTAACATCTCTATGACCCTTCTACTAGTATTGATGCACCTGTTTGAGTAAGAGAAAATGCAACCGCATTATTTTTTAACCCTTAAAAGTCTGATCAGTGCATGTCAGTATTCAGTGGAATGATCATCAGTTAAAGCTAAACACACACATGGGCTAAACCTTTCGGGATGGATTTATTAATTTGTTTGTGACAAATAGTCGAACATTGAC
Source organism: Brachirus orientalis (assembly GCA_016785285.1). Lineage (NCBI taxonomy): Eukaryota > Metazoa > Chordata > Actinopteri > Pleuronectiformes > Soleidae > Brachirus > Brachirus orientalis. The sequence continues at coordinate 2,051,249 of JAFBJR010019394.1, read as the reverse complement.
AGCATTGACTTTACGATAAAAATCACAATAATTTAAGTGCTTATGGTACAACGTGCATTAGCTAGATTTTCCTTATCTCCATTCTTGTAAATTCAAAAAAGCAGTGTGTCATGTTTGAAATCAAAAAAAATATTTATAGTTTAATGTGAGACACAGAGTAGCTCTCACACATTGGTTTCAAGTGTAGTACTGTAGTTGTGACAGCTTTAAATGCTGCTAATCAGGTTAGTTTAAGCCTACAGCTGTTTTTCCATCCTTAAAACCTTGACATTGGCCAGCATTACAACCCATGGTGGAAACTCTGGTTCAGAGTAACAGATGACATGGTAGAACCCCAGTTTCTCATACAGTGCCACAGCAGCAGTCTGGGTGGTGCTAGTCTCCAGAAACACCTTGGAGAAACCTTGTTCCTTACAAAAGTCAACAACAGTCTGAGCCATTCTGAAGCCCAGTCCCATCCGTCTGCACAGTGGCGAGATAATCATTCTCTTCAGTTCACCGTACTTTTCTTTTCCACTTTGTTTGGCTTTCACGGCCACCATACCCAGGATCTGCACCCTCCCATCTAACTCAGCTTCAGCCACCCAGAAGGCATCACCTGGTCTGCTCAGGTAGTTCCCAGAGATGTCCTGCATGTCTGTCAGAAGTCTCTCGCTAACAAATCCTGCATATACCTCATGGCAGCAGTAGTAGACAAGGCCCATCCACACTCCTGGTAACAGAACAGCCCCTAACACAGAGTTAAGGAGGTAACCAGCAACACACAGAGCCAGGGTGATGGTGAGGCAGAAGGGAGTGGTCATGCTGTTGACAAAGCATGGAGTAATGTGCTCCTGGATGCCGATGCTGAACAGAGAGCGCACCGTGTCCTTGTCTGACGGAGTGAAACGGCGGATCACCAGCTGCATGACCACTGGAACTGGAGGAAAATAAAAAATATTCTGTACATTTAAACTGTACAACTTATTACAAAACAATTACTCAATATCAAAAAATAATGAAACATTTCCATTTTCTTAGAGCTTATGATAATGTCTTTAAATCCTGACCTTGTCAAGACCAACAGTCTTCATGGAGACCAAACACTGGTCCTACTGAGGAACTGGTTTAATTTAGGGCTGAGATTTTTAGATTTGAATTACGGTTAGGTTAAGGTTTAAGTTAGACATTAATTGGTTATGGTTAAGGCTAGGAATAACACTTGGTTTAGGCTATCCAAATGAATGGAAGACAACACAGTGTCCTAAAAAAAGAGCTTCACAAACCTGTTTGGCCCTTTGAAGCCAGTGTATAATAATAAAGACCAGACAACTAGGCCATGTCTTTTGTTTTTGTTTTTTTTTTTTTTAAACCAAACTTTGAACATTTTTAGAGAGTTCTATATTATGGAAACCACTTGAATGGAAGATGTTACCCTTTAAAAAAATACCCTTTAATTGGCCCAAATATTGTCATAGACTTAAGATTGCAAAGATTACTCCATTGTTTCTTAATCTGAGAGATGTTGCCTTAATCTGCAAATCACTTGTTTAAAGGTCCAGTGTGTAAGAATGATTGACATTTATTTCCTCCTCGTCTGTGTCGTAAGCTCCTGCTTCAAAACATGAAAATATGATTAAAATACACTTTGAGTGGTCCACCCTTTTGGGCTGCATTGAAACATGTCAGTGCAAGATGGTAGACATCCTTAAAGTGTAACCTTCACCAAAGTTAAATATAAAGGGTTAACCAACCAATTTCCATAGCTACTATACACTTAAAACAAACACTGTGGTCACCTTGAGTTGCAGTATAGTGAATAAGGAGTAGAGCAAATTTGATCTGCAGAGATTCATTAACTGCATGAACACTTTAACATGTGATGCAGAAAAGTGGCAGCAATCTGGCTAAACCAGTGTGACAACAGTACAATAACGATTACTGCATCATGCTTGTACAAACATACCAATTTCAGTGAATTTATAACACAATTTAATGCTTAACAAACTCAAGACGTGCATGGAAGCTCCGTCCACCAACCATCCCAACACACTACAATATGGATATAAGTTTGGGTCTGTGATTTGCAGAGAATGGACATTTAGTAAACACTGAAAACACTTAGTACTTAACAAGGATAAAAGCTTATCCTTGTTAAGTACTAAAATTAAATGAAAATGGAAAATGAAATAGTTTTAAATCTGACCAACAAGTTTTCTTGAGACCTGCACGTATCCTGCAACAGGAACAGGTTTCATCAAAGATAATCCGCTACAGATTAAACATATATAAAGACTTCAAAATAAACAAAAAAAATATTAGCCCAGGGCTGAAAATTCGTAGGAAAAATGTATCTGCCTTTACATGTTCATGCTAAATCGACATTTGCCTTACTTTAATCAGGCACCTTTTCAGAAAACGGTCCTTTTCGACGACCAGCAGAGTCCAAGAGGAAATGTAATGGAAAGGAAATGACAAACAGACGTGTGACGTACACGCTGCGAAATCTGTTACAAAGTTTACTTCACCGAGAGGTTGTCGACACAGTCAACCTTTAGACTTTTAATTATTTTACAGAGTCGGAAAAAAAATACTTGGATAAAATTCACCGTCTCTGTAGCAGTAGAACAATTGTAACCAGTCCCAGCGGTGCTTCACAACTGTCTGCGCTCCTTTGTTTTGTTAAAACGCAGTCAAATGGAGTATTTGCGCCACCTGCTGTTGAAGAGTCATTATCTCAATCCAGTGGACTAAAAGGCAAAGTCCGTTTTACTTTTCCCCAATCAAAGTCTTGAATACACAAACCATCCATTACATCAAAAAAAGACATCTATTGCAGATGTAGTCTAGTATTCCTTATGTTGTTGGGACCTAAATCTGTTTCCACAGTCACATTATGGGGACAAAGGTCAAGTCCCCATAACATAAATGACTATTTTAAGGTGAATAAATGTTTTAAAGTTAGGCTGAGTTTAGGGTCAGGGTTAAGGCTCTAGTAATTATGGTTAAGGTTAAAGTAAGTCCCCAGGAAATTAAGGGAAGACAAGGCAATGTCCTCCGAAGTCATGGAAACCAGTGTGTGTGTGTGTGTACTTGTATTGGTTACCTCTTTAGGACCTTTTCTGGGGCATAAGCACTGACTTGGTCAGGACCAATAGTCCTCATGGGGACCAGGATGTGGTCCGAATGAAACAGAACCTCATTTCTGTGGAACTGGTTAAGGTCAGTTTATGGCTAAGATTTGAATTGTGGTAATCTTAAGGTTTGGCATTTACTGTTTAACTCTAAATTGACTGTAGGTTTGAAAGTGAGAGTGACATGTTGTTCGTCTCTGTGTGTTTGCCCTGCGATGGACTGCACCTTGTGCAGGGTGTACCCTGCTTTTCACCCTGTGTCATCTGGGACTGGCTCCTGTTTTTTTTTTAAATTGTTTTCACAGTTTATTTTTGTGTGAAAAACTAATTAGAAAACTAATTTAATTAGTGACATCTAAGTGAGACTGTAGATTGTAACAAATGGAGGAGTCCCCTGCTCACTCGTCCCTTTGCCAAGTACACATCATGGCTCTGTAGTGGCGAGGATGTTCTTTTTTTTCACGTAGTAAGCTTCTGCTGCAAAATGTGAGACACATGCTCCGGCTGGTTTGTCTGTTAGGGCTATTGTAGAAACGTAGGAGTGCAAGACAGCTGCCTCTGTAAAGCAAGGCCCTTATAAAGAGCACATAAAAGGGTTATTCTAAGGGTATTATACATTCTTATACTATTATACTGTTATTCCTTTGATTCTAAAACATATAGTACCACCTGAGAAAATATGTATCTCTCAAAATAACTCAGAGCAAAGTCAGCTATGGGCTCTTCTCTTCAGGAGGCAGATTTATTCCCAAAAAAAGATAATTTGCACTCCCATCATCCTATTTCTCACACGTACTTTAGACACTTGTTACGACCCCAGGGTCGTGGTTTCAAGTACGCAAATGTTGTTCTTAATAAATCTTTAAAATGGTTTGTTTAGTGCGTTACAGCTGGTTTTGTTGGGAGTTGGGAAGAGGGAGTCTCCACGCTCTTGTTGCGATCGGGTTTACGCCTAGGCCTGGTCGTAACACACTGGTATAGTGAAATTAGAGTAAGATGAAGCGAGAGATAAAGTGAAGTTATTCTTATTGAGTTTATTATTTTTTATTATTTTTTGTTATTAATTTTTTCCAGGCTTCACTCCGATCACATACTGGTATATACTGTTGAAAAATATTTCTGAATTTCCTACCAAGTACCACCAGAAGAAGCTCATGAACCACTGCTGGTTCATGAACCACAGTTTGAGAACCAAGGGGTTATTCAATTTACCAATAAGCCAATAAGCTCTCTGAAATGTTACACACTGGACATGTAAGTTTTATTCTTGTGATGCACTTTATGAACTGTATATCTGTATTATTATTATTATTAGGATGCGAGGCCGAGTAAGGATCTTCCTCTTAATAATATTATTACTCATTATTATAGGGCCCAGTCACGAAAAGGCTCCTGGCACGACATGTACGGAACCCATTGTTTTCCTTCAGATTATTATTATTATTATTATTACGTGTCATTCATCGCATCTTTGAGGGGGTTAACATGCATACAAACTGTGCAGACTTTGTATATAGGTCATGCCTGGTTATTATTATTATTATTAATTATTTTTAATAATAAGTTACTAATTATAAACTGCTACTGTCTGATTCAGCAATTGCTGCAGATATTGGCTGATCCTGAGGTTGCCTGGCAACGCCGACTCAGGAAATGTGGGGCTATCGTGCTTTTAATGCTACATTATTGAAAGAAACAGAACAAACAAACAAACAAACAAACAATAAAATCGTGAGGCAAATTTTAATTTTTAGCGCAATATTTTTTATAGTGGAAGGCATGTTATTCTGTAACAACGTGTGTTTACGGTTAAACGGCGACGCGAACGGCGGAGCTCGGCTTTAGGACCCAGTCAGCGCGCGACGGCGGCGGCGGCAGCAGCAGCAGACACCGGTTGATGTGAGGTTGGCGATGGTTCAATCTGCATTACACATCTAATTATTCAACAAAGAGCGGCGGCTCGGTCAGGACAGAGTTGGTCGGTAATAAACTTGCGGTGGTGAAGAAGGCGGAACCGCCTTCACCAGGGAAGCGAGGGCATTTTTTCGGCCTCTGTCAGCAAGACTTGTCGGTCGCTCGTCTCACCGGCGAAAACCATGAGCCAGAGGTTCACCGTCTCCAAGAGTGACGGCGAACGCCGTCCCTCCGACATCCAGGGGGAGGTGAACCAGCTCTTTGAGGGGGACGAGCCCTCGGCCAGCGGCGGGGCAGAGGTCGAGGAAGATGTTGCCGGCACCGAGGTGGTGTTGGTGCTGAAAGGTAAGCAGCCAGACACGCCGACACTTCATTCATTTGAACCGCGGTTTGTTAGCCATGAGCTGTATGCTAGCAGCAGTGATGCCTCTGTGACAACACAACAATGTCCACAGACAGATGTGTGTGACTTGAATTGTTAATAACAGTCTTCACAGGTCAGAGTGTCACAGAGCATTGAGGCAAAGCCTTCCAATCCCAAATTTAACAAAAATGTACATATATTTCTATATTTAAAACACATAAATGTTTGTATTGTTACAGGAGCATTATCTGCACAATGCAATGTGCTGGACTTTCTTCATGTCTGTTCTCACAAGCACGGGGGGAGATGTTTTGCTTTGGTAAGACATGTTGCTCCATACTGTCGAATGCATTCAGCAATAAACTGTATATTTCAGCATATTTTTGGTCAGCTGCTGTTGTTTTTAAATAAATAGTTTTTAAATAAATTGGATTGGACTGGATTGGAGTCACCTGTAGTTGCTCTGAAGGGCAAAGTTTTAATCCCTACATCCCTACCTAATTTCTCCACACATTAATCTCTCTTTTTTCACCAAACGTGTTTAGTCACCTAATTCATAAGACTGCACATTTCAGAAAAAAAAACATGCCAGTTAAATATTAACACCATGTAACAAAATGGTTTAAAATGATGCTCAGTAATTTCCCAAGCAATGTTTTTTCCTCAAATCAAATCAAAAGTGATTTTTTTTTTTTGTTAAATGAAGCAAATTAAACAGAACATATTGACATTAAAGTAGATGAATGCTAAGCAAATTAATTCAGCCACTGTTGCATTGTGGGAGATTTTGGGTCAATATGTTTGAAGATTTTTTTTTCAGATGTTTAGATATATCAGATAACATGATAGATTTATCAAAGGAACTCACAATAACACTTGGCCTCACAGAATTTTAGTAAAATAGTTAGAAATGTTGTATTTTCAGATTTACTATTATATCGTGAATTGGGTCACAATTGTCAAAAGGTAGGCCCTGATATTTTTGAGAACACTGATTAATTGATTATTAAAATATGTTGCAATAAATATATTTATAAATGAATAACCAATTACCCAATTCATTGTTGTAGCTGAACAGATTAACAAAAACTTGAATTCTGAACATAACTGTGGATTTGGGGAATCATTAGGCCCCTAGTGGTTAATAGCGGTCATAGTGCAAACACTAAGTGTAAATATAGATTTATCTGTGAATGAAATGTTGCATATCATCCTGTGATTTGGCCACGACACTAATAGCATTTTAGCTTAATGGCCTCCCTCCCTAGATTCCCTTAAAAGCCCCTATTGCATCTGCTTCTTGGTTCATATACTTTGCACTGACATCTACCAACTACTGCAGCCTTAGCCAGGCATTTAGTCTGCTTAGTCATTGCTAAAACCTGTAAAATATGTCACAAATAAAATTTCATTACCTTTTATGTCCAGCCTTAATCTGAAGTAAATGACTCCTCTCAGTTCCTACACTAATAGTAGATACAGTATACTTATCCATCTTACTGGGCATTTCACACCATCCCCTATTCCTCTTGGGCCCAGATTCAGTTTATGCTGACAGATTTCTTATAAGCCAGCCAGCCACTTAGGTAAGGAATGAAAGCTTGACATTTTCAGTTCAGCAGTCTGTGTCAATGCTATATGTGGCAACAGAAAACCTTTGAGGTTTAAATCAAAACACTACCTCCTCCTTTGTAAATGAAATCAAATATGAATATCTTTCCCAGAGTCTCTCCACTTGAATGTCCTTTGTGTGTGTCAAACCTTCCTCTGGATGAAGAGATGGCTGGTGCTGGGTTGGCGCAGAACAACTCTGACATCCTTGTGTTTCCTCTCAAGAGATGGGAGTGCTTTATTGAAGGATCTCCCCTCATACTATATATGATTTACTCCTGTTGGGCTGCAGACGCTTGCAGACAGGTCTCTATATCCATCTTCCTGGTTGCTATGGTGATGTAGTACATTTTCAAGAATGTTGTCTCAGTAATGATTTTGCAGTGAAGTAAAAACACTTTAGACTGAGCAAGTACTGCCATGAAATCAATGCTTTTTTTGATGTGTGATATTTTATCTTCTATGTCTATCTATTCTTGAGGTTGGAGCAAAAAACATTTAATGAACATCATATGTGTCATGTGTGAATTTAATAGATTCTTTATTGCTGCTGTATATATGATTAACGTGCATATCACAGAGGCAGCTAGCAGTGGATCAGATTGTAGAGGGGTCGCTGTGTGTGTATTTGTTTGTATTTGCCTCTTTATGACTTTTTCTGCCTTAAACACTGACCTTGTCAGGACATCCTCTTCCTCATGGAGACCAAAACCTATACTTAAAATGGCACGTCGGCTGTGTATGTATGCAAGTCTGTATCTGTCAATTTAATTATGCTACTTTTATCATTTTCCTGGTGTGTAATAATTCCATAATCTACCATAGATCTCTTTGGTCTTATTTTAGCTTGTGGAAAGGAGCTGTATCTGAATTATTCCCCCTTGGCTTAGACTCATGATCCTGTTTCTATTGATCCAGTTGAAGGTGTGAGCACAATCTGCTCTGCCAGCCAGTGGGGTTGATGACTGGCTGCAGAAGATTCTCTTCTGGCTGCCAAGTGGTGCCTCTGCCCTTGACATTGCAGTGGTGTAAAGATATGTACAGTATATGGTATATCTTACTTAGATCTGTGGGGATTGCTGGAATGGGCTGCAGTGGTGTTCAGGACTGGCAAGGTTTTACAAATTAGATAGCATAGTGGACAGGGGCTTTAAAGGTGCTATATGTAGGGACTACATTATATTAATATATAAAATGACCATGGTGGGCCAGTAGAGACTGAGAAACATGTTAAATTGAATTACTGGCTTCCCTGGTACAGTCAGTGTATTCACAAGTGTGTTCACAAGATAAAATTTAATTTTAGTGTCACAAAGTCTCATTATGTTTTGGTTTGGTGTTTTGTCTGTTGGGCAACCCAGTAATGCAGCCCATAGCACTTCAACATAATATCAGAGCGAACAGGGCAGCTAACTGCTAAGCAGCAGAGATACTGAATGATAAAGAACCTGATAAGCCTCAATACCTCCTCAAAACTGTCTGAACCAGAGAAGAACAAAAATGAGTGTCTTTAGAGATAGTGACCGGGGCAGACCTGATGGTGTGGATACTTTGCTGGTGTGGATAACTTTGCTGAATGTCAGAGCTCTTACATAATGGGCAGGTAAAGCTAATTGCCAAGATGACATTCAGTCTAATATGAACCAATTTTGTAACAATGTCTCTACTAATTGTTATTGCAATCACAGAGACATTGTCTTCCAAAAGCTTGTAATTTTGTTTTTGTCTGCCTTCTGTTGTTGTTGTACGTAGAGAAAGAATGCAAGATATTATCGGCATAAACTCAGTATCGGCAGATATTGGCTTTAAAATTTATTATCGTATATTGTCAAACAAACTAAGATCAACCGATATGACTAACTATTACAACAGCAGGCTAAATAGGCTTCTGCAACTATTTTTTTAACATTTATTTTTTTTCTCTCAGTGGTTACATGTAGATCTACATCTGCTGTGATATCACCACAGAAGAGACTTAATGACTTCTGCAGTTGGGTGCAGAAAAAAACTTGTATATACTGTATATATCAGTATCGGTAACCGGCCCAAGCACTCCTGATATATTGGAATATTGGATCCTAAAATATACCTTCAAGATGTAATGGAATAAGCTGTGTAATTATAGGCTGCTATAAGGGAAAAAGTTCTTCACTCAAATCTTAGTTGTTTGTTGAGACTGTGAAGGTTGCTTTACCGTATGTAAGCCATGAAAGTTCAACATGCTTTAGCTCAGGATTGCTCTTGTCTTCTTGAGTCTTTCTCAAGGCTGAGCTGGGAATTTGAACAAGGAAGACTGTCAGTTAAAGGCTGGATTTTGTAATGTTTAACACATGACTGGCTATACTGTCTCTTAACATCAGGAACAACACTGCAGAGAAACAGGGACCAAATGAATGCAGGTATTTTGTTTTTAAATTATGCATCTGTGCATGTGTATGTAGTGGCATGAATGAATGGCAACTATGAAGGTTTGTTTTCTTAGCACCTGGTCCCTCTTTTTACCGGGTATCCCAGTTGTAATAATGCTGTTGTCTAACACCTGGGTCCCAGTTTTGCACAATGTATAAATGTGTTGAGGTTTTTATCCTTTTGTGTGCATATTGGAGTAAGAAAAATTTTAGCATGCATACCAAACTAGGGCTGCTTAACTGGAAGAAAATGTGTGTGAGAGAACTGCAGGAGCATATCAAACCGTCATTATATCAAAATTTTATCAAGTCATTGTATCAAATATTTATCTTTATTTACATTCTTAATAATAATAATAATAATAATGATAATAATAATAATAATAATAACAATAATGCTACTGGCTTCCAAAGCCACAGTTTGATCAATACCCATTAGTAGAAAACTTCCATTCCTCTTTTGATAATAGTTCCTTTTCCAGTAATTGCCAAAACATCTAAGGTCTGTATTGTTTACACAAGTGGATCTGGGAGATATTGTTAACCTTCCACTTACCTATTTCTGTCTTCATGGCCATCTGTCCTACTCCTGCAGTAATGTCATTAAATGGCAGATTTTTTTTCCCCCCAGATGAACCATTGATTTGTAATTTAGCTTGCCATTAAATGCCATAGATTCTCTGCTGTCACACAACCTGTTATTCCTCATTCTGTCAAAGGGCGAACCATCAATACAGTAGAGATCAATACAGCTCATATGCCATTATCTATGTATGTCCGGTCTCTATCTAATTTTCAAAAGGGCTGTGTAAATGGAAGCAAAATGGTCAGGGGCTTCTTCAGGGACAGTGTGTGGTTCAGCAGAGAGGTGTGGTGACATTGACCAGACAGCAGAGGGCAGCCAATGTAATGTTTTAATGATAGACACACAAGACATAATGTATGCTTGTGTGCTGCTGTGCAGCACTCTAGGTATCGCGATTAAAACCCTATACATCCTCAACAAATTAAACCAATGAATCACAACAGTGTTAATATGCAACATACTTAGTGTTAATTGGGCATATTGCAAGTACAAAATGTGTTTCTGAAAATATGAGATCCGTGAATGTCTGAAATTAATTGTTCTGCAGTGATGCAGGCATGTGCATTTCTCTGCTGCGACAAAAGGGGGCAGTTTTGCTCTCTCTCTCTCTCTCTCTCTCTCTCTCTCTTAATCAACATTACCAGCCTCTGCATTCACATACAGTATATTCCATTAAGACAGAATCATGTGGTAGAAAAACCTGATATGAGAAGAGGGATCAGATATCCAGCGAATTAGACAACATTCTGTGTCATGTGTGTGATGGAAGGTGTGTTTTTAGCAAGTTATAAGAAAGTGGGTTCACTGGTAAGTGTGAAACAGGGAGAAGATGAGAGAAAGAGAGAAAGAGAGAGTGATAAGGTAGAAAGATAGGGGGAGTAAATCTCCTGTAGCCTAGAAATCCTCGTGCTGTTATGTAACTTGTCTGCAAACAGGGGGAGGTTTGCTGGCGTGTTTGTGGTGTGGGGGGTTTGAGACCAATTGATAGAAAGTGACAAAATCTTCCTCACATGCAGGCACACTGCAGCCCTAAATGACACTAACATGGGACATATGGCAGAGATAGGAGGAGCATAAAAAACATCAGTGGGAAGAGGTTGGACATTTTCTTCTACCATGCAACATCCATTGCAGATCCTCAGATCAAACTGTTCAGTGTGCAGCAGAGGCTGATCCGCATCCTTTACAATAGAGAATAGAATAAAATTATTTTTCCACATGACTCTGCAACTTAGGCTGTGCAACAACCTGTAACAAATGGCCACAATAGTCTTTTATAGAAATGCTTTATAGATCAGGTGTATTTTAAATGTTTCACATTTTATTTCCTTGTTTTGTGGCCTTGCTCTGTGAAAAATTACAGTAAATACTGGTAGTTAAAATATTGATATTTACTGAATATTGATATTCAGTAAAGAGAGTAGAAACTTTTTCCTAATTAGTCAATTGAATGTGTGGAACTTGTATTATATTTTAAATTGAAGCACATCTGCATCCATCTCCTTAGGCAGCATTGATCTACAGGCAAAGAAAAACATGTATTGAGAATATTTTTTTCAGTCCTTGATGAAAATCAGCTGACTGCGTGTTAGTTTGAGACTACTGGACAAACACATAATACTAATCAAGAAAATAATGTGAAGATTAAATAACCTGAATTCTGGCAATTTGTATTTATTGTTTGAAGGATTTTTGCATTTCATTTGTCACTGTCTGTCCTGGTGCTGCAGTTACTTTAATCATTCTGAATGTATCTATTGGTCTGTCTGACCTGCCTTCTCTTTAGCTCAAGGACCTCAGGGTCTGTGTCAGCCAAGACTCATGACTCTAGTTTTCATTTAAGAGTCAAACCTGTTGGGGGGTTGGGACCAGGGGCCAAACACTGCTGAATAGCAATATTTGCTGTCATACTGTATTTCTCACCAGAAATATGCATTTGTCCACTATGTTTTTGAAAATATAGGAAAAAGCAGCAGACTGTGGGCAAGATTACTTTTTCCAGGTCAGTATGAAAATTTATTAGATGCCGTTTGCCAGAACACATCACTGCCATCGCAATGTAAGAGATAACATGGTTCCTTGGAGTTGTGCTGTTTGTGTTATTTTGTTACATGCTCCACCTACTGAGCCATTTGATGAAGAGAACAGCAGGCCAGAGATGCAGGTCATGGATCCCCATGGGGCTGGGCTGGTATTCAGGAATTATAGTAGACTCTCCTGTCCCTCAGGACCGCTGTGCTCTTCCTCTCTGTCTCAATTTAGGGCACAGATTTGGTTTTGAAAAGGTAAAACATAAAGGAAAATACTGCATATAAAGCCAATATCTGAATGACTGTTAATTATGTGTTCTCAATTTGAAATTTGAGTTTTGAATTTTACTGATTTTGGCTTGCGGTTTGGCTGGCTGTCAATGGTACTAGGTGCTGTAGTGCTGCAGGAGGAAAATGACAGCTTCACTGGAGTTGTTCCACAGGCCACTTCTCTCCACAGTCCAAAGGTTCTGTCAGCTCATTGCGCCTGGGGCACACATTCTTCATCACTATTATCATGCAAGCCCCTGACACTGCGCAATGTCAAGAGGGTGCCTATAAAGCACTCTTCAGTCAGCCTAGGATTTGTAAATCTTTTATCTCAAATTCACAAATTAATTGTGTTAAAAACAAGTACAAAAAAGAGACGTTGGCATTTCATGTTTACAGAATCAGTTGTTGCTTCGCCAACAGCTCACCACCCTCTTATTTATGCACTCAGTTCTCCTAACAGATGAAAAAATGACAGGTCTTGCTATTTGAAGTCTGTCAGAACAAGCAACTGTTCTGTTTACAGTCATCTAAGTTCGGAGCTGCAGTCAAAGCAAATTCAGACCTGCAGTCAGTATTCAGCGGTCTTCGGATATTCTATTATTAGGATTTGGTCCACTCTTGGCTAACTAATCATAGCTGTTCCACTGACATTTAGGATTCAACTGTCCTTGTATTTAATTTGTCATAACAAACAATGTCACATTTTTACAAAAAATAAAGTAGTCTGACAGTGTATTTATTTATTTATTTATTTTGGTGCAATGCTTAATTACACCGGATTCACATGAAGTATTATTAATCATTTGTTTTCATGGCCAATACATTGGTAAACAACTTGGGTCCAGGCCAACACTACAGGATAGCAGGAAAGAGTGACTAGACTTGCCACCAGAGAGTGGGGCAAAGAGTAGTATACAGTATGAACTTGGTATTGGTTTTGTTGATCCAACACCTGTTGCGTCAAACTGTGGCATGTTGATTCACAGTGGGTGTGGCAGCATTTCATGGTAATATTAATCAAGCCCAAATTGTAGTGTGAACATGTTAATGTGTCAAAGGTTAGCAAATTGAATATTTTTGCAGTTAATTGTGATAACTCTATCCTTCTATATACACGTATGTAGGTTGACTATATACTGTACAATGTGGTTGTACGACAGTAATAAGCTCAATAGTTCATCACGTGCTCGTTACTCCTACTTCACTCACTTTAGATTTTTTTATTACACTGTTTGCTGTGGTTGGCTTGTATTTGCTCATGTAAACATTTTAGTCAAGTTATGCTTTACACCATACCATCAACAATATAAACAATAATGTTAGGATAAACCCCGGAACACCCACTTTGTAGGCATGCACACAAATGAATGATATGCACGTGCACTTTAGCTAAAAATTTTGGAATTGTATACATTGACACAATACAGTTCATATCCTAATTTGGCCAATTCATTTAATGTACTGTAGGTGTTATGCTGTACTTTTATTATGTTTTCTACTATGAGGTTCAGTTGTATTTTTTGTTCCATCTCTAGTTTACATCCGTTTAACCATATTTAAGCACTCAGTTACAATATGTTATTTTCTGTTCTCCATATAAAATTGACTTGCATTGTGCTCTTAGATCAAATAATATTGTTAATTTAGACTCAAGCAGAATCAAGCAATTTGGTTTTATTTGAACTGAATTAACAGATATTTATTAGTGACATCAAACAAATACAGTCCAATACATGCATACTGTACATCCTGCATTCATAGAGGTGATTATGTATTACAGAACTGATTTGACTGTGTAATCAGTTTGAAGTCTGCAGTTTGTGACACTTTCCAGTTGTACAGTATTATATGGATAATTATTTTTATTTTTTTGTCCATTTCAAATATTGGCAGGTGCAATCTAATAGCCTAAAGATCTGTCTGTAAAATGCATTGCAGTTAAAATACACTATAAACTCTATACTCTACACTAAACTTCTCACAAACAATTAAATAAAAATGCGCCATTAAAGGATTTATTAATTTATCTCAGGACTTCTGTTATACTGCTTTAGTTTTGTGAACAGTGTATATGGATCAAGTCATGAAAACCCATTAATCTTCTCTCTGACTTTCCCTCTGAGACATTTCTTCTCCTCATCACCTTCCTTTTAAACTCTCTGTGAACTTCCTTTTATTTGCCTACCAAGAGCTGACGTTGCTCTGGTGTTGCTTTAACTACGAGTATTTGAAGAAGGCTTATGATAAAGAAAGTGTCATAATTCTCTGCTCATAGTCAGTTGTTTTCTCACCATGCACTTGACGTCTATCAGCTAAAGTGCAGATTTTACAGCTTCTTCAGATGCGTGATCTATTTTTATCATGTTCCATTACGTGTTGTTGATGCACAATCTCAAATCTTTTTTAAAGTTGCAGTCTGTAACTTTTGTTGATTTCTGTTGTTGATTTTATCATTCTGCCTCTGGTTGGCCTTTATGATCATGAACTGTAACAATATTTGTATGCTGCATCCTTCATCTGAAAATGGGATCTATCAAATAATACTATACCTGACTGAGAGAGAGCATTTGTTTGTAGACACCGGCAGCACAGGGGCAGGTGGGGAAAAGAAGCGTGTATCCCATCATAATGCTGAACAACCTTTTTTTTTTTGAGCAGCAAAGCTCACTTCTGAAGCTTTTCGTATCCTTTGTGTCTTATAGTCCATACTGTTTGCAGCCGTCTTGCTTTACTGCGCAAAGTCACTTTCTGTGGGCGACAAAAGCTCTAAACACTGCTGTACTGACGAATACTGAGAAAGTTGCATGGAACTGAAAGGCATTATCAGCATAGTGTGAACTCATTCAACAATGGTTTTAATGAAAAAGTTTTAAGTATGAAGTGTAATATTCACATGTACCACCTTTTCCTCCCTCCCTCTCCTTGCCACCTAGGCTCTTTCTCTATTTCTTTTTCCCTCTTCTTTTCTTGTGTGAGGTACATTCAGTTTGGGGCCACTTTGTCTGTCTGGCTCACTAAACAGATGGATGGCAAAATCCACCAGAATGTGAATAGGTGTTTGGTTGGCTTGCATTGTTAGTTAATGGTGTGCGCAGACATAGGTAGACTGCACTGCACCGTTTTGAGTGTTGTCAAAAAGCATACAGATGTTCAGCAGCGGGGAACGGGATTGTCTTTGTGAATAATGTGGTGAAAGGAAAAGTGAAATACTGACATCTTGGATTTTGTTCATTACATAACCCCCACACCACCCCATCCTCCATTTTCCACGTCCCTCTCCCAGTTCTCAGCAGTATGAAGAAAAAGGCAAAAAGGTTTATTGTGCCTCTCTCTCACACACACAGAAACACACTCTGTCACACTCATCTCTGTGATCCCTTTTGCTCTACTTCTGCCTCTTCATACACTCTCTTTTTGTGGCTGTCGTTACCCCCCCCCCTGTTTTTTTGACTCTCTCACTTTCTTCTCCACTCTCCATCTTTCTTTCTCTCACACTTTCTACCCACCCCCTCACTCTTACACCCCCTCTCTCCCCTTAGTTTTGGTGCAATGCAGTGGCTCTACCACCACATTGGAGACACAACAGCATTGGCAAACAAGGTCTCTCTTCCTCTCTCACTCTATCACCTTCCCTCTCATTCGCTCTCTCTTTCTCTCTCTCTCTCTCTCCCTCTTTTACACACACACACTCTTATTTTTGTTTCAATTTCTCATTTTTTTACTCTCTTACCCCCAAGGCTCACTGAGCGCAAGAGACAAAGCCTTGACTATGAGAAGAACAGGAACCTGAACAATTTCCTTATCAAGAAGCTGCACAAGATAGATGAAATGAAATGCCATCCTTTGCCCTCATTCTTGAGAGGAAGACGTACAGATTTCCATATGCACACAGCACAGCCTTCGCAAGCCTGTGTGTTTCACAAACTGTTGCAAGGCAACCACCTCTTCAATTTTCATGATGGATTGTGCTCTGATTTCTGGGAAATATAAGGACATTTCATAGATCTTGGGTAGAGGAAGAAGACATTGTAATATGAGTTGTTTGTGTCATTTATCTTACTTGATTGGATGAACAGGCAGGACTTAAATGCTGATTAAAAAGATTTTTTAAAGTGTTATGTATACTCAAATAACAAAGGTGTTACAGTATATATATACAAATGATATACTATATGGGCCAAACAGTTGGTGTAGTGGTTAGCACTCTTGTTTTTGCAGCAAGAAGAGTTTGCATGTTCTCCCTGTGTGTGCGTGGGTTTTCTCCAGGTTCTCCAATTTCCTCCCACAGTCCAATAAGATGCAGATTTGGGGATTAGGCCAATTGGACACTCCAAGTTGCCCGTAGGTGTGAATGTGAGAGTGGGTGGTTGTTTGATGGTTGTTTGCCCTGTGTGGCCCTGCGATGGACTGGCGACCTGTCCAGGGTGTACCCCACCTTTCACTCTGTCAGCTGGGATAAGGCACCAGCGCCCCCTGTGCCCCTAATGTGGAGGATAAAGCGATAGAAAATGAGTGAGTGAGTATTTGAAATAATACCCACAAAATAAATGGCAACCAATGAAATCTCTTCTTCTCAATCCAGTCTTTTTAATCATTACTCACTTTTACATTTAATATATTTAATACAGGTTATGAATGTAATAAAGATAACAAATTTATAGAATGACCTTTAAAGGACTT
Source organism: Brachirus orientalis (assembly GCA_016785285.1). Classification (NCBI taxonomy): domain Eukaryota; kingdom Metazoa; phylum Chordata; class Actinopteri; order Pleuronectiformes; family Soleidae; genus Brachirus; species Brachirus orientalis. The sequence goes on along the minus strand of JAFBJR010019394.1, from coordinate 2,034,270 downwards.
TTGGAAAGAAAAATACCTGTGTACATAGAATATTGTTCTTTAGGTAAGCCATAATGACTTAAGTTCCTTACAAGGCATCTTTATGCAGCATCATCTAATCATTTCCTGGCAATATCAACATAATTGAATTCACTACATACTGTACATATCTATATAAATTAGCAATGGTTCCAAGAACGACACATATTTGTGCATCCTTAAGTAGTGATGGTGAGGGGATCGATACAGTGAAAAATTGCAATATTTTGTGTGGCAATATAATATCACTTTTCAGACACCAATTTTTTTATTTTTTTACCATATTTTCAGATTTTTAAGCAATCTTTTAACTGATGTCACAAACATTAAACATTTTGTGGATTAGCATAAAAAAAGTGTTCACATTTTCAAGTGCTCACTTTCATTAGCGTGTGTTGAGTATATCGCAATATATTATTTCACAAATACAAATAAGTGTTTTGCATTATCTTGATATCATATTGTGACTGAAATATTTTGATAATACCGTGTTGTGGTGTCTCCAGCGATTCCCACCCCCGTCCTCAAGTAGGGCTGAACAAGTAATTGTTTTGAAGTTGAAATTGCAAATTGAAACAATGCAGTTATCTTTTCACAAAGGTTGAAAAATAGAAAAAAAAATCTCATCCTTGCAATAGAATATAAAGTATCACGGTTTGTTAAACCATAAAGAGGGGAATGGACCAAAAGAGCGGAAACGAGGTAAAAAAAGGAATAGCAAAATTTATTTACAAAAATCCAAACAGAAAACTCTGAAGCTGGCCGGCTGATGAGGCAGAGCTCAGGAACTTTCAGGAACAAACTAAAAGAGGGCAAAAGGCAAGCATCAAAAAAAGCTGGTAAAAAAGAGAAGCAGACTATGCACACGAGGTTAAGAAATGTTTGACGAGGTGCCATGGGTTACCAGACTAAACTGGGAAGACACACTGATGAGGAGGAGCAGGAAATCCGGGTTTATATACAGGAAGGGAGATTGGGGAATTGAAGACAGCTGTGCTGATTGAGAGCTGCCTCACCTGTCACCAGCCTCCTAAAAAACAAGCAGAACACACTCTCCAGGAAGTAAGGTTCAACAACACAATAAAACAGGAAGTCAAAAATTCAAGGCAGGGGAGGCAACTCAGACCAGAAATGACATAAAGTAGTTAATGTTTTAATGGTGACGCATGATATGCTCCATCACATCAGAAATCTTTCAGCTGTATTGTCTGGATTTAGCTTGTCTTTTACTTAAAGCCTGTTAGTGATATTAGCCTATCTCTGCCATATAAGCATGCAGAACTATATGAGGCAAACTCAAGTCTGAAACAGCCCTCTTTATAAACCGAGCTATTTAAGGCTAAGAACTCCCACTTGTGAAAACCCAAAGCTAAGTCTGTGATTTAGAATTCCATGTAGGAGTTGCATAATGGTTTTGTCTTTCATGCTTGAACTCCTCTCCAGGCACAGGCGTAGTTTATTAATGAAAGGGATTGCATGATTGGAGGTGGCTGTGTGTGTGTGTTTCTTTGCTTCAGTAAACAACATGCGATGCATCTTTGCCCCTGAGTGCAGCGAGAATATTACATGTGTGCCTGTATCTGGTCACGTGTTTGTGTGTGTGTGTGTGTGAGAGGGAGGGAGTGAGGAGAGTGGATTCCTATACCCTGTACATTTGAACACTTGACATGAGTAGCATGACAACATGGCCACCCAAGAACATGAAAGGTCAAGGACTGTGGTCCCTGAAGACCTATAATATCCTGTCACACTTTGCACGCATTTCCCATTTATGTCAGATGACATATGTGACATGTTATGTGCTGTTGTGCACTGACTTAAAGGAAATAACCACAAGTTCTTCTTCATGGCAGATGACAAAGAGAGCACACTAAGGTTGTGGTTGTGCCATGTGAAACACTCGCAAAGTTGATTGTGACATCACTTGTCTTTCAGTTTTAACAATAATCTACAGAGAAAAGCTGAATTCTCCTTTTTATCCTTTATGAGCTTTGTAAGTATTAACGGTATATTCACTGCATATATTAATTGATTCTCCCTGCCAGTTAAATTTATACTGTATATCCTGTATACTTTTGAAAATGAACAAACAAAAACACCATTATTTTGTGCCTCAATGGTCATGGAAAAAAGACTGGTAGTCAACAAATATAGTATATAATAAACTATGATAAAAATGATTGCTTGTTTTGTCAACACATTGTGAGTCAGTTCTTGATTTGTTTTTTTACCTAAATAAAGGATTTTTAAATGAATAGTAAGGGTATGTGGTTGTGTATGGTGGGTCTCATGCATTGATAACTACAAAGATATTTAATCGGTAGAAATGATTTTAAACAGCAACATTGGTTTTGTACAAATAGATTTTTATTGTGAATTGGCCTCACCTTCTTACTAAGTGTTTGCTTTCTGTTATGCATTTGATTGTCTTAACTTACCTGGACATGATTTAGGAAAATAATTCTGTGAATGTGAAGAGAGGAAAAAACAACCGAGAGGAAAAGGAAGCGATATAAAATATAAACACCTCGGTGATTAAGCAGTCTGGAGTTCATTGCAGGTTGAATACATGTGTTGCATCACATGTTGGTCCCTTCGGGAATTCAATTTCAAATTCAGAAATTTAACCAAGTACCGTGACAAATCCATCACTGCAGTCTTCTGCAAGGTAAATCACCCTAACAGAGGCTGGTTTATCATTTTTCATTGATTAGTCTTTATGAAATGGTGGATAAGGAACAAATAGTGGGTCATGGGACTGGGCAGTACTGTTTACACTAGGATATGTTTGTTAAGCTGCTCCTCTCTCCTCTCCACAGACACATTGAGCTGCAGACTCATCACAACCAGGGATTATACTGAGAAGGTTCCCCTATGCTTCCTGGCAATAATCCAGCTTGTGTCTTCACAGAAAACAACATTTTCTGATCCGAATTTGGTCAGTTTGATGTTTTCAAATCAAACAGTGGCTTTACGGTACTAGTGCTCAATGAGGGGAGAGAGAGAGAGAGAGAGAGAGAGAGAGAGAGAGAGAGAGAGAGAGAGAGAGAGAGAGAGAGAGGGGAGGGAGGGGAGGGAGAAAGGGGAGGAGGGGGAGAGAGGGAGAGAGAGAGAGAGAGAGAGAGAGAGAGAGAGAGAGAGAGAGAGAGGTGAATCAGACACAACATATTTTTCTGATCATTACACAGCAGTTATTATGTGAAAGATCAGCGTTTTAATTTAATTTTTGAAAATTAATCTGACAAAAAGCGTTAAAAACACGGAAATATGCATCACTACTTTATGAAAAAGGTGCTGCAAAATCAGTCAGAACAGTCACAAAAAAGAGTGTTGTACGGCCATGGACTTTGTTTGTCCACCAGAGACCAAATTTCAACTAAATATTTTTCTTGTGTTGAGAAAATGCTATTCTCTTTTGTTTTTCCTCTTACTGATTCTGTGTGCCATTTACTACTTTACTGACCAATTACAACAGCCAAGAAAAATTATACATTCTTAGGACTGAAAAGGTCACCTATATGGGGAAATGGATAATCTTTTATCAATGGATCATTGAAGCTTTAAATGCATCAAGTAGCTTTGTGAGTTCCTCTACTCTCAACTCCTGGGTTATATACAGTAACTACATGCCCTTTGTGCTGGCCAGTAGCTTATGTTGAAGCTGCCGTTCGCTATCTCCGGTAGTTTCTCCGACCAGAAGTATGGAGAGGTCTGTCTTAGCTAGTCTTGATTTTAATTGAAATTGATTTTTGTCTCCAGCAAAGGAAGCTCTTCTTATAGATAAACAATGTTGTATAGCTTTGTGCAAATTTGTGATTGTGCATCATTTGTTTTGGAAGCCTCATAAATCAAGAGTTGCACTGTGCCTCTCTTGTTAACCTGCCCTTATGATAGATGTGTAGACTGCGATATAATATGTCACTGCACCAAATACATTCTTCATGAAGTTATGACTGTTGCATATTATTCTCTTTTCAGTTCCTTTATTACTTTTTACCTCTCCATAATCCTGACCTTAGTGGGACTATTTAGCATCTGTGTGGGTGGATGAATATCACTTTTTTTCCTTTTCATTGGGGAAATAATGATGAGGTGTTGCTACGTGCATGTCGCACATCCTTCAGCATTAGCAATACATTGACCAAGTGCAATTGTCCAGGCTGTTGTTTAAGTTAAACAAGACCAGTCAAAGCCCTCAAATTGTTTTCAGCTGAATCAGTTGTAAATGTGAGAGTATTTATTACTTTTCCAGTATTACACGTTTGAGGCAGGTCCACACAGCAAATATCAATACTGTAAGTGTCACCACTGCAGGAGCTGATGACTTGATGACCTGAACACAAAACTGCTCTTTCTTTATGTTGTTGTCAGCTCAGGTCAGCTACACAGCCCTGTGCTATGATGGGATTGTTGAATCCCACACATTCTCATTAAAGTGTGATTTGATTGATTGATTGATTGATTGATACTTTATTAATCCCAAGCTGGGTCACATTTTTCTTTTTCTTTCCTGACACGAGTCCTGTATTTTATGTCCGAGCTAACCCGAACCTGACACAGGTTTTTATTTTCAATAAAGCAGTAAAAAAATGCTTTCTAAATCTAATTTATTTTATTCCAAGTTTCATCAAAAGAATGTGAAATTACCATGTCAATTGATTTGACCAAACCTGACCCAAGCCTTTCTGGATTTCTGGATTTTTGTCCAAACCCAGTCTAAACCATGGATACCGTTGTGTCAGGTATCTATGCTTTAGTTCTCTTAGTGCTCTAACACCTTTTCTCCCTCCTGTAAGAGGCTCTTAACATCCCTCTACAGAGACAGTCACATTTTGTTCCTCTCAATTCTTCTCTCCCATTTTTCAGGGAAGGATACCAGCATCAACGTCACAATGTGCTATAAATGGATGTGGCTAGGATACCGTGTAGTCAAGGAAACCATTTAAAATAGATGTGTGTGAATGTGTTTTTTTTTTTTTTTAACAGATGAAGGTTTTTTGCTAGTGGAACTAAGTTGAGTAATGCAAACATGCCAAGGTAAAACAAATAAATGTGTTATTTTGAGCTTAACACAAAGAAAATCCACCTTTAAGGAGCTCCTGAGTTCATTTGAGTTTTTTTTTTAAATTCTGAATTTTGCTGATCTGATTTGGCCTCTCCTTGGCAGCAACTGAGATGTGGGAGAATTGCCGAGTGATTCATCTCACTACTGTGGTATCTGGCTCAGTCCTGGAGCAGCAGTGCAAAAACTAGCCTACTCTTATCATGTGTAGGATCCCACTTCTGAGCGTCACACTCTCAGAATTGCACCTTCAGAACAGATCAGAGATAACTACTGCCATCTATGTAAAAATGTTAAGCTATTGCTGGGGAAAATTAAAATGGATGATTTTTTTGCTATACATCTGTGGTTTTATATATGTATATTATATTTATATTGATATTATACTGAATAGGTTTGCATTCTACTGTCTACTGTATATTTAAATTTGTATGCAACTTATAGATATAATATGTAACATAACATTTCTGCATTAAAACAACACAACTAATGTAAAATATTTTGTTACTGGTCTAAAACTGGTTTGTTACAGGTGTGTAGTGTACATACTTGATAATGTATTCAACACTCTCATAATTCATAGAAATCTATATTTCCATTCAAGGTAACAAACTGTCATTTTCATCACCTTTTACTAACGTCATGTGATTTCCTTCTCTGCTGTAACTTTTGGGGAAAACCATCTTTGGAACATAAAAGTGGGGAGGGAATTATTAATGTTAATAAACTACTATTTAGCCAGTGTGTTTTCCTTTGTTTTTTTTTCAAATGTATTGTGTTTATTTGTCATTAATGGGTCACAACTATTCATTGCTGTTTGCTGCACCTTCTACCGCCAAAGCTCTTCCCATAAAGTGCAAATGTACAGGGAAAACAAATAAGACATCAAAGGAGCAATGTTTATATATGCTGCTTCCTGACATCTTTGACATTGATTGAGAGACCCCTAGTGGTAGAAATGACATGCTTGTGCATTTAAATAGTGGGTTGCATTTGCGCCACATCTTTGTAGTTAAGTTAATGCATGAAACCCTTATCTAGCTCTTCCTCATATGCTGTTAAGCATCCCTGAGCAAAACTGAATTAATTAATGACAGAATAATTAGCGCCACTAATTAGTGAGTTGTTGAAATCCCTAAAAGTGCATGCATCTGACTTGGGCACCCTTCACATCTCAAAATAATTTAGTATGTGCTTTTCCCTTGTGCATCCATAAGTGGCTTAAGTATACACCAAACATTGATTTGACATTCTCTGCTGACACGTGCACGCTGTGATGGTCATGCTTGTAATCCTTTCGGCTAAATATGTTTAGCTGTGAAAGCAGATTAAGACATGGCTGTGTTTTCTTGGCCAGATATTCCCAGTGGCCTGGACGATATACAGTAAGGAAGCGCTTTGAAACATCTGTCCAGTGTTGTTATGTTTCAGCATAACGGGGGGAGTGTTCAGTCAACTCATCATGCAGTTTTTCACATTACTAAAAAACAGTACGCAGTATGCATTCAATTATTAAATTATGCATTATAAATGTGTGTTTCAGTTATAAATTTCCAGTGGACAGGCTTGTCATCATTCATTCATTCATACAGAAACTGTATTTCATTCCAAAGAGAGGGCGGGTTCACTGTATGCCGATCATCATTCAGATTACATCATTCGGAATGTGTTCATATAAACAGTGTTCATGTGACATGACGTGATGTATATCCATTTTGGTACTGCTGTATTTCCAATTGAAAAAAAAGAATAATGAACAGACACGAAAGTGGAAGAGTAAGAAAATGAGATGATAGTGGACATTTAGGGGACGAGCAGACATGTGCAGCATTTGTTTACTATGGAAGCGGAAGTGAAGCTTCTTCTTCTGCTTCTTCTGTATGTACGCACATCATCCATTGGACAATTTTATTCTGCATCCATGTAAATGATGGAACAAATCTTTTCGGAATGAAGAACTTTTGCACAAGTAAACATAGCTAGTGATTATTGGTGGAGCTGTCAAAAGCTGCATTCTGTAGCAAAAGTTTAATTCATATTTTTCCTCCTCCTTATATCGATTGATGAAAATGTAGCCTTGTGGATTAATAAAAAGAAACAGGGTGTAATGCATCATGATATTCATGTTGTTCAATCAAATAGAACAGTTACGTGATAATTGCAATCAAATTCAATTGTGAGACTGGTAAAGAAGCCCAAGTTTGTGTGCAACAGCAGTTTTCCAGAACTATAAATAAGAGTATGTGTTACACTATTTGTCATCTGCTGGTACTTAACAGCATATTTCATCATTTTAATATCTATATAAGTAAAGATTGTGCAGTGGCTTGTGATTTTAGTTTTCAGTTTGTGCCATTTTGGAGATGAAATATGCAAATATTAAAATGACTTCCATATACAAAATGTGATACTGCAGAGCAAGCGCGAGACTATGTGAGCACAGTATATAAGCAATTTACTTGACGAGTTCAGCTCGGTTAGATTTCCCATGTGTCTTATTCTCACTCCCTCTGACTGTAAATCTGATTTGGCTCTGCTCAAAGCACTGTCTAATATCATCCCAACCCCTGGGACAAACACAAACATATACAGAACCTGTGCACAAACTCTACAGGATTTACATGTCCTACTTATTAGTTCAGCTGAATGAAACTAGAATGGACCTGAGAAAATTACATGGTAAAATTACATGTTTGAATTTGCCTCGGGGCTTCATGTAGACAGCTTTCATACTTAAAGGCATACTGAAAGAATTTTTAAAAGTACTCACCGACTCACAGTCTAAATGAAGTTCATTTTTGCTCCCAAAAAATGTGCATGCAAATGATTATGAAACACTCTTCCTGCTGCCAGAACAATGGTGACTGTGGAAACAAAGAACCCCAAGGATTACAGTGGCTGTAAACCTGTATGCTCTCAGGATCGCTCAGTGGCTGAAAAAAGGTTGTTGTTATTGTTTTTTGTTGTTTTTTTTCTTAAAAAAAAGGTCATTGAGCTGTGAGTGTCAACTCTTGCTTATACAATATTGAACACACAGGAATTAAAACCTTCCACCTGAATTTACAGATCAGTTACCACAATCTATAACTCTATCACTGACTCATGTCATGATCCAATTACACACAGAAAAAGCAGCAAGAGCACACTGATTAACACATAGCAGTCATTTGTTGACTGTCACATAAACCTCTTGGTGTGTATGCACTGTTTTTCATGAGGCCACTGGTTGTCTTTGGAGTAATGCACAGTAGGCTGTGGAAAATAACAGATGCTGTTATTCAGAGGTGGTTGGATTCTATCTACAACTATCCATCAGTTTAGCTGGTGCTGCCCCTTTTTATGATTTCTCGTTCATAACCCAGTTGACAAATAGAAGGACGCTTCACAGTTAATGTAAAACATTTAAAGTAATCAAACTCAAAGTGTGTTTGCACAGTGCATGCAACTATATCATCGCTTACAGTATTGTTGTACTGAAGAAAGATACATTTAAATAACCTGAGCTAACAGGGAATGGGTGACAAATTGTAGCTTTCAAAACTTTTATATAAGTCCCTTCCTCCTTCATGTTTTCATCCATGTTTTAAATTATTTGACGGTTAGTATGATAATCAAATCATTAAAGTGACCAAACATTTTTTTAAAATCTTGACAATCGTTTTTGATGTCAGAGTGAAGTATTGAAACCTCCGGAGCTGGTAGACCCTCTTGGCCCTCAGAGGGGTTGTCAAATAATTAATGAGAAAATAGCTGACATCTGACAGGGCTGTGACTCCAAAACAGACACATAAAGATGTGAGGGCGATTTCTTGTTGCCTCGACAGGAAGAGCAAGGAGTTCAAAGTTTTGTGGTGGTGTTTTGACACAGCAGATCTGGGCTTTTTGTTTGCTCCAAACATATTTTATCTGATGAGGTTTGCTGGCCAACCTCAGAGTGCTGTCTCTCTAATCTTTCCACAGCAGCGGCTGGTTCTCAGAAAAACAAGAAAACAATTTTTTTTAAAAAACTGACGTTACCATTTTACATCGCTGCTTAGTAAAATGGGACCAGTGTTGTAATAAGTAATACTGTCTTATTTCCAATGTGATTTCCAGGTAATAGCTAGAAAATTACTAGTGATGTTAATAGCAACAGTGTAGTAATAATGAGATAATGTTGCAGTAATATTTCAGAAGTGATGTCCTGGAATATAGCTTAGTAATGATGATTACCATATAGCAAGTCTGTGCCATTTGATGTGTTGCTGTGGCAGGAAAAACATATCTGACACATGACAAAATGTGGAATATATTATTACAACGGCTTAGTTTAGATTCTATGACAACAGAGATGTACCAAATCATAACAGATTACATTTACTTACTGCAGATACACCACTAACACTGACCTGTTGTGCAGAAATTACTAAAAATATGTCTGTAGTAATTTGTCTGAGTGTATGTCCCCAAACCAAATTGTTTTCTTATTTATTTATACCGGGGGTCGTCCAGGATATATATTGCAATGCTGCGAGGAGGAAGAACAAAACTTCACTGCAAGTAAACAATAAGTGTGATGGTGCTTGGGTGTAAAGCTAAGGTTGCAGCCAAGTAAAACTAGTAAGCCTATATATCAGCACACAGACATTCTTATTGGATCTAAGTAAGACGTATAGTAGTAAAAAAAAAAAAAAAACTGCGTATATTCAGCATGGATCTGCTGAAGCTGATTTGATATAGCAACTGTCAAAACCCTTCGAGACAGAAGCTGGATTCATGTGTGTTGGGACACGGTCTACAGGGTTACAGTCTTTGAGCATGGAAGGTTACACTGTCTTTTCACGCATATTTAAATTAATGTTAACATTGTGGCTGAGATGTCTCTGTCTTGTTACACATTGATAAATTGACCGGACTATTGATATATATGAGGCTTCTGTGTGATTAGTCTCTTTAGAAACTGTCTGTTCCACTTAACCAAGGTCAGAAATAGCAGATCTCTGAATGTTGCTATTGACCAATTAGAAGCGAGTATTCACCAAAGCTGAGTAATAAGTCATGTGGGCTAATATGTTAAGTGCAGTGAATTATAGGATCAGCTTTTTCTCTATTTTTTGTTAAAATTAATAACATTAGTATTTATTCTGAATTAACAGAAATAAACACTGACTAATCAACTAATCAAAAAAATGAATAATTATTAGTTATTTGCAGCCCTAATTGTGATATTATTGAATTGCTTTCATACGTGTGTGTGTTTGTGCGTGTGTGCATTGTGTGTATGCGGAGGGAGCTGACATCTTCCCACATTTAGAAGAGGAACTTGACAGAATTATTGAGCCGTGGTGGGGAGCAGTCAACACAGAAACCTCTGAAATGTTAGATAAAGACGTAGCAGGAAGAAAACCTATGGTGAGATGTTGCTTGCACACGAGAGAAAGAGTCACACAATAGTGGAGAAGATGCAGTGAGAGAGAAGAGATATGATTCAAGTGCTTCTGGACTACACAAGCAGCACTGAATGACATGTCAAAGGATTCAGCAAGCTAATGTACAAAACACCTCACAGGCAACAACTCAGATCTTTGCAAAATTAGATGGTAGTTCTTTGCTCTTTGAATTTGAAATAAGTTGGTCTGAACAACATCAAATGCAGAGTTTTGGTTACTGAGGAGAATGAACAGTAGATGACTGTGTAACCTGCATAGAAATGGCAGGCAGCATTTGATAAATTGTCATTGAGATTGTTTACATATATAGAAAACAAGAGTGGTCTCAGGATAGAACCGTGTGGCACAACCGTTGACACAGAGAGGAAGGCTGAGGAAGACCACGCAAACTGAACACATTGTGTTCTAGCAGACAAGTAACCTACAGCATGCTCAGATAAGCCAGTGACAAGTCAATAAAAAGAGCTTTGGAACTGAGTGTAAAGATTCCATTAAGAAACCTGATATTCATAAACATAAACTGACATATGTCAGTTACAGTAAATTGGTTTGTTATATTGCACGCAGGCAGTTAATTTACGGTTACATTCTCATATGAGGATTTTATTTCTTTCTAAATTTTCCTTGGGTCATTAAAGTTGGTAGTTTAGTAAGATAGAATTTGGATTTAGACTTTCTGGTGAGAGGTAAAATGATGTTGGAGCTTTCAAAAAAAAATCAGCCAGTCAGCAGGGGTAAAGCATGGATTGTTATAGGCAGGATAAGGTGCTGTTACATGGCAGTGTAAACAGCGCAAGTGAAATGTAATCGGTTCTTTTTCGATTCTGATGTGGTTCACCTGTGTCATAGTTTGATTTTGACTGCTTCTTTTGGTATTATGTGCACCCGATGAAGTGGCTGATGTGGTCCTCTAGCTGCTGCTGCTGTAGCCTGTATTGTGCTTTTGAAAATGGTCTTCTGCATACCTTAATTCTAACAAGTGATTATTTGAGTAGCTGTTGCCTTGGTATAATTTCGAAACCAGTAGGGCAATTAAGCATTTTGACTTAGAGAACTGCGGCTTATTGGACTTTTTTCTCTTTTTCAAACTATTCTCTGTAAATTTTAGATTTTTTTCTTCAGCTGTTTCTGAAATACTTAACAACAAGTGAACAGCTTGATTTACTCCATCCTTTGTTACTCTCAGTAGATGGTCTTCAATAACTCTTTTAATAAAGTTCATATCTGCAAGACGAGGCTATATTTTTTTGGGTTCACAACACCTTACAAGTCATCATGCTTTTATGATGACTTATCTTCTTTCCGCCCTCGCTTGATGTCGCATTAGCACACAGGGAAGAATCCTGCTCCTTTTCCCTCATCCTGTCCTAACTCAAATGTGTTTTTGGAATAGCTTGTAACAGTTTAGGTTGAGAGTGCCCGACCATCAGTATAATTAATGAGTATTATGTACATCTGTGAAGCGAAGTGATGCCACAGTTAAAGGTCCCAGTGCTGTTATTCTCAACATCAGCACTCAAGGAATGCCTATCATTTAATCTAATTACTTGCTCGCTTCTGGTTGGAACTATTGTATAATGATCAACAGCTAGAAATTAACCGTATATAAAGAAACTTTTTATTTAATTCTATTCCGTCCGGCTCATCACACTAGTGTTAATGAGCCGCACCATCACAGTGATTACAGTCATAAGGTGTTACCTGTCAATGACCGTCCACTGCCTGGTTTTTCCTCCATTGGAGCACTCAGTCATCAATTATTTGCTGCCAAAATCTGTCAAAACTTTCTGAAAAAATATGGCACAGATTTTTTTTTTATAGATAAGAAAATACTGCATTAAATCCTCCTGCAGTCCAATATAACAAGCCCTTCACTTACATTGTGTATCTATCTGGGGGGATCGTTTGAGACCTCAGCAATATATAAGTCCTCATGAGCACAGCAAGTTTGTTAGTGTGTGTGGGTGTGCATGATCATCCACTAGCACTGCATTAAATTTACCTATTTTTCTACTTTACTCCATTGAAGCCACTGAAGCAGAGGAGCACAAGGGAGGATATGACCCACTTAATTTTCTCCAAAGAAAAAAGATGAAGCAACAGAAAGAAAAATGAAGCAAGTAGAGAAGGGGAGGGGGTGGACTGGGGAGCCTCGCCTTGAAAAAGAACAGAAACTAATGAGGACACATTTTCATGCATGGCTTTACATCTTCTCAATGATCACTACCCCAGTTTGGAATTTGAATTTGAAATTTTTTTATGTACAAGTCTCATGAAGTTTTGTTGGAACACACCACTGTACCAATCATGTGCTACAGTATGTACAATATGTTCTTAAATGCTTTATTAAATAATCCAATGTTAGTTTTATAGTAACAACATAATGGATTATCTTTAGTGCTGAGTTAGTCCCTTATTTGTAGTATATGTGTAACTTCTTTAAATTACTCCTTTGTAATTTAAAGGAGTGGCCATATTTAAAAAATTAGTTTCTCTATTCTCAAACGAAAATAATAAATCTCAATCTTTTTTTTCTTTCATTTTGTGTTTTTTCATTTTGTGTTAATAATACAAATATGAATTGGGTTCTGTTCTGTGAGTAACATCCAGTGTTCCATCTGCGGTTTGAAACTGTTTAGGCTTTAAAGTGTGTGGGCTGATTTATTTATAGACTTCTTTTTAGGCTGCCGCTAATTTTACACACACACATGCAAAATGCAGACTGATCTACGGTACCAAGTCCTCTTAACAAAAATACCTTTGTGGTGGTTGGCAGTTAGATTTTTATAACTTGGTTATATATAAGATGGTTAAAGACATTTACAGTAGATGCAACAGACAAATTAGAATAAGCATTTTTGCACACACACCAATTAGTGTGGGTGAATTTGACCTCTGCATTTAACCCATTTTTATTACGCACCAGTAGTGAACACACACAGTGGGCAGTGGGCAGCACTGCCTGGGGAGCAATTGGAGATTGAATGCCTTGCTCATGGGCACCCCAGCCCTTTGCCCTTCCACGGATTGAACTGGCAACCTTTTGGTTACAAGCCCAGTTCCTTTCCTCTTGGCCATGGGCTGCCCAAATTACATAGCTCTAGCAGCTTCAGGTATAATTAATATTTGATAATTATCATAAAGAAACTACAGTAGATATCGCTGAAGATATTATTCTTCCTCAAGAACGGTTGCAAAAGTTTTTCCATTGCATGAAATGCAAATGCTTATTTGCAGGGTGGGCGGTGTTATTTATGTAGAGGTGCTTATTAAAGAACAGTGCCAAATCCTGAGGTACAGTAGTTATGAACACCACATTGGAGGCAACGGAAAAGAAGAAAGTAGTATGGGACCATTCAGTGCTGACATGGTTACCACTGAGTGGTCCAATAACTGTTCACTCGGTACCACCATAATCTTTTTGTTCATTTGAATCTAGAAATTATCTATCTGGTGAAAACGTCTGCACAGGAGAAACTACCGTCTTTTGTGGTTTCACAACACCTAGAGCTGGACACAACTTGGCGAGTTTCACTGTTTACTTTGGAAGCTCCGTATGGATGAGAACCGCTTCCAGCGATACTTTAGTAGCTAATTTGTTGACTTGCTAGCTCATACTGAGGCCAGGCCAGGATTTCCCATAGTGATACGAACTAGAGGCATCATCCCAGCTGCAGAGCATCTGCTCATCAGGCAAAAGTATTGCTACTAAGTGGTTCTTATCCATATGGAGCTCCCAAAGTCAATGGTGCAACTCACCAAGTTGTGTCTGGCCACGGATGGTATTGTGAAACCACACATAAGGGTGGTTTCTTCTCTGCAGACATTTCCACAAGAGATAGAGTGCAACAATGCTTTGGTTGATGGTGAAAAGAAATGCCCACTTCTTACTTCTGTTCTTTGGCCAAAATACGGCAACTTGTTTCCATTCGTGTCCAAAAATGTACAATGTGTTCCCGCAGGGCGAAATACGCAATGGACGCGACACGAAAAATCGCAGCTACTATGAACACAGCATTACAGTAACAAAGGCTATGTTCCACTGTGATGTGCCTCTGCCAGGTCTCTGATGATAAACATGCTGGTTTAACTAAATAGAATGGTGCCACCATTTACTCATATATTCCTTATAAGTATCTGCTTTGAAAACTTTGTTTCAAGGGGTTTTCTAAACAAGTCAAGTGTTTTATGTATTTGAAGTGAAAGGTAAATTTAAATCCAAACAAAGGGATGGGCAGATCAGGCATAAACACAGGGCACATTTTTGTGAGGGAAGTTTATTTTTTCAGTGAGAGAACAGTGGGACTATGTGGGAGAACAGGTCTTTGAACACGACATCAAATAGAGCTAAAAGCAGAATATATAAAAGAATCCAACCGTACATATTTAGCAGCCAGGTGTGATCTGTGCCTGGTTTGTAATGCACTATTTGTCATAAAAGAGCCACAGGATATGAGTTCCAGACTTAGTGAGCTTTAAAAAGACCAGTGTTTATCTGCTCTGCTCGTGTGCAGCTGTACAAACTCATGGGCCATGCACAAACAGGTCAGCAATCATGAGAGCAAATCATTTGTAACCAGAACTAAGAACAAGCGAAATAAGTTGAAATGCCAAAAATTAAATGATAATTTAAGTTTTCCATTGCACACAAATCTAAGTTATTTCTGGCTTTTCTTTCAGAACCCATTCATGTGGTTTAAGTGCTTAAAAACCACTGTGCACAAGACATGCTCCTCATGAAAGGTCACCTCATTACTGTTCCTACATTAAGCAATCTGATGTCACGTTTATGCCACATTGACCTACAGTATGTGTCTGTTCCACAACAACGAACCTATAAGCTAGTTGGCACTAAGCCCACATTTCCACCAGAATACTCATCTGTACTCAGTTGGAAAAAAAACACTGAGGATTGAATGGGTAGTTATTAGTGTACACTATGTTAAGTTGTAAGCAAGTGGACTTCTTTTTGGAGCTTGAAGAGAGCTTTTTTGGAGCTCTCTTTTTGGGAGCTTCTCATTCTCTGGATCAAGTGTCCACAACGACTCTCACTCCAATTCACACCTTGACGGGTGACTCGTGACCCTTCGTCATGAAGTCTAGTTGCACACCATGTTTGCACAACTAATTTTCCTCAATAATCTCCAGACCTCTATGGCCAGTACTGCCAAGTTGCCACACAGTGTTGATTGTTTGACAGCAGTTCTTAAGACTGCTGTTGAATGGCTGGTAAAACCCTCAACGCTGGGAGTAACAGCGATGGGGAGCAAATAATTAACCACCCAACAACTCTTCATCATGGGGTGAGATGAGGCTGACAAAATGGTCTTGACATGGGGCCAAATTATCTTATGTCTGTGTTTGAGTCAATGCAACATTGTGACCAAATAGAAACACAAATCTGTTTAAGCTGAAAACAGTAACTGAAAAAAATACAAGTTTACTAGTGTACTCAAGATTATCACTTAGGGCAGACATTACCTCTTGGGCTTAACATGTATACTCTTGTATCATCATTTTTTATCATGTACTACATTTGTTTTGCAGTCATTTTCTTCTGTATATATTTTTTAATTCTACACCCAAATGCATACATTAATTCTACTATTTCACCTACTACATTCTGGTGCGAAAGAAAAGCAATCTAATACATTTAAAAATATGTTCAAATGACTTTTTTGTCTCAGGTTCCTGTGTATTCCATGTGTATAATCAAGTATATTTTATGTATATAGCACCAAATCAGCTCCTTAGGCCAATGTCAACAGGCCAATATTTCAACAACCTGATTTGTTTCTTATGGCTGCTTGTGTAGATACAACTGTGTGTCATTGAAAATGTATGTTGTGCACCATTTCCATATTTTTGGTATGACTTGGTAGATGTTTGAAACACTGACTTCCTACTCCAGAGGGAACCAATTCAACCAATATGTGCTTTGGAAACTGGAGATGAGCCATGGCAGGCTGATCAGTCATGGAGTGTAGCTGGTACTTTCTACCGCTACTTAAGTATTGGCCCCGTCATTGAACCTTGGGGAATTACATAATTAACTTTTATGTGCATGGAGGAGTCATTGTTGAACAAAGTATAATCTCAGCCAAGTGCAGTTCCTTCGATCCCAATCGCCTCTTCCAGTCTCTACAATGGAATGTTGCACTGAAAAGTGTCAAAAGACCCAACAGGACCACAGCAGATGCTAATTAATTATCTAATGTCATGAGATGGTTGTCGCTTACTTTCATCTGTGCTTTTTCTGTGCTATTTTTTTTATCTTAATCTAAAATCTTTAAAGAGACTGTTGCTGCGCAGATAATCACATAACTGATTTGCAACAGCTTTTTGTAGGATTTTGCAGTAATAGAAGTAATAGAAGTTAAGATAGTTAAGTTAAGAGGGACATAGCAAGCCAAAACATCTGGGTTAAGAGTAGATTTTTTTTAAGTAGGTTTAATTATTGCAACCTTAAAAGCCTGCAGTACATGGCCTGTTAATAAAGACAGATTTATCTGATTTAATATGGAACTGATGATTAAAGAAAGAAGATCTTTAACAGTCAGGTTGATCGTTCATACATTGATGCTATTATTTTTATTTTCTTCTATTAATGATAAATATTAGGGTCCAGCATTACTTTGTGTATATTGTAGGGCTCCTTGATTAGTAAAATGCCATTTTATCTCCAACCTTTTCTGATTCACTCTCCTCTCTTTCAAAGGGACTACACAATCTAATGTGTATGCAGTGAGGCTGCTGCACTATCAATTCAATTCAAATTTATTTGTATAGCGCCAAATCACAACATACATTATCTCAAGGCACTGTACATAATAAGGCCAAATCCTTTCAACATCATTATTGTTCATTAGTGTAACTGAGTAACTCTTTCCCTCCTAGCCTTAGCTCTGGAGTGGTGGTCATTCACTTTGAATGGAGCAGCGTCTAGCATTGCCCAAGTGTTTCCATTGCTTCACTTTCCACGTGTTGTATGCAGGGGAAGTTGAGAAAAGTTCAACTTCCGAGGTGGCGGCTCAGGTGCTGATCAATCGGATCACATTATGCAAATATTTCAGCACAGGTTCTAGCCAATCAGATCACATTTGTGTTTAGCTCAAACCCTCCACTGCCCAAACAGAGCTCACTGACATTTTTTACTCTCCTCATTGCTGATGTTTTTGTTGATGAAGTGCACCCAACAATGGTGGATACAGCAGACATCACATCACCATCACCTTGGCAACATTAGCAAGTTTTGTCTTGCAATCAGCCATGACAGAGACTGCTCTGTTAACCTCAGATGGCCACCTCCAGTACCAAGCATCAGATCTAGTGCCAGCTTTGTATGTGTCACCTCTCTTTTCCAAACTTTAGGATTTAAATGTGACAGTAAATAGGTAAAAAATTGGGCATGCAGTACAATAACAGACCAGCCGGCTGTTATAACTGTATCCACTGAATTGAAATGTCTCATCTTCTCCACAATTAGCTGACAATGGGAGTGGCCCACATGACTAGAGGGACAAGCTGATTGGATCAATGGACACCTCTGGCTTGTGATAGGTGATAATGTTCAATTCTGAGTGGATAATGCAGAGGTAATCTGCCCTGTGGAGATCCCCATCACTGCAGAGCTGCTACCCAACCCCAACTCTGTTAACAACAGATAATAAGATTACAGCTCGGCCTGTGGCTGATAAAATTACGACTATATCAAGGAGGAAGATCATTTCAGGTTCTAATGTGCCACTCCATTCAATTGTAGACACATTCACAGACGTCTTTTAGTGAGCCCACTGACCTCACCTATGTAGTTCTAGACATGTTAGTGAGTGACATTACATGTAAGTGGATTCAACATTTCAATAAAGCCGCAATATTTTGTGGGATTACTGCAAAATAAACCAAGACGCTTGTGTCCACACAGCATTATTCTTTACAGTATACTTTACTTCATATGTTTAAACGACCAGTGACAGTAAAGATTTTTTTAAGATTAATTTTAAGATTTTTTTAAGATTAATGTACAGCTAACCAGATATTTTCCAGTATTTTTTTTCTTTTCCAGTGTGGATTATGACACCTTAATGTCGGGCTTTGCAAAAATTTAATAAAAATACTTATCATAATGCAATTTTATCAATAGCAATGTGGCATACGTTCAAAATATATTTTATTATTGTGATAATAAACAATATTGACCAATCTAAAAAATGTTGTGGTAGTATAACCTCCTTTATACTATCACAACAATAGATTGATGTGGTGGTCAGCACTGTAGCCTTTGCAGCAAGAAGACCCAGTTTTGCAACTCGGCCAGAACAAGGGCCTTTCTGCATGGAGTTTGCATGTTCTCCCCGTGTCTGTGGGGGTTTTCTCCAGGTTCTCCAGCTTCCTCCCAATTTCCAAAAACATGCAGATTTGGGGATTGCCCATAATTTTGACCTTCATGGCTAAAATGCCCACCCCTGCCTGAACTTTTTGTATTTGATTGATACTAAGTACTGAAATAATCTCAGTGAGTAATATTTTGCCTATTTTAAAAAGGCTGTAAGCCACCAACCCCCAATCATTATTGTATGGCTTTACTTAGTTGAAAGCGTGTGCTTGTGCAAGTATACAAAGTTGTTAACAAAAACAACTGCAAAACAGTATTTCATTAAAACCATTGAGATTAAAGTACTGTGTTGTACAACATGTCTGATTTAGTGCATTCACAAATTACAGGAAAAGGGTAGCAGCATGTTGTTGATATAGTACTGCTGCAGAAGTTTTCATAGGGATGGGGTAGATATAGTGGGGCTGGAAGAGGAAGAATGTAGAGCTGCTCCTGAATCTAAATGCTGTAATCTGATCTGCCCACTAGAGCAGGAAGCAGAGGCGCTAAATTCCTTAATGTTGATTGGTTCTGGCATCTTTACACATACACACGCACGCACGCACACACACAAGGCCCACCTGCAACATGGCATACTCACTCACCTATATTATTGGACATCCAGAACTGGTTCTATTCTCCTGCCTTTGTAATTTAGAAGGACAGTCACTGATTAAAAGAACCAAGAAAAACAGTGCTGTGGCTCTTTTGTCTGTGTGAAAACTTAAAAGCTTGAGCTACTGTAAGAGTGCCAAATACCTGTTCTTTTTATTTTAATTTTGTCTCACACCTAAGGTCATTTCTGTCTTATAGTAATTGACATCAAAATAACTGTTGAGAATTGAAATATTGATGCTGGAAACAATAATAGTCCCCAATTAAACTACTCAATATATCTTCTAATGTAATTAATTGTTACCCTGATCATAAATTGAAAAGTTGATTGGTCATGGCCCCAAAAAATGTCAAAATTAAGCACTGTAAACTCAGGTTACCTTTTCAGTGCAGCATGTATCATCAAGATAAATACATTTACATTCACCTTGTTCAATGGATAAAAAATCTGTTCAAAAGTCTTCATAGAAAATGATAGAAAATTGAGGGTTTTTTTCCCTCTTTGTATATACTAATGAAATCATATTCTTGAGCTTTTAATTAGAATCAGATTCAGATCCAGATAAGATGTTTTGAAACTGAACGTTGCTCCAGTGCCACAACTCATGGCTTTATTAACTATAAACTACATCTTTAAAAATATCACAAGGATAATTCTAGATGTATTAATTATTGAGAAAAGATTGATATAATAATAGAATTTCACAAATTATACAATATTTAGAGAGGCTGAATGTTTCATGAGGCAAGATGAATATAATGAAACTCTAACTTTGACTCTGATGCTCAGGGGAGCAGCTGAACTTGTCTTGCCTTGCTTTGCTTGTTAGTAGTTACTTTTTGCCTGCTGCATTACCTGCATGTGTCTATTTGTGTTACTTGTCAAAATAGCACCATGAATAGCATCATCAGCTGCCGTGTCTGAGAGCTCAGTCAGTAAGAGAGGTTAGGACAAAAGAGAACAAGGCTGAGCAGAAGTAAAAATACATTTCTGCAGCATCTTCTCAATAAAGAAGTTGGGAATGGTGAACTGAGAAACTGAACAACAACTGAAGAAACACTTAAGCAGGTCCAGCTGCCATCAGCTTACTCCTGAATTAATAATGCTCAGAAACAATAACACAAATCAGTGCTCAGAAACAACAGCACAATTGCTAGATTATTATACTCAGATGTTATAAACACGACTCCATTATTCCTGCAAATATCCTATATCTAATAGTATTGTTTGTTTCATTCTCATCAGTTCAGTATATATTCTTAATATCTTACAAAAATATTAACAAAAACCTGTGTTTTCAACAAGTAGAGCAATATCTATAGAATGCCCTACAACTTTATTAACCCGAGTGCCAGTAACTTTTGCCTCTGGTCAGCTTTTTTCTTAGGTCATACAAGTTTGTAATGAGTCACGAGGAAGGTGGCAGCATCTGAAACTAACTTGATGGGAGTTGTAGTTAAAGTGACACAGTGAGGTCAACATGCACCCTGTGGCTACACCTGTTCCCATCTAAAACACCAATCATTCCAAACCCAGAAACCACAGGGGAAGGAAAGTAAGGTGTGCAGTAGCAGACTCGTGTGGCAGAGCCAAATGAAGGGAGTGCAAGCCAATGTGAAGTGTGTTAGGGAGACAGGAGGACATTAAGGGCACAAAAGAGAAGACGCTGGATAGGAAAGGCTAAGAACATGAAACAGCAACAACAGCAAACAAGAGAAGATGATGTAATGGAGTGTTAAAGTGTTAAAAGGAAAAAAAAAAACAGAAATGCCCCTAGAGCCCTTTCCTTGTTGTGTTAGTGTCTGTCACATACTAGAAGGGTGTGATGTAATTAAAAACCAAGTTCACACCTTTGATTCTCTGTTTCTGATTTCTTCACCTACATTAAGGTCTGTGGTGTCTTTAGCAGACTTTACACATTTCGCTACTAGTTTTGGTTTTAACTGACTTTAATTAAAAACAGTACTACTATTACTACTATCTACTATTTTGAGTTACTGTATATTGGGTAAAGTCTCTTTCTTCTAATAGCAATAAACTCTGGTGTCAAAAAAGATTCTAATTAATCTGTTCAAACTTCCAAAAATTGATTTTTAATAAAGTTGCCTCAGTTCATTTCAAAAGGCAACCACCCTTATAGTGTAGTGGAAAACAAAGGCTTTAGTTTTATGATTATGATTACACTGAGTCAAGGTACAGTATGGCTCACATAATTTTCTCAGTTTATATCCAGAATACTTTTGCAATACAAATAATTTTTCTTGAATTTGCTTGCATTTACATAACCTTTTTTTCCAAATATAAAAGCTACATTACCTTACAAACACTTACAGTAACTAATTTCATGGAGACAGAACTTTCTGTCCGGTACACCCCTCTTAATCTTAGTACTTTGAGTACTGGCATGTAAATATACAAGTTGGCAAAATGTGTCACATAAGTCCAGTTTTTAGTTATTTGAAAATGGAGAAAAATACTTAAATAAAAAGATGTGAACATCTTCTGAATTTTTTATTTACTGAAAAATGTTACAATTTAATGTTCAGTGATTTAGCAATACTAACAGATGCACACGCCTCATATGGATAAGGGGAACATTGGCACTTATTATTTCTCACTTCACACTCTGCCCATTGACATAACCTTTTCACTGCCTGGAACTCTAGTGTTTCTCGTAGTGTGAAATTTGCACGTTCCCTTGCATCCCTTGTCTCATGATGAAAAATATTAAAAATAATTGTGACAATTATGCTTTGTTGGATGTCAATTTTCATTACAGAAAATGGACAGTAAACTGTCATTGTGTATATTTATAACACAGGAGCATTTGATTGGTAGATCTAATCTTATTATTTGTCAATAGAGAGCTTTGGATGAATCGTTGCTATATAGGACAATTCTTCCATGATGCAGTTATTCTTCTGAGACTGTATTGATACAGCATAGGCATGTACATATGAATGTTGTGACCTCTACACAAAGTAAATAGAGCAATTTGTAGCTCAATCAGGGTTCGCAGTGACAGGGTCTACATATTGACTTTTTCTCAGTGTATTTTAGTGGAAACACAGATTAAGGGTCATGTCAGGGTCTTGTTAAGGGGGTGGTTCACTTTTTCCCCCTGAGAATGTATATTGTATTTTGGGATCAATAATGATTAAGGTAACATTATATGTTTTCCCAACAAGCCTTCATATAGTGTGTATATATAGTTTCGTTTCACAGCCAACAGTTAAAATATGGATGGGGAAAAAACACTATACAGTATGTTTGACCAGATATTGTTTTAGATTCTTGAGATGAGATGATGTCACCCCATGGGTCTAATGAAATATTGACTTTGTTACCTTGAGGGGAGATGGGTGTAAATGGGATATAAGCAAAAGTGTTCCAGGAGCTAAGGACTCTGTTGCACTTCATTGTCACTTGAAGTGTTTTCTGAGATTGAAACCTAACCACTAGTAATGAGCAGGCCGTGGCTCTCAGAGGAGATCCTGTTTAGTTGTGAATTCATTAGAAAGTAAATGACATTGTGCCCTAGGTTTGCCTTATGTAAAAAATATCCGGAAGGATTGTCGCAGGAGCTACATAAATCCAGTATTTCAGTAAAAGTGTTTCTTATTGAAAAAATAAATCTGGTTGATATAGCAACAATAACAAAGGTAAGAACATAAAAAAGCTCTGCAATCCACTTTGACGTTTAGTTTTTAATGCTATGGTGTCAGAAAAGTATAGAAATTTTGTTGTCTGTGCACATTTACATATACTTTTTAAACTTGAATCATCATTTGTATGAGTTGTATATCTGTTACCACATGTTAATGTAAATTTTAAACAAAAAAAAATTATCCAGGTAGAAACTGAGATAAGATGAGGAAGGAGAGGTTTATTAATTTATTTAACATAAGCAACTATAAACTAGGTTTAAATTTTTAGTGATAAAAGTAATCTAATAAACCTTTGTCAAGATTATATTTCCCCAGTTTCGTGCCTCTTCTGGCTGTGCATAAAAGAAATGAAGCATTTTTCTCAAATTTGAGTTTTCTTGCATCAGTGTTGCAGTCTGTACAGGACCTTCTTTGATTTGTTAAGTCAGCTGTGATTGTAGCTGCCCTTGTCCCATTATACAAGCACTAGTGGGGAATCGATTTATTGAATGAAGTGTGTCTGCCTCTACTCTGTTAAGGGCCAAAATGTCCCCTCTTGTAAGTATAAGGTGGTTTCTGGTTTAGCATGCAGCTTGTCTGTTTGCGCGTTGAGCACCACTCAGAGTCTTCTTAACATCCATTTACATTAAAAAATATCCAAGATAGAGCATAAACTAGGCCTAAAATGGGTCCAAAAAATGAACTCATGTGTTCTGAATCATTTATAAATACTGAATTTCACCATATTTATGTACCAGTTGTCTTATTCTAATTTTTGCTGCCTTTTTCTATTACTTCTGGGTATTATCCAAGGTGGCTACTGTAGCACCTGTGCAGAGTGTCCAGGCCAGCTTTAGTCTGACCAACTTCAGAATCTCCTAAAAAAGTGAACCAATCTCACTAGTCAGGCCTGATGGGATGACGACAGAGGAGCGAAGTCTAGCAGCTGTTGTACATGTCCAACATCACAGCCACTGAAGAGCAGCCGTCTTTCGACTTGGCTGTTGCTTCTATTTGAAGCAAATTACTCTACGGAGCTCCTAAGGGAAAATTTGTTTGATGCCTTTACTAGATCGCAGCTAGAAGACTACAATGAGTATGTTTGTTGACTGGTTTTCCATTGCTCTGCATACATCATCCGGATCATTAGTCTGATTGGTTGTAGCTCTATCCAGTTGTGTGTAGAGGCATGTCATCTACATCTGTTGGTCACACCTACGGAAAACGGGAGGTGACGACACCCTTTCTAGACTTTTATTAATTTTTATGTTGGAAAACTATTTTTTGTTTTGTTACAAGGATTCCAAAGTTTAATGCTGAACTTCATGTCATGCGAAGAAGTTGTGAGACAAAACACTAAACTTCAAATATCAATTTTATTCTTATGAATTGGATGATTTTAGACTAAATTTACGCAATTTCCCTATCATATGCATATTGAACTGTGTAAAACTTTCCTTTATTAAGGATGAAGTTATAATTTAATTATTAAGGACTTCACTGTAAGCAGTGCAAGTGCTTGACAGATATAGTGACTGATAAGTACAGCAGGGTATGTTAGCCATGCTGTTACACCAGCTCAGCAGGCATTGACTTTGCTCTGAAGCAATGTATTGAGTGTTCCCAAGGAACTGGGGACACTAATATGAATGATTGAATGACAAAAGAAAAGGACAGGAATGGAGAGCGGGATGGTTAGTGGAGTGGTGAAGACACAGAGGAGAAAAATGTGGGTAGTGGTGGTGGTGGTGGTG
This sequence comes from Brachirus orientalis, assembly GCA_016785285.1. Lineage (NCBI taxonomy): Eukaryota > Metazoa > Chordata > Actinopteri > Pleuronectiformes > Soleidae > Brachirus > Brachirus orientalis. The sequence goes on along the minus strand of JAFBJR010019394.1, from coordinate 2,009,370 downwards.
GGATGGGCTCAGTGGTAACAAGAGTGGGAGAAAAGGTTGAAAGGGAGGGATGTAATCCATGATCCAGATGGAGGGTAGCTTGCTGTTTGGAGCAGCAGGGGATTGGGGCTCTCAGTTAATGTGACGGGCACGCTGGGTAAAAATAGCCTGGGGAAGCAGGGCAGGAGATTTCTATGATGAATAATACACAGAGAAGGAGGGAGGAGGAGCGTGGAGAGGAGGGGCCACTGATTTGCTTGGATAATAATTTAATTTATAATAGGAATTCTGCTTTTTCATTAAACATCTACTCTCTATTATGACAATGATAATTGATGCAGAGTTTTTCCATTAGTTTTTCTTGCCAAATGTCAATATTGGAAGGTTGTGGATAAGTTAGTTAATGTGAGACCACATAACAGAGAATGATACAAAACCATTTGGGTCTTAGAGAAGTGAGAGGAGAAATGAAAGGCTTTTATCCCCACTGTATCCACCCAGACACAGGGATATGCACTAAGCTTTCTCTCTATCAAATATTCACACTGGGGCAAAACGCATTGTATAACATGGATCCCTGTGGATCTTTGACCCTTTACCAAGCATCAGTACAAGTACACTTTGTTCCATTTAAATTCAAGACTTTTTTTAAATTTCATTTGTCAGTGAAAAGCCTTCAGTATCTCATTGTGCATCAAATAATATTACAGGATGATTATAATCCAGACAAGGATGTTCTAGACACGGAAATTTAATTTAAGAATGTGTCTGTACTGCGTGATATGATGACCCAGAACAAAAACACCAGTAGTCATGTGCAAAGAAAAAAAAGATTAAACATTACACCGTACTGTATTCGATAGCCCTTAGTGTTTTTTTAAATGAATTCCTCCATTAAAGTCAGGTTTAAACTTCTTACAACCTCCTCAATGAATGGATGTGTCTGGTTACACCCTACTCACTTCATTACATTGTAGAAACTATCGCTCCATCAAAAGAGGAGTAGAACTAATCCATGTCAAATTCAACAATGACAGTGTGTTTCAGCCACAGGTCCTGATTGAATGCTTGTAGCAATGATGCTTTGTTTGAGCTTTACTTGTGAAGAATTGATTGCCACAAGCATTATGTTGGTGAATGAGTTTGTTTACCCTGTTCAGTTTACAAAAATGATGGTAGGAGGCTGCAGCCACTCGCTTCTGAATTAATCATCCTTTCTCTCAACAACAGAGAGAAATAGTGATGAGTTTGTCTGAGTGATTACGCCATCCGCTGTTTGACTGCGAAACACTGACCACTTTGTCTTGTTAATGTCCAGTTCAGCTCTGTGGGATGGAGAATATGCCTGTGTAACAGACTTATACAGTGTACAAGATGTTGCTATTACACCATAAAGGTGGTGCACTTTAGTAACAATGTGTTGTATGAAATCATTGTCTATTAATCAGAGGCAGAATGTATGTGGGCTCTTGAATTCAGTGTCTTGACTTAAAAATTATGAAGTACTTGAAGATGGATATTTGCATTTATAGTTAGGACTGACTGCATTAATCTGTGCTGGGTCATTGCTAAATTATCATGTTCTTATCTTATTTCCAATTCTTAATTATTCTCTGTGGTTTATGTAGACATTGAAGGCTTAAATGAACATCATCTGCATATATGTGTGTGTGTGGGATTGAGAGGGATGGGAAGGTGTTTGTGATAAAGCATGATGAGGTGGTCTAGATATGTACACACAAACAAGCAAGTACAAACTAAGATTCTTCTTATCCATAAAATTTGGAAGGGATTCAAAATGCGATATTTTCTATTCAACAATGCAGTCAATACCATAACTTCCTCTGGTTAGCAAAATCAGTAGGATTTACTCCCTTTATCTCATCTTGATAACGAAATGAATGCCCTTTATGGCAATAAAAAATATATTTTATCAGCCTAGACACATACATTATTTAAATGCTGACTTTAAATTGATTATAAACTTGATCATAGAGTCACAAAAGTTCTGGGATGAACATTTTTGTCTATTAATTATTTTTCTGGTCCATACTTTCACTGATATAATGTTTGACCTTGAAACCCCGCAGCTTTAAGACTGGGCACAGAAGAGAAGCGTACATCTTGAAAAAGCCAATAATGGGTGGTATCTGAACTAGCCCAACACATCTTCTGTTTATGTCACCTAATCCAACATTGTACTTGGCTGCACAAGCATATGTCAGGATTAAGAGAACTATCGGTTAATCTGACATCCAGTGAGAGATTTTAAACACCAGTGGCTCGGGGACAAGGCACCGTGTCCCAAACAAGGGATTGCAAGTGTAGTATAGAGTGAGCAAAGAAGTAGCTGATTGTAGCACTATATTAGCTGACCCCAGATGTGTACTGAGCATCAAATCCTCTGCAGTAATTCTACTTGCTGCTCCAAATACCAACTGAGGGCTGCTGGTTGCTATGGCAACAGCACTCCTGTCCAATATTGCAAGTGGTGGGTCTTCCAGTCTCACTGTTTCTATTTTCCCTCTCTTCTTCCTGTCTCTTTCTCTCCCTTCTTCTGCACAGTTTCATCTTTGTGTAGCATGCATTAAGTGCCACAGTATAGATTTACTGCAATGTTTGTGGCTGTGGTATGACTTGCCCCATGCTGATAGCCAGTATTTATAGACCATTCCTTTAATGCGCTGTAAGTAGAGGTTGAGGGATTTTTTTCTTCCCCTTGCAACTGAGTTCTACTGGCCAAGATCGTGTTTGATGCGATCTGACTCGATGACACATAAGCACTCACATTCCAATTCCAATTTGCAAAGCCAGATTTGTTAGTAATCGGACATCTATTGACTTTCCTTAAACTGAGTGTCTATGTTGCTATTCATTTAGGGAGTAAAATGGGTTCAGCTGCACTTTCAATTCAGGAATAAAATGGCTTCTGATAAATAATTCAGGAAATTCTATTGGGAACATTTGCCAAATAAGCCTCGGCTGCATTGTGTAGTAACACAGAATGGAATGGTTTGCTACATTTTTTCATTCATTGATAACTTTGTCTTTTTCGAAATGTATATATTCTATATGTTCTGGATTTTATATTTATTTATTTTTAACAATCAGTCAAACATGTCTCATCTCCCAGTCCCAGATTCACCAGACTGTCCCTTTTCCACTTGGTTGCTCGGCTGCTCGTGTGCCAGGCTGTGGTGCAGGAGCTTTGCCCTCTTCCAGTCCACTGCCACGCCTCCACCTTATGCCTACAGCAGGCACGACAGTCAGAGACAACTGTCTGTTGGTTTGAAGTTCTTAACTGTGTCTATCACTGTGCTATCACTGTGATCAGTGAAATTGGGGCATAACGTTTCTCACACGTTTTACTGCCATTTCCAAAATATCTAATATTACTTTAAATAAATAAACTAGACTAGTGTAAATATTATCAGGTAAAAAAAAAGAACATATCTGGAAATAATCATGCCTGATGTGGGTGAAGTCAGAGCAATTTTCCCAAAGTGTTTTGACGAGTTGACTTATGACCAAGCTTGTTGTAAGTATGACTTCAAAGACTTTGTAATTAACTGCCGTGTCCTTCAGGTTTAAAAGGTGCGCAGTGAACCCAGACAGGTAGATTCACCTTTGAAGAGGAACAACACCATTTTAATTCAAGGGTGGGATTATTGTGTGATTTTAATCACAGTACACATCGTTCCTTTTCTTTGTTAACTCTGAGCCATTGCTACTCTTAACAAATCACCAGTGGGACAGATTAATAAAAGGTTAAAATGAATTAGCTATCTGAAGTTGTCAAGAATAAGAATACTATATTCTTCTATTGCTTAATCTTATTTAGAACATCATGCACTTGAGCTGCCCTCAATCCTCCACTCCAAATGTCATAAAAAATATTGTGTCACAGTGCAGCTTCAGATTTATTGAAATTGTTATCTGGCTTGACATGAGGTCTATACTGAGGCTGATTCTCCATCAGCTCCATTCATACCACAAGGTTGTAACTTAGTTTAAATCATCCCAAAACACTGCTTTTGTGAGACAAATGCTAGCTTATTGTAAATCCATTTTGTTTAGGTACAGACGGTGCCTTTTCACCATCAGATTTTTCACAGATCAAGAAAGCTTGTGTATTGCATTATTTAAGCACATATGCTTCCTCATGCTCGAATTTTTTTTTTTAATTTTAGACTAGGCTGGAATTCAGAGAGAATATTGCATATGGTGCTTGATTTCAGACATGTTGATGTCTCTTAGCTGAACACTTGAAAATGTGTAGCAAAGAAATGACTCAAGATTACTCACAATCTTTGATTATTTTTTGTCTTTGTTACATTTGCCTTCTCTCCCGGTAAAGTTTAACTCTCATTTTCCAGAGCTTTAGATTTTTTTTGGGGGGGTGGTATAAAACTCTAGATACCATTTTCAAAGTTTGCAGGTGCTCAGACAGATTATAATGATCTGGCAGTCATCCAAGACAGCACAGCATATGGGGAGACAAGGCCCTGCTACTGATATTGTAGGTAGGGTGTGGATGTCCTTCCAATTTATAGCATAACTACACGACTATCTGGAGCCATTCAACATTGTGCAATGTGTTGCAGTTTGACCTTCTAATGTACTGTAGTTCTGAAACTGAATCTGAAACGGGAACTACTTCCAAACTTATATTTCAAGTAACATACTTTGTGATTCCTAAATTGATCTACAACATTTTAGTTAAAAACATAATGTGTATATTTCTTCTTGTGTATATTTATAACATTCGGATGCTCTGTCTCAAGTACTCTCTAGTAATGCAAACATAATGCTATGCGATTAAAGGCACTCAACATGTATGCATTACTTTTTTTGATGATGATGATGCTGGCAGTGTTGTCAACCTAAGCTCAACTACCAATCCCAGTTTCACACACAGGACACACAGCAAAGTGTGTGGCTATAGAAAGTAATCAGACCAGTGTATGTCATGGACAGCTGCCCTATCTCAGAGCTCCATTTGCACAGTATACTCTTTGAGCATCAGTAAAACAAAACATTTGATTGATTTGATTTGCTGGTGCAGACCCAACGTGAACCAACAGTTCCACAGCTTAATTTGACAGTGCGTGACTGTTTAAATTGAATGAGTTGTGTTTCAGTTGAGGCCTCGACCATGCACAGTGAGTGGAGTTTTCTGTAAAAAGCTGTCAACCCAAATAAAATGTATGTGATTTGGCTCTTTCTCAACATTAAGTAAAGCCAGGTGTCGACTCATCTTGTCATCAGTTTGGGGTTGATGGTCAAACTTTGGACATTTCAGAAATTTCGAAATGTCAAACAATTTTGTTTTTCATACTGTAACGATAATGATGAAACAATAAATCTTGCTTACTTAATTTCAGCTGTGCATTTTAAGAATGTACAGGTTCTCTGAACCCCCAATGAGATCATGAGTTCAGCAGCTCCACTGCACGTGTGCAGCTCCTTCTTGTCTGTTGACCCTGTGCTGTGTGGTCACAGTGCTTCTCTTGCTCCCTCTCCGTGTCTACCACCAGACTTGTGAGAAGAGCGAGTAGAAGCTCACTTGTGCAGCAAAACTGGTGATTTCTGCCTCGGAGAGTAGCTAGGGTTATGTTAGCAAGTCATCAGATTTGTCACTAGTCGCTTCTTTGAAAAAATGTCTGAAAAGTAAGAGCCTCCTATTGAATAATTACTGGATTGGCCACCATAGAGTCCAGACCTTAACCCCATTGAGAATCTTTGGGATGTGCTGGAGAAGGCTTTGTGCAGTGGTCTGACTCTCCCATCATCAGTACAAGATCTTGGTGAAAAATTAATGCAACACTGGATGGAAATAAATCTTGTGACATTGCAGAAGGTTATTGAAACAATGTCACAGCAAATGCGTGCTGTAATCAAAGCTAAAGGCGGTCCAACACATTTTTTTTTGGCCAGCTAGTGAACATACTCATAAGTTGGCAACACTGCCTCAAACTCCACACTTTCACCCGCTAATGCCATATTTGTGTCTGTATAATCTTGTGACATATGGACATAAGGACCGATTTGAATCATCACACATTTGCATCATTACATCCCTAGTGACGAGTTCATTTAAGGTCATTATCTCAAAGCCCTGTTTCCACTGAACTATACAGTTAGGTTTAAGTCAGTACATTACGCAATTATTTGTCTTTGTATTGTTAAAATTAGTGAAGGGCATCAATCTAACTGGTCTGTACAGTCCCACTTTTTGGCACCCTTCTTTGGGGTAACCAAAACAGAGGTCCAATACCTAGACACATTGCAGTGAGCTGACTGATTGACAAAGAGATTTAAGGTTGTTTGTGTTTCTTCTTTCATTTCAGTGTGAAGCAGTGTTTTTATTGTGTCATTTGTCTTCTTTGTGAAATGTATTGGTATATAATTTATTGGTTATGCAATTTTTGTAGCTGACTGAGCTGACAGATTAGGGTTTACCATTCCAAACTATACTGTGGTGAGATGAACTGCACTGTACCATTTGTTGGGAATGCAGCTTTTTGATGCCTTTGGCCTATGCGCCCCTATGTTCAGACTCATTTTCCTCACTGCTTGACTATGCTGATGAGGAAAATAAGGGTTTTTGCTAAAATTGTATGTGAGTCATTCCCTCCTCTTCCAATGTTTATGGCTCAGCTCACATTAATTTCCTCCTTTTATCTCTCAAAGACCAGCTCTACCCTCCTCTACTCTTATGCTCCTTTTGGTAACACAAGGTCAGAGGAGTGTCAGCAAGCTCTGCTCAAAAACATAATCGAATTTCTTTTAACAACGGCTTCCAATCAGTTTTAGAATGTGTGGGTTTGCGTTCTTCATTAGTGGGCTTTTAAGTAGATCGTATCAGGTCAATATGACCAAGGCTCTCTGTAGACAAACATTACTCACCAAAGACTGTCCTTTACTTAAGTTCATAACATTCAATGAGCCTGTAATCAAAATAGATTTAGCCTTTCTTTTTCTAAAAGCGCAAAACTGGTTGATCAGAGGAAGGCGTGACATACTACCTAAACCCCACATCTACTCAAATATGCTCATGCTCAAACATGTAATCATGCACAGATTGTCATGTCTGGTCTGAGTTGCTCCTATGTTTGTTTGCTACTTCCTGTTTTATTTTGATGGTGTCTGGTTTTGTTGTTTCCTGTTAGTGCTGTTCTGATTGTTCCTAGGAGTCTGGTTGACAGGTGAGGCGGGACTCCAATCAGCACAGCCGTTCCTCATTTCCAATCAGTCTCTGCCCTTCTTAAACCCGGATTTCCTGTCACTCCTCGTCAGCGCGTCTTCTATACCCAGTCTGGTAACCTCGTCACGTCACTCTGCCTCGTATTCTCTAGCTAGCATTTTTGTATGACTGTTCCTAATTTTTTGATTCACTCCTCATGGTCACTTTTTGTTTCCCCCTTTCTAGTCGTTTCCCTGTTTCCTGAGCTCCGCCTCACCAGCCGGCCAGACTCAGCGCTTTATGTTTTTCATGGACTGGTTCTACTTTTGTTTTTGTTCTCATTAAAGACTTTGTTATTTCCTTTTTACTCAGTCTCCACACTTGGTCCTTCTTAGTTAATTAAACACACACACACACACACACACACACACACACATACTTGAAGCAGTCTGACTGTACTGATTCGTCATCATGTGTTTGTTTGGGTAGGCCAGTGTAAGAGAAAGAAGGGCAGAGGGGGACTGAGCAGCTCTGTAAGGGAATAATAATAAACAATTTGTGGCAGCAGATCCTGTTGTCCCCTGCTGTAAAGATGTAGTGCCAAGATGCTGGTAAGGACACAGGTATTTTTCTTTAAGAGTTGTTGTTTTCTTGATTCTTTCTATGTGGGAAAAACACAATAGATACTGATGAAAACTATATTCTGATTTCTTTGTATTTGTATATTCTGGTTTATTTGTGCCGTAAATCTAGTCAAACTAAGACGTTTACTGTGGAAGACCAATGTAAAAGTGGATCTGTCTATTACAAGTTGAAGCCAACTTTTAGAAAATAGGTCATTTGGTGATCAATAATTTGGTTAATAATTCTGTTTTTGCCCCCAAATAAATGTAAATTAATGTAGTGTGTTATGTGTTATTTCCCTGTAATATCTAAGGGAACCTAAATAAACCAAGATAAGAAAAGAAAACAAGGATTTCAAGTTGAACAAATTTATTTACCATCAACAAAATTATAGGAACTAAATATGAGCTGTTCCAAAAGATCATAAAATTGTTGATTACATCTCAAAACCGCTGGCACCGGTCTTAGCTTTCCCCTTGCAGTTATTCTCACAGCCTGATTGTGAAAGTGGAGACACCTGTGGGAGAAGAAGACAGGGATCAATGTTTTGAGCAACACTGCAAAAAATTCACTCCTTCATTAATATGAATGTGTCACTAATGATTATTACTCATAATTTCAACAAGTGAGCACCAAAAGCTGTAAATAAAGATACAAAAGATAAAAATTAATGGGACATTTTATTTAAAGCTATTTGTCTTGAAGAAATATGGACCCATGACAAAGCATCCTTAGAGTTAGGGTCATCTAACAAGACATTACGTCACATTAATAATTTGAAACAAAAAATACTCAAATTTATAGTTGGCTCTTTGCTTTACTTTGATTTGGCAGTCTGTTAGCTGGTTTGGTTTCATGCATTTCAATTATCTGTCTCAGAATGTGAGGTCAGAGTTTGGTGCTCAAACTGTTTGCATTAAAACCTGTGCAGGAAGAGATTAGTAGAGGTGGTACATGCACACTGAGTGGAGCAGCTGCAGATGTGCAGCAGATCATTGCAGCGACTGGAGAATTGTGAGCTCAGTTTTGAAGGGTGTTTGATATATAATAAAGTATGTCAAATGTGTCATGTGTTACTGGAGCAGTCATATTTGTGTTGACTAAACAGGTTACAGGTTTAACTTAATTTCACTGTTAATTCACCTGGTTCTTCTTGTTTGGGGAGTTAGAATAGGGATCAGTGATGCCAGGTACTGTGATTTACTGTTATCTGTAATGTGGATGACGTAAATTGAACATAGCATTCTCTCCTCCCTTTTTAAAATAATTATGGCACTGAGTCCATGAATTTCAAGAGGAAAAAAAAACTGACAGCTTGAACCAGTCACACATCCAGGAATTTATAGCTGAAGTTGGTTTGCTGTGTCGTCTTTATTACATCTCAATAAAATGTAGAACATTGTAAGGAACGATATAGAACATTGTAAGGTCCTTACATGTGTAAGGACACATGTAAGGTATCGGTGAACTTTAACTTATTGTTGAAGCTTTTTATCCATAGCACCAAATTAAGTTAAACTGAGTTGTCCTTCTGCACTGCAGTAAATAGTAGAAACATTCAGTCATTGTAGAGTAAATAGGCAACAGTGACTGCTGCAGGACAAGACTTTCCTTTACATGCTTTATGTAGTATGGGTCAGAAGTACATGTGGATTTAGACTTCTTCACTGTTGCATATTTAATCTGTCTAATCAAACTGATGTACCATAACATAACAGATTTTGTCTCAGAGGCTACCAAGAATCCATGGGTCACTCAAACAGAGCATCACTGCCACATTGCAACCACACTCCATCAATCAGGCTCTTAAGGTAGAATGGCTTGATGTAAGCCACTTTGAGTAAAAGCCATAATACAGGTTGCCTTGCTTTTGCCAAACAGCATTTTATGGGCTCTGATCGCATGAGGTAAAAGATTATCTGGTCTGACGAGACTAAAACTGAACCCTTTGGGCAGAAGTCCAAATGCTGTGACTGGCATTTGGACTGGCAGACAGTAGGCACAGCTGCTCACATGGCTAATACCATCACTACAGGATACGAGGATAGAGATGGCAGCAACTTGCTATTGGAGGAGAGCTTTTCAGCAGCAGGTATGGGAAGACAGAAAATTAAGGGAAGGATGAATGCAGCCTAACACAAAGTGGTCTGTCAGAAAAAAACCTGCTTCATTGTCCTCACTACCTGAGACTGTGGTGACAGATTATCATGTGGCCCAAAGCATAAAGCCAGGACAACACTGGAAATACAACAGTGTTCCAGTCTGTCTTCAAGAGGTTTTGTCTAGCCTAGATTCAAATGCCATTGAAAAATAGGAAGGAAAAACGCTGAAGATCTATTTTCACAGATGCTTACCATCCAGTTTGACAAAGGCTGAGAGGATCTTTTAGAAAGACTGCAACAATCTGTCCAAATCCAGATGTGGGAAGTTTGAAGACACATATCCAAGAAGACTTGAGCTGTGATTGCTGCTAAATGAGCCTCAAGTAGTTGCAAGAATTGCAAGATATCAATATTTCATTTCTAAAATTTTCACTTTGTATTTGTTTGAGTATTGCTTGATTGGGTTACATTTAATTTTTGATTTTTCAAATTCACTTAAATAAACACTACTATATTAGATATACAATAGTATGGATTTTGATATACTTTCTGAAACCACTGCAGCTGCTGTTACAGCAGAAAGGTCTGCCTGAAGTGCTGCACCAGAATAGTGGGTGGAGTGCAGTGCAATGTACCCAAACAGTTAAGTACCCATTATCACAGTAACTAATGCCCTTGTTGTTCATAATGCAGTTTAATAATGTGTTTTCTTCAGTGTTTACGTCCATGTCATTCAAAAAAATAAGTCCCTGGTCGATGCAAGAATCACTGTAGCAACCAATGAAAATAATCTGCTTTCCTGTCAGGCCCTGCACATTTAAGCAGCAGATTGACTGCTTGAAACTATGCCCGTGATAATCTATAATGAACAGTGTCGAGCAGGTCATTCAGGATGTAATTGTATCACCTGAAATGCTTCTGCTTTGTAATACAAAAGCCCTTATCCTGTGGATTTTGTAATTTAATTTGTGCAGGTCTTTTGTTGTTACAAATAAAGTGGCATTGGGGTGAATATTAATGAACAAACTGTACAGCTCAGTGAGAAAATGTATTGCCAAATTCTAATGTATTGTTCATTTGGCAAGTAAATTGTACTTTGACAAAACCAGTTTTGTTGGAGACATTTTCAAATGATTGTATCTTTTTGTTAGAATCTGTTTTGCGCATCAGCATTGTATGACTACAAACAAGATTAATTACTTTCATATCTCTGGTGCAGTATCATAATTGCTGGGTTATAGAAACACACACATACAGTAAACTCACTTAGTGCATGCATTTATGCTCATAGTTCTCTATGTACCAGATCAAAATGAATCTACATGGATCAAAATGAGCCTGGTCTAATTGACAGTGTGTGTCTTGTGCTGCCGCCACTATTCAGGCCCTCTCAGTAGGCAACAAATATCTCTATGATGGTGTCTTGCGAAATTAAGGTAAAGACAAAGAGCAACTATCTGTTTGTTAGCTGAATATACACAAAATAAAGAGAAACAAGAGTGTGTGTATAGAATTGGGCTTTAACAAAAATCAAACACTGATGTGCCCTAATGCCAAGACAGTGTGTTTGTGCTTGTGCATGTGAGTACATAAACAGGGAGAGCTGTTTATCATAAGTACATACAGATGATGTTGATGGGGCTTGTTCATCTGTTGAAGGAAACAGAGGCTGTATACTACAAAGCTGTCAGGCAGAGAAGCCGATGCATAATGCACCTCTGTGGACAGAGAACAGCAGAGCAGTGAGGCTATATCGCCTGCTCACTCTTTTAACTGCATCAATTCTGCTTCCCCAATCATCGCTCTGTCTGACAGCTGAGATGAGTGGAAAGAGGCAGGAAGGGAGGGGAGGGATTGCTGTAGAAGAAATCACACTGCTCTTTGAATATGCAATCATTTGGCAGCTATGACTGAGCAACATCATCTGAGCTGTGGAGAGTGAGCGCGTTTTTTTTTTATATACCTGAGTGGGTAACATCAAGATCAAAAATAAGGATGACAAAAAAGGAGACAGAGTAAGAGGGAAGGTGGGAGAAAGCAAGTGTGCAGCTTTGAGGCATTCCATCATCTACCAAACTCCTGCAGCTTCCCTCCTCCTCCTCTTGGAGAGAGAGAGAGAGAGAGAGAGAGAGAGAGAGAGAGAGGCAGCAACAGAGAGAGAGCAAGAGTGTCACGCTTACAAGCCAGTGGAGAAGAGACGTCAAGAGGAGGATCTATAAACTGAAAAAAAACCTCTTTTCCCTCTGCTGCCTCTCTTCGTGAATCCTACGGGCAGTGAGGAGCGAAGAGAGGAGTGAGGAGGATCCGGCTGGCATTTTTCCCATCCCTGCTTCGCCACTATTTCTGTGGCTTTATCACAGTGCGTGGAGCACAGGGAGAGCCGCTGAGAGCTTGATAGGTGACATTGTTTCCGCAGCTGAAGAAGAGCCCCGTAGAAGAGCCGGGATGCTTAACAACCTGACTGACACAGAGGAGGGGGACGGGGGAGCACAGAGCCAGGGTGAGTGATGGGATGTGTCATGCTGTCACACACATTAACACACGTACACACACACACACACAGGTACTGTAAACCTGGCCATTCAAACGCATAGAGGTGTAACACGTATCACATGCATTTTATTTTCACTTCCAACCTGATGGAAGTGAGTGGTCACTATAGTTGGTGTGTTTGTGTGCATGTAAGTGAGAGAGAGAAAGTAGTTATTACAGCACTGTATGGTGGAGGGCCTGCTTTCCTGCTCTGCCTTTGCGCTTACTGCAAGGCTGTTGTGACAGGAATAGTAATAGGCTCGGTCTATACGATGGATGGTGACCATAAGAGCATCACAGCTTCACACATGCACACATTTGTAGTTATACACATGGTCACACAGCCATGTTCCCGCAGTACATTTTTTATTTCTTTCTCCAGCCATTTAATGCTTTATTCATTCTTCATGGCAACGTAAATATTTCCAGCACATATGGCACTCTGTGGACAGCCAGCCTGTCCATGTGTTCACTCAAAAACACACACGCACACAAAGGAGGAAAATTACATGCACACAGCTACTCACAATTACAGATACCAACCCAGCATTGCTGCTAATCCCATCTCTCCCTAAATCAGCTCTCCATCCAGTCCCAAGCCCCTCAGCCTAGTCCTCAGTCTCTGCATGATTTCTGGAGAGAACCTGTAGGTCGCTGGTTCGTGCAGAGCTGCCGTGTAAGTGCTTTGATACCAGCTGTTCAGCAGGGGGCTAATACCTACTCAAAGAAATTTGAATCTATGCATCTTTTGGAACAATATTAAGTCCCCAGCAACCTTACCATTATACATTTTTTTTAAAATCCGAACTGAGGTTAATTTTTCACTTGCTTGTACGAAGCTGCATATTGACTTAATCTCTGCTGCGGTTTGTTGTAGCTCTGCACACACCTCTCTCTTGAGGTCCACTTCTCTTCCTCTCTGCCCTCTTTTTCATTTTTTGCACTATACATTTGTTTCTTTTTTTCTTTCCCCCCCTTTTCATTTTTAATGTCATGTATCTTATTCTGTTTTATCATCAATCCTCCCAATTGTTGTCAGTGCTGGTCACTCGGGCTCCACTGAAGAGACCGGTTGTGGATATGAATACAGGCACTGTGCTGCTGCTCTTACCTGTGCTAATGATAAAAATAGACCAGTGTTGGAACATGAATATTTAACTTAATGCAGGCATCTGTTATTTTTTTAAGGGGGGATTCAACTCATGAACTGAGAGTATATGTTACGTAATGATATGTAAGATGTTGATTGGGGTTTGAGGCATGACCCCATTTGCAACAAATTAGCCATCATGGCCAGCTTAATAAGTGCGATGCTAGGCTGCAAAACAATGCGTGGTCGTATCCATGTGCAGAGCGATGTTTTCTAGCACATGTGTTCACACTCAGCAGATAGGCTTTGGTCTTTATGCAAACTACTGGTCCGCACAAGGTTAGTGTTGTGAAAGGTCATAAAGGAACAACATACACACTCACATACCCCTTTAATTTAAAGATTAGCTGTGCTAAACTAACGCAACAACCTGAATAACTCTGTTCAGTCATCGCTCTTGTGTGGGGCAGCTACAGATACAGATATTGGGAGGACTGTCGCTGTCCACCCTCTCTGGTGCTTAACCCCCCCCCTTCTCCCACTCCTTCACCACCCAACACCAGCAGCTGAAGCCGGCATAGTGCTGTCCATGGTGCTGATTTATAGCCTTCATTACATGACTGGGTTATAGCCTGCATGCAAGAGGGCAGCAAAGGGATTTGCATTTGGTGTGTGTGTGTCTGTTTGCATTTGTTTGTTTTGTGAAGGTGTAATTGTGCACTGCACAACTTTCATAAAGTATGCAAAGATGAAAGGAGTGATTCTCCAGGGAATTTAAAATAAAGGTTGTAAGGAAACTAAAAGAAGATTTGAAGGGAAAGTGATGTTTTAGTGACCTATTTGCAACAGAGTAAGGGATTCATGGTGGGGCATATCTTGATTTTCAAACACAAGGTGATGCAGAGAGATAGGTTGAAAAAGGAAGAGACTTACTCATTTCCTTTCTGGCAGGTGTGTATCTAGTCAGCTCACATGGTCACGGTGTTATTATAGCACACAAGATTAATAAAAAGAGACATGAATATGTGTGATATAATACATGAGAGCAAAAAGGTGTAAGGGAGGAAGGGGGCAGAAAGGAAGGAAAATGCAAAAGTTATTACAGTAATAATGTGTAAAAGTACACTAGAACAATTAAAAAAACAGAACAATAAAAAGGAAATAAAATCACACGTTATAAGTGATACAAGTGTACAAGAAAGATAACTTTCAAATACTAAAAATATTTGAAGGTGAAACATGAAAGTGGATGTGATTCTGAATTGCTTGACTGGTCCAAAAAGAAAAATATGGCTAACTTCTTAAATTACATCAAACCAGTGGAATTTCTAATATGAGTGAGTTAAAGGTTCCACCAAAGTAGCTCTTGGAATCTTTTCTAAAATTTTAAAATTTTGACTGACCTTGCATCATATAAATGACTTTGTATTGTTTATTTCTTGATATCAGACCATGTGAAGCATACTGTTTAAAATATTTGTATTGGTTTGTAATCAACATGCAACATATTGAATCATGTAAAGGATAGCTTATCACTGTGGCATCTTCACAGTGATAAGCTACAATTCAAGTGATGTTTGCTGGGACAATTGTAGCACTCATTGTTTATTGTGCTCTATTAACTGGAGTTGTGAATGTTCAAGTGCCTGGATTCTTGTTAGCAAGCAAAAGTAATTTCATGCTTCTACTCCAAATGTATGTTACTGTCTGCAGTATTTCATTCATGTATTCAGCCATTCATTACCATGTCAGATCAGTTTATTCGCTTTGGTTTAATGTGTCAGTAGATTTTCTTATGCAAGCAAAAGGACACAGTAAGCTGTATGAAAATGCACTCAGTGGGTCAGCTGACCAATGGCATCTCACCAAACTCTTTTCTCTGAAAGCCTATTTAGAAAACAACATAAAACATTGTTGTTTCTGATCATTTAAATGTTGAATTCCACATGTAAATGCATGAGAAATCGATTTACAATCTTACAAACTCTTGTGTATGTGAAGTTTACTGTCCACTGTTAACTGTTGTAGCAGATTGTGAATACTTTAATTTGCAATGCTTAAAAAAATCCAAATCATAAACAGTATTTCTTAAGAATCTTGTTTATAACCTGAAATATGAAGATTCATTGTGTAATCTGCATTCACTTGGGGGAGCTTTACCTTGTTCCATGTTTTTGTATTTATGAGAGCGACCTGATGGTGTTGCTGCACTGCAGGTTCACATGAATAGTTAACATTTGTGACATTCATGATACAGAACCAAACTAAATATGAACATGATATGTAGTATTTGTTCCATGCATATTTGGAACAGTTGGCCGGGGTATTTGATCAGTAAGTCAATATAAAATTAAGCTGCAACAAGTTGAATTATTAATAAGTCATTTGAAATATTTTTTTAGTTAAAAATGCTTGAGGCTCTCTGATTCTCAACCGAGTCATTTGGGATGTGGTTCGTTGGTCAGTGAGCAAAGCGCAACTTGTGC
Organism: Brachirus orientalis; assembly: GCA_016785285.1. Classification (NCBI taxonomy): domain Eukaryota; kingdom Metazoa; phylum Chordata; class Actinopteri; order Pleuronectiformes; family Soleidae; genus Brachirus; species Brachirus orientalis. The sequence continues at coordinate 1,993,371 of JAFBJR010019394.1, read as the reverse complement.
AAGTGCAGGGCATTGAATAACAATAACATTTTGACAAAACAATTGGTACTAATGAAAGAAATTGATTATTATAGTTATCCATCCTCTCTTCCTGGTCAAGTCATACTCTTAGTCAAGGCTGTGGTTGTAATGTGTTTACTGTATGGCTGACTGCATAATACTGGAAAAAGCTCCCCAGGGCTCGCTCCTCAGGAGGCAGTTGTTGTGCATGCTCAACGTCATTATTCTCTGTCTACCCGCTCTGCAACTTCTACAGCCAGAGAGAAAGCAAACGAGAGAGAAAGATGTTCAGTAAGTGAGAGAGTAAGAGATTGCTGGCCAAAACAGAACCCCAGTCACTTGTTATTTTAAAAGATATTTGTCTGGCTACATGATGAAAAAAACAAAACAAAAACATTTTCACCAGCTTAATGTTTAAAGCTCTAATATGTTAAAAGTAACCAGCATTTTAAATTATTTAACATTGCAATCTAGCCTTCAGTTAGCATTAAATACCAAAAGAGAACAGTAAAAAGTGGTAAAAACGTGGTGGTCCAAAATAGCAGCCTCTGCAGAGCTGATCATAACTACTGATGTAAATATAAAATATAAAAACCTGCTTATCGCAGGTTAATGAAAAAAAAACAATCAATACAAAGTGATTGTACACTCATTAAACATAAAAAAAATTATAATATCTTTAATGTCCTCTAAATGTAAATAATTTAACCTAAATATCACTCACCCAGTACCATGCTCATCAAAATCACCTGCTTCAGACTCAGTGCTATTTTCTATCATTGTGCAAATGGCTCTGCAATTTTGAACATAGATAGTAATTATATATCATTTAATTGCATTTCTTAATGATGGGTGGTAATGACACATGGATACAATGGCTTACATAAGGATAGGACAGATAAATAGATTTTCACCCTAATTAGAGTATCAGTAGTGGGTGTTCAGATATAATGGATGGGTATTCATTCATTAGTTTGTCAATTAAAAAGCAGGAGATTTGGCAGTGAAAGGCCCTGCTTCCTTAAAGCTTTCTGATAACTCATACTGACATGCGCATAACAAGCTCAGACAAAAGAAGGGGCTTATAAACACACACACACACTGAACAACTATCATTAGTCATACACCTTTAGACAAATGTTCCCTAGTTTTTCTAAAAAAAAAAAAAAGGTACTTTCATCAACTTAATTGGTGTTAACCTCATGTGCAATTTGATTAAAGCACTTCATGGACAGAGTGTCATAGCTTTTGGCTGGATATTATACAAAGGAAAAAAAAATAGAAATTGTAATATTATTGCAGTACTGTTCAGCTGAAATAATTGTGTAGCGGAGACACTGAGGTTTTCTGAGGGAGAACATTTCAAATGGATGAATGTCTCAGAAAAATAGATGGCTAGTTTTATAGAGGAGAAAACAAGGCCAGAAGAAATGAAGGAAAATGATGAATCATGCCAAAACAGGTTCAAGCAAGCTGAACACAGGAACCTTCATCTTCACTGTTTTCTTTGTTGTTGCATTATTACCATTGGAGAACCAAAAGTCTAAATACATAAATAAAAGTATATGTTGTAAATATTGCAGGTACGTTCTATTCACAAGATAAATGTGACACAATTATTGAGTAATTAATTCAACATCCAGTAGTCTCATTGTTGTTTACCTTCGCCATACAATATATTACTGTATTAAATTGTTACAATCTCAAATGAAATATAGTAATTACCATAATGCCAAAAAATGTTTATTTTTTGACTGTCCTATATAATACAAATTTATAAAAATCTGCAGCCCTTTACAGTCAGTGTACACAATGACAACCTTTTATTCTCTATTTTTGATTAATCAGTTAGTCAATCGTTATTATTAAGAATAAACACTGCTTATATTTATTAAGGCAGACAAAAATAGGGAAGACAGCTACTCCTATAATTCACTATCCTTAACAATGTAGATAACATGACTTATGACTTATGACACAGCTTGGTCGATTTAAATTGGTCAACAGTGACATCCAGTTGTTTTTTCTGTATAACAGACCTTTGTTAAGTGAAACAAACTAAATCCTTTCCAATCTGTCGCCATTTTAAAATTGTGTCGTTTACGACGTGTAGACATTAAAATTCAGCGTTGACAATTCTTCATTATTGACGTTGTTTATTTTGTCAGCGAGTCATTGCAATCATAATAACTATGTATTCAGTAGTTAAAAAAAATATTTCTGACAGTATGTGAAGATTCCACACCATAGCAATAACAATAATGGCTGTTACATGCAGCCAAGGTCACCTTCACAATCAGTGGTAATGTGGAGGTTTGTTGTTACATTTGTATCAATATTAACAGAGACAAGGGGCTCACTCACTCACTCACTCACTCACTCACTCACTCACTCACTCACTCACTCACTCCTTTTCTATCGTCTTATCCTCCACATGAGGCTCATGGGAGCAGAGACAAGTACTGTCCATTTTTCTAAGATGCAAGAGTTGTTATCGTAGCTGGAACTTTCTTGTCCTTGCCCTGTTCACAGAATTTTATTGTTTATCAGGGTGGATCATTTGGGGAGCGATTTTCCGCTTTTCCCTCACTCAGTGTTGAAGAGATCCAAGTCCGTGATGAGTCTCTCAATTTCCACCCATCCGACATGGCTGCAGAATGACCTGTTAAAGGAGATTGAACCATAATGAGAATCAATTTATCGACTGGCTCTCACTTAAATATCTATTGGCAGGGATTTACCTGGTGTATGGCTGAGTTGGCTGGCCCTGCACCACAATAATCAGTCACTGCATCGACACAAAACTTCAATGTGTTCTGTTACCCTGTGTGTGTATGTGTGTGTTTGTGAGAGAGAAAGAGAGAGACAACCTGGCTTCATCTCATTGTATCAAGCTGTTTTCATTTGGCTCAAGAGAAGAAAAGTAACCAAGTAATGTGGATTGCCATGGTTACAGTCTGTGCTGTTGGAAATGTTCCATATATTTGCTAAATATAAAAAACCTTTACACTGAGGTTAAACATGACAAACAAAATACAGCACTAATTTCCTCACTCCTGCTCCAGTTTCTTCAAACAAACCACTGCTGTGGTACACTCACATTCTCACAGAATATACATTATCTCAGTTCAGGAAATTCCCTGGTGGATAAATCATTAGCATTTTATAAAGCACCGAGAGAAGTCATGAGCTCTCTTTTCCAGCTCACACAACTCCCTACATCTTTGAGGAAGGCCAAACAATTCCTTGTGCTCCATCTCTAATTGCCTGTGCAACTAACAGCCAGCTGAATTTTATTCCTTTCATCTCAGAGAGAAGTTTTTATACAGTATGGGCTTGCCATCACATGTGCTCTTGGCTCTGAACATGTGTGCATATACTGTAGTGAGTCATACATATTTGATGTTTGATGTTTTTCAATGTATGTGCATGCTAATATTGGCAAAACCAATAAAAGCGGCTGGAATTGTTGGGACTGCAGGGACTAGATGCTTTGATGTCTGTGTGGATTCATGACTTAAACTGTGTATATGTAAAACATACACACACACACATTCTTTTCTCCAGAATTATCATGGCACAGCTACACCTGGCTGTTTCATAAATCTGAACAGAGTGTGGTGCAAATTCACACCTCATTTCCACTTCCACAGTCTTTAAATGGATGTACAAATACCCTTAAACCTCAGCTTATACATTGATGCCCGCCTGATCCAGCTCTCTCCTGTCAGTAAGTGTTTCATAAGTGCTGGTTACAAACAGCATCCAAATATTTATAGCACCCATACTATTACTCTCTCATTGTTTCCCTATTCATTATTATCAAGTGTCATTTTTAAAGGTGAACAGTGATTACTTTATAATGCCAAGTGGACACAAACTGCATATCAAAGCTGCGAAAAAAAAAACAAGATCACGGAGGGATAAATTGATGATCTAATGGTGAAATTACTGAGGTGCAAATTACTGAGGTGCAACAAATGGAGGTCTTGTTCTCTCCCCCTTTTCCTTCACATGACACTGACTGAACACATAAAAATACTAGACATGCTGCCTGTTCATAAGATGGCAGTATTGCTGCCTGATTTGCCTGATCTGCCTGATTTGCTGTATATAAAGTACACTATACCCAATGACTATACAACATTTACATGCACACATGCACAGCATAATGTACCTTAATGTTGTTAAACAAGAGGAGTTTATTCTGTTTTCACCAAACAGGTGAAACCACAAACTGGTTGGTTGGATGGTAGCTCAATGGTAGAGTGAGCCGTCTCTTGAAGGTTGCGGGTTTGATTCACCGTTAGTCTACGTGCCAAAGATGAGTGAGAGACAATGTGCTGCGCATACATGTGCTGTATGAATGTGTGAGTGAATGGGTGAATGCAGCTTTAAAAGGTCATCAAGACTAGAACATTTCTATATAAATACAGACCATTAACTATTCATATTAAAAATGTATTTGTTGGAAAAGATAATTAAAAAAAAACAAGATGGATTTTGGTGCTGATTCAGATTTGTCTGAAGAGAACACTTTGCGTCTTGGCAAAGGCCTGTACTCTAAGTGCCATTCTAAGGAGGATTGTACTAGTTTTATAACAAATTGTGATATATTAGTGGACAGATACAGTTAAAAACTAGGGTGGCATTTGGTTGGTCTTGCTTGTAGACTGTCCTACCATTGCAGCATTGCATGGAAAAGTGGATCAATGTCTTGGGAGAAGGAGTGAAGAGAGCAGAAGCAGCATGGACACAGTTTCAGCTCTGGAAACTCCTGTGTCAGTATGTGTGCGTGGGAGATCCCGTGTTGTACAGCATGGCATTGTGGGTAGGCTGTACCTTTAAACTAAACAGCTTAATTGGGTGGGTATGAGTGGGCAGAGGGATTTCAACATGACTGCAAAGCCAGTGGTGGTGTTTACAGACGCAAGACACAGCACGTGGTCACCTCGGATGAAAATCAAACACAGCCTTGTAAACGGACTGTGTCTGTGTGAAGGGGATCAATCCCTCACACTTTCTCTCGCTCTGCACAAACACAAACACAGCACCAACTTCAATGCACAGATTGAAGTTTAGATCATGTAAATGATAGAACTGATATGATATATGTTTTTTTCCTGATTAATTACTGTATAGTTTGGTGAACCAGTTAAAGTAATGAGGCAGCAATGACACATGGGCAGGCAGAAAATAAAGCTCATTCTTTCCCTCATCAGTCACTCTCTGTCAAAACAAGATTTTCCTCCTCAGTGTAAAATGTCTTGATATGTTGTCCTGGAGACATAATGATGCATAGCACAGACATTAGTGTCATGAAGGTCTTCAAATAAAATACTTTTTTTTTTAAGAAAAATTGATTATTGAACCATTTTCATTCATACAGGAGCTCAAGCCAACAGAAAAGTGATAAAGTGCTGATGAAAATCCAATTTTTTGTGTGATTTTATCATGCAGTTATTGAATGCATTAAGTTTCTTTATTTTTTTAATTGCAATGTTTTATAGGTATATAAGTATTGTTCTATATGAAACTGCAAACACAAAGAAACTTCATTTCAGCCCATTGCACCAATTAGCTGTAATTTGTAATTCCCATACCTGTTTTGTGAAAGTGGGAGAGGATTGACTTGATTTTGGAGCAAGGTAAATGTTGATTACAAAATAAGGATTGGTAAATAAAAATATAGTACAATGGCAATGATGACAGCACATGTGACTCTTACTTTAGTAAAGACTGATACTATATTGTTTCAGTTTTAGCTCATTGCATTTATCAAAACTGTATGATTGTTTTCAATGATGCAAATTAATGTTTGTTTGTTTTATTTTATTTATTTTAATATTAAACATACAGTACACAAGGTGATTTGAAGCATAATGTCAAAAAATAATCCAGTTACTCTTTTGCATCATTCTTCAAAAGTGAAATCTATGTGTTTCTCATACCACTATGACATCATATTTACCGTGTGATCAAATAAATTGCTGTATAAGGTAATAACATAGCCTCTTCGCCCTGTCTCTCCTTTACACACTGCTTGAAGGGATAGATAAATGTACAAGGGCATTACTGGATTAGGGCTATTATGACTGGGACACAAAGAGCAACACTATAATTTTCAATGGCAGAGCTATCAGTGGAGTTGTTTGGGATAATAGTCATTCATTGTAGGAAGAGGACCTCATCTCGCTTTTACCAGAACAAACTCTAGGGAGCCAATCCAGTAAAACATATACAAAGCTACCTGAGTACTTATTAGTAAATGGTCCAGTTTGTTAGGTGCATTGTGATGTATGTGCCCATACATATCTATGATGTCTGTAGCATTTTCCAATGTCTTTCATGAAATATTGTATTTCAGTCAGTGCCTTTTGTGACTGATCAAACAGATGTGACAGAGAGGAAAGACAAGGACATACAGACAGCTGCAGTAATGGACAGACTCACACATTATACACACAGCTCTGCTGCATGAGTTGTCATAGGCATGATTGGTGAAATAAAAGCATCAATATTTCACTAGGGTGCATATGGTTTAAGTTCATTTAATCATTGATAATGCTTACTACTACTTACATTCATATTTGTGGTCCGTCTCTAAATATTTTATTTAATTTTATTTCCCCTCTCTCACAGAAAGCAGTCAAACATCACTCACGCATCCTCGAGCAGCCACTCCATACAATCTTCCTCAATCATTGCCAGTCAGCCCATCAGTTAAACACAGCCCAGCTAAGTGGACGTATAGATGTATAGTATAATCTGACGATCAAATATTTATGGCTGGGAGTATGAATATCATACACTGCTCCCCAGAGTATAGTGTTGCCTTTGGCTACGCCGACCATTTAGCTCAGAGTGGTGCAAGACCCCTGTGTAAGAGTCTTTCTGTCTCTATCTGTGTATGTGTCTCTCTGTCTCTTTGACAACAGTGCAGTTGACATGTCTGCATAATTCCCAGCAGGCGAGTGTCTGGGGTTGATATGCCTACAGGGATAATATTTCCCATTTTGCCACCTCTCAAAGCGCCAATCCTCAGAAAATGAAAATACAGTAAGCCATCTGTCAGCTGGAGAGTCACACCACTCGCCCCTTGTCCCGTCTTGTTGCTCAATAGAAACCCATTTAGCTATTGTTACACTGGAAATGGAGCAACTTAACTGGAGAGCTCTGAGACTGGTGTTGTGTGCCACAGCATAAATGCAGAATACACTCAGTGTTTAGCAAATATGATTTTTTTTTTTCGCTCTGGATTCCAATTTTTTCACATTATTGGGGTATTTGACTGATTACCTCTTTAGACTTCTGATTTGGTGCTGACAGTTCAACCCTTTAGTGTCTTTTAAGGCCAATTTTCTCTAAGCTACACTAATGACAGCTTTAATATTTACAATGGATGAAATGACTGTAAACCCAGCAAATCCACAGATGGAGTGTTTTAATTTAGAAGTAATTGGCTCACTAATATTTGCATTGTTGAAACAGACTTCTTTTTAATAAATAAATAATAAAAATCTCTCCTGCAGTGAAAAAAATAAGCTTCAGCTTAAGCAAAAAGGCAAGGCAGATACTGTATATCCAGTTATGGCTGCTTAACTACTTTAAAATTTTTACTTTATATTAACATATGCATGATTTTAATGTGATTTTTACATAGATATTCTGGCAGCATGAATCATAGACACTGTCAAAATAACATGTTTACTGGTGTGATATGTTAACTTGACTGCATCTGTCCATTTATACGTATATGTAATGAAACCTGGTGCTTAATTGATGTGACAGTGACCATGAATTGTTTTATACACCATACTCCACATTCCTCATGTGTCCAAAACATTTTGTTAGAAACATCTTAAAATAGAAGCCTGCATGTCTTATAATTCATAATCCGTCAGCTGAACATTTTTCATGTCTTCCCATTTATTCTCTGAAAAGCTTTACCAGTGGTGCTTCAAATTGTATGTGTTTTTCACGTTTCAAGGGCTGTTAAGTCTTTGCCCTCAAAGCTCAGTCCCTGTCTTCCTGCTCTATGTCCATCTCTTAGACAGAGATTTCTACACGTACACTTGAATCTGTGAGAGTGAGAGAGGTTTCCGTGACCTCGATCCACTAATCCCTGGACCTCTACTTGCACACTGCTGATCCCTTATTTGCTATCTGTCATCTTCTTATTTTCCCACCCTGTCATCTCCGTCCACGATTACTGAACCCAACACGTCCTAATCCCCTCATCCTCCTATTCCACAGCTGCTTCCTAGGTTGGTCATCAGACTGCTTTTTTTTATTTTAATTTTTAGTGCAGTCAAGTCTTTGGCTCAGCAGCTCTTTATCACGGCTGGGTCTAACCTCCAGACTTGTGAGCTGCCGAGTCAGCTAAGAATAATTGTGGTTTTACTTATTTTGAGTTGGTAGTTATTGTGCTGCTTTGACAAAAAAATGTGTTCATCCATGTGAGACCGGTTTGTGCTCCATTACACTGATGCTCTTTGATTTTTCAATAATTCTTGCTCCTTCCATTTTTTTTCAGATCTATTTTCTTTTAATCATCTTCTCTCATTCTCCACCTGCTCTCCCCTGTGTCCCAGGCATGGAGCGGACTCCTCTCGGACATGATTGCTGCAGCTTGTGACACATTCACTTAATTTCATTATCACTGGTTGCACTAAGGTAGAGAGCAAATGAGCCTTTGATATTTGAGAGGCACAATGTGTAGGGAGGAATAAACAGAGGGACTTGGATTGGTTGGAGGGGGGGCTTCCATTACTGCTCACATCAAAGGATTCCTCAGCAGATGTCTCCAAACAAGATGGATGCCAGGTCAACTTAGTCAGTTACCTTGGTAATGAGAACAGGTTTCGAGAGCAGCGTGCTGGGGTCATGCTTTGTCCCTATTTAATGTGGTTGTCACTTGTTTTTTTTCCTGATCTTTGAACTTGAGTGGGGAATTTTATTTGTATTGAATGTGGATAAAGCGGTAGAAAATGAGAGAGAGTGAATGAAGTATCTTTCTGCCTTCTGCTTTCACTCATCAGACAGATGAACAGATAAAACCTCATAAACAAAACTTGCCTATGGCTTTGTTGTTCTGCCTCCATGGCAGCTGTCACCCTCTGTTTTGGGGGAGGAACAGGAGCAACAGGAAATCTGTGCTTGGTGTTTGTTTTGGGCCTGAAGGCCCGACAGGCAAAATGGTTCATGACTAAACCATCAGTGACTGAATGAGGCCGCCACATTCATATTTGGGATTATAGAGCAGGAGGCTATACATGAACACTCAAATGCTGAAGTGACAGTGAAGGATCTGTGAAGGGAATGATTATTTCTTAATTTTTAAGGGAGCCCTCAACCTCAATCCAGTCCAGTTCCTTTTTTATTAATATAGCACCAAATCATACCATAACTGCACCGTCACTTCTTGTGGCTGCTTCTCTTCCAACTAAGAAAGGCGGACACAGATGGCATCAAGCAAAATCTAGCACAAACATCTCTGCTGCCTCCAGGGTAACTGGGTCTAAATGTTCGAGCCCCAGAGTCACTGGAAACTCATTTGCTGAATATTACTGTATATCCCAAGAATATAATACTGTTTGTTATGGCACTGGTGAATCCATTCTACAGTTACATCTTGCCACTGTGATGATATTTTTTTTTCCGAGCTTCACCGCTGCTGTAGCAACCTGAGGTTTTCCTGACTGTGTTATTCAATAACATTAGCAGTTGCCCTGAGAAATTATACTGGCTGCAACATTGTCTCATGCATACAAATGGGAAGGTTAGCATGTAATCTGTCCCGGAATTGGTAGTACTGACTAGCCACAGCAACAAGAAAAATAACATAGCAGAATTAAACCACTCCACCCATACTTCAGGTGCAATGTCAACATGTCACATTAAATGTGACATGTTGACATGTCTACTGTCAGATGGAAAGTATATCTAGCATTTACCGAGACATAAGGAAACTGCTCAGATGGCCAAACATCAGCTCTGCTCATATTTTCTTGGATGAGAAAGGGAGGGAGAGATAGAGAATGTGACTGCATGAATCCAGTCTTTATCCTTGCCTACATGGCTTGTTGCTATAGCAACATGACTTTGCATTCCTTTTCACCTGCCGTTTTTGATCAATTCTTAGTTTTTGCTCTCCCCCGTCAACCTTCCTCTGTCCTGAAATGCCTCACCCCTGCAGCGGACTTACTTGAGAGGACTGTCATTTCATGTGCTTTACCAGTGCCTCAAATATTAGCTTCACTGATGGCAAGGAACACATTATGATTGCCATACTGCTGCACTCCATTTTCATACATACAGTGCCCCTCGCTAAGGTGCAGCACAAAGTAACAATCCCTCTGGTGGGAAAATACCCACATTGTGCTAGACCATCATTATCTCTCAACTAATGCTGACAAAAAAAGATTAGACTGCACATTGCGTGTGGCATCACTGCTGCTACAGTACCATTCTCATTTACCCTAAGTTAATGATTAGCAGGTTCCAGGAGACTCTGTGCACCACCTCAGTTACAGACAAATTGCAGAGGTGTTTTACAAAACCTGACCAGACCTTTAAAGAAACACAGTACTACTCTACTACTCTATAGAAAAAACAAAGAAGTTGCAGTCAGAGGGTGGATGTGACCATTTATGTGCCACACACCTTTATAATGTATTTAAATTATGTGGACGTTTTACGTCTTCCAATCAGATGAATGCTGTTTTCCAGGAATGTCACTGTGCTAATTAGCCTGTTTTAATTAGGCAAGTGAAAACAGAAAAGAAGTGCTTTGTGCAGGGTCCTGCATAATGAGTGTATATATGGATAGTGACAGACTGCCATGCGTGAGGAAATCAGGCAAGCAGGGAGTAGAGCCTGAGCTGGAGGCACTGAGGCATTATAACTACGCTCTCACTTAAAACTCCATTTGTATGTATGTAGTGATAGCAGCTCATCACTCTGTTCAAATATACTATCTATAGTTAATGTCTATGCACAATGACTACGTTTTATGTACAATAATATGCACATATAGACATAGAAGTATCGAAGTATGTCAGTATGGACTCATACATCTCTGGATATCTTACTGGATAAAAATTGACATTAAACGTAATATGGTTTCTTTCTCATTCACTGGCTCATAAGGAAAAAAACATGCATGTTCGTGATGTGAAATGTGTTTGTTTCCATCTTCCTGCTTACATGCAGCACACTCATGCATATAACCCTGATGCACACATTCATTTCTGCAGATCTGAATTTTTAGAATGTATAACCAATGAATGTTGTGGTTTTTATTTATTTATTTTGTTGGTCATTTATTCAAAATGACTACTGTACATATATATATAATTACACACAGCAGAGGTAGCAAATGCAGACATTAATACATTTTCCTCAAAATTGAAAAATAGTGGACAAAATAGGATGTGATATTAGAAGAAATATATACATATGTAGTTGCTGGCAGGAAAAAAAACTAAAAGAGCTTTGTTACTTAAACTTAAATTAAAGTACAGTACATGGTATGACAAGGTGGCACCATTGTCCCAGCTCATTAGCGCAACATCTGGGGTAGGTCACACAGTCTTGCCAGAAAGCAAACAGAGGATGTGACAGGAAAATATACTCCAGCCTCCCTCAGGAGAGCTGCATTCATCACCACATACGTACATAAACTGTATATGCATGCACACACAGTCTTACACAACCATTTACACTCACATACAGTTGAGAAATAAATTATTAGCCCCCCTATGAAGATTTCATTGTATCTCCCACATGCTGTTAATTGAGCAAAAACATTTTAACACAGCTTTTTTAAACATCCTAGTTTTATTTTGGATGCTCCCATTATTTGACTTTGCACATAAAAACCAAAAACTAGGGTTAAAATTATTAGCCCCCTTTAGAACTGACCTTTTATTGAGCCGTACAGTACATGAGCACAGACACACACATACAAACATCTTCCCATGAAAATACATTGTAAGAACTTTCTTCTGGCTTTCCATTAAAGCAAATGGAGCTCAGCATCATCTTGTGTCATTTACATGAATTTTGGGTTTCTCTGCAATGATTTGACTGACGATGAGCTGTACAACAAGTTTGTGCTTATGGCAGAAGGGTATTTATTTGCTTGCTTGCAGCCTCCTTTCGGTGAAGGCCTAAAATACTTGTAGACAACAGAGATACATTTTACAGAGAAAAGATTCAGATTAAGTGACTTGTTCATCCCAATAAACCCTTACTTTCTCCTGGTCCTACTGTAGGTTTGAGAACTCAGAGAAACAAACAAACTTGGGTCAAAAAGTGGCCAAATAGTTTTTGATTTAAACAATCTGGAGCCCAAGAGACTAAAAAGTGAGTGCAACAAAGTAACTTTTTTGAAATCTATGTCGAACTACTGGGCACTATGATGAACAGCTTGCTCGATTCTGAGTGAACTGCCATTGATCTGTTTCTTCTGTTGCAAACAGACCAAAACTATAGATAACCATTTTGTAATAAAGAACCTAAAGATTATCTCACCCACAACCTTGATTCATTTAGCAAGTAAGATTGAAGAACTGTCTTGCCAGCTAATGGATTTTCTCCTGGTTGGAGAAACATCCAATTAATCAGACCTTTCTATCAAGATTAGGGGACATTTTCATCTTTCACACCAAGAGGGACAACGCATATGAGAAAGACAAAAGCAAAAAAGTTAATTTTTTGCACAAAAACACCCTTGCTGCATGCAAAATGTAAATCAAACACATTCCCAGCAAAGTTTACTATCGTAAAAATCCACCTTCGACAAAACAGCTGAACTGTTTTTGTTTTTGTTTTCGTTTGAACAGAAAGTTTTTGAAAAAATCCTCTCCAAAATTTTGTTTGGGCTGAATAATGTGGTTAACATTAGCAGTGATTATCAGTGTTGTTGAACAGACAATTAAGATTGCTACCTACAGATTAGGGAAGATAGCAGTCCAGAGCATCTAACAATATGCAGACCTAAATGCCTAAATCAAACTGTGTAATTTCACTAAATGACTGGCATCATTAGGAAACGAGTAATGAGTCGTTAATCACACAGGGAAACTAGAAAATCAAGTGAAAGATGCATGTAGCTATTATGAACAATGACAGGGATTTCAGACAAATTCATTGAGTATTGTGGCTTTTATACAGTATGTGGTCATTTGTTTCATGTTAACGCCAAAAAATTCCAGTGTAATATTTTGAAATCAAAGTCTTTCTTTTCCAAAATATGTTGGATATGTTTCTTCTGGCCTGGTTCCCAAAGAGAACCAGGCCAGAAGAAACACAGATGCAGGCTTGTGCTTTGTTAGTTTCTGTTGGCAATGCCCATCATGAGAACCTCTTTGGTGCCTACATCACTATGCTAACTCTCAGCCATGCCATTCAGCAGCAGCTGCAGCAGCAGTATCACTAAGTAGGTCACAGTGCAGTCACACAGGCCCCTGAGCCAGAGAAGGAGGAGAGGGATAGACAGGGGAGAGAAAGATTAAAAAAGAGAGAGAGAGAAATGGAGAGGCAGGCAAGATCAAGTTTAAGATAGACGACAATACAGAAGATAAAGTACGAGATGAGGCAAGGAACGCGAGCGAGGAGCCAGAAGATCAGGAGTGAGAACTGTTAGCACCAACTGAGGAGAGTTGGCAGCAAACCATAAACAAAGCAGATGAGTCACAGAAAGAGAAGAGCTGATCTTTACATGCAGATATGTAGAAAAGAAGTGTTAATTCAAGACCGCAGTGCCAAATGGCAGGGAGCATATGCTGACTGATGAATCACATTTACATCATTATCATAATATGAACATATACAAGGCATCAGAAGTGCATGAAACGCAGATCATTAGAGGGGAAAAAAAAAAATTGTACGCGACATGAGATTGCAAAAGAGATTTAGAAACCCTTAGAGCAAATGAACCATTTAAATCTAAGCAGAATCTTTTCTACCAGGGTTTGTTGTATGGCCAGGGTTTGTTGTATGTATGTCCACACACATACAGAGTAAGTAAGCAACTATCTTTTGACGGTGCAAGTGTAACTAAAACTTCAGAAAGCTAATAATATTGCACTACGTGTTTAACATATAAAAAAGAGATGTTCTATGATCCAGCATGATGTTTTACAGCACCACAGCATGCTTCTTCATTTAATAATGATTATATGGTTATATGGCTACCTATAACCCCTGTTACTTCACCACTGCAAATTAAACATAAGCCATGGAAAAACACTGCATTCAAACAGTCAGCAAACAAACAATTAATTGACTATGAACATTTGGCCAGTCTGATGAAGCCTCACTAATTGTCAGCTTCAGATTAATTGGTGTCAAATGACAGATGACTATGTGTCTTTAACAATTAATGCAAACATTAAGTCTTCACAGCCTATGTTCATGTATCCTGGAACTAATGACTTTTAGAAATGGAATGTTTACATTATTCTTTAATTTTCTGTGGACTGTCATAGCTCCCATTACATTTTAAAGCAGCAAAAAGTAGGATGATAACAGGATAATGTACAATATTAATAAAAAGGTAAAGTATGCACCTTTAACTGCAGACAGTGAAAAAGAGTAGCTTTGTCATGGTCCAATTAACCTTTCTCTCTCTTTTTCACATACATATTGATATCAAAATGTACTGTATATAAATCATTGTGTGGTTTTAATGGAAGAGTATGTTTTAGGAGTTGGTGGTAGCCATTGCCAAGCAGAACGAGAACTTGGCTCGCCAGTTCAAGCAAGGTACCCAATCCCCATTGCTCAATGTTAATCGGACACACTAAATTGTCCCCAGCCACAGGGGAGGCCACGTCTTAGTGTGCTCCTTGTGCTGGTCCCAAGCCCGGATAAATGGGAGGGTTACATCAGGAAGGGCACCGGGCATAAAAATATCTGCCAAATCAAATATGTGGTTCTTCGCTGTGGTGACCTCTAGAAAGGGAGAAGACAAAAAAATGATTTTAGTTGAAGAGTATCATGAATGAAAGAGGTACAGACTTGTCAGCTGAGGTAACAAATGATGTACTTTCGGACTCTTCATAAGCTCTGCCTTATCAAGGTCACTAAGGAAGAGATAATGGCATGAAGATTGATTGTCAGACAGTTGCCACTTGAACATTAGGAACAACACAGAATCACATTGACAGTGACCTCACTATAGCTGCACTAACACAGCCGCAGAGGTCTGATAAGTACCTAGATACCCTCTACCTCTTTGCAGTAATACAAAGTTCTCTCTCTTTTATCTGTCTGCTCAGAACATCCTCATCTTCGCACTCATGAGAAGCACTGCACAGGACAGTATTTCTGAGAGGACGCACACACACTTGCATTATAAAAGCACACTCTGACAGTTTAACACCCTTATTATGTTATTAATACCTGTGGCTGTGTCAATTGCATGTGTCAGTGTCCTCTGATGGAATCACTTACATCAGTGCTGTGTCTCCCCTCCTCCTCCTCCTTGAACTGTTTGCCATGCAGAGGCTGTCCTGCCCTCCGGACCTGCTGCTCTGCTAACAGCAGGGGTAGGATTAGGAGTCAAGGGCAGGAATCAAGGAGAGGAAGAGTGAGAGAAATGAAAGCCTGCCACATTTCACGGATGTCCTATGGGCTGGACAAGTTTCTGCTGAGGGTGACTGTGCTTTTCTCACAGTCACTGTTAAAAGTCTCTTCTCATGCACCTTGCCTGCACCTGTCCCCTTTATGTGCTCCATTAATAAACAGCAGAAATAAGAAGGTATACGGTACCGTAATCCAGAACTATCCTAATAAATGATCTATCACTTGACTGAAAATGTCATGGCAACAGCTGCTCCATCCTTGTCACTTCCCTCCTCAGTATTTAGTTGATTTGATTAATCTCTGGCCTTGAGCCCATTGCATCTCTGCCAATGATGGTGACGAGAGAAGGACTGTTAACTGACCTTTTCTCCTGAGAATACTTATTACCACTGTCTCAGAGATACCATTAAAGGGCAAGAATGGTGTCATTCTATATTTGTACTCATTGTCAGCAAATGAAAAGACTATGAAAAGACTAAAGCTTGTGTCCTTTGAGACTGTATAGTTCAATTTATTTTTTGTTTGCATTTTCTGCTTGTGTTTATGACAGAAGGGTATTTGGGAACATTAAAACAGACTCTCATATTAATACACAAGCGTCCATTTTATTAATGCCATGGTGTTCTTCACTGATGTGTATTAATAGATGCTGGTCAACCATTATGATCTGTTTACAGAAACATTGCTTATTAATAGAATAGGTTTAGACCTTTTAAATGTAAGTTGTGTCTAAAGTAGTTCATCTTTAATGTATGAGAAAAGGCTCATACTTTTGAAATTAAATATCTTATTTGTTGCCCACAGATTTAGGTTATCTTTATTTCCTGAACCATCTGTATTGTCAAACTATCTGAAAGATCATGAATAAGAGAACGGCTTTCAGATTTAAACTAGCCCCTGGTTAGTTTCAAATCTCACATCTCATTTATAAGCATAATTATGTGTAATCAATAGTGTGCAGATGTCATTGTCTGACAAATACTAGAGGACTCCCCTTTTGTTTTTGGAGTAACCATAGCTTATCTTTGCAATACTTTTACTTTGCTCTGTTCCTTAAAGTACATCTGCAAACCAAGACCATATCCTGATCAAGCCTCATTCAGTCTGTTGTTGCCACTCATTTGGCTGTAGCAGCTATGTTGCATTAAAGGTGAGGACATAACATTTAGTAGTGTAGGCTAGTGGGGCCTGAGCAGCTGTATTTGATGTGGACAGACCATAAGCTCCAGCAGAACCTGGAATATTGATCAGCCCTCATCTTGTGGCAGGTAGAGATGCATGAATCTCTTCCTACCACATTAATTTTTAAATTCTGACATGTTGTGTGTGGTTGCAGCTCATCTCCATCTCATCCATGACAGAGTCAAAATAAATGACACGTCATTTTAAACCTTGAGACAAAGTGTTTTGCTGGATAGGGAAGATGGAGATGACAAAAACAATAATATCGCATCCCTGTCATTTATTACTTCATTCACAGACACCAAACCTGGACAGGACAGCCAAAAATCTTTTGGTCTTTGGTCACAGACATGTAATTTCTGCTAACATGCTGCATGTGTGTCTTTGATCCACGGATTGAGCATTAATAATCTCATTCTTATCATGGTTTAAAATGTACAGTAACTAAAGGAAGACGGATTTGTATGTGTGAAAATGGGTGGCTTTGGTTTGCCTTCACACACCACATAACACAATAGCTGCTGAGAAAGTAAAATGTGTTTTCAGCAGGCTGTGGTCATGGTCTAAACCCATGATGATGAGTTACGATGGCAACAGCCTTTTTAATATACCACTTTTGAATAAATAGCTGATCATACCAATCGGGTCTAGGCCTATCCTTCCTAATGGGTTCATGCTGGAACACACTCAACAGGCATTGTTTGTGCTATATTTAACAGAGGACATAGTTGTTTTGTGAGGAAGTACAGTCATTATCATTGTAATTCACAGGAGATGCAAATTTTACTTCATCCTTAGTATCGTTTGCAATAATAGTAATCCCAAAAAGTGCACTATTTCTAATTAAAATAGTTGTACTGACCCATTTGCCATTAAAAAATGCACACACCTCTTGCTGCTTTACTTGTTTAGACACATGTAAAGACAATTCTCAAATGTTTCCAAAAATAAAAAAATGCATTCCTGGGGGATTAATTCTCCTGCTATTTGATTGTGATGTATGTTCTTACAGCTTTCACGGGAGCTCACACCTCTCTCATTGGCTCCCCTGTAACTTGAACTCCACTACAATTATTCCTGTGTGCATTTATTTGCTTTTTTGAAGCGTATACAGTATATGGCACTGTGGAAATCCTATCCTGTGTCAAATTCTAAATTCTTTATCATAGAGCAATTTTTTTTTTTTCTGTGTGTGTTTGTGTGTCAGTGTCTTCCTCCGGTAGCATGACTTTTCTAAATCCAGCACTGATTGATGACAGGGCAAGCTCCAATTAAAGCAACACAGTGTAGTATTTACAATTCAAATATTGTCTCTCAGATCATTTTGATGGTACATCATCCTACAACAGAGTGAGTGGTGCCTGTCAAAGCACCTGTCAAAGCCAAAGCGGGTCTGTAACACCTGTAACACACCTTTGCACTTTGGAACTTTAGGTTTCTACCATGATGATGCTAAAAGAAGAAAAAAAAATTACTTCCCCCCTGTTTGTCAGCAAACGCACATATTACCACAATATATGTTTGTTGTCCCAACCGTAGGGTGACCCAGACAGCAAATCCTACATTGTGTCACTCAAGAGTCTCCTGCCCAACATGCCCTTATTGTACGCAGTCAAAACACACACACACTCGCAAACACTTTTTTATTGCATTGAAAATGTGTCCAGAAGTAACTTGTTGGAACTGAACCTTAATAGGCGATACATCATCACACCCCCCCCACCCATACACAAACAGTTGCTGACACGTTTCATAAATCACCTGAGGAAGCAGGAGCCGAGTTGGTGTGTGTGACTGTGTTTGACCATGTGTAGCTGTGTGTGCTTGTTGCTTGCGTGCCCGTGAATCCTCCTCTGTTATCCTCCTTCTGGAAATGACCTCTGTTTACCTGTTACGCATCGTTACCTCCTCTAACTCACACCCACCCACACACACACACACTGCTGCAGTGCAATGCAGCATCAGGTTGCTGCTATTCATTCCACTTGTGCACACATTACTTGCTCAAACACAGTGGGTTTGGTCTAACTCTACATCTCATAAATAAAACAAAAAATGAAAAATGGGCAGGAAAAGTCAGAAAGAGGACAAACATCCAGCTGGACTTTTCACAAATCAAGTGAAGCTTCACTTTAAAATGGACACCATGTACATACAGGCATAGAGAGAGGAAGAGCACAGCTTTTAAATCTGCCGCATCATGGATACACACACTGAGGACAAGAGCCTCTCATTTTACTAAGCTTACAAAAGCATATGCACTGGAGGGGGTGGGGGGTTGTGTAACGCCTCTAATGAAACCAGGTAGTGAGAATGTCTCTGCTGTACCTGCCTTCGGTAGATGAAGCAACTCAAAGTGGAACAGATTTTGTTTTGCACTTTGATGTTTGGTTGCTCCCAGACCATCCTTTGAACTTTGCACATGCCTGCCTCGTGGCCCAGGGTAATTAGCATTTCATCAGCATCCACTTTCAAAGGCAAAAGAAAAAAGCAAGGAGTGCCACTCATGCACATTCATATCAAAAGGAGCCACTGTCCTCCACGATCAAGTCTAATGTCACAGTTTGTTAAGCGGCTGCTGTTAAACATTCGGTGTACTCAGAATATTTATGCTGCCAGACACTAAGACAAAGCTCAAGGACAACATGACCCAGTCTCATAGTATTTTAAACATGTTTGTATTTGGGTACATCTGTGTGTGCATGTACAGTTGGTATACATGTAGATTCATTTTATTAATTGTTTGTATTGCTATATAAATTAATTTAGTTTAGTGACATTTTAGGTGTTTCTTAATGTACAGTATTTGTACACAATTGTATTATTTCATGAGGACAATTTATATGCTCACGACTGTGTTCTACTGTACTGTCAGTCAGTTTCATACAGCAACCATCATTCATATTTGCTTGCAAGAGTTGTAGTTTTAAAGAAGACATGCTTAGTGCTTAGTACAAAGTTTGTTGACAGAATATTAATTAATAATAATGCCATGTCATTATTTCCAAAGATCATGTTCCTTCAGAGATGTTTCGGATAATTCTTACCATTAGTCATGCAAGGTTGAACTCTTCCATTACCACTCGAGTGGAGTGGAGCAGGTGAGTCTGCAGATCTGTTTAATAATTTGCCATCTATGGTGTAGTAATAGGAATACTTCCATGAGCCACTTTTCAGATGCTTTGGTGTGGTCTGACAGTGGAGTCTGACTTGGTTTTCATAGCAAAACCACATAACCTCACTGCCTTGTTAGAGAGCATTCAAAGTGGATACAAGCCATGGCTGCACTCAGAGCGCCCTCTGCTGGACCACAAGTTAGTTACTTAACAATGTCTTCTAGGCTACATACAGTTTATTGAACTTGAATGGGTTTTCAGTTTGAACTTTACCCAAATTTAAAACAGATATCCAAATATCAGATAAAAAGTGATAGCCCTAATACCAACTACACTTGCTCACTTGAGTGATCTTGTGTCTCCTCCATACTTGGGTCCTCGTCAGCCTGAGGGTTCTGTGCAGTATCGTAGATGTTTCTAGGACTGTGCTAAACTGTGTTAAAGGTCCTCGTGCTCCTGTCACCACAGTTGCTTTCACTATGGCTAGTTGATTAGCCATTTCTAATTTGTTTGGGGTTGGTTTTTTTTTTTTTTTTTTTTTTTTTTTTGTTTTTTGTTCACAGGGTCTTTGCTTTGTCATTCTCAACCACCTTTGTAGGCGTCTTCCATCTTGACCCTGTTTGTCTATCTGTTAGTGCAATAACTCAAAAAGTTATGGACAGATGAAACTTTGATGAAACTTCCATTAAAAGGTATGTAATAGGACAAGGAAAGGATTTTGGTGCTGATCTGAAAAGCCCAATCACGTGACGCACATGCAGCACTACAGTCATTTATATGCATGTCCTGCCACCTTGTGGCAATTTAATGGTACTGCAGTTAATTACCTTCACCAAGGAGGTTATGTTTTTGTCAGCTTTCGTTTTTGTCTGTCTGTCTGTTAGCAAAATAACTCAAAAGGTTGTGGATGGATTTTGATGACATTTTCAGCAAAGTTGTGTAACAAGACATGGAAGAGATGATTTGATTTTGGTGGTGTACATCTGAGCCTTAGATGTGCTGCTGGTGTTAAGAGCCAGTGTCTCATCAGTGGGGCTGACAACAGACCACCAGCTTCTAATGAAAGGCAGGAATGAGGGATAAGGTGATGGGAAAGGCATGACAAAGTGTGAATAGGAAAACGGGCCAGTGGTGAGGATGGGAAGAGGCTACAACAGAATTAGAGGTGTTAAGAGATCAGGTCAGTGGGAACAGAGGAGGTTAGACAGGAAATATATTGGTGAGATGATCTTGTTTCATGGATGTGGCAAGGTTAAGATGTTGTGAGGCTGAACGCTATGTACCATATGGTGTTCATAAATGACTCAGCTGTGCATGATGCTTTCATGAAGATAGTCTATTAAAGGGTTTTTGTTTCATTTAGTTTTTTTTTTCTTTCCTTGAGCAGTGTGACTGCAGAAACACTTAACTAGGGTTGGCTTTGATGTATCTGAATAAGCCTCTGTGCAATTCCTTGCACCTTTAAATGCAAACATCATTACTTTCACATATTGTTCATTGGAGCTTGAATTTGACTTATTTATTCAGGCTTAATTATTATTTAACTGCAAATTGAATTAAAACAAGTTGTGTTGTATAAAAGATAAAACCATAAAATTGCACTTTATTCGTAACAACACACATATACTACTGTATGTAACACTGGATGCAGAACGTGCTATTAACACACTTAGTGAGAGTGAATTTGTAACATGTAAATATAACATTACGTGATTTAACATACAGACTGAACTGAAACTGAGCATCATCCCCCACCAAACAATGTGAAGACTGACAATGCAATTTTCCATGGTCATCATCTTGGTTAAGAACTGTAACCCTAACCGTAACTGCACTAGACTACAAGGTTATCTTAGTTCATCCTTACTCAGTGTCCGGACCAAATGTCATGGCAACACTTTTTGATATTTGATAAGATCTTTCATTCTTACAGGTAGATGATTTGCCAACCGGCAAAATGAAATCTAAAGTCAGGTGGAGGTGAATATTCAGCAAATCCTCAGATTTAAAGCTGTAAAACAAGAAAGGCTGCTTTTTTTTCTTTAGTATAACTTTGGGAATACAGATATCAAAATTACAATAGCGATGTCATCCTGTCACACACATGCACATCTGTCATGTCATCTGCCGGAGACTCATGTCTGCTGACTGTGAGTCTGGATTCATGTTTTATTCAGCTGAAGAGTGTCTTCCTCCCATCACTCAGACAGGCTAGGAAGACAGCCAAGCACGAACAAGTCATCAGTCACCACTTAGCTTAATCTGCATGCTCATGCACACATACAGTATTTAAACACACACAGGCAGAAACCCTCTCTACTAAAAGAAACACTTTTGATAATAGGTACAGTCTATTATATTTTCTTTGTAGTTACAAGGGTCAATTGTCTTCCTTTGACAAGTGCTCTTTCACTGTTTTTCTCACATTAGGCATAATTAACTCTAATTTGCATAATAAACCAGTGAAATACCAAACATCTAAATGAGTTGCCAGAAAATACTGGATTAAAACACGCACTAACTTATAACTTAATAATGATTACAAGGTCTTGAAACAAAGGGAATATGGCTGAACCAACCTAGGTCTTATATAAACTCTCCTCATATAACTCCTCCCTGGTAGCCATAGTCCTCCCAGTTACTCACACTAACACAGCATTGGAATAATTATTGAGATTCTTAATAAATATCAATCAAACAGCCAATGACTACCCAGCTTACTCAGTAAAATTCTGTCTTTTTTTAACAATCAACAGTAGGCTGGTATCAAAGACTTCATCCTTGAGTCTGGTATTGACTTCAGTCAAGCTGTGCTGTCGTTGTCCATAAAAAAAACTCACTGATTGTTGGTGCAGTCACTGACCTGTAAACAGTTCCCAGGGGGAGAGGACAGGCCAAAATGTTAGCCTGGCTTGGTGGGAGTCCATTACATCTCACTGAGAGAAAGACATTGATGGCTATGCTGGTCCTGTGGCTGAAGGCTAAAGACTGGCAGAGGTGTCAAATATTTGACAATACACACAGCCAGAGAGGACAGAGCAAATTAGTAGCCCACTGGCTGGATTGTATGAAATAGAAGACCAGAAACTCGTATTGTATGACACCAACAGCAATATCTAGAGGGAAATTGTTTTTTGAGCACCATTTAATTACATGGACAATTTTTATTGTAGTTGTTCAGTTGCCTGGTAGAGACTGATGGTGTGTGCCTTTGCTCTTGTAATGAAGTAGGGGATAATAAGGTTGATTATATGGCTTGAAAATGCCACCTCTTTACGCTCAAATACATGGAGTTTCCTCGTACCTGAAGGTAGGCACCTTAAGGATGCACCTAGAAGACCAGGTCAAAGAAATCTTCCAAGGATCAGCTTTAAAATATGACCGATTGTACATATCAAACTGATCTTAAATGAAATAAAGACATGACAAATCTGTTCCACTGTTATCCTACGGTTGAGGTAGGCTAAATAAAGGCAGTGACCTGCTCAAACCATGACACAGCAGTGGTAATATGTATGCAGCAGAAACCCTGATATTGCACAATATGGACTCATATTCTCAAAATTTGCATAAGGTGTGGGTTAAGTTTTGTGTTTGTGATAAGAACCAATCACGAGTGGCACAGCTGTCATTAACATATGTCCTTTATGCCTCTACTGTGACTATTTGTGATAAGATCTCACTCCTCCATGCGGTATGCTAATACACAAGGATATCATTTCTGTTTACAAGGACACATTTATGTTTTTAAACAAGCTGACTGTACTGATTTGGCTGTTGTCAGTTTATTGGTGTGTGTGTGTGTGTGTGGTCATCTGTCTGTGCACAGGCGCAAGAGAGAAAGAGAGTTAATATTATGGCAGTGGCTACCATTAAATCACTACATGGGTGCAGAGAAAAATGCTTCCACTTCACTGTGAAACTACAGCAGGTCAGAGGAAGTCAGCTGATGAGGAAGTATCCGATTTGTCCTGAGAACAGATACAAGATGGATGAGGTGCTTTCAGACTTACACTTTTGTGTATGAAACACTGTCTAGCTGTGATTCAATCACACAGGACGGATGCCATTAGCAGTGGGGTCTGTGTCCACTGGCAAGGCTTTTCTCCAGCCTACAACTACATAATATTAATCTACCAGTGAAGATGTTGAGGAAAAGATAAAAACTTCCCCTTAAGCCACTGTGTTAAAATACTGTTTAAGGAATCAGGAATAAACTTTTTAAACTATTGTATATTCTTAGTGTAGATAATAATGTTGTATCTACTATTACATGTCATTTATACAGCTCCTCCATGGTGAGCACATACAAGAGCAACTAAACTTTGATGAATGAGAAAAGAAAATAAACAGCATAAATAAAAAAACTTCAAACTTATTTTTGTAATTTGATAAACTGTAAAACAGGCTGCTCATTTTAACCATTTTAAATACAGAGCAATGCTCTTTTTTTATTTACAACTCGTGCCATATGGTAAGTTGAGCTTATCTTATACGAGGAGTCTTTTTTAACAATTACATCGGAAATACAAGTTTTTGTGTTGCAAAATGTATTGCAAAAAAAGAAAAATCTTATATTTGCTTATATTAACTTATTCCTGTTGAGGCTGTAAATTTATGCATGGGAGCTTGAGTGGAGAAAGACATGTGGGGAGGGTATAATTTGTTTTTGCTGTCCCCCACTGCTGGGACACCACACAGCTCTTAATTCTAAAGACTGCATCTTTTATTCACTGTAAATGTGGTGTGTGTTGAAGAGACTGCTGCATTGTGTCTGAGATCTCAATAGCTGCACAATGCCAGACTAAAAACCCAACTATGGACCGAATGTCTGACTCCCTTTGATGAGCTGCTCCTCTCTGTTCTGCATTTTCCACCAAGTCAGTATCCTGTACTTCATCTCTCTTTCTGCTGCAGCCATTTTTCTTTCACTCCTGTAACAATACTGCAGTCACCTCTTCAACCTTTCAGTCCTTTTTTTGTTGTCTTCATCCAGTGTACTGCCTTCCGATTTTTGTAGTTCATTTCTTCTGTTGTCCACTGAAAATCGTGCTGCAGACACACAGGTACTGTAGAAAAGGAAGAAAGAAAGTCAGATTGTAACAAACAAAAAGAGAGAGAGAGAGAAATAAGCGACAGCTCGATGCATCACCTGCTAGATTGTCAGCAATACGTGAGGTAAGAAAACATTTAAATGCGAACAGACACATAGGCCACTCCATGTCCTTTGTTTTAAATAAAAGAAAACAAGTGATAATGATGGCAGATAATTCACAAACCCACCCTCAATTTTCAAAAAAAAGAGTTGGTTATTCATTAGACTTCAAAAATCTGTGTATGAAGTTCTTTCTGTCCTCTTGGGGACATAATTAAATGCTGATACTCAAATGGTTTGTATCTAGCCTATGTGCTTTAAGATGAAAAATGATCTTTTTGGCCATCAGAACATGAATGTGGGGGACGTATCTGACTCTGCCTACTGTCCTGTTCAGCAGTGACAGCCTGATGCAGTAGATACAAGACAGTGATGATGGATGTGGTGATATAACTGTAACAGTGAAGGTCACTTAATATAAAGTTACAACCACAAGAGTACTGTGCCCAAACGTTGCATTCTCCATCTACATTCTGTGTTCTACCATTGCTGTGACTTTGTAAACGGACAGTCCAACATTACTTCCTGCTGTGGTGGACCAGCTGTGCAGAGAAAGTATTATACAACCCCTACTTTAATTGACGCGTCTACATCTGTGGTGCTGCTGTTGTGCAGTGTTTAAATGTTTGCCATTAGTTTCAGCAACTGTTTCATAATCTCCCTTTATACCCCAGATATACAGTGTGTGGGGGGGTAGGTACAAGGAAACTGTTGTAGGCTGAAGGATCCAGTGGTCAGAAATATCTTTGCAATTCAGCATTTCATCGAATGGAATAAAAACTCCAGCGGGGCCTATAAACAAAACATTTAAACCACAGCACAGTATTAAAAAAGTTTTCTCTCTGTATACTCGAATTATTTTGTTGGAATTATTCCATCAGAGGAGCAACATGTCAGAAAGAAACATGTTGATCATTACAGATGATTTTAGGATAGTGCATCAGCATCACATGATATGTTGCATTCTTCCCATCACCTTATGTCATGATATTATTACATATTTTAAGGTATATATGTTTATTTTATTCAGTGAAAGTTATTACTATTGAGATTATGACATGATTGCACGATTTTACGTATACTTGCTAAAGTGAAGGACAGTTATCAGTCACTATGACTGAGTTTATATATTGTCAGATATTTAGGAATGGTTGCAGGACCTTTGGATTAGACCACACAAAGTTTGGTTTGGTGTTCCTAATAAACTGAAAACAGTGTTGTTTTATGTGTGAGAGTCATTGAGAGAGAGAGAGACTGAGAAGGGCAAAGCCGTGATCAGTCATTGTCACTGAAGACTGCAGTCTCTGGCTCAGTTCCACATGCGCACACATACATACGGTACAAACACGAAGACACACATGGGCACGCAAACAGATGCAGGAAAAATAATTCACAGGATTAATCAAAGGCGGAGAAATGCACAGTGTTTGAGTCTGTGGGCCACACACCTAGTGATAAGCTTACTAATCACTGTACATTCTTGTTTGGTTTATCTAAAGAAAATTAGCTAATTATATTTGTGAGACCTGTTAGGACCTGCTCTCTCTCGCTCTCTCTCTCCATGTGAGCAGTGCATTGGTGCCTGTTTACATTGCTTAAGGAAAATGAGGTGAATTGGAGGAATGTGGAAGAAGTGCAGAGAGAAAGGATCATTTTTTTCAAAAGGCCCCATCACTTCCCTCCTCTGTCTAGAGGCTCCCTCTTATAACTTCCTTCTCCTTTTTTATTTAAAAAAAAGAGTTCTGTCTAGACAAAAACGACAGGGGAGAGTAGATCAACTCCTGGAACTCACTGGCTCTAGCTTCCTCTTTTACTGTTTCACTGACCCCTTTCTTCCCTCTGTACAGTTAACATTTTTGGAGTACACCCACAGAGAATAGGCCTTTTTGGATTAAGAGGCTGCACACTGCATTAATGTTATATGAAATGCAGATGACTAGTGTGCCCACTACAGTTTAATAAGATATATTTAGCGCTGAAATTATACTCTACAATTAGTCAAGATGTGCTACTAGTGCACTTTAAAATGATGGACTTACACTTCTCAGGTGATAGGATATGTTGTGTACGTTTTACAGTTTTCTTAATTTGGATTAATTGCAAAATTTCAGTAGTTAAACACTCAATCACACTTTAACGTGTTAAAGCTGACAACCCTAGTATGTTTGCATGGTTATACTTTCACTTTCATTCCCATTGTCTCTCTTTTTCGCTCTCTCTCTCTCTTTCTCTCTCGCAGGGCACATCTGTAAAAAGCTCAGCTCTTAAAGCTTTCATCTGGGTCTAAATCCAAAGCAGTGTTCCATCATTTATTTATCTGTTAGAGACTAGAAATATCCACCTACATCTGCCTGTCTTGGAGGAGGTGAGCCTCAGCCTTGCTGTGGTTCTCTGGGCAGAGTGGTTTGACACACACACACACACACACACACACATACGCACACGTTCACAAATAAATAGGCACATAAACACACAAGCGTTTGAAACCAATACTTGCACATCCTGAGACATACAGTATATAGTGTACACTCCTAGTAAAGGATTGAGACTGCGATTAGCCACCCAGGTAATGCACTGTCCCCGAGGAACCGGATAAATCCCCGAATGCTGTTGTCTTATCTGCCCTGGCCAGATTGAAGAACACGGCTGCAGAGTTTTTATGTGTGGCGCCGTCTCTCTGTGTCCGTTCGTTGGTTGCTGCAGTGTTTGAGACTGCAGACCATCTTTTCTGACTCCATTACTTCTCCCGTTGAAGTTGATAGGCTATAAACTCTCCATATTACACATGAATTCTTGCTCCCTCTTGCTCCTTCACCTCCCCTCATCTCTTTCTGTGTCCTCGGAAATACCTTTGGGTCAGTGCAGGATTACTGGAATTGTAGTTGAACTAGAACTTGGTTCCCTAATTAGTACTTTTATGTTCACACAATAATGTTTTAGACAATGTGTTATATGAAAGGTGTTATTAAGTGATGACAGCAACTGTCTTGTTTCTTGCTTTCAAGCTTCTTGTTTTACAGCTCCCTCTTAGCCCCCCGTTTTTGGTTCGGTATCACCAATTGAATATCAGCTGTAGCAACACAAGTGAACATTTAGCAGCTACAGAACCAGATGAGAGGATAAAGGAAAGCAAGTGTATGACATAACACTTTACTGACAGACATAACGCGGTCTGAATGAGCACCCTGTCTGCGAACTTGTTGTCATATGGCCCTTTGATTACATTTCAGCAATTCATAATACCATTGTCTTCACCAAGGGGTACAGTTTTGTTTGGTATGCTACATTGCTCAAGGTTCAAAACGCCCAATCTCGTTATTTGGTTCCAAGCACTCACACACATGATTCTGCTGATTCATCAACAGAGAATCATCACTTATGTGTGACAGAAGGGTTTTTCAACCTGCAGCCTTCTCCTAAATGAACCACTTCTTCTTCTTCTTCTTTTGACAAACAGCCACATACCGAGAAGACAGTACACAGAATGCTGGATGTCCTCCATGTTTCCCGTGTTGCATTCTAATAGCTATGTAATTTATATGGTCAGATCAGGTTGTTTCCTTCCAAACTGCATAGTGAGCTGAAATACACCACACTGTATCGTGGAAACAATACTTATCTGCCTCACCAATAAATACAGTATGAAAGCTTTATTTGAAGCCACCACACTATATGTCCTGGAGCCTGGAAATCTTACTTACTCATTCATAACATTTACCACTAGAAGGTGAGATGTTAAAGATGGAAATCCACTGGATGTTGGGCAAAACTTCTGATCCAAGAATTTTTGCTAAGTGAGTGTACAGTACTGTGAAACGTAGTGTGCGTGCATAGCTGTGGACCAGTGTTAGATTAAACTGCTGTTCATTACACAGCTGAACAGAGCCACAGTGGAGGTGGTTGCGTGGTTTTATGACCCTCTGCTTATTGCCTTGCAAATCAACTAAATGTATGCAGGTAGTTCCTTGGAAATTAGTTTGATGTAGATTTATTCCCCCATTTGCCCCACCATGTCAGCTTGTCTTGATTTTTGAAGTGGATGTGGAAAGGTGGTGGACGCTTCATTAGGTTATTTTTGGCTGAGGTACATAATAAATGTCTCTTTTTTGTCTCTCCTCATGAAGTGGTATCATGAGGAGACATATTCGAGGATTTACTTGAAGGCTCAACCAAATTGTTGAAGAGGGTGATGACACATAAACTGTGTACCTGAGTGCTGCATTGATAAAATCTTTGAGCAGTAGGAAAAGTCAGATGCAGACTCAGCATCTGGGATTGCAGAGGTTGTGCAAGTAGTCAATGCTACATCCACATTACTTAATAAATGAGTCATTTCTGGCTTTATGATCCACATTTACCCATCATTTTAGAGTCACAAAGGTGAACTAGTATGAAAACACTGCTGGCTATGTTTTGTTTGAAAGCTGTTTTAGACTTTATTGGTAAACTGTTGGGCCACACAGCAGAATAGTGGTTGGTGTAGTTGCCTTGCTACAAAAAGGCCCAGATTGATTACCTCTTTGGAACAAGGGCATTTTGCATGGAGTTTGCTGTTCTTCCCATGTGTGCATGGGTTTTCTCTGGGTACTCTAGTGCCCTCCAAAAACATACGGAGGTTAATAGAGCACTCTAAATTGCCTGTTAATGTGATAGTGAATGGTTGTTCATCTCTGTGTGTTGGCCCTGTGATGGACTGGCGACCTGTCCGGGGGTCCACTGCCTTTTGGAGGATAAAGCAGTGGACAGTAGATGAATGGAAAAACTTAGGTCTTTGTTGTTTTGCATGCCCAGTGTATCTGAATGGTCATGTATATCACGTAAAAACTCCATCCCTTAATATATATAAAATGAATAAATTATTTAATATTTTCAATTAACCTCCGGTCTGATTCTTATTTTAATTTTTAAGCCCTGGGACATCACCAATGTCACAAACTGAGTCACTTTATCACATATGTGGTTACAGATCATTATATAAATGTTCTATTCTTTCACCCCCTTATTTCCCTATATGTTTATCTCTTTTCAGTTCTCCCCACTCTATTTGTGGGTTCATTTTGCTAGTTGAACGATGTTTCAAAGAAAGATAGTTTTTTTTTCTGTGTCCAGCCCACAGATCTACCTACTGACTTTATTAATACTGTGAAGGAAACAGAAGTTCTTGACCAAAGGCTTAAAGAAAGAAAGAAAGAAAGAAAGAAAGAAAGAAAGAAAGAAAGAAAGAAAGAAAGAAAGAAATTAGCCAAGGAGAGGAGAGGAGATGAAGTCTTGTCCTTTAGTTGTCCTCTGGGCTTCAGTGTGATTGCATTGCCTCAGACTTGGAAACCAATGTAGGGAAGGATCGAGAATATTGCTGTGGGGGCAATGTAGGGAAGGATCGAGAATATGGGGGGGGGGGGGGGGGGGTGTCAGAATTCTCAGGTGTTAATCTGAACCTCCATTCACACCTGCAGCGTTCCATTAGAGCAGTAGGAATGTACAGAGCAATAGACATGGTCACTTTCAATCACACAGGAATAGCATAAACTATTTTTTATCTTCCCCAAACCATTCTGTCTCTCTCTTTTTCTGCCCCCGTCTTTTAATAATGCTCTGAATCACGATCCGTCTCCCGTGCTTTCTCTCTTCTCCCTCTCTTACTGGGACCCCGGTCCCAAAATGTGCCAAATTTGATAAAAGATTGAAAGTGTTTTGCTCCGCATCCAGACCTGGCTCTAGAGTACTGAGAAGGAAATTATGTTTCTGAGTTAAATCGTTTTCCTGGCATGTGATAAGTTCCGGTGAATTTTTAATCATGACCTCATGAAAATTCATCGTCTTCTGTCCAGTCGCCTCCCTCCTCGTCCCTACTCCTATCAAATTATTGCCCCAGTGTCTTCTCCTGACTCCACTGTTTGTAAAAAAAAAAAAAAAAGTGAAAGATAGTGGGTGTGTGACACTGTTGCTCCTCAGCCAATTACCTCATTGAGTGTATAATCCTACCCAACCTCACCTCTCTTCCCACACAGTCCTTTTCACTCTTTGCTGCTCAAACTCCCTCACCGCCACCCACACAATTTTATTTATTTTTCTTAATCTTTTTTTCCTTCATCCCTCCAGCCCTGTTAGACTCCGTGGCTCACCAATTATGGCAACAGTAGGCAGCTAGCTGAAGTTCCACCCACAGGCCATCTCCGTGCATGCAGGACACATGCAACTGACTGCATGACACAAGGTCTTCTCCCAACACTAACCCTCTAACTTGAGGAAGTCTGTGCTGTTATGACACGTACAACTGAGGAGAGTTGTACGTTTGTGGTGTAAACGTTTAAATTGCCTCGATACTGTACTGATTTTACGTACATCTTTGTGAAAGCGAGGACTATTTGACCAGTCCTCACGTTCTGTCACACCTTAAAAGGGGCTTTTTGAGGGTTAAGACTTGGTTTTAGGTTTAGGGTTAGAATTATGTTTAAGTTTAGGGTTAAGATTAAGCCTTAAGTTGTGATTATGTTAAGGGGCTTGGCAATGCATTATGCCTATGAGCTGTGTGTGTGTCCAGAAGTTTGGCTTCATAGGCCCATGTGACAAACAATGCACTTCTACATTGTGTATGTCACAAGGCAAGGAGTATCTTATATTATAATGACTATGATATGAAAACTTTACTATTTAATTTTTTTTATCTGTTATTTATTTATTTATTGAATAAATGAGATGCAGATTAACCAACTAAGTCAATTTAAAAGCTGGGGGGAAAAAACATGTTGATGCAAAACAGATTTGAATCATTTTAGAGCACAGCTCTCTTTAAAGCCACTCAGAGGAGAAGATTATCTTTTTTTTAAGGTGGCAGCTGGACAGTGGAAAAACAATGTTTAGACATGAATTTTAGAAGACTAATTAAATTGAACTGTATATGAGGAAAAACCAAATCCCATCTGTGCCCATCAAGAGTAAACATTATCATAATGAATGCAGAAAATGGACTTTAATTATTTCTGTTGCTAATTACATTAAAGTGCGGCAGAGGTTAGGAGAGGTAGGTCATCCAGTCATTTTATCTGGGACAAATAAAATGATCAGATGCTCTATATACAGCCCTACAGCTTCCCAGCTTCTGCAGGTCTTTTTTTTCCAAATGTTCTCATTTTTACAGCGCTTTTCATTTATTCATATGAGCATGTAAAGTGAATTTCAAGAGATATGACAAAAAATCCCTCTGAAATAGATCAACTACCTTGACTAATGCATCACGCTGGTCCTGAAGTCCACCTGTACTGTGGCTTATCTCTACTGTGATTTCACAGTGTAGCAGCGACGGCATACATGCCCGCCAGCTCTTGATTTTTTTTCTTACCTGATGTATAGAAATTTAAATCACTTAGTTAGAACTGAATAAGCACTGATTTTTCTTTTTTAAATCAGTGTGTTCGTGTCAACTAGAAGAATATTCTTATCCTTGCAACACAATTTTATTAGATTATTATTTTAAATTTAATTTTGTCATGAGAATGATAAGAATGTATGTAATGAAATGTATCAACTCATAATATACAGTAAATAATAATTCTTCTTCTTCTTAGCATTGAGTCTGGCAGTTGTCACTTCATACCAACATTTGCATCAACATTCTCTGATTTTCCTCCGGTTGCCTCATAGTTGCAGAGAATAATAAATAAAGTGATGACTGGATTAGTTTTATTTGTCAGTTTCTTCCTTCGTACAATTATTTTCTGCACCCAGTGTCAGATAGCGATGGTGCTGCTAGGAAGGCTTTGCAGGAACCTGCCATTAATTAAAAAATAATCCTGTGTGCAGTTACAATTCAGGCAGCAGCAGTGGGAAAATTGTCCTAACCTACCCATTCTGCATTAGACAGTGACATGTTACCAAGTTCAATCAACATGCTAAAAGCCTTTGTACACAGACATCCTTCCGTGTCCCTCTGCTCTCGGCCTATCAGCTGCCGTCACCTCATGAGTCAATCAGGAAAGAGGATCTCTGTCAGAGGGAATGTGTCAAAGTCGTACCCAGTGAGCATGGTTGCATTAAAATGCATGCTGAGCTGAAGCACCAGCCTGAATACTGATCAGGGCACGGGCTCTGTCCTGCAGCACAATGACGAAAAGGGGCATTTGTATGTACAGCAGGCATCCACGCTAACCTAAAAAAATAAAATTAAGTACAAAAGCACTGCACTGCTAAAAGTAGAAGCAGGGCAAATGAAGAACAATAAAAAGAGATAGAGGAGAGTGTGAGACAGAAAGAGAAAAAAACAATGTGAGATCCTGTTAAACAAGGCTGTTTTTGTCTGCGATATGGTGCTGGAGCCATGATAGGAGGGATGACAGCGAGAGAATATCTATTTCTGACATTTTGTGTGGGCAGATGTGGGCATGTAACTACTGTATATGCTGTTGCTATTTTTTCATCTGTACATCACATGTGTGAGAATGTGTTAAAAAGAGATACATTTCACTTTCTTTATTCAACAAAAATGAAAACAACAGTTGGTTGCAGCCTTAGACTGAACTTTAGTGTTCCAATGCAAGGTAACTCAGAAATGCAATATTAGAGTCACTGAAAGATGAATGTAATCAAATTAAAACAGAGTTTTTCCCAATAGTTACAATTAAATCTGACAAGGAATTTGTAATTAAAAGATTTATACAATAAATCATTCTACATAGAATTGTTATTTGAAGACAATATATTATGCATATTGATATTCTTACTGCGTTTTCAAAGGAGAGATAATATTCTTTTAAATTTATAACGAGTGTAGCATCCAGCACTATGTCGGATTTAAATGTGATATTTCTTTTCATGTGGTTGTATCTAAAGTTGAATCCTGTAATCTGTGTGTGATGTCACACTGCCTTGTTACTGAAAGGTTACAGTATAAATGAAGGCTAGTTCCAGGCAAACCCTTTTTTTTTTGTATGCGCTAATACACTGTCATACCCGATTTGACTAGAATTTGGATTAAAGTGACCTTAATCCTTCACCTGACTCCATCCAATATTCTCCGGCTATGTCAGCAACCAGAGGAAGAGAGAGAGAGAGAGAGAGAGAGCGAGAGAGAGAGAGAGAGAGACCTATGGCCAGACATGAATTAATGTGTCTGTGTTATGATGTTTAGAGTAGACATCAAAATCACTGACTGACCTGCTTAGATTTGGCAATGCACCAAGGAAAAATGGAGCACAACGCAGCCAGAAAATCCAGCTTTGCCTTTTTCGTTGTCTACGTTCCCACCACCAATCATTTTAAGTCTTTATTCTTCTAACACATGAAGCATTTTACTCCAGATCCAAATGAAATATCTCTGCAAACATGTTTACTGTCATGCATTAAGTTCTTTTTTTTTTTTCAATTTGTTGATTAGCTTCTATTGACCCAGCTTCTCAGAAATGAACTTTGGTTTTTACCCTTGTTGTCAGTCCTCAGAGAGACAAAACATTATGGCCGAGAGACAGAGAGCGAGAGATGAGAGCAAAGGAGGGAGAGTGTGAGCAATAACTGTGACTAACGCCACCTTAACACTGTACAAAGAGGATCAATAAAACAAAGTGAAATATTTCTCACCATCTGTGGCTCCTTTGTTCAAAGATATTTCAGAAAAACTGTAGTACGTCTGAATTAGAGGCCTCCACCCATTTGTAGGAAAAAAAGAAATCACTCACGCGGCGAGTGTCAGCGCCCACTGTGGCATTTCATACTCACAGACACGAGAGCCCAGGATTTAATACAGACATGTCCCAAGTTATTAATACATCACAAACTCAAACATGTGACAACATTGGCAGAATTTAATCCAGTGTATTGTCTTTATTTCTGATGTGTATTGCTGATTTATGAAATATGATCTTTGCAGGCAGTTATTTTTCTCAATGTTCCGACATAATTCTGTCACACCAATTGTAAAAGGTTATTTAAAAAGTTGCTGCAGAAAACTGTTTAGAATTTGATGCTTAAATTAGTATTGACACCTATTCTTATTCTGTAGTTGAACTAGTTATATCAGTGCTCGTGTCGTGCCGATGTAATTAGACCATCATTGTGAGAGTGTTTTTTTGCGGCACAAAAGTGGAAACCGCACCAAACATGGAAAACAATGTCTGGGCTCTGCTTTTCCATGCTACATACATTTGCAAGTTGTTTCAAACATGCAACAATTATTTTAAGATCACGATGAATACACACCCTTTTATTACATTGCTTGGCATGGTAGGCATACACATCGAAGTGTATAATGTGCAAGGTTCGATATATCCACAATAAACTGCCAGTTCTGTGAAATGTCAATGAAAGTTAAATAAAAGATAATAAGAATCTTGTTTTCTAAATGTAGAAGGCCATCACATGCTAAGTGAGCAGTATATGTCTGGATTTTGACCGAATAGGGAGAGGCTTTAAAAGTGAGAGCTGTTGTTGGACGGTTCCTGCCAGATTGAGGGAGGATAAGCTGGTTTGGGATTCAGTTGGAGCAAAACTGTTTGGGCACTGTCATTTTTTTCCAGAGAGGGTGTATCCATCACTCCTTTGATGCTTGAGTTTAAATTAGGCAAAAAGGTGAAATGAGCTGTGGAGAGATTAGTGATAGTCTTTGGGGCATTAGCCCTTCAAATATATGAACTGTGCATGTGTGTGACTGACTGCTACACTGCTGAATAATGAGGTGTTAATTCAGGTCGAGAATTTGTTTGTCAGCTGTTTCCTTCATGCTTCACCATCACTGTCTCGTCCATCCTAACCTGACACTAATGCATACACATGTTGTTGCCACAGCTTTCTTCAGAAGCCCAGCCTCCTCCTTATGCACTATATTTATGGTATTGTTGAGGATTAGTTCTCCCTCACAAACCTCACTCCTGCTTGAATTCTTTAATTGTTCACTCACAAAAAGCAGAGCCTTTTTTTCACCAAATAGATTTAGAAATTTAGATTTTATTGTATTAAGTTGTTCATAACTTTACGTTTGTTCATTCAGAAATTCTAAGGTATCTTTTACAATAGATTATATACATAATACTATTATATAGTGGACATGCAATAAAAAGTGCCTCATACACTGACACACCAATTAAAAAATACATATTTCATCATTTAGGCTGGCTATAGATATATGTATTTCAAATTTAATGATTTGCTAAGTCGATAAAATGCCAAGAAATACTGGAAAAGTGCTAAATTCTTTATGTATTAATTTATTCTTTGCAAACCACTGGTAAAAAAAAATGCAAGAATTATAGGATACCTAGAAAAGCAGCAAATCTTCACATATCATCATATCAACCTTATATGTTCTTAAGTAAAAATTACTTTAATACAAACATCTAAATATTCCACAGGTTGATCTGAGTTTCACCATATGTTGTATATTTTAACCACCAGGTCAAAGTGAGCTGACCCTTAAGTGCAGCAGAAGCTTTCACATTTTGCTGCAGGGACTTAAGTGTGCCTCTCTCTGCGGGTTCCCATTTCAAGTCTGGCTGCCTGCTCTTTGTCTGTCTAAGCCCTATCTCTCTGAGCCATATCTCACACGCTGTCACTTTTTCGCTCTCACCCCATCTGTCTGCGTCTCTCTCCATCTTCTCCTCTCCACCTCCATTCACTTGCTTCTCATTTCTTTGCATTACCATCTCTTTCCTTTTGTGTTCTTTTCATGCTCTGAATCTCCAACATTTTTTCTCAGTGTTCTGTCTGAGTGGCCCTATTGCTCTGTCTCTGTAGACAGTGTGTCGGTTGTTATCAGTGCCCTAACGTCATGGCACATGGTTGCAGCATCCTGGCTATAAATAACTTGGTCTCGCCGAGCTCAGGCCAAGATAGGGCCGAGAGCCAGGGTGAGAGCAATCTGCTGTCTCCCTCAAGAGATGCTCAAAGAAAAAGAGGGTGCAAATAAGCTGACAAGCTCCACCACATTCACCATTGAGACCTTCATTGTTTTCTGTGGGAAACATGTATGTGTAATTTTGTTTTATTCAGTTAATTGTCTATGTGGCAAATGTCTGATCAGGATTCAGATAAAGCACAAAGGCTGTTTAAAAGTTCAGCCTCTTACCTTTTAAAGTAACAACATCCACACGAGGCTGTGCTGAAGTGGAGAGTATACACATTGTAATCAGCTTCATCAAATCAAGTCCGACTCAAACATGTTTTTTCTCTGTTTTCACTATTATGCTTTGTAGTTAGTTAGTTCTCTTTATTATTTTTATTTCGGTTCTTTTATTAGAATCAGAAATAGAATTAGTTATTTTTTGCACACACATGTCAATTAGTGATAGTGAATTTGACCTCTACATTTAACCCATCCGTATTACGCACCAGTAGTGAAGACTCACAAGCCAGCCACCCCAGCCCTTGGCCCTTCCCAGGTTTGGACCGGCAACCGTCCGGGTTACAAGCCCAATTCCTTTCCTCTTGGCCATTGGCTGCCCTATTCTGGTGTCTTATCGGCTGAATCACTTCCAGCTCTGCCATATGCTGTGAAAGTCAGAGAACCAGGGCCTTTTGTCTACTCAGAAATGGCATTTTAGGAGACCTGAAACAGTATTTTTTGAAATCGGGTCCCACAATGGAAACGCCCTTGCGTTGTTGTCATCATCTAACTCTTGTATTTGGAGATTGTTTGGCAGTGTAGCCATCTGCTTTCAGTGAAAAGTAACTAACGACAGCCAGAAAAGAAGCTAGATATCACTAGAACACGTCTTGTCCTCAGCGACATGGGTATGAAGAAAAATAATTGTCTAAGATGTAACAGTGAAACTGAATCGTAAGATAAGGGAAAGAGAAAACCTATTTTCACAAACCTATTTTCACAGATCGTTCTTCACACAGTCTGCACATCCACAGCGCATTCATGTTGTGGCTCTGTGTGCTCTCTCTCTCTCTCTCTTTCTCTCTCTCTCTCTGTCTACAGTCAGACCGTCTCTCTGCCTGCAGTAAATACAGCTAGATGAAGCTCACTCGTACAACAGAACTGGCCTTTTCCTTCTCGGAAAGTAATAAGGGTTCTGCTATAAAGTCCCTACATTTGCCATTAGTCGCTTTTTTTGAAATGACTGATGGAGATGTTCCACTGTGCTTTCACGCAATAGCCATCTGTAATACAAGTATATAGCACTGTACATATGATGAATGCACAGTCCATTATGGCTCTGTTTTCCATTTCAGACTGTGGACGCTGAAAATGACCAGCCTCTTGTTTGACCCTTATATGTCTCTCTCTCTGCACGACAGTGAATTATTAATTGAAGAAGTGACCATTCATTTCAAATGTCAGTCTATTTTTGAAAGCTGTTGTTAGCCCATCAGCTTAACTCACTTGTGAGCTTTGCTTTCTGCTTGTCTGATGCTATCTGATTTATTTCAGTAGAGTCTAAAAGTGAACTGTGTGTGTGTGTTTCGTCCAGGTGACAGTAATCCCAAGGAGAGCAGCCCCTTCATCAACAGCAGCGATGTTGCAGCTGAAAAGAGCCAGCAGTATGACGGCAAGCACATGGCCTTGTTTGAGGTACAGTCGCATACGCCTACACACACAACAATTTGAAAACACACATAAATGGGCATGGTGGTAAGAAGTAGTTCTTACCTTCTTCGAGCACTTTATAAAATAAATAGGATAAAAAAGAAAACAAAATCACCCACTGAACATTTTATTGTGGAAGCACTTTGTTTTTCTTGTTCCTACTGGGTTGGAATCCGAAATTGTTATCGATTTTCACTGATCTAATGAAACACTCCACAAGGTATAGAGCTCACTTGGCTGGCTCAGAGGATTAAACACAATGATGAAAACACTGACTCCGGCTGTCCTGTCTATTTCTCTGCAGGAGGAGATGGACACCAGCCCCATGGTTTCATCTCTTCTCAGCAGCCTGGCCAACTACTCCAACCTGCCCCAAGGTAGTAAGGAGCACGAGGAGGCTGAGAACAATGAGGCTGAGTCATCACGCAAGAAACCTGTCAAGGTATTTTCAGAGTCAATAGATGTAACTGTATTACTCGTGTTTGGGTCTTACCATTAGATCAATCACAAAAAATGTATAGTATACTTAAAATTAGATCCAATATCCACAGCTGGAAGCAGATTTTTAAATACAATTTTTGTGCTAAATTGGTAAGTAAACAGCTGTTAGGACCAAAGTGACTATATAGAAATAATAAAAGTGCTTTCCTTCATTGCTGCAGGATCAGTTTAATATGCTGCAGCCCAACTGAACTTGTTTACCAAATTAGTGTTACCAAATATAGTAAGAGTATCTCCATCAGTTGAGAGCTTGTCAATCACTTTTTGTTGAAATTATAAAATCCCCTGTTTGTCTTACTGGATGACATCTTAAATGTCACTCACTAACAAATTCCTTCCACATCATCTCTTGGCATTGTCTGCTGTTCTTTTTTTTATATCGACACTTTGTCGACAGACATGCAGCTACTAATCAGATGTGGTCCTGTGGAAACTGGTGACTGGCACAACAGTAACCTTTACAATATTAATAAGACAGAGAAAGTGTCCGCCTCCCGAACTGACACTGGGAGCTGGTTCCACAGGAGAGGAGCCTGGTAACTCAAGGCTCTGTCTCCCATCCTACTCTTACGGACTCTGGGTATGACAAGTAAGAGTGCGTTTTGGGACCAAAGTGATGATAAGGTAAAACTAGTTCTTTAAGGTATGATGGGGCCTGATCATTAAGGACTTTATACATAAGGAGGAGGATTTTAAATTGAATTCTAAACTGTACAGGGAGCCAGTGTAGAGAAGCTAACACTGAAGTGATGTGGTCTTGTTACTAGTTCTTGTCAGAACTCATTCTGACAGGAACCCATCACATTTTGAATTAACTGTAGTGTTTTAACACATTTAATGGAACATCCAGATAGTAATGAGTTGCAGTTAATCTAATCCTGAAGTAACAAAAGCATGAACTAGGAAAAATGGTTCTAATTTTCATAATGTTCCGGACGTGGAAGAAGGCTGGTCTGGAAATCACTTTTATATGTGAATCAAATTATATATCCTGGTCAAAAATAACTCCAAGGTTCTTTTCAGTGAAACTGGAGGACATGGTGTCATCTAAAGTGACAATATTGTCAGAAAGTTTGCACTCTATGGTGTATAGGGCTGAGTATAATAACCTCAGTTTTGTCTGAGATTAAAAGTAGAAAGTTACAGGTCATCCAGGACTTAACATCTTTAAGACATTCCTGGAGTTGAACAACCTCATTTAGTTCTTCCAGCCTCATTGATAAATAAAGCTGTGTATCATCTATATAACAATGAAAGTGTATATTGTGCTTTCTAATAATGTTCCCTAAAGGAAGCATATATAAAGTAAAAAGTAGGCCCAAGCACTGAGCCCTGTGGAACTCCATAAGTAACTTTTGTTTGCAATGAGTCACTATCATTAACATGAACAAACTGGAATCTGTCAGATAAGTATGATTGACACCAGCAGAGGGCAGTACCTGAGATCCCCAAAGTGTGCTCCGGTTTCTGCTGTACAATTTTATGATCAATGGTGTCAAATGCAGCACTAAGGTATAACAGGACATGTATAGAGACTAGACCATTATCTGAGACCAATAGGAGGTCATTGGTAACTTTAACTAGGGCTGTTTCTGTGATATGATGTAATCTAAATCCTGACTGGAAATCTTCAAACAGGCTGTTATTATGCAGATATTTAAATAGCTGACCCACAATTGCCTTTTCTAGAATTCTAGAAACAAAGGGAAGATTTGATATGGGTCGATAATTGACTAAAACATCTGGCTTGAGGGTCGTATGTATGTAGTCAGACAGCTTGTCTCAAGTATTAAATGCACAGTATGTCATTTTTACTGCTATGAACAAAGGAACTAGTGTGACATTGGCAAGCAACGATGGATCACTGTACTTTTTTGTCTTGATTGGTTTCCCTGAGTGTTTTTTTACATAGAGAGCTCTGGTGGCAGAATACACACCAAACAGCAATGACCAGTTGTGATCTATTAGTAATAAATTCATACAGTGAAATATAAAAAACAAAAGACATCAGATTGCCTAACTAGTGCCACTCATTTTTTTTCTTGCTCTCATGTTTCATAGTTGGCTTGCCCCTGAAGTTATAGCAGAGACAGTAAAATGGATGACATCATTGTACAGCAGCCAAAATGAAGCAGTCCATTACCTTGAATAGAAAATATGTCTTTTTATGGATTTGAAGGGTGTGGGAAATGTTTTAGCTAATCTAAGTGTACCACTCGTCAAAATATGTAACACTGGTTGTGTTGCTTTCAGAAATGTTACATGTCATATCTTTAAACCAAACCTACAATGCAACATACAATATTAACCCTTTTTACAGTATACAGAGCAATGTTTCTTTGAAGAAAAAAATCTCAGTATGTCAACATTCATCCACAGACCTCACCTTATTTTCAGTCTTTTCATTTTGGTAAACATATTTTATTCTACAAAAAGATCTATAGGTTGATGTGATTAATATGAACACATTCTAAAACAGCTGTAATGCTTTTGTTTTGGAATTTTACATCGGTCCAGACCATTGCTAATGGTGCAATCCCCATTATCCCAGCTTGCCCAGTTTTCCCAAAAGTTGGTTGTATTTGTCTGACTCAGCTCAGGTAACACTGGGAGCAGGTCTAATCACCCCCTGTTACCTCAACCCTTTCAATACTTTAATTAGTCTACATGCTACACCAAGCAGCAGCTTCTCAAATCAGGAGCCCATTCCACAGGCAATCTCTCCATTGCCATGAGAGGCTTTTCATTAAGGCAGCCTGTGGCGTTTTATTGCTCAAGCAGCGACCCCTCTCTCTTCCCCTATCGCCTTTTCTCTCTATTTCTCGCTCCACTCCCTCTTCCTCTCCCTCCATCTCCTTCATCATTGGCCCCTTGAGTAAGTGAGTTGTGAGAGCGAGAATGAGGCAGCAGGCTTTCTTTGTTGCAGTGTGAAAGCCAAGATTAGAGATTTGGTTGGCGTGTGACATGAGGGAGCAGTCTGGAGGTCACACAAGTCAAAATAGAAACCAGTCAAGGCAAATCCACCTGCAATGTTCTCTACTCTGACTTTATTCCTCTTACACAGCATAGATCAGCTTTTAAACTCAGAGACAATTTGAAGTGCATTAGAATAACAGAAGTAGCTGACGGTAATATGCTTAATCTCTTTCTTTAGCTGTGACTCACATTTTCACAAAATTTTCACAAATTCAAAATTTTCATTTTGTGAAAAGACTTTTTCATGATGAATGTACTAAGAATCATCACCTAATTCTGCACATTCCCTGTAGCTATACAGAGCATTTTGGCCCGTACTTTTAGTTCCCTCTCACCCCTTTCCTCAGGTTTGTTCAGTAGGCAGATATTTTATTCTATAAGGTTAAAATCCCAACAACACACTGTAGACAGTTAGTGACTCAGATATTTCTATTCATAGTTATTGCTGGTAATGTTTGTAGCATTGCTCTACATACAGTGTACCTGAATCAGGCAATATTAACATTATTTCAAATACAATAATTTATGTCTTTCCTCACAGTTTTTTTTTTTTTGTAAATAAAACTTTCTTATAAACTTTTTGTCTGGTAAAATAAAAAATATTCTGTAGTGTTCCACCATATATTGTGTGTCAATAATCTAAAAGTATTGTGAACCGTGAACCTCTTTATTCTTATTAAGTTATTTATAGACAGGCCAAGAATAACAGGAATATCATACAGCTCTGTCCTCACCTTTCTCGGCCCCCACGCTCTCCTTAGTCTGGTGCATCAGATCAGTGTTCCCATCAGCAGCCTTCTCAGCAGTGTGTCCTGATTAATGTCAATTCATATTATAGTTTATTACAGCACCATGAATCACAGAGTTAAACTGACATTTCACAGCTTATGTGCTGACCATTTGTCCAAGACGTCCATCTTACAGGATTGGTGGAGGTTTGTTTCCTATGTAGGACTGCAGCTGTCATCAAAAATTGGCAGTTTTTTTTTTTTTAAATATTATCAGTTAATCATACAGTATATGTAATGACAACCATCATCAGATGTATAAGCACACTTTTTGGCTTATCCATTTTAAAATATGGCTAACTATTAAAATAGTTCCCGTTTCTGACAACTAATCCAGGTCTGCTACAGTGGTAGTAGTCAGTTGAGGAAAGTTAAACGTGATAAATTAGAAGACAACAAATCTACTTTTCTCTTCTGAACATTATTTAAAAAAAATCCCACTTATGTATTGTTTTTAGTTTGGATAGTGTGGCTTTATCAAGTCATTTTTCTCACCATAGGAAGGCTTCACCAG
Source organism: Brachirus orientalis (assembly GCA_016785285.1). Taxonomy (NCBI): domain Eukaryota; kingdom Metazoa; phylum Chordata; class Actinopteri; order Pleuronectiformes; family Soleidae; genus Brachirus; species Brachirus orientalis. Next base: position 1,950,029 of record JAFBJR010019394.1, on the reverse strand, counting down.
AACATTTCCATTAGTGGATTAAGAGACTTTTAGCCTTGAATTTGATAGTGTGGCTAAATAGAAGGTTTACAACTAGCAGTAACAGATGAGGCTTTTAAACTAGAATATTCTAGTAGCACATGTAAGCACCTATTTCAAGGTGGTGAGCCTTCAGCACCGCAGAGGAATTTTTGGCTGCAGGAGTCAGTGTTCTACAGATAACCACTAGATAATTCTTTTTCGTGCACACACACGTGCACACTCACTAACGTATGTGTTGACCGCTGAGTGACTGGTTCACCCTCAGTCGGTCGGAAAGGCTTCTGTTTTCTGGGCTCTCCTCTTGCTGTCTGTTTAATAATTCAGCGCACCTGAGCAGAAACACATTTGCCCTATCAGCTCCGGTTTGACCAGCAGAGCGTGGAGATGGTGTTACAACCTCCCAGTCTGCCTCCCTTACTGTTACCAGCCTCCCACCACCTCACCCACTTTACTTCACACCTCTCTCTCTCCCTCCATATGTAACTGCAAATGTGCCATTTCTCCTCTTATTTCTAGAGTCCATCTTAAATTTGAATTATTTGTTTTTAAGTCTCCTGTCAGATCTTTGAGGTCATTTAACCAAACCAGGCTCAAAAATAAAGCCTTACTGGTGGTTGCCCTTAAGCTGAGGTAGAGCCTACCTTTTATGTGAGAGCTCCCCAGACCCTTGACCAATTAAAAAAAAAAAAAAAACTAAAAAAGATCCATTTCATCTGGCTGACTTTCAGTTGTGGTTGAGCAAGATACCTCAGTTTTTACTGTGGATGCATAGTCTATTTTATTTTGCCTTTTGTTAATGTTTTATTGTGGCAAATTTTTATTTATATTTTCTTTTAAGGTTTTAAGTATTTATATTGTCTGGTCAGCTGGGGTTATTTTTTTAAAATGTGCTGTGAGAATAAAATTTAATTTAAAACTGTATCGTGTAACTTTTAGAAACACAAAAATATTCGTTAAACTGTTGACGAGTAGGTTCAGACAAGATTGAGTAAGACTGTCAGCAATCCTTTGATCTGCAATTGATGTGATTCTATGGTTCTGTTTGTAGTTTGCTTTGTTGTCTCGTATAAAGGCAGGTGCCATTCCAATAAGGAACTCGCTCATTCACTCACTCATTTTCTACCGCTTTATACTCTAAGAAATGTATTATCAGCAGAGCTTTCAACATTCAGTGGATGCTGGTCCTGCTGGTGAGCATAAAAATCTTGCAAGAAGTCATTTAGAAGATGACTGGTTTTCTCAAACTAAACAGGTTGGCAGGGGGTTCTAGTGCCCGAGGGCCCGGATGTGTCCCTTCCTTTCCTCTGCAGCTATATGTCGTCTCCCCACACTGCACCCCTGACTCTTCTGCCCTCTTTCCCTTTCATTTTCTTTACCCTGCAGCTAGACAACAATATGAAGTTCCTGTCACCTTCCCGTTTAATCTACGTTTCTACAAACACTAATGTGTAATTTAAAGAATGTGCTGCCTTTGATGTCCTCAGCAGTTCAGCGGTGGAGATAAGATAAGGTAATCGGGTGTAAGAGACAGAAAGCAAAATGACAATGATATACAGTAGCAAAACACATGGTGGTTAAATAAAACATGAACTGCATCCTCTGATCCCATTACCATGAATCCATCCAGACATTTCAATGTGAATACAATAGTATTCCCTTTTATGGTGGTATGTAGAAGCCTAGGATCTACATTCCAGATCATACTCCAAACCAGTGATTTAATTATTATTCATAACTAGGGATGGGAATCGATATCAGTCAGTATCAGTTTCGGCCCGATATTGGTCAAAATCGCTGGATCGGATATTGAAAAGATAAAAAAGTAAAATCTGATATGATCAGTGATTAAAAAATCAGCAAGTTGTTTGGGCTTTTTATTTCTTCTTTTTGGGAGAACAATATTTGTTGCACAGTTGGAGAATTATGTCTTTGAAATGACTCCGCACAAATGTAATGTTGACCGCTGCATAGTTCATAAATGGTCTAAAATGACTGTATCAGACTAATATCAGTACCGCGTTTGTGATATCGGTATAAGTATTGTCCCATCCCTTTTCACAACCTTTTTCTAATTTTAACAAAATAATGTACAGTATTTGCTTAACCTTATACTGTTAAAGTATTTTATTTGGCATCACAAACACTTTTTTTTGCCGTAACTGCCCCCAACATAAAATAGCCCTAATTTAATTTTATTCTGTTGCTATTCTTTTTTAATCACACTTGCATTTATATAGATTTTAAAATGACAATATCTTAAAAATTTGTTCATTATACTTTTTTTTATTTTATTTTATTTTATTTTAGGTGAACTCTGACCTACTCTAGTTCAAAGGTCAGTGTTGTGCTCGCGACAAAACCATTGGTCGTGTAGACTAAGCTAGCGGGCGCAGCAAAGATGAGCACTGAATGCAGTTTCTTACCCCCGTAAAATGGCAGAGAAAAAGAAGGAAAACTTATCACTTTCACAACGAATGGAGGAGGAGTTCTTTTTTATGACTGTGAAAGAAAAACCTGCGTGTGTCTGGTTTGCGGGGCGACTGTGGCGACGGCAAAGCGGCACAATGTGGAGAGACACTTCACTGCGAGTTACAGAAGCTACCATGCTAACTACCCACCGGGAAGCGCACTACGGGCAGAAAAAGCCCGTGAGCTAACGGCAGCTTTGGGTAAGCAACAGTCTTTTTTCACGAGGCCGGCGAAAAAGTCACAAAAAGCAACCGAAGCCTCGTTTAGAGCTACGAGGCAATTTAAAAGTGTAACAGTTATAATTTTGTTAAAATGCCGCAGATTTGGTCATTAGTTCAAAATGTGACAAGATTTATTTAAAAATATGTAAGTTGATTATTCTTTAACATTACATAATTGATAACTTTTTGAAACATGGTGCAACATAGCTCATGGTTTGTTAAAAGGGTTTGTCAGTGGCTAGTGAAAATGGGACATTTTTCCTATGAAATGCAGTGATGTAAGTGATCATCTGAAAATTTAACAATTACTGAGATTAATAAAGTTCTGAATATTGATATCTGTTCCCCACCTTGTTGTCATTGTTGATATTATTGTGAGGGATCATTAACGTAATCAGTGTTTTTACATAGATGAGTATCATTAATTATTATTAATAATGTATAATTAAAGCCAACCTGAGCAAATTTGTTATTTCGGAAGAGCTATCAACCTGGTAGCCCTTCGTATGACTCAGTACCCATAAAGTGACCCCTGATCTTGTTGTTGTGTACTGACGTTTTCTGCGGTGATAGGGTTGATTTTCCCATGTCACTACTTTATTGACGACATCATCATTAAGTTCCCAAGAGGTTTTGCAATGCAACAACAATGTTCTTTTATGTCTACATATCCCATAAGAATTTACTTGTCAGAGAGCTTGAAAATAGATTATTTTAAGTGATTGAACAAATAGCAGGTATGTTTTTCATGCAGTACAATGTGTATTGCTTCGGTGGGCTTTAGAGCTCTGTGGATTTTGTAAACAAGGTGCATCTGGTGGATGTAGAGACAGAGAGGAAATGCTCATGTCATGTGGAAGGGTGATGGTAGGTGGTAGGGGACCAGGAGGCAGTGAATCAATGAGAGGTCCTGTTGTGTGACTGACACACCTGAGCCATTTATTTGTTCAGTGAGGTGACTACACTTCCCAGTGGGTTGGTGGGCAGCTGTTCTCTCCAAGTCCAGTGGTGCCACACTGGCCTACCTGCAGTTCTGCAGCAGTTAGTGTTCCCTCCGCTCACAGTGGCTCAATCTCCAGGGAAATCATCAAACTGCTGGCTCCCAGCCCATTAAACAGGCGTGCACTGAATGCATATGTGTTTTTTTTTTTTTTTTTGTGCATGTGTAGGTGACTATTATCTGAGCGGACTGCAATTCCTATACACACAAATGAATCGGCAATGGAATGGAATTGAATTTAAAAACCATTTGGCCTTTTTCCTCAACAAGGTCATTGATTCGATGTATGCATAAGTCAACATAAGCATCCAATAGTTCACCCGAATCTGTTGTTTTTGCTGACCAAAAATTGCTGACAAATATTACTCACTTAATTTCTAACATTATAACAGGATGTCAGGATGTTAACTTAAATATGCTGTTTGAAGTGAAAAATGCAAAGGATTTGGCCTGATAAAATTGGCTGTGAAATAAAGTTATAATTATACAGTAGCTATAGTTATGTGTTTACCTTTTTTAAACATCAAATGCCAAAAAACAAAGTCACTGAAGTTTCAGAAATGATTTTAATTAGAATCATCCATCTTGAAACAACTTGAAGAGCATTCATTCACTAGAGGGTGTTGTGTCTGCTATTGTTCACCACACTATGTAAATATGCACAGGTGTTCTCTTTGATAACTTACCTGTTATTACAAAATGGACCTCGGCCCCCTTTGTGCAGCAGCAGCAGTTTTCATCTAACAATAAAGTGCTGATGGCAGGGGAACCTTTCTGGCTGCAACATCTGACTGCTAATGTTTATTACACACCAAGTCCCTGAAGGAGCTGCCAATGGAAACAGTGTCTTTTTAATTACAGCATTGCATCTGTATATACAGAATATATAAATGTTATATCACAGAGTCATGGCATACCACTTCTCTTTCTTTCCCTCCCACACACACACACACACACACACACACACGCACACACACACACACACACACACAGAGAGAGAGAGAGAGAGAGAGAGAGAGAGAGGGGTTTGCCTTTGGCTGTACAAGACAGTAGAGTTTTGGTTCTGTTATGTGTTGCTGTGTTTTAAATTAGAGTTATTTGTCCAGACTGCGTCTAGGAAGCTTGGAGCTGCAAGCGAGCAGCTGGTGTAGGAACAGCAGCAACTGTGATTGAACATGTAGAGAGTTGGTAAACTTTTGAGAGGCCAAAATTTTGAGCATTATTTTTAGCAGTAGAATCCACCTCTGAAACTTTCCATGTGCACTTCCTGGTGTTTGAAGTCATTGTCCAACTGAATGCAGCTGCCTTTCTTTACTAGAACTGTATAGCCATTGTACTTGCCTCCATCAGCTGTGATGTAAAAAAAACATCACTCTGTGTACCTTGCAGGAATGTTGCAGGGTACATGAAACCAAAAGACTACTCCACTGAAAAACAAAGGGAGAGTCATGTGATGCTGACTGGCTTAATCTTAGACTCAATGAATGAAGCATGCTCATTTTGTGAACTGTTGGGTTTCTTTTCTCTCTGTAATATCATGAAGGTTTTGGCCTTATATGTAAGTGCCTTGAGATTATGTTGTTATTTGGCACTGTACAAATAAAATTGGGTTGAAAAATTGAATCGAATTGAAGCAGACATTTATTTATTATTAAATTACACATAAAAAGCATACCACAGCTTTAATTAATACTCAACACAAATACAACTCTTTCGATCGAAGCCCATTCATGGTTTCTGTACTCATAAAAAATGTTAAGTCCAAAATGTGCGCCTAGTAGGCAGTGATGGTACTGTATATGGGCTGTGAAAGGTCATTAGATATAAACATCTAATCATTAGATTAGATTAGACATTTTGTGTCTAAGTATAACATTTCAGTATTTGCTCTCAATGTGCTCTGAGAGTGAGCACTTTGTTAAGAAGCACATGCATTTGTTGAAAGATATTCAAGTTCAGAAGTGAAGTGAACTGATTATTAATCTGCACTGAATTATTGTATCCCATGTTCACATGAAAACAATAATATTCAGGGAAATTATGGATCCCATTCTTGTGTGTTGATCAGAGTCATTATTCAATGTATGGGTGGACCTGGCAGATTTTGGATCTCACTCTCGACACTCTTAAGTTTGGGAATAGCTGATTTAGACCTTCAGCAAGCAGATGATGAAAACTCCTCATTACCCCACATTGAAGGACACAGTCATAATCATTCTGATTTGCATAGCTTAGACAATATACGGACAGTGCAGAACATTATCATATAGTGGGGGGAGGTGACAGAGATGGACGAGATTTGCACTCCGCTGATCCATCAAGCAGCCTGTGGAGGACACAAAGTGAATCTTTGATTAAAGAGCAGTGAAGCTAAAGGTTTAGAGATTCCCTTCTGTGAAGATGAAGTGGTGAAAGAGGCAAGATTGCAGATTTCACCTCTGTGGTAGTCAAACTGTATAATCGCTCTCTCTCTCACACACACACTCAAATGATGACAAATCTGTTGTGATAAAAAACATTTACAGGAATCACTCAACTGCTAAACAATGTACAGAATATTAGATTATGAACTTTGTTCGGTTCTGATCTTTATTGCTACTTCGAGGGAAATTATATTTTTGCTGCAGCCACAAACATTACAATCATAGTATGATGATTAAAGATATTGAGAGTGGAGACTCAGCTCATGATGAAGAATACAATGAGATGTTTGTGTGATACAAGCAAAGAAACCAGATAAAACAGTGCATTAATGATGCTGGAAAACGAGCCTCTCCAAACAAATCACGTACTTTAGCATCAGACAATATTACTCATTTTATTATGTCAGCCACTTATCAGAATGATTTCATTAGCAGCCTGATTTATGAATACAGTATCTGCTTCCACTTTCCAGTAGCTTTCTTTAAAAAGTCCTCCATCTTGTGTCTTGTCCACATTGCAGCAAACATAATAGGCAGTAACTGTTGAAATAAGAAATATTTAATTTCACTGGTTTGTGAAATTATTATTTTTTTCAACAGTTTGAAAAAAATGATTGTTAATATTTAGAATTTACTGTAAATGTAGTTCTGTCTGCCTCTTTCTATGACCAAAAACTTCAGTTAATTTAATTTAGCACTTACACATTTTTAAAGTAACTGTCTAGTAATGGATGAAATACCACCTGACAAGGACCAGAGTGTATGTGTGTGTATGACACCCTGACAGCCAAAAAAGCACAAATTCTGCCAGGGTGAAATTATGAACACAACTGTACCCGATTCTTAGACACAAATTGACAAATCCTCAGATGCCGTTAACAGAATTTAAATTACATGAGGGGAGAGCCCATTTATGGTTTCAATATTCATTATAAACAACTTTATTTCAGCCTTTGAAATACTGATGATGAGAAATCCTCTTGCCTCTCTGAAGGGCAGAGTCACAGTGAGCATGTTTTATGTTTCACTCTCCTGCTGTTTTGCTCTTTTCTTCCTGCAAACTGTATATTGATGCTGGAAAATTAGCTTCTCATTTCAAAATCAGACACAATGTTATTCATTTGATGTCACAAAGTATGATTTCAAATTAAATTTTTGCTCATCGATTCCGGATCAGCTGTTACTTTACAGGTAGAATATATAATGCATCAGGTCCATTACCTTGCAGCAAATTTAATGATTACCAACTACTGATGAAGGAAAAACAGGAAGGTTCAAATTTCTCTCTGAACAACTGCACAAAACTGCAGGAGCTAATTAATTCACTCACCTGCTGTGGAATAGTATATCATACCACATCAGGTCCTCTCTTTCCATCACTGTTTTTAAATCCAATTCAAAATTTTACTTTTTAATATTAATTTCACTTATTGTGCAGTCTAATGTTATACTACTGTTTTTGTTTATTTTGCACTTCATCTCTTCTTTTGTCTTAATTGTTCTAATTTTGCCATGTCTAATCCTTTGTTTTATGTAAAGCACTTTCACTCAGCTCCTGTTGTTTTTAATGTGTTATATAAATAATCTTGACTGTACTTGTCTTACCTGGTCTCCTGCTGGGAACATGTTGGGAAACATGCTCATTTGTTACATTGCCACACTTATGCCTGTAGACAGAAGAAGAAAAAAAAACAAAACAGAAACAGCTGTGCAAACATAACAAAATCTGCCCAACAGCACCCCCAAAATGTTATTGTAAAAAAACAAAATTGAAAATCTAAACTAAGATACACAGCTACTGTCTATAACTACAGTATCCAGTATATTTTTACTGAAGTATAATTGTCGTGTCTGAGCACAAAACAAGTCATGTTAACAAAAGTCCAACTATTCCTTTAAACTGCAGCTCAGCATTAGGCTGGTATTCTCTGAGCCTCTTTTGGACCAGTAACACGTTCTTTGATGAAGCTTTCACTGTTTCTTTGTCGGATCTTTATTGATTTTTAGACACATTGGAACTGAACCCACAAAGATTAGTCTGAAATTTGAATGTACTTTCTGATAAATGAACAATTAACTTTTTTGGATCATTACGTGTAACATAAAAAAATTACAAAAAATTGTATTGGATGTTCTTCTTCTTGTCTTCCTTACCTGATGTGTATGCTGCTGTATCAAAAGAATTTCCCCTCGGGGATGAATAAAAGTACTTCGTATTCGTATTCGTATTCGTATTCGTATTCGTATCTTCACCTTAAAACACAGTATATGATAATTTTGGGGAGCAATGTAGCACTATGAGCTAAAGGTCACCTCTTTATAAAGTGACTGATCCTCTGTCCTTTTTTCCAAAGTAAGTTGCATGTGGTACAATAATTAGCTGTTTTAAAAACCATAAAATCAAAAATACAACACGTCCTGTACCCGTTACAAAGTTAAAGCTACAATTTCTACACTTTCTGTTCAACTAGGCTTCACACTGCAGAGTCATTTTAATGAGTACAGAGTAGCATTAAGAGTGTTTAAAAGTTTATTCATGGCAGTTTTCAACAGCAAACCCTATGCAAATATTGCAACAACCCCATAAAGTGAATGACGTCATTAAAAGGCGACTCATTAAATGGCCCTTGTGTATTTAAAGAGTTTTGTAAACATTTTAGGTAATGCAAGTACACCACTAAAAAAATAAAATATAAAATATTAGTCTTGTAATTTTTAGATATTTTAAGCACACAGATGCAGCAGAGCATGTTCTTCCTGTGCTGTCGATGATGTAATGATTACAGTTGAAGTCAACTCCATCACTTGGTTAAATGGGTCGTGTCTGAATGTCAGCACTGTTACCCTTCATTGGTCAAAACTGTCCTTGAGCAGAAAATTAATATTACTCATTTATGTGCAGGGTCAGTTAATGTGTCCTTCATGTTTATGACATGCCGTCAACAGGGTGCAGATACACCATGCATTGTTCACACAAATAAATAGGTTTATACACACACACCTACAGAAAAACAGCATGTCTGTTTCCAGCTACAGTATGTGTATAAATGCTTGACATATACTGTGTATAATATTTATCCTAAGATGCAACAGAGCAACAAAGGAAGGACAGTGCAGTAGCAATTTCATGTCATTACAATTTCACCGAAGTATAAATGCAAACTGGGTTTTTCAAAGTAATAATGTATTTGTGTCTACAAGTAAATCTATATGTTCTGCCTTGATACAATTGTTTTGTTCTGTTTGGTGCATTGACTGGGATTGAATCATGCAGACATTCAGTATAATTTCCTGGGTCTTCTTATAATCTGTTGGTGTTGTGCTTGTGGTATTCATTCATCCAAATCATAAAAAAAATATTGTGTGTAGACCAACTCACAGGTCATGTTGTGCATGGGAATGAATCTTATTTGTCTTTGAACTCTCCGTGTTTAAATGTTATGACAATAACTTCTCCCCTTGTCTTCATGCAGGCTCCACAGCTTGGCACTCTGATGGGCGTCTATCTGCCGTGCATCCAGAACATCTTTGGAGTGATCCTCTTCCTCAGGATGACCTGGTTGGTGGGAATCGGGGGAGTCATTGGAACCTTCATCATTGTTTTCATGTGCTGCACCACAGTAAGTGTGTTACTTACTTTTACTTCATAGAGTCTGCTCAAGCACAGTGGGGAGAGTTGTCCTTTTTTTTCTTTAAACCAGACATTTCTACATCTAAAAATGCACTGAAGAGGGACAATTGGCCACACGGTTGGTGTAGTGGTTAGCGCACTTGCCTTTGCAGCCGATCGGAACCCGGTCAGAACAAGGGCCCTTCTGCATGGAGTGTGTGCGTGGGTATTCATCAGGGTACTCTGGCTTCCTCCCACAGTCCAAAAACATGCAGTTTGTGGATTAGGCCAATTGGATACTCTAAATTGCCCGTAGGTGTGAATGTGAAAGTGAATGGTTGTCTGTCGCTATGTGGCCCTGTGATGGACTGGTGACCTGTCCAGGGTGTACCCCACCTTTCGCCCTATGTCAGCTGGAGTTAGGCAGTGAAGGATAAAGCAGTAGAAAATGAGGGACAATTGTGGAAATGATCATAGTGCCTGAGTTAAAGATACCACATGTTCACCATTATCACCTTTGACATCTATGCAATATCTGACATCTATCTGAACAGATCAATTTATCTATCGTGACAAATCACTTTGAAACTTTAGTGTGTAACTTTTAAATTTAAACTAATGTCAGTTTCAGTTAATGATTAAATCTCTCAGCTCCAAATAACTCTGTCTGTGTACATCAATATAGCACTGTTTTGTTTTCTTGTCTGCGGTGACACAGAGTGATGCATTTGACTTCACAATTTATGTAGGGAAAGTGGAAAAGCATAACAGCTATGCTATTAAAGTGAGATGGCAGCAAACTTTAGGTTGAAGAATTAACTCCAGTGCTCTAAGACACTGAAATGAATGTTGACAGTGGTCCATATTTAGAATATGGACCAAGAGATATCCTTCCAGAAAGTTCTGCAGGGTCATCTGAGATGTAGTGTTAAGAGTAGGGAGTAGTGACGCCAGTAGTGTTTTGATGACAGAAGCTCCACACTGGAGTTTCATTAATTGGCTTAATTGACTGGTGTAGGCTGTGATTTTAAAAAAATCACTTTACTGTGTTTTTTATTATTATTTTAACATTTGTAGTTTTCCTTGCTTTCTCAGATATCTATTAATCCACCTCAGCACAAAGCCAGTTTCCACATTAAGTGTTTCCCAGTCTTGTCCTTGAAGAAGCTGAGATTTAACTTTCACACAGGCCACTACAAAGACACATCGTCTTTCAGTCTGTAAATGCGGACATCAAAGTGTGTTAGGACAGTAGACTCAAGACTTAATCTAAAAATCCTTTATCCTGTTTTCCGATGCCTCATTTTTCTTTTAACTGCCTGATACATGTGATGAACCAATCTGTTTGCCATTGCAACTCCATTTGCAAATGTCATCAAAATATCCTAGATCAGTCTTTAAAAAGAAGCCAAATTAAGGATGACAGACTCTGTGATGTTCTCCTGTTCCCATGAATGTCATTACCACAGAGCTGTAGTCATAAGTTAGTATGGCTGTGTTGTTGGCCTGACACCCTGCTGCAGCCCTAACTCTCTGAATACAACAGACACTGTCCCGCAGGATCTACAGCACTGCTGTCACTGATCTGATCTGAGTGGCTGCTGCAAAGTGATTGTATTGACAGTTGATTGTCATGGAACATACAGTATAGGGTGTTTCTGTCATCATTCAATTGGGAGCCTTTTTCATTGAAATGATTTTCTGAAAGCATGACAGTGTCACATGACACCTGGAAAATGTTCAGCCTGGCATTGGGAATCCTTACATTTTGATTTTGTTTTTCAGTGTATAGTATAATGCAGCCTTGACGATATCACTGAGCAGTTTCATTTCAACTGTGAGGTCTAGAATCTGTCATGGTTGCTCAGCTTTTCTCTGGTTTGCACTGTGTCTTGTAGGGTTGTACTGTATGTTGGCATGGCCGTGTGTTTGTGCAGCCTAGATTCTCCTTTCACACTGAGCATATTTATAGAACAACCCCCTCAAATCCCAACCACTGCAAAGTTGCCTGCACATACACACATGCAATATGCTTTACAGTCATTATTTCCTTGTAACAGTGTGGAGACAGCTTTGAAAATGGATTTCACTAACTTACATTGGAATGTGCATGATTTTGAAGATGTTCTGTTTTCCAGTCTTTCAAAAGGCATTGTACTGCATGCAATGAAATGAATGTATCTCTTTTTGATTATGGTGTCTTCATTTTATAAACGAGGCTAAAGATAAGAAGAAAGCAAACTCAGTTCAATACTAAGAATTTAAAAAATGAGGAAAAGATATAGTGATTACAGCTGGTTCAGACTCAATTTGACAGCGAGCCATGCAAACACAATCACAGATCTGCGTGTGTGAATAATCATAAGTAAATGTGATTTTTTTTTTTTAAATCAATGTCTAATTCTTTACGACATAGTTGAGTCTCTCTATTCATGATTTGCTCGTTTTCATTTCTCTCTCTCTCTCTCTCTCTCTCTCTCTCTCTCTCTCTCTCTCTCTCTCTCTCTCTCTCTCTCTCTCTCTCTCTTTCTCACACACACACACACATGCACACACATTTCTTATCAGTCACACCTAGCTCATTCAAAGCCCTGGGGCAATAAGCCTGAGCATGAGCGGTGTGTGATAACCACCCCCCCTCTCCTGAGCTCCTTACATAACACATAACCACCCAACCCTCCAAGGGTTGCAAGCAACACAGTGCAGGAGTGTGTGTTGTATGTGTGTGTGCATGGATGCGCACAGAGATCCTCACCTCAGTGAAATCCACTTAAAAAAGCGAAGGAACCATGCCCACTGTAATGCTGGATTATAATACAGTGTGACTCAATGTTTTATTCCCATTATGGGATGTCACTGACTGAACACTTTTCATGAAATGCTCAGTCACAGCAACACATATGTGTACCTGTCAAACACTTGCACGCTTATTTTCTCATCATGCAACACTTTGACAGAACATTAGGAAGCCACTGAACCCTCACACATTCTGTAAATCATTATTTTATGACTCTGACACGTTATATGCCACAATGAATGCACACAACTGTCCATTTTAGAAAGGCAGCACATTAGCACAGACAGTGCTCTCAAAGCTGGTTATATTCAAACATGTGCTCTTTGTGTGGCTATTTTTAGCCCACATAATGAATGCAGGCTTGTCACCAAGATAAAATGAGGTTTAATATTCTTGATGGAAAGTCATCTGTTGTTTGGCCTTCCTCATTACTTCCAGGTCTCGAATCCAAATGCTACAAGGGGAAGGGTGGTCTGCCCTCTGCTGTGACTCATTTAAATGCTAAGGACGCTTTTCACCCTCTTTCTCTTTCACTTTCATCTCGTTCACTTGCATGATTTTGCCAACCGTTTTGCGTTTTGTTGTCTCATTATTTTCCCTCTTTCGATCCTTTCTTAGGTTTCCCCTGCCTCTCTCTCCCCCTCACTTACTTTCAGCTTACCATTTTTGTGTTGCTTTGTTATCTCTTTCCTCCTTTTTCTCTTAGCTGCATCTTCATCTCTTTAGTGCTCAGCCTCTTTCCCAAGTGTCGGACTCAAAGTACAATAACAATCACCCCCATTTCCTTCATCTGACAGTTTTGTCTCCTACAGCACACTGTCCTGTGAGACTTGAAGTGATAAACAACACACTGAAAAGAACTCTGCATTTATGAAATGAAGCATGCCAATGAAGCACACTCTCAGGGCAGCCATTCCTGTCAAAACCAATTTCTGCTTTACACCAAGGTCGACTAAAGGCCAAATCAAAGGCCAAATTTATCCTAAGCTCTGGGAAGAAACAGACTTAAAGTGTCCTTTGCAGTCAATGTCAGTGGTCAGTGGTAGCACTTCCTGTTTGGTCACGGTCATAATAGTGCAGATTTAGAAAGATGCCAGTAAAGACATGGTACTTCCCTCAGAACTGATGTTTTGTCATCATCCCTGGATGAAAAAAAGCACAATACTGAGTCAACGCTATTCTCTGCAGTGTTTTGGATTAACAGTATAATATTGCTATTACTTTATGCTGTAAACTGAGTTAACTTTGCCACTGACCTGGAGGAAAAGAGGAATAACAGAGACAAAGCAAGATCAAGGACTAGTTTAAACACTTGAGTTTCTGTCACAATTACACTGTACAGTCTTTTGATGATTCAGCCCAAAAAAAATGCCAATTCCAACTTTAAAATGAAAATCAAATATTCCTCACTTTGAAAAGCATTTGGCTTCTATAAAAGAAAATTACTCATTTTGTCACATATATACTGTAAGCTGCCTGCTGTTGTACCTCATATGGAGGAGACAGATGGCAGGCAGAATAATCTGAGGTTGTCTGCTGGCATGCTTCGAGGCCAGACAGCATGTAGGGTTGTGCCAGTTACAAGGTAAAAGCACAGACTCCAGATTTCATACGAAATAGCATGAGCATGATATCTGAGTATGATATATACATACTCAAGTTACCTGCATGTCATTGGACAGCATAACACTGCTGCAAATGAAGTGACTGGGCTTTTTAAGCTTCAATCACCTGAAGGTGAGAAAATATTAAAAACTCTGATAAGTATTCTTTAATTTTGTTTTGTAATTTGTAGCTACAGGTGGGGTGGAGAGAGAATGTTAGACAGGCCATCAAGGCCATGAAATCACCACTCACAAAATTGGAGACAGTGGCGCTGTCTAAAAGACAGGAGGCAGAGATCCAAAAGTGTAGTAAAAAAAGGCAACTGGACTTAGTTGAATTTCTTGAAGATGTTTCGCCTCTCATCCAAGCAATATAAACATCCACAGACTTATAAACTCTGTGTCCCAGACTCTCCACCAGTCAAACAGAACTGAAGAAGCGTCTTGGATGAGAGGCGAAATGTCTTCAAGAAATTCAACTAAGTCCAGTTGCCTTTTTTTTACTACACTTTTGGATACCATGACCTGGATGACTGAGAACCTTCACAGACAGGAGGCAGAGATGATTTTGCTGGTAGTGTTTTCCTGTTGGATGAAAATAAGCAAATTCAATTGACACATCAGGTTGAGTGGTTTGGAAATAAAGTAACAGAGCCAAGGTTGAGATGGTTTGTTCACGTGCAGAGGAGGCCGAGTGATTATCTTGGACAAAGGCTGTTGAAGGTGTAGCTGCCAGGCATGAGGAAGACACAAGGTAGAGGACAAGATGGATGCAGATGATGGTGAATATTACGCTGATGCTCAGTGTAGACTACTACTACACACTAGAAATAATCAGTCTCAGCATTATTCTCAGTGCAGTGCCATAAGAAAATACAAAGTCAGATTATTTATTTCTAATATAAATATGTTGTATTCCCACACAAGATGATTTTGCAGTGTTATGCTATATTAGCTTTACAAGTGTCGGTTAAAAAAAGAAGATTGAAACAGCAATAAACAGGCTAGTTGGGCATAATAATGACTGCAGTTTACTGTAGAGTCAATAAAAACTCATTAATTCATGATTTAAAGTTTAATCTTGTGTTCTGGCCTTTGCAAAGACTAAAATAAATAACTCACACAAAAACGAAACAGTCACAATCCCACAAATGAAATCATTCTTCTGTGGAAGCTTTTCAGAAGATATTTTCCACTCAGTTTCTTTTTTTAATTCAGCAGAATTACATGAAACTAAAATGTGGCTCAAAGTAATCACCTTCCATAACCCAGCCAGCCTGTCCATGTGGGCAGATATCCTTTGGTTGTTGACTTGTTGATTTGGTGCTGGTTTTTTTTTTGTTTTTTTTTTTTTTAATTGGACATTATTGACATTGATCATGAGTGCTCTTCTAGTTTGGCCATTATGTACTATCGTTACTGATATATACTGTATCTAATATACAATAACACATTAACATAATGTACAGAAGACTACAAAGAAAAGTGTAAACCACTGTCGGTCCATTGGTTTCCGGCTGTTCACTTGTGTGGTGATTCATTTATTCAGTATGCAACTCACTACCCCTGTATGACTCCTGCCAACATCAGATAAAACACTTTAACAATTACTGTCTTATCTACTCTGGTAGGAAAAGAGCTTGTGGCCTCATTAGAACGAGATTAGAGAGTGGAACAAAGAGCAGTCCTACTGACTGCAGATCATCAGTCCACCAGGCCTGCAGGTGACACTAAACACATCACAGTCTTCACAGGGACAGATGTAATGATAGCTGAACATAAGTGTCATGTCGTCCTATGGCTGTCACCTTCTGCTTTGATACATTTCACTAATTCTTATCTTGCACAAATCTAAAAAGTTACAGTGATATAAATACTGTGATTTCACTGCAGAACAGAACACCATGGTAATGGCTAATATTAAAATTATATGTCATATTTTACTTCATAATCATAAAAAGGATTTTGTTATTATTTAACAGAATTTAAGGCCAATACCAAACTAAAATGTTTTTTGAAGAAGTTTAAAATTCTAAAATAATTCTGTCAACAAATATTTACAAACTTTTTAATTGAATATATACACCAACAATTTTAAACCTTTCATGGAACCTGAAGTAGTTGCACTACTAATATCTCCTTTTTAGACGCTGTGTGCTATGAAAGGTTTAATTTTTCATGGAAAAACAAAACAAATGTGTCAGAATAAAATTTAAAAAGTGATACAATTACAGCAGTGTCATTGACAAGCGGAATAGAAAAAAAGCAGGAGCTGTTTTAGTTTTTTTACCAGCCTGCTACCTGCTTTCATCTTCTCATTTTTTTCTTTGTTTCTGTCACTTCCTTTCTAATGCAGGCAATATAAAAAGACACTTAGATATTCAGCAACTGCATTTGAAAGAATAATGAAATCTTACTGCCATCTTTGTTTTGTGATATGTATAATCCTGGCCCACACAGTCACTCTCACACAGTATCCCTCTCTCTGTCTCACATTGTTCCACACTCTGCCCTTTTTTAAATTTTCTCATCTCTTCTTCTGCTCACTACCTGCTCCTCTGCCTTCCTTTCTTTGCAGGGCAGTAACATGAGAATTGCCTGAATGTGCTCTGACAGTTGTTGACAGGCCTAATATTATTTACGAAATAGCCAGTCCTTGAATATAAACAGAGATTAATATGCATTTAAAGAGTGTTGGAAAGGGTTTTGGGACACAACAGAAAAAAATATGTAACATTAGTCTTGTCGTTTTTAGATACTGTAATCCAAATTTAACATATTATATCTTAAAAGGGTCTAGTTTGTTAAAACATGACATCTAATGCTAAGGCTAATGGTAAGACTGCAGATAGCAACCACATCTCTCCCTCACTCAAGAGAGTGCAGGGAACCACGGTTTTGGCTTTGGTTTCTGTAGAAACATGGCTTTGCAAAATGTTGGCCTCTTTAAAATAAGGCCCTTGGCTGAACTACTTTTAAAGGGTTATTCTAAGGATATGAAAACCAACAATTTTTTTTATCTTAAAGGGGTTGTACATGTATACAAACATGGTTCAGGATTTTGAATTATTTTTTGCCATTTTTGCCATGATGTAACAGAAAATGGCAGTATTAGTCGGTTTGTCCAAAACTTTTGTCTAGACTGAAATATAAACAACTATTTGATGGATTGCTTTGAAAATCTGCACTGATGTCCACAGCACTTTGTGGGATTAATGGTTATTACCCTGTTGTTGACTGAGCAATAAAAGGTCAGAAGGGCACGGAGCTTTGAAGAAATGGGATACACATGTATTTCACTCAGAAATGAAATTAATGACTAAGAGTAAAGTAGAAAACTGGACCCATTTAAAGAGGTCTTCGCTAAAGATAGCCCTCAGCCTCAGCTGTATTTCTTGGGCAGTGGTAATTGGCAAGTATGAGCATGCTAACATTATTTTTGAAAATGCAGTACATTGGTTAATGAGGTCATTCCATCTGTGGCCATGGATTTCATGGAGGGTAGGGTGTGCTGGGTCGTCCACTACCCAAAAGGTTGGTGGTTTGATCCCTGGCGTCTCCAGACTACGTGTCACCTTGTTCTTGACACTGAACCCAAAATTGTCCCTGACAGCTGTGCTGGCCTTGAGTGAATGATGCATGATAAGAAAGAAATAAAATGCTGCATAGTAGATGGGTTGTATAATTGTGAACGGGAATGTGGCTCATCATAATTGTAAATGTCCTTCGAGTGAATATTAAAATGAAAATACCATTCATTTACAATTCTCCTCATCCTCTTCTGCCTGTCTTGTCATTTAAGGCAAAAATGGAAAGTGAACCAGAATTGCAATTATAGTAAAAATATTCTGTTCTAAATGGCAATGCTAAGACACTAAGTCTTAGCATTGCCATTTAGAACAAATAAACATGCTGACTCAACGCTATACTTTTCAAAGGATTTAAGGATCAAGTTTTCATATTCATAGTGTACATGGAATCTGTAAAATATCTTCTGATTTTCTTTTTCCTTCCTCTCCCTCTCTGTTTAGACCATGCTGACTGCCATCTCTATGAGTGCCATCGCTACCAATGGAGTAGTGCCAGGTGGGTGAGCAGACACTGGCGCCACACAGCCATCGCTGTTTGAAGCTGTTCGCTTCTAAATTTTTTTTTTCACTGATTGCTTTTGGCACGTTGCACCCAGCACAGCTTGACATCACCAGAAAGCCTAAGTCTGGGATCTTGTGCACTTTAACTTGTTGTTTACAACATTATTTACACGAAATGAAGCATTGGCCATATGCCTGAAATGTAAAAATTAATGTGAGTGAATCTGTCTGACACAGTAATGTACACATAAATTTTATAATGTGACTACAGAGGTCGGATGAAAATATGCTGGTTTCTTTTACAAGCCTCTGAGCCACTGCAGTTGGTGTTTAAATCTCTCCTAAGTTCTTTGTACAGTGTACACTGTTCACTTTTTACAGTGAAAGAAAACTAAAGTATCACAATAAACTTAAAACTGTAGAAACTATAGAAACACTCCCCTATCTTTCAAGGTAAATCATAGATTTTTTTAAAAATATTCTGAATCTAGCCTGTGTTTTGTTCACCACCAAGGTGTAATACTGTATTTTCTTCCTTGAGCAATACATTCATCCCTAGAATATTCCATCTAAATCCATCCTTTACTTTTTAATTTGCTCACGGACATACACGTATAAAGGCATAACCTCCTTGATTGATATAACTAAATGCAGTCACTTATTTGTTTCCCTTGTTTAAAAACATGGCGAGTGATGCATATGGTTGCATAGACTGATCAAAGATTTAAACTGAATGTTGGAAGCATGAAAATCATATTTATAGACAAAAACACACTTTTTGATTGTTTGTGTTAATACAGTAACTGTGTGTGTGTGTGTGTGTGTGTGCACAGCTGGAGGCTCCTACTACATGATATCCCGTTCCCTGGGTCCCGAGTTTGGAGGAGCAGTGGGAATCTGTTTCTACCTGGGAACAACCTTTGCTGGAGCTATGTACATCTTGGGAGCCATCGAGCTCCTCCTGGTGAGAAACATTCTCTTTGCTCTTCTTTTAATCTACCACTTTCTCCATCTGTGTGACAGATTTATCATTTCTCAGTTTTGTTGAGACTGAATTTCTCTGCAGTTGTTTGGGGGTTTAGTAAGACCAACATACTGGATAAGCAGGACACGGATGAGCATTTAGGTACATTTCAGAATTGATGTGGACCAAAATAAGCAAATGTTTATTTTCCTGTGGCACTCTACCTCTACCTGACATTTATGATTCAAATCATCATTTTACAACTTGAAAAGCAAATGAATGTATTTAAAAGGTTTACTTTAAAAAATACACACTTTTTTTGGCCCTATTTGAAATCTTGATTAGCACTATATAAAACATGAAGCATGAAAAATTTACATTTTTGTCTGACAACAAATAAAACATGTTTTTTCATGTGATTTTTCTCATCTTTACCAGACCAAATTTCACTTTTACAAAATGGTATATTTAGATGAATATCAAATGATCAATGTTAAATGAGGACAAAAGTCCAAAAGCTTTACTTTGCCTCTGTTTCATTTTGTACAGTTTCATTTCAGATTTACAGATCACCTGTCATGGGTTTCCTTTTTTACTTTTCTTTTTTTTTTGAGAATGGAAATTAAAAGTGGAGACAGATCATTGCCCAGTGATTGGGTTCATGTAGATGTGGGTAAAGTAGAGAACTGTCAAAAGTCTACTGTGCAGCTACTTGAATTGACATCTATTTGGAGCTAATTCATCGTTTGTGCTGCTAGGCCACAGTGAGCGGAAGGGAAAATGATGGGACAGTATTGCACGGTGAGAGAAGGTTGACCACTCAAATCTCAGCTTTTCTCTCTTTGCGGTGAACCATGAAACATCATACATCACCATTTTGTCATGGTGATAACACTGTCACAAATGGTGCTCACACAAGGATGTAGGTGTGACTGTGCAGCAGTTGCTCAAAACCATAAGAGAATGTGGTCCCTTATGTTTTCATAAATATATATATAAAAAAGGTAAGGAGCCAAGATTTCAACGGAATTTCAATTGAATATGATACACAGACTTTAAAAGTTGCTATTTCTGTCACTGTTTCATCTTTAAAGCAGCATTAGTCTCATCTCCACAATATTTTGTTGCTTAGTTGCACCAGATTTTGTCTTTTTATACTTTGTCACTTGATTGTTATGTAAATCAAATTTGGCACAATACAATCAAAGAACAGGTTCTGATGTTCATCTATTCTGAAATGGCAAACTTATCTGTTGCATAATAGGTAATACTACAGTGCAGTAAAAAAAAATAATAATAAAACTGAATTAGCAAATGTGACAAAGCCACTTTTCTCCATATGGAAACTACATTAAAGTCAGCAATGCAAAGCTTCACAGTGTAAAAAAAGAGTTGCTTCTCCTCCAGATTATTTCTCTCCTCACTTTGCTTTGAAGGTATTTTTCCCCGGTATGTAAGAGTTGCTTCTCCTCCAGATTATTTCTCTCCTCACTTTGCTTTGAAGGTATTTTTCCCCGGTATGTTCCCCGGTATCGTGGATTCTGATAACTCTGTGAAATGCAGGGATCTTTCATCTCCTTCTGACTTTCTCTCCTTCACATCTACCACCTCCTCCTCTGTTTTGCATCTTTTACTTCTTCTACTGCAGCCTTTGGTACATGAAGCAATGGCTAATTATGCAAATACTACATTAGCAGGAGATCAAGACACTGGCGGAGTAACAAGCATTTTTTTTTAAACAACTCTTGTCACTTTGGTATGCTGTTACCAACATACCAGAGACTGTTGTTTTGTAGTCCTCCTTCTGTTTGCCTCTAATGGATATGCAAAGTTTGATCATGCCTAGAGGTTAATTCTGTCTTCTGGGTCAAAGCTTTCTCAGTTTCCATTGTGAAATAACAATCCCTGCAGAATTGTAAGGAGGGGATCTGAAGAAGGCTGATTTGAATATGTTTCATCCTTCCACCCAAGCTATGAACACAAACTGCTGCTGCTATTTTGGGAAGCAAGATCAGTTCACAGTGAAGCAGGAGATTTGTTTGCCTGGTGATATGCTGTTCTTAGCGTCAGTTTCTTCAACCAAATGTCCGAGCTAAGTTTGTTCCTCTAATATTCCCGTTTCACTTTGTGGTGATGAAACTGTTTGGGTAAAAACCAGTTAATTGAAGAAATTCCCATGCTTATGTAATGGGCTTGGCATGAATCATCCAAAGCTGATGGCAGGATAATTAGGGGTTTGCTATTTTAGACACTATTCTTAGATTGACCCACAATAACTGTGTAATAATGGCAGTCAATTTTACATATTGATACCCTGCTTGAGTTATTTAAATAAGCTACATTGAAATAGCACCCAGTATTATATGTGTAGCACTTTAAGCGCCAGCAGAGGCCTGTCATTGTGAGCATCACATGCCCTCACACTTCACAGAGTTGTCCTCCTCAGTCACCTCATACTTCTCTGTTTTTCTCACCTCGCTTTTATTAAATTTCTTCTTTTTTTAGCCAGTGTAAATTTGATTGAATTCAGCGGTACACACTGAGCAGAGGAGGAGGAGGTTTGTGACCTGAAATCTGCCAGTTTTATATCCCCAGACAGGCCAGGGAAAAGTGTAGATAAAGTAGATGAGTTGTACTCCATAAACCACTGCCACTAAGATATCACTGAACTACAGGGAGATTGTGTGGAACTTTGAAGAGAAATTGCAGGTGGACATTCCCTAGATACTTAATTTAAAAACAAGATAATCTCTCTTCTCCAGATCTACATAGTTCCCAAAGCAGCCATCTTTCCCTTGGAAGGACTGGAAGGTGCCGAAGCGGAGGCAGCACTGCTTAACAACATGCGGGTTTACGGAACCATCCTGTTAACCTCTATGGCCACAGTGGTGTTTGTTGGAGTAAAGTACGTCAACAAGTTGGCCCTGGTGTTTCTGGCCTGTGTCATTCTCTCCATCCTGGCTGTCTACGCTGGGGTCATCAAGACCGCCGTCGAGCCTCCCATTTTCCCGTAAGCAGTGCTACAGCCTGAACATGAAGCCTTAAAAAGTTGTGGTGTCAAAATCATGTCAGTGATTTTATATGAGCATGTGACTTCCACCTGCCTGTCACTGAAATATTGACATTAGGACACTGATGAATCAACAGCCATATTAATTTGTTTGACCAGTAACTGAAAGCTTTCTGTAGGTAGCAATGGCTATTGAGAACCAGTATTAAACTGATACTGATATGTTATTGGTCATTTCCAAAGTATTGATGAGCATGTGGACAAACTATAACAGTGACAATATTTAGGTTATGTCAATTCAAACTATGCTAGATCTACAAGTAGAAGCAGCTGTAGCTCAGGAGAAAGAGTGGGTGGTTTTCTCACCAGAATACTTGATCTTTTAGTCCTTGAACCAGATACTGAGGTCATGGCGACCGTACCAGCAGTGTTCCAATGATGTGTGAGCTGTGTATAGATTTGTTGGTCAAAAAGATATGCACCAGCGACTACAGCAATGCAATGCTACAGCAGACATTTTATGTCTTTCATTCTCCAGTGTGTGCCTCTTGGGGAATCGCACTTTGGTGTGGAAGACCTTTGATGTGTGTGCCAAAACTATTGAGACAGCAAATGGGACAGTGACTACCCAGCTGTGGCACATGTTCTGTGATTCACCTTTCCTCAATGCTACCTGCGACAAGTATTTCGCCGCCAACAATGTGACCCAGATCCAGGGCATCCCAGGAGTCACCAGTGGAATCCTGTCAGGTTGGTTCATGCAGCCGAGCTTCACAGACAATGTGTATTTTTGTTAATCTGTATGCAATCACAATGTACACAAATATTTCTTGACTTAAAATCTGTTTGTTTTTTCCATTAAAAATGAACAGGCAGCATTAGAATTAAAACTCTATAAACATTTTAATTACTTTACATTATTGTAATATATAGCATAAGGAAGTTTGTCAATTATATATTTTACTCTGATCATATATTTCTATTTTCACTTAGTTTATGTTTTATGTTTTGGGCCATGTTTTTGTCTGTTTGTGAGCAGCATGACTTGAAAAGTGAAGAACGGATTTGAATGAAATGTTCTGAATTTGTTATGGTCCAAGGAAGAAATTATTTTATTTTGGTGGTCATTCTGATTTAATTGTTTTTAAAGCAATTGTTAACCCTGGGACATAAGGGATTGTACTGACACTGTGGGAAACTGAGTGGTCTTGTTAGAGTTTAGGACTCTCTAGGTATTGTACCATAGTGTAAATAGAAACAATTGATTTGCATTCGAACATGTGTTTCCTGTAGAGTATGTGTTAAGCTATACCAGAACACCATTTTCACTGTCAAAAAATAAACTTTCATTTATTAAAAATTTCACAGTCACCATGAGACTTTTTATAGTAATGTAAAGGTAATTTTTTTTTGCTAAATGAAGATAAGACAAATGAAGGTAACACTTACAACTTATATTTAAACAAAGTCGAAGCTGTAGTCCAGACTTGTAACTTTGTTTCAATCAAGTATTTTTTTTACAGTAAACCCTTTGCTGACATATCAGATTTTTGAATCATCATTTTTGAATTGATGTTGACACTAATCAACAAAAACTACCATTCGATGGCAGAGTGAAAGTAATTCAAATGTTTTCAATTGTAAGAGAAAATACACATTTGAAGTGTTCACCCTCTTTACAAGGGCAGCGTGTGACATAACAATGTTAAATAAAATGTTAAGTGTAAAAAGTTTCATTTATGAGGACAATAGCAGTAGTTCATGTTCATGAAATTAGCAGCATGTTAACATGAAATCATTCACAATCCTCTCACTCTTTCAGAGAACCTGTTTGGGAACTACTATGAGAAGGGAGACCTGATCGCCAGGGTGAACATGCACTCAGCAGAGGACCAGGACGATCCTATCACCAACACTAACCGTTACGTATTGGCTGACATCACGAGCTTTTTCACACTGCTGGTCGGCATCTATTTCCCCTCTGTGACAGGTGAAAATTTATAGGTTTTTTTTAATAAACTTAACAAATATTGTCTATGTTTACAACAAAGTATATGTGTAGATCTAACATTATAAGGTTAAAGACAAGAGTTTCCAAAAAACGTTCCTGTTGTTGGATTGTCTGCTGCTTGATTCACAAGATTTGTTTGTTCCTATATCTGTAACCATGATATTTTTTCCTCTTGAACATGTGTTCAGGTATCATGGCGGGCTCCAACCGTTCTGGAGATCTGCGTGATGCTCAGAAGTCCATCCCCATTGGAACCATTGCAGCCATCACCACCACATCCATTGTCTGTATCCTTTCAATACTGCCCTCTGCAGGATAAAATTAATCACTGCACTGAAAAAAAATAAGTTGTTGAGTCAGTTATTTTAAGTTATTTTAAGACAATATCACTGACCTTACTTCCATAAGAGCTTGTGTTTCAAAATTTACTCGATCAGCTCAGGTAGAACATTGTGCTAATTTCTCCAAGTTCAGTTATTCGATGGATTCCACTCGACTGTGGACTAACAACTAACTTTCACTTCTAAACATACTCCTTCAGTTCCACTCCAATTGTAGTTTTGCACTCAGCACTGGCTTAGTTTCAGTAGGACTTGAGGTGATCATGCAGTGTGGTGTTTTTCCTCCTGCTGTAACAAAAACACTCTGATTGGACCCCATGGAGCACCATAATTAAAGGGCACCATTTTAAAGCATGAGAGCAGGAGATCATGCTGAGAGACACCATAACTGCTACAATACCAGTTTGATTTTGATTAGAGGTAATATTTGTTTGAATGGTGCAAATAATCATGATGGTACAGTATGTCTCCTGAATCGGTTTTAAATGAAGCTGTTGAGCCTTCTATCATGCTCATATTTCATATAGTTTTTACTCTATATGGTTTTATGTGATCTTATACCACAAATTAAGATTTACTGTGTCAAAAGGTTATAAATGATATTTTTTATATGCTAAGTTGTCCTACCAAACATTATTAGGATACTATGTATGAGCTGCAACATACTGTACGAGGCAGATGCCTCCACTTCTGAAGCAGCCACATTGTGAATGTCTTTGTATCTCTCAGTAATCTCCTTGAGGTCTAAACAAATTTGATTAAGACATCTAATCACATTATTGGTCTGCCCGTGCAATCACAAGTTAATAAAGCAAAAGGATATTAGTTGCAATGTCACTGATCTCTGAGATATTATCCTGAAGAAAATCGATCCATGTTTCTCCCCAGCAAATTAAGTTAATTCGTTTTAAAAAATCATTGAGTGCAGAGGCTTATAATTTTGTAATCAACTCCTGTTAATCACTTACTGGATCATGGATGAGCAGGTTAAATGAATGTTGGGTATCCACTGTTTTAAAAAAAAACATGCATCCCCTGTCTGTGTGACATTATTTTCCTGATCCATAACTGTGTAGACATGTCCAGCGTGATTCTGTTTGGTGCCTGCATCGAGGGTGTGGTCCTCAGAGACAAGTAAGTTCATTCTGATTATGTAATTGTTTTCTTAATAGTGATACAATAAAAAGCTAGACTTCAGGGTGATGAAATCAACCTTCTCCATCTCTTTTAGGTTTGGGGAGGGGGTGCACGGGAACCTGGTGATTGGCACATTAGCTTGGCCGTCACCCTGGGTGATTGTGATTGGGTCCTTTTTCTCCACCTGCGGGGCTGGACTGCAGAGTCTGACTGGAGCTCCCCGTCTCCTGCAGGCCATTGCCAAGGATGGCATTGTGCCCGCCCTTCGGGTCAGTCTATCTGCTGATTTACATACCATATACAGGATATTCCCTTCAATTTCCCTATTTCCCTTTAGTCAGAGATATTTAAATAGTAGTGGTGTTGCTATTTTTTCATCCTGCAGATCTTTGGTCATGGGAAGGCCAATGGAGAACCCACATGGTCCCTCCTGCTAACAGCTTGTATCTGCGAGAGTGGCATCCTCATTGCCTCCCTGGATTCAGTGGCTCCAATCCTCTCCATGTGAGAAATCCAATTTACTGCCATTTTTAAGAACAAACAGTGGGAGATTTAAGAGCAGCCAATCCCCTGCTCCTTCATAAATCATGCAAGTGGCAAAAATTATAGGCTCAGGATTTAGAACAAACCTTTCTGCTGAGGTAAAACATGTAAATGCCAAGAAATGTGACAAATACTGAGAAAACAAGAAATCTGCAACTGTGTTATTTATTTCAGTTCATTTTTCATTTCATCTTGTAGCAATTACCAAAACAAGAAAGCTTGACAATAAAGCTTTCTTTTATAATAGTCCTTGGACTGCATTTCGTGAAACCACCTAATTATTTTACAGTAATGTTTCCCTTCTTATATTTGTGTCCTCTAGGTTTTTTCTCATGTGCTACATGTTTGTGAACCTTGCCTGTGCCCTGCAGACACTGCTGAGGACTCCAAACTGGAGACCTCGCTTCAAGTTTTACCACTGGTCAGTTCAGCAGCTACTCAAAGAAAGAAAAAGTGGCTTTTCTGGTTTTTATAACAATTATCAGACCCCTGGTCTGTCTCTCACTTCCTGTCTCACTTTCACAGGACTCTGTCCTTCCTAGGAATGAGCTTGTGTCTCACTCTCATGTTCCTCTGCTCCTGGTACTATGCCATTGTTGCCATGGCAATTGCCGGCTCTATCTACAAGTATATTGAGTTTGCAGGGTGAGTGGAGTGTAACCTCATGAAAGATTGGATTCACTGGATGCCTTTCAACTTAGCTGGCCAATATAGGCATTCTTTATTTTAAAAATGTAATGTATCGAAACCTGCACTGTTCATCATTTTTGTTTTGGAGGTTTGAATGGAAGATTAATGTTTCGGGTCATGTGAAACCTTAGGACACATGTACATACTCTGTTACCTAAAACATCTTAGTAATTTTACCAATAGTAATATTTTTGTGCTTTTATAGTTGTTTTCTTTTCATAATCTTTTATAGAAAGCATCTAGGTGTCTTTCAATATTTTAGGTACCTTTTTTAGTTTAATCACATATTTATTGAAAATGCATTCAAATAAAAAAATGTTTATAGAGAGAACAGATGTTCAATTGATTATCTTTGTTAGATAGTCACGCACATAAAACCTAAGTTAGTTAAGCCTGTAACAAGCATTACATTGCCCTACACCCTACACAGCATTTATCATGGTGGTGTAAGTTTATATATATATATTTTCTGTTTGTTTTTTTTTTCAAACTTTATTTATTGCTTTTTTAGTAATAGACAAACATAGAACAAATTACATTAAAAAAAACATACATTATATACAACTCATGGGCACAGTCAACACAGATACATACAATAATAATAATAACAACAATAATTATTATTGTTGTTGTTTTGGGAAACAGAGCTCTGTATAAGTTTAAATGATCAAAGAGAGAGTCTATATCAGAGTCCAGGGAAAATTGAAAGGAGACAAAAAAGCCATCTATAAAGAGGATTTTATGCCCCTATTCTGCCACTGCATAAACGCACTCTTCCCTAGCGGGGGAGCAAACATATGCATTTTTTGCATAAATTAGGGATTTCAGTGAGAGCCTATGCTAACCAAAGTGCATGTCACATTAAATGTATGGAATTTTGCAGGGTTAGAAGAACTTTCAGGTTCTGCTACTGGTCCAAAAATCATTCAGTATTTAGATCACACTGGATGTGAACATAAACCTGAGTAGCACAAGATTCATGCACCATATTTACTATGATTCCCTGCACCGAGTGACATTATGTTAACCTGACATTCACCAGTGATGGCTGATCCTTATTAACAGTGCATTAAATCTAACTTTGAAGCTGTAAAGCTGCGGTTCATGTTTTCATGACAAACACTAATTGAGTTGTCTGTCTGTCAGTGCGGAGAAAGAGTGGGGTGATGGGATACGAGGTCTGTCTCTGAGTGCTGCACGTTACGCACTCATGCGGCTGGAGGAAGGTCCACCACACACCAAGAACTGGAGGTAGGATTCAAAAAGTCATTGTTCAGACATTCATGATTCTCCTCATCTAAGCTTTAAAAATACATAATGTGTTTGAGAATTCAGTATAACATATCACCTGCTCATGCTATTCTTTTCTGTCTCTCCTCTCCAACTAGGATTTTACTTAGCCATTTCTTTCTTAACACCTTTATCTGGCTCTTCACTCTTTTCTACCATGTTTGTCTCACTTCTTTTTTTCTGCCCTGTATTTTCATGCCCCCCCCCATTTACAGGCCTCAGCTGCTGGTGCTGGTCAGTACAGATGCTGAACAAAATGTGGAGCAGCCTCGTCTGCTCTCTCTGACCAATCAGCTGAAGGCAGGAAAGGGTCTAACTATTGTTGGCACAGCTTTGGAAGGCACTTACCTGGAGAACGCTGACCAGGCCCAGCGTGCAGAGCAAGTAGGTAGCCTTTAATTATCAGTGACAAATTTGTTTTCATATGATGAGATTTCCTACAGGAAAACTTTGTGATTTAGGTTGAAGTTTTGGAAATAATAAGTTATCTGAGTTATATACATGAGACATGCAAATGCCATAAATGATATCTTTCCTCTTCGTCCAACTACTGTTCATTTATTCACTGGTATCACATGTGTTCATATAGATGGTATTAAACAAGGCTTATTTGAGTCAAAATTGAGACATGGTCTCTCTCTGTCCTATCCTTCCAGGCACTGCGTAAACTGATGGAAACTGAGAAGGTGAAGGGTTTCTGTCAGGTGACTGTGTCTTCAAATCTACGTGATGCTACATCCCATCTACTCCAGGCCAGTGGACTGGGAGGCTTGAAACATAACGCTGTGCTGGTTTCCTGGCCCCGCAACTGGAAGCAGGGGGACGAGCACCAGACCTGGAGGAACTTTGTTGGTGGGTCACTGGAAAAAGACTAGACTAGTGATTTTATTTTCAAAGACACTTCTCTGAGGAAAAAAAAATACAGTTTTAAAGCTCTTTAATGTCAAGTATCTTTGTTCCTGAAGCTTATCAGCATGAGAAAACCCTTGCCAGCTACAGTGCTGAGTCACTCATTTTGCTATTTAACCTCTCTGTTGAGGCAAATGTTGAAAGAATATCCTCCTAATAACACATTGCCATGTTTTAAAAAAGAAGAATATATTTAAACAGACGAGGATTTGCTGACGCACATCAGAGTTTCTCATCAGTAAAAAAATTTAGAATATGGTGACTCAGATGCAGAGAAACATGAATTCAGCCTAATCAACCACACCCATCGGCAACATAAAGAAAATATTATGAAGAGTAGTGCATTAAATGCTCTTCTTCTCCCGGCACGTCTGTCTGTCTGTCACAGAGCTGGTCAGAGAAACCACAGCTGCTCACCTGGCTCTGCTCGTCCCAAAGAATATCTCAGCTTTCCCGTCCAATGGTGAACGATTTACTGAGGGCCATATTGATGTATGGTGGATCGTCCATGATGGAGGCATGCTGATGCTCCTGCCCTTCCTCCTCCGCCAACACAAGGTACAGTGTAATAGTTGATACTAAAAAAAAACAGAAGGTTTGTTGACTGCTACCACAAAACTAAATGGCAAACTGGCAAAGAAACGGCTCTACAAAGAGACAGTCACACTACATAAAATGAAGTTCACAAATATTTTAATTTAAAAACTGACATGTTAGAAATTATGTTCTTATTGCTCAGGTTTGGAGGAAGTGCAAGATGCGTATCTTCACTGTGGCCCAGCTGGACGACAACAGCATTCAAATGAAAAAGGACCTGACCCTGTTCCTCTATCACCTCCGTATTGATGCTATGGTAGAAGTTGTGGAAATGGTGAGTTTTCTTAAAACTTGACTGAAATTAAAAGGAAGTATAAATGTATACAACACTACATCTGTATGCACTTGGTTACATAATTAGAAACATGAGGCATCTGCCTCTGGCTCGTCCACTTGCTCCAGCAAATATGATAAGCATTGTTCATAGGCACAGAGTTAATGTAGACGCATGACTGACCTGACAACTGGGCCACTGAAGCCTGCTGATAGGCAGTAACTATACTATGAAGTACAGTCTGTGCTAAGCCATCAGAATAATTTCAATAACGTGCTTGTCAGGGTTTTTTAAAAATGTCCCACAGTGCATTTTAAGTGCAGAGAAATTTGCAATATTATGTTACAATATTATGTACCAAACATAAAAAATCTGCATTTCAACATGCAAACCCACACAGTGTCCAGGTGTGCACAAGTGAGGAAATCTTTCCTCTCTTTTATGGCTTTATCACTTGTCACTTTTAAAGTATGTTACATTCTATTTTCAAGATCTAGACAGCATAGAAGTGACACACCAGGACACACTGCAGACTTCAGTCAGGTTACATTTGACAAGCATTTCATCAACAATAACAGAAAACTGTTTCACACGGATCAACCAACCAAAACTGCAATGGTTGGTAGGAAGGTTTCCAAGGTCAAAAATAAGAGGAAAATAATGCCTAAATAATCTATTAAAAATATATATATTTCTACATTTTTTTTCTTGCCACACAAGAGGAGAAAAGGGGATATTCAACACTACACTAATACATTAATGGCTGGAGAGGTTTTATTGCATCTCCACTGATTACCTGATGCAGGAGCTGCCATTTCTGGTGCTTGGAATCTATTTAGCTGGTCTGAAAAAGAGGGAGAGAAAGTAATAGTTTTTCTAACACAAAGATCATGATGTAACAAAGAACAGCATGAAAGTCTCAGAACAAATACCACCCCAACTGACTTCTTCTAAAAATAGAAATTGTGTTTGATATTTCATTAGATATAAAATATAATTGGGGAAAAACACACAAAATAATAGAAGTGGCTGTTTTGTTCTTTCATTGCAGCATGACGGCGACATCTCGGCCTACACTTATGAGAAGACACTGGTGATGGAACAGCGGTCGCAGATGCTCAAACAAATCAACTTGACCAAGAATGAGCGGGAGCGAGAAGTAAGAGAGTTTATGTGAGAGTTTGGTTCTTTTGAAATACACTCGTTAACTTCGGAGGACTTGACGTGGCAACTTGGCATGATTTGACCTAACATGACATATAAGCCCCTCTGGACAAAAGATAAATCGGAGCAGTGGCTCTGCACGTCTACCCCCTGTTGACTACAGACTGTTTTGCTTTTGTTACCAGCAGCATGATTTTGTTTTGATAGATAGATAGATAGTCGAAAATGAAAAATATTGATCTCGGTGTAAATTCCTTGTAGAATTGTTGGTTTGCCAAGTCCTCTAGATCAATTAAATTTCATTGTGCTATGAAATTATCCTCATTTTTTGCTTTTTTACTTGAGAGGATGAATTGTTGCAGTGATTTACAGCAGATGAAAAGCAAAATATCAAAGCTCATGTCACTTCTTGTTTTCTGTCTCTCTCTCCTCCTCCTCAGATCCAGAGCATCACTGATTCATCCCGTGGGTCTATCCGCCGTAAAAACCCAGCTGCTGTGACCACCCAGCTGAGTGTGACCGAGGATCCACCAGCAGCCAGCAAGGAGGAGAAGCCTGAGGAAGAGGTATGATCACAAAGACAAATAGATAATTTAACGCATGATGGACAAGATTGAACAGGTACCAGTACAAGTTTTGTTTTTTGTTTTTTTGGGTTTTTTTTTTTTGACAATTTTAAAAAGGAGAATTGACACGTTATCAATATAAAATATTGAGACAAACAAGGTCTTTACTAAATGTAAGTAGGAAGGAACAGTGTGCAAAAGTCTCAGGGCCCAGCTTTAAGTGTTTTTATGTCAAATTCTTTGATCGCTGGCATTCTGACTGAAATGATGTGACTGGATGTTGTTTGTATATATTATAATGCTGTCAATGAGTTAAACTTATATACTGTGATGTCTTGATTAAACCTGGTGCAATAAACCTTTTTCACAGCAGATATTTGTCTGTGAAATAGTGGGACAAACAAAGGTTTTATGAATAACATTAATTAGGAGAGATGGAGACTGTGCAGAGGATTAGTAAGGAGGAAGTGAGGACGGCTATAAAGAGGGTGAAGAGTGGAAAGGAAGTTGTTCCAGATGAAATATCTGCAGAGTCATGGAGATGTTTAGGGGAGAGAGAGGTGAACATCTTGTTCAGATTGTTTAACACAATCTTGGAGAGTGAGAAAATACCTGAGGGATAGAGAAGGAGTGTAGTCCTGGAGATTTTCAAGAACAAGGGTGAAGTGCAGGACTGTAGTACTTATCGGGCTATTAAGTTGATCGGCCACCTCATGAAGATATGGGAAGGAGTTGGAAAGGAAGAAGTGATGATCATTGAGCAGCAATATTGGTTAATGCAGAGAAAGTGTACCACAGATGCAATGTTTGCTTTGAGATGTATAGTCAGGCGCTGGGTCTTTGTGGATCTAGAGAAAGCTGATGATCAGGAGCCAAGAGAGGAACTGAGGTGCTGTATGAGGAAGTAAGGAGTGGCAGAGAAGTATGTGAGGGTGGTGCAGGACATGTCTGAGGACAGTGAGACAGTGGTGAGGTGTGCAGAAGCAGTTCCTTTCAAAACTGCATACATATTTTGTGGATTTCTGGATTTGTGCCAATGAAGAGAGAAATAGTGATACTGTTTGCTAAACCAACAAATCTAATGGTGGCCTAAGACTTTTGTGCAGCACTTTATACTGACAAAATACTGATATAGTGATTGAAATATAGTTTTTGTTTGTGAAATATAGATGAATATAGAAATATAGATAGTATCATGTCTGCCCAGTGAAAAGATGCTATTAAGCCAACTATAGTATTGAAGCAAATGCAAACAGGAAACTTGGCTATAGCCTTAGGTTAAAAAAGAGTGCCAAGGTAATTATTTTTTTAATACACTTCATCTGGTTAAGCAAGAAAGCCAATGAAATATTTGTTAGACTTTTAATTCAACTTATACTTTCAGCCCAGGCTAAGTTAATTAAACAATGAATATAAATGATACATTTACTGTATATTTGATATGAGATACTATAATAAATGATAAGTTCAAGAACAGTTGGACTTTTTTTCTGGTATTTTCTATTTTAATCATTTAACAGAGATTCATCAGTGTAGAGATTCAGACTCTACACTGTTGTGACAGCTCTTGTTTCTGACAACAAAAAAAGAAGAAAACATCCAAAGTGTGTTAAATTGCTTCTCTTTCCTCTTCCTCTCTGTGACTTAACCTGCATTACCACCTGAACTGTGACTCTTTCAACCTTCCATGTAATGTACATGTAAATCCACACCCGTCGTGTTTTCCTCTCGTCTCATAGTCAAAGTCGGCCTCTCCCCCTGTGTCCTCCCCTGCTCAGGTCCAGCTCATCCATGACAACACCACCCCAGCCACCCCAGTGACCCCCACAGAGGGGGCTCAGACCCCTGGGGAGCAGGTCCAGATGACTTGGACTGAGAAGTGTGACGGCGAGCCTGCCAAACCACCCGGCACAGCCACACCAGAGGGAATCAAAGACATCTTCAACATGAAGCCGTGAGTGATGCTCAGCATTCAGCTTTACCTGTTGTGAATGTGAATTGTCTTTTAGCTCTAAACGTAAAGAGCCTGGTGTTTCTTTTCCTCTGTAACAAAGTCAGCCTTAACGCTGTCAAAGGTTTTAGGATTGTTTGTAGAAGTTGGATCTTATAGCTTATTTATGTGTTTCTCTTCTTGCCACGCTGCAGTGAGTGGGAGAACCTGTAAGTATTGAAGTTTGTCCAAACCTGATTTGGTCCATTCATATCCCATACTGACCAAGTTAAACTAGGACCACATGAGTACATGAGGATGGCATACCTGTGTGTGAATGAGCATCGGTCACCTTGAACAGCCTGGCATCACAAAACGCTGCATCCCATGCTTTAAAATATATCCTGTCGAACCCCTCGGTCACTGTGTGAATCAGCTCCAGCTCCAGCTTTACCGTTTCCTTTGCTTTGTTTTCACTCAGGAACCAGTCCAATGTGCGACGTATGCACACAGCACTTCGGCTGAATGAAGTCATCATCAAGAAGTCCTCAGAGGCCAAGCTTGTGCTGCTCAACATGCCTGGGCCACCTAAGAACCGGACAGGTGACGAGAACTGTATCCTTCAAAAAACAAGGAGAGGAGTCACTAGAGACAGTGCCACCATGGTTTTAAAATGCTGCCGAGATGACCCAGTTCATACATGTAAAACAAGCTTTAGTTTAAAAAGATCCAATGGTACAGATTAACTGACTAATGTAGGGACAAATATGGTCAACAGAGTTGACATTTTAGTGGGGCTGTACTGATACAATCATCTTCAGTTATTTGGTCCTTAAATGGCTTATATACTGTGTAAGATATGCAAACTAGAGTTTGAAACAGTAAGTACAATCTAAATGAAAAATATTGGAGATCATTGTCCCTCCTCCCCAGAGACTCAAGGTGAGAGAGAATGGTTGTCTGTCTCTGAATCTCTTTTTAACTGACTTGGTTTAAGTGATAAAAATAGCTCTCTGATTTATTTTTTTTTTTTTTAACCAAAAGATGTGTAGCCAGTCAGCAACGGACACAAAAAGGGATTATGATTTTTAAGCAGACAGACAACACATTTTTTTTAATAACATTAGCTGATAATTAGCTTTTTATTAGTTTCTATTAATTTTATTATCTCACATGATAATTTGTATTTAATTGAATTTAAATACAAAAAAAACAATACAATAAATACAAATTCTGTTCTTTTTAAAAATAAGAAAATGTAATTGATTAATGTTGGAAACTATTCATGTGTTATGTTCCTGTGTAGCAGGACTCTCTGCTCTCATCAACCTTGTTTCAGCAGAAACAGCCTTGATAAAAATACATTACACTGCCTGACCATTCGAGCAGCGAGAGTCAAACTTTCCCTTCAGAAACACTATAAATGAGAGTAAAAGCAGGAGTTACATTCATCAGCTGGTAAAACATGGTAAATGATAATGTTGGTCTGTGTCCGATTTTGCAGCTGAGAAAAAAAATGTAATCTTCTGCAAATGTCATTTACTGGAAACACACTTTTCTTTGCTTAAAAAATGGAAACAGTAAAAACTGAGAGAGAGACAAAAAGAGACAGAACATTTTATAATTAAAAATGATCAAGAGGCAGGTTAGTATCCAAACTGAATGACACCAAGACAAGTTATTAGTTAATTTAATAATCCTTCCACAATAATAAGCTGTAAGGAGTTTTGACCACAGGGAGGCAGCAGAAACTTAACAGTTGTCCACAGTATATACTCATTAAACTTACCTGGAATATTTTTAAATCTTGACTGAAAACATAAAAGAAATGACTTTCTTTTATGTTTTCTCTCTCCTAAAGTTTCTACCTGTTGCAGCCAAATGGCTATAAAAATACTAGTACTGAATAAAACAGCAGCAAGAAATCATACAATGAACTGTAAGAACCTATTAAATAACATTTTTACTCAGTATTATAACAAGCAGATTCTGGACCTGCTCTTTAATATAGGATAATAATAGTAATATTTAATGCAATATAAATAAATAAAACTGTTTTGACGTGCTGAAGTTCAAGATAACTGATTTTCTCTCACCTACAAGTGTCATATGATCCATTGGCTGCTTTATTAGTTTATTATAATGTGAACCCAGTGTCATTTGCATACAATCACTGGCCACTTCTTCAGGTTTTATGTGAACCTGCTGCTGTAGCCCGTCGAGGTTTGATGTGCGCGCAGAGATGGTCTCATGATTACCTTGATTGTAATAAGTGGGTTATTCCCGAGTCCCTGCTTGTTTTTTTTTTTTTGTTTTTTTTAATCCTTTTAATCCAGTTTGTTCAACAAGACATTACTCTATAGATGGGTGTACATGAAAATTAGATCAGCAGTTTCTAAAAATACTCTTTAACTCAACTTAAACCACCTTTATTCCTCTCTCTGATGCTCAGTTTGAACTTGAGCAGGTCGCCTTAGCCACGTCCACAAGCCTAAATGCACTAGTATTTGTGTTAATGAGTATTTGAACAGATGCACCTGGCTGCTGTGTGTATGTGTATGAATTACAGTTGCTTTCTATAGTTTCTTTAACCCCTCTCTCTCAGACATGGAGTTCCTCGAGGTCCTCACTGAAGGTCTCAACCGGGTTCTCCTGGTCCGCGGAGGCGGCCGTGAGGTTATTACAATCTACTCCTGAAAGAGCAGCTCCTTCCCTGCTGCCTTCCCTCCACCCTTCCCTCAGTCCTGCTCCTGCTCCTGCGCTCCTCCTCTTTTATCAACGCTGCTTCATCATCATGACGCTCCTTCCCTGGTAATTCTGTATGATAATCCTCTCTCACCCGACCGATAGCTCAGCCCAGCTTCAGCACCTCTCCCCAGCAGACCAATGAGCAGAAACATGCTCTTCAACTAAACCCTTCATTTTACTCATATGAGCTACTGTGTCTGTTTTAGGCTCTGGACTAATTTAGATGCTGTCTAGATTTGTTCTTAGACACCTTTCCCCCTTGGTAATATGTAATCTACTGTAGTAACTCGCACTCAGGCAGAGGAGGAGGTGGCGTGAGTTGTTGGCTGAGGTGTGAGTGCATCTGCATGTGTGTCTGTCTTTGTTTTAACCTCTGAAAACGATTCTTCTTCCTTTTTTTGTTTTTCAAAAAACAAACTGTGGCATAGAGGTTGTTAAAGAAGGAGAGCTGAAAGCGGAAATGAGCTTGATGTAGGTTTTATTTGCTCAGTCCTTGCGTGGGGATTATCCTTTAAGGCAACAGACTCTGCTACCTGCAGTCAGGACCACCAGCTAGAAGAAAAAGAAGAATATAGTTTTCAGCTTTTCAGCTTGAACTGTAAAATCCACATTGGTAATCAAAGACTGAAAAGGCACGTGGATCAAACCTGTGGTATTATCGTTAACTTGCTCACTCCTTAGCATGAAATCCTTATAACTGTGTGTGTGTTTTTAACTCCACTTGTTTTGTCTTTCTACTCACACTCAGATTATTTCACCTCTTAGTGGCTGTTCCTCAGTAATGGCCACTGTTAGTGCCAAAAAAAAAGGCTCGCTTAGTCTGTAGAGATTAACACGTAATTAAACTGTGAATAATGCATTTCCTAGCAGAAGGCTGGTGTGATAGTGGAGTGGAGAGAGTGTATAACATCTCCCCCCGAAAAAACCACACACCCACCCCGAGGAGATCACCATTGCCAGCACCCTTTTGAACCTCGTGTGGGTCACTATAAATAATGTATAAGCTCTGTTGTTTAGTATGAGTGCGACATACGAAAAAGCTTCAAGTGGAGAGGAAGAAGTGTCCCTCCCCCGACAGGGAGCGGCTTAAAAAGAAAAGAAAAAAAAAACACACTTGTTTTTAACATTTATTTATTTATATATTTGTACATTGGCTTTATTTATTGGTTGGCATTGGCACCGGTCGTCATGGCAACCGTCACCATACCAAGCACTGCACCTGCACTGTCTGCCACTGTACAAACAAGTGAAACTTTGATGATGTCATCAAGATCACTGCTAAATGTTATTTTTCCATCGAGAGAGCAAATCTGTACTTAGGTTTATAGCTATATTACACATGTTGATAATATATCGTTTTAATTGTCACTCAAAGGTACTATATCGCTGTTTTGCCAAATTTCAGTGTGTTAAATGTGCCATATCAAAGTATTTTTCAAAGAGACATAGTGAACAACATTCTATTGATGAAATCAGTGGGAACCAGGTGTGATGGGACAAACAAATAAAAAGACTAAAGTGAGGCGTCGGAGTGAAACTAGCACAGCAATAAAGCTGAAGCAGCTCGACTCATGTTTTGTAGGG
Organism: Brachirus orientalis; assembly: GCA_016785285.1. Classification (NCBI taxonomy): domain Eukaryota; kingdom Metazoa; phylum Chordata; class Actinopteri; order Pleuronectiformes; family Soleidae; genus Brachirus; species Brachirus orientalis. The sequence continues at coordinate 1,912,035 of JAFBJR010019394.1, read as the reverse complement.
TCTAGTCTAAATAAAGAGAGGACAGTGGCTCCTGTAGCTAGGAAACTCGCTTTGTCCACAAGACTGAACTCTATGCAGTAGAATCTTAAGTGAGACTTTTTTATCCTAGAGATCGGCTGAGGTTTGAGCCACACACACACACACACGTACGTCACAGACTTTTGTTCACAGACTGAACAAATCATGTTCAGGTTTAAAAGAACAAAAGAAAGAAAAAAGAAGGAACGTGCAATAGTGGAAATCCGGACTCATGTGATCATGTTATTTATTTTTTTACACATATATTTTGTATATGTAGATTTCGTATGTCTTATAAACTCCAGAACCATCTCACTCTGACCAAGGACAGCTGTCACTTTACTTTAAATCATTTCTTTTCTTATAGAAACTGTTGTTGGTCATTTGCACTTGTAGTAGAAATATAAATATAAACAAATACTTATATTATAATACAGTATATATATATATACACTATATATATATATATATATATATATATGGTAAAGCAAATTAGTTTCTAGAACTATTTAAAAACAGTATTCAATGTTTTCAGTGTTGCTTGAATGTCAGATTGTATGTTGTGAATGCTGCTAGTATCTATAGATTTATTTGTACTGTAAATAGAGATGACTAAAGCGACAGTGAAAAGGGTATAAACATACATATCAGCGATGGTGGTTGTACCTGTAAACATCTGGACAGGGTTTCTGTGTTATTTAAAAACCATAGTGAAAACTAAAGTACTAAAGCCGAGGGCAAACTCCTCACCCTTTTATTCCCTTTTACAGAAGAAGTCCTCTCTAGCTCCTCATCTTTAATCCCATCAGTAAGGTGAACCAATTTTGAGGTGACAGGTGATTCATTCACCTGAGGAAAATGCCAAAATATTTTTTTTCCAATATGAACATTTCTGGTTTATCTGCATAAATTTGCTGTTTGGAAAGTTTTTTAACACACCCACCTTTGATACCTGTGACACCTAAGAAGCAGCCACTCCTCATTTTCTAAGAATTGGTGCCACAAAGTCACAAAGATTTTCTTTGTGAAGCTCACTGGCTTCACTCCTACACAGAGGTTGTGTGATGCTTTTAGGTGTTTGAAGAACATGGCTGTTTTGGGATCATCTCCACAACATTGCCTGCATCAACTGAGCCTTTTAAATTTATTTAAAAAAAAAAAATAATAATAATAATTATCATGTTTATTGGAGATGATTATTGGAGATGAATTTATTTATTGAATTATAAATGTTTTATAATTGCTGTTTGCATGGTACTATGTGGCAGTATTTGTTTTTGTGGATTCTATAGTGACGACTTTAAAGTTCAAGGTGCAGCGCGGGGGAACGTTCTCATTGGCTTACATGTTTCGAGAACTCAGGAGTGTTTGTCACAGGGCACGACCTTGATTAAAAAAAAAAGTCTTTTGCAAAAAAATAACAAAAAGTATGAGTTCACTATATTGTTACTTGTTCTATTTCAATCTTGCTCAAGTAGTCTTACGTAATGTAACAGAGGATTTTGAGTTTGCGGATGAATGGGCCACAGGACCGGTCATTTCACCTTTAGATATGTGTCACCTGAGTCAGAGACACTGTAACCTGCTCGTGTTGTCTTTCGTTGTGCACTGTTCTACCACTGTGGACAAAGTCTTAGAGTTTTGTAAGATGACGTGCAATATTGTTGTCACTCTGTTATCTTTTCATTTCGTCGCAGCTTTTTTTTATGCTCACAAACAAGTGGAGGTGTCAGCAGTCACTCATTTCATCAGGACGTTTGTCATCGGGTTTAACAGAAAGTGTTCCGTTCAAAAATGTGGCTGAGACAGCAAAGCACTTTACCATGAGGGGGCGCTCTGTGGCGGCATCCGTGTACAGGCTGAAGGGGGAGGCTGTTCTATACTTGCTCTCCCACAGTGATCTCTGGTGGCACATGAGTGTATTACAGCCAGCTGTAGAGAGTGTAAAATATGTCTAAATCCCATCGTGTGCTGCAGTTTTTGATCAGCGGTGTCCCAGAGACGCACCCACCAGTTTTTTTTTTGTTTTTTTTTTCATCCTTGAGCATTTTCTTTACATTTGCGCATGCATCACATTATTTTCTTTTCTCTTGCCAAACCTCTTTAAAAGAATAATAGTAACTGTTAAATTTATAGTGCTTGTCACTCAATCTGTGAGGTGAGCGTTCCCGGGAATCCCCACATCCCCACCGTCTGCCCCTGGTTGCCCTGGCCTCCCCATCCCAGCCACTAAATCCACCCCAGCTCTGTATTTTAAATGTGACTGCAGTATAATTATAAAAAAGAAAAATGATCAAAGAACATAAAACCTGCGCTTCCAAACCTGGCACTGGCTCTGCTTGCACATCACAACGCAGCTGACTCGGAAACCAGCACGTCCCTCTCTCCAAAAAAAACTGATCCATGACTTAGCTCGGATCCTTCGCCTGCACAACTGTAGCATGAGACAAACTCGCCGGTGATCATTACTCAGTCTCCATCCTTAAATGGATATCAAGGGCTCTGAAACACATCTGTTACCGGAATGAGGAGGCTTTCCTTTATGGCACCAACAGAGGGGGGGGGCTGGGGGGGGGGCAACTTGTATAAAGAAAAAAAGAATAATCCCAGATTACTGCTGAGAGGTCACACAGTCTGAAGCTCTGATAAGATTGTATCCTTCAGTATGTCCACAGAAGACAGATGTGCCTGATGTTGGCTGTAAAACAGCTGCACTTCCATTTCACACAGTCAAGCTCTCTGGGAATCAGATAAGAAAAACTCAAGTGGCTGTTAGTGGAGTTCAAGCAGAGCCGTGTTCCAGTAATGTTGTGTAACTCAGTGCATGCATGCGATTACCCTGAACAAGGTGTATTGAAATTATATTGGATGTTTGTTGTAGAAAAGTATTTTTTTGCTTTTATTAGTTAGAAACCTTTCTTTCAAGTGGTTTGTTTGATTTTCTTTTTATCCTTCCTTTGGACCGGCCAATCATTGTATCGAAGATGATTATTATAGTACAAGATTCTATTTTTTATCGTAGATTTGTTGAGGTGTCAAATATTCTTCTTCACATGAACTGATTACCAAAGTATATTTCAGTTGACGGCATAAATGATAGTGCGACAGTTGTGAGCTCCAGTGAATTAGACAGACCAGTGAGTGTTGTTTACCTAGTACATTCATCAGTTGATAGATTTAATCTATCAAGTGAGAGTGCCAAAATATTAGATATTAGTGATTTCCCCAGCTGTGGTTCTATGAGTAATTATTTTAAAATTCACTTTTGATGTCTGCATCCAGACAGACTTTGAAAGGAAAAGTGTGAGATTTAAGGAAACACCCTTCTAATTTGTGTTTTTGTTTTGTTTTTTTCATTTGCCAAGAGTTAGTACAAAGATTGACAAACCTCAGAGTGTCCAGAGGAAGCAAAATCTTCCAATATAATTTGAATATATATTTTTATTTTTATTTGTTCAATCCCAAAATCCTAGGTGGACTAAATTTTGCCTGGTAACCACTGGATGCGAGAAAAAGTCAGGGGGAATTAAAATCCACATACAGCAGCCATTTATAAAATTTACAATTACGATTTTTGTGGGTTATTTTGAATAATTGGCCCTTTTGCAAAGCAGGAAAAGCATAGGTGTCACTAACGATGGCTCTGTTCTCTTCATGCAAGTTGGTGCAGTGCAACATTGAACCAACATACACCCTGACATTGTGGACTCATGAGAGAACTGACCATCATTAACTTCATCTTTTGCACCTGTGATTTTCCTACTTTGACCCGTCAAAATGGCTGCTTCTCAAATCTCTTTTCCTTTGACCCAAAAATTCAGTGTTTCTTTAATAACCAGTTGGATGATCTTTGTCATTGTCCGGGTTCGTATTTACTGGATTTGTGGGGGCCATTTTGTATGGATGCTTTAAAAAAAAAAAAATGCAACGATGTAGATTATTTATACAAAGGACACAACTGTATCAAAACTTAAAATTGTTTTTCCCCTAATCTGAACTGATTATTACTCTTGATACTGTATCTAGTCTTATGGTTACACTGTAGTGCGTGTTCTTTTCAGTTCCGTGGGAGTGTGTATGTGTGTACATGTGCACTTGTAACTGCTGGGGGCAGGGGTGGCTGTGGGTGAGGGAGGGATGGGGCTACATGTAAATAAATCAAGTACAGTTAGTGTGGAAGTGTTTATTTTTGTGTCAGTGTAAGTTAAATATTCCAAAATAAAATAAACAAATGTATTATTCTCTATTGTGTTTCATGGTACATTGAAAAGAGGAAAAAGTAGTTTTATCTTACATTTCAAATGCTTATATCTCTATGGCTTCTGGCGATACCTGTTCCATTTTATAGATTTGTCAGCACAAAATGCAATAAACCAATACCATTTTATTACAGCAACTGTGTTGAGTTTTTAATCACAATTTTTTTAAACAATGAACATGTTACAAATTAAAACTGTGCAAATTATAAAACACGACAGATCACGGCTGGGGGGAAAAAAAAAAACTGAGGTGTCTGGCCTAAATTATACAACACATCTTCATGTAACAAGATTTTGTTATCTATTGGCTAATAATTGAAAATACATATCAGGAAGTAGTCTGAACAAGATAAACCCACTGAGGACACTGCCCAGAGTAAAAAGATAAAAAAAAAAAACAAATTAAAAGCGTTTACAAAAACATTCCTACAGTCTACCTATACACAGCTGGTAAATTCACTCCAAAGATCAGATGTGTAAGAGAAACTCATTAGGACAAATAATTTCCTACAGGCTTCAGTAATGTCGAGGATACATGGACATACTCGAGGCCTGGGCCATGTTGGGTCCTGGTCTGCTCGACGACTGCTGAGGAACCCCAGTACCCACCAGGTGGTTAAGAGATGGTCCACTCTGTATAAGTGTGTCAAGAGCTTTCTGGACACTCGGGTTGTCAAAATTGATACCTGAAGTAGAGTTGGAAGGCCTTTGACCGCCGGGAGCGACTGGCATACGTCCTGGCTGGTTGCCATAACTCTGGGGTCCAGCTAGGGGAGGGGCCGACATGGATGGGCGAGAAGGGTTCTGGGCAGCGGGTGGGCCAAGGGAGCCATAGGATGGAGGAGGGTGGGAGGTGACGGAGGAAATGCCTGTAGAACTTGCCCCCGCCCCAGTGCCGCTGTTGAACAGACTGAGGATTTTCGCCTGCAGCTCCTGCTGATGGCTGGGATTTGCTGAGCTGGCGGTAGCTGTAGTCAGTCCGAGGTGGCTGGGCTGTGAGGCTGAGTGAACAGAGTGGGAGGAAGGGGGAAGTCCTACAGAAGGGGGCGGGGCTTCTACCGGAGTGGTGACACGGACGGGAGCTGAAGAGAGACAAATTCAGTCAGAATAACCTTAAAGTGGGTAATTTGAAATTTCCTTTTAATGTAATTTTCCCTCTGACTCAGCTCAGTATGGAAACAGCATCTTTACAAATTAGAAATTTAACACAAAAATACATTCTCTTTTAAAGATTCTCTCTTACTGTAATTTGTAAATGTGTGTTGATACAGACATTTACAAATTACAATAGACTATTTTTTTAAATCATGTTTTTATATCTTGATGACCACGCAAAGCTCGGTGGACTGTAGTTCTGCCATTCATGCACACACACTGCCTCCGCAGCCGCCACTAGCAATTTGAGGACACATCAGCATAAAGACTAATGGAGCCTGGGATCCAAACTCAAGCCTTCTGTTTGGAAGATGACCCCGTCTAACCACTGGGCCAACCCTCAACAGACTGAGGAGCTAATAACATTCACTCTTTTCGGGTACAAATGGAAAAACTATACATTTTTTAAGAAAGGGCTTTTTAAAAGTTAACTTTTGATATAATTCAAAGCATTCTCTAATAAAGAAGTCTTACCTGAAAGGGGTTCAGCAGCACTCCGTACCAGACGAGCTCTTTTGTCCTTCAGGTATGCAATGAGACTTTCCAGTTCTTCAGGAGTCAAAAATCTGCACATCACAGAGACAGAAAAATAATTAATTCAACTGTAGAAGCTTATAAAATGATCAATGACTAGCCAGTTCCGCCTTGAAAGTTTTGCAAAATGTAAAATTCTAACCAAAGTATCGCAGAAATTATAACTTCTTCACAGCTCTTATTTCTAAATGTAAATTCAGAACATCGACACAGCACGGCGGAACATGTCTGCACCCGATACCTGTTTTCAGACAGCAGAGTCACAGCGGTCAGAACAGAAATGGGGTGGCTCTCTCTGTCAGGCTCCCTGAGCAACACATCGTCTGCCATCTTGGCTGCTTTCCTGGCAATCTCCTCTCGTTCCTTTTCTCGGTTTTCAACTTTGTAAGTGTCATAGTTGTGGGCAACCAGCATCATGGCGTCCTGCATTGGCATGTTCCGATGTTCTATGGCAATAAGGACATCAACAGAATTGTACAACAGCCAAAGAAAAGACTCTGAAATGCCAACCGACAGGTCTGTGATATAGTCCTGTCACATTACCTTGGGGTGTGCCAAACAGGATGTTGACCGTGCAGGAGCGGTGCACCTGGTGCTGCTGGGTAATGATGATAGCAAAGGGAGTGCGGGCTCGGCCTACATCCTCCAGAGCCTGAGTGAGGGACACTTCAGTGTTGAGGAAGATCAGGTCCACCACCATGCCCAAGTCACGGACCTTCCGCCCAACTGTCTCCGCATACTCCCTACAGTTGTTTTCAAAGCAGAGGTGCAGAGGTACACACACACACACACACACACACGAAGGAGCAATATGAAATGAAAACATGTCGTGCACTGGTTGGGATTTTATGAAGAGACATCTGGTCAAAGATCAGTTTTCTTTGTAAAGTCCAGAAAGTGGACATACTTTTGTGCCTTGTTGACAACTATCACAGAGCAGTCAACGGGACGATCGGTGTCATAACGCCGCTGCAGCTCTTCATAATACTGACGATACAATTCATTACGGCGACGTTCTTCAGGCCGGACACGATCGTCTGCTGTTAACAAGGACATGACATAAGGAGACTGTGAGCTTTGACATCTCCGAAGTGGAGAAAAGTCTAAACTGACATGAAAATAATGCAACAGTGTAGTAATTCATGGTTTAACAAACTGGTACATAACTTTAAAAATGCAGTATGAACAAAAGATTGAATTTAAATAATTCTGGTCTGGTTACTGTAGGTCTTTTTGGGGTAATGGTATCTTAAATGTATTGAGTTCCTACATGGGAACAAAAACTATAAAATCACCCAAAGCAAAAAAGAAATACATTCATGAAAGAAGGAAAAGAGTACATGCATTAATTTTTAACATTTTACTAAATTACATATTGTTTAAGTGAAAACTTGAAGGCTCAGTCCAACAAAATGTAGTATATTATAGATGTAAGGAACATGTGAAAATGCTTTATAGGTTTCATTCAGTGTTGATACTGTCCCTGAAAATACACGCACACACACACACACACACGCACCCAAGACTAGGATGCGTCTCTTCATGAACTGCATATTTGTTATTTACTCACTTTTTGTGCATTTCTTAAACTGCACAAAAAAAAACAAATATACAAAATTGTTCATACCCTCAGGTTCACGGCGTCCATTCCATGGATCTCTGTATGGATCCCTGTAGGGTTCATCCTTCCTGCGGTAAAAGTCTTCTGCACCACTCCCGCTGCGGTAGTATCTGTCATAATCATCTCTGCTGTTTGGGAATATTTCAGGGTCAGGAAAAAAAAAAAAAAAAAAGTCTTAACTCAGCTTTCAGTGCAATAGTCACCTGTAGGCAGGATCTCGTGGGTCTCCTCTGATGTCCTTGTCTCTGCTCTCTGAGCTACGGTAGCGGTAATCATTGTCACGGGAGCGACCACTCGGCCTTGGCTCTCGACCAGAGTCCCTCCCATCACGGCTGTCCCGTGGCTCTCGTCCTTCGCGCCCATAAACTGGTGAGCGGGATCGAGGCCGAGGGTCCTTGCTGTCCCCATAACTGCCGTATGGGGCCCTAAGAGAAGTTACATTAGTTAGTGCAAGAGAAAGTTGAGGGCTGCCTAAGATGTACTAGAGGGCAAAAGAATTTTCTTTCCTCAACTGGTGAGGACAGGACTATTAGTAGTCGTTTTCTTCCACTCAATGTTAATTGCTTGCTCATTGTGTGAGCTATTGCATTTCTCTTAATACATTAGGTTTCTGTCTTACTATGTAAAGTGTCCTCAAATAATGCATGTTGTGATTTGGCACTATACAATTTCATTTAAAATTTTAATTTTGAGGACTAAAGCTGGTATTGTACATTTGATTTCTCTGTTCACAAAACCAAAGCAGCGCAACAGAAAACTACTACCATGTTTGAATACAGAACTAGCACAAATGACTTCAGGTGATTCCGAATGGAGTCTTTTCAACTTTTTCAAAATTTCCAGTGATCTGGGACGGTATCGATACCGATTTCGACCGTCTGAGGTTCACCGACGGAAAATCCAGCTCGCAAAAATACACAAGTACCATTGTCATGTAGCCTTTACGGAGAAGGCCGCTTATTTTATGCATTGTGTGTTTATTTCACGTTGTTCTTCCGGGATATTTCCATTGCAAGTCAGTTTTCCTCCATGTGGAAAAACTAAATATTTTCAGGTTGAGAAAATTTGTAATCTTTTAAAAATGGAAGTAGTCTGAACTGTGGAGAAAATTCGACAGGTTCAGCATATGAAACCGTCCGAAATGAAGAATTTTGCAGAAATGAAAAAAAAAAATTCTTGACACGGGCCCTTGAAAATGTCAACAGATTTACGGTGTATTCGCGCGGAAGACGGACTTTTGTTTTCTAAAACCGCATTTGTCGTCACGCTCCAAGTGTGTGTTTTTTTTTTTTTAACGCCATCATTGACAAATGAATTTCATTTTAAAAACTCTACCAACCTTTATTTACATTTAAAAACAATATGGCAAGAATCTCTGAGACAAAGACACTGAATTAAATTTAAATGTCTTGTTTTTTTATTTCAACACATTTGTAAAGTTTATTTTAGAGTTTTATATGTGTCCCATGAACGATGACAAACCAACCTATGTTTGTGATAAATTCCAACATGCAGACTTCACCACTGGTGGACATGACATTGAGGAAGTTAAATACGCTTCGTTTCTTTTTTATTTTACCGGCACCTCAGAGGCAATGGTAGTTCTTCACACCCATTTCGCGTTACTTTACCTTCGTGGGGGGCTCGGCTGGGATTGAGGTTTAACTTGCCGTCGTTCCACTGCCATATTTACATCTGAAAATAAATCAATCCAAACGATGAACATAACAGAGACATGTAAATCAGCAGCTTATGAGTTCACGCAGTATGAAGAGGTCGCAAAACACGTCCATGATCCAAATGAAAGCGAGGTCCAATATCCAAGTTTGAAATTCCAAACTGGACGAGATGTCAAAATACAGCAAACCAAATTGTCAAATACGTTTGAACTGAGTTTTAGATGAAGAAATTAAAAATGCTTCACATACAAACTGGCTAAACACAAATTTGATTTTGAACTTGGAAAGCTGAAGAGACTTTAAAGACAAAGTTGCAAACAAGGTTTCAGAGATTCAGGCTTTGTCAGAAATGAATGGTACAAATGTTTATTTGCTTTGTTAACATATCTACAAAAACACAGGTTTACTTTGAAAAAGGAAACAAACAGCAAGTCCACTCTTTATTTGAGGAGTCATTTAATGCAGGTCACCTACACTTATGTCACTTAACTGTGAGCTTATTAACAAGCAACCAAATAGCTTCACTTTCATCAACATTTTTAGAAGCATGACTTTTACTGGATGCAAAATATCACTTTTTCTCTTTAAAAAAAAAAAAATTCCCGGGATGTAATTTTCACAAACGCAAACAACTTTAGATTTAATATAATCTTTAATGATAATGTTTAAAGTAACTTTTAATGCTGGCAATTTAAAAGCCTTCAATCTGCATAAATGTTATGTTCAGGATTAACACTTAAATTGTTCTGACCAATCAATAAGAAAATGTGATCTTTCATTAGTGTGTGGATTGCTCGCTATATACCATTAAATGTATAAGCCCTTTTGCAACACAATCACTCCTATTGTGGTTGAGGCTTACCTATTTTATAACCTTTATATATTCGACCCTTTTGGGCAGCCTTTGCAGCTTCGGCTTCCTCAACACGTTCAAATTGTACAAATCCAAACCCACGAAACATGGATACGCCTGGAAGAGGAAGATTTTAAATGGTACAAACTTAGGATCCATTTGAGGTATGGATACCTACCCATTTATAGAATTATCCATAAGAAAATTATGTTTACATGCTTATATTTTTGACATTCAGGAGACAGCTTGCATCATTCAAATTTGTTTATGTTGTAACGATTACTGACCGACAATTTTCCCGTATGGACTGAACATCTCTTCCAAATCCTTCTTTTCCATGTCAGAGGTTGGCAAATTCCCAACAAAAATTCTTCTCTCCAAATCTCGAGGATCATTACTGCTGCAGGAGCGCGAATAGCGCCCTGGTGATGGGCTGTGGCTTCTTCGGCGAGACATGACTTGATCCAGATGTTTTCTTTCTTTGTACGTCTCAAAAGCTTGAAAAAGTGTGTTTTGTTCAGTATCAAATGTTAAATTGTCCTCCACAATCCTGAAACATGCCAGTGAGGTAAAAGAGACCAAATTCCTTGGAAGGATAAAAAGATTTAGCGGAGCAGAAGCTGCAGGTGAAAAATCACATCAAAATGAGACAACTTAAATTGAAATGCGGTGGAAAGTTTTTTCGCACGCAGCAAAGATATAAGCAGCGAGCCGCAAATTCTGGCAGAAATGTGTCATATCAATACTCAATACTATTTAATGTGCATTTTTCTCCCACACTCACTTCGCAAGATATTACTTGTTGGACTCATAAGCAAGTCCGACTTTCCATAATGCAGAGATGCAGGACAACCAGCCCACAATTTCACTTCACTCATGGTGTGTCAAGCCTTTGTTACTTGACATGGTGTTATCTGCATGGACTGGTGTATTTGCTGGGCCTCACGAAGTGCATTTGTTCCACTGGGTCGGCCATTCTGGAATTTTCTCCTCTGCTAGCCATGAAAATCAGCCGTTTACTGGACCTGTTGGTCTCTGCAGATGGCGAAATAGTTCTAAACGACGAGTGATTTGGATCCATTTGGGCTTAAGTAACCTTAATTAACATGTCCCAGATTTGTCGTCAGGATACGGATGTATAACGACACATAGACTTTTCTATGATAGAGTTTGGCTACATGATTTGTTCCAGTGCAGAACAAATTTTACTGCAACATCACACAAAATCATGTGGCAGACAATTTCCACAATACTGACACACTTATTAAAAATAAATAAAATAACTGTTTGAGTGACTGGTTTGTTGACTCAGTGTAAAAACTCAGGGCCAGTTAAAACTTTTTAAAGAAAATGATTTGAAGATAAAAGCATCTCACAGGTGACTCAAGACGCAAAATGAAATCACAACTGTGTTGTAGTGAAGTTGTAAGCGCTAATGACAAATGTCCATAAAGGGAGACACCATTTCAGTTGTGCAGTGTCTTTAAAATAAACTTTTGGCAATTAATATTTATAAATAATACATTTATAATCCCTTTTTTAACATTAAAAGGTCACGCCATCCTTTCAAATTTTGTTTCTCTGGAAAGTAAAGCATCTCACCATTTGGTTTTATCGTATAGCAAGAAAAAAGTGCCTCACTAGGGCCAATACTGCACTAAATAAATTAAAAACAGGTACTTTTTTTCTATAAATGGAAAATGGCTTTTTTTTTAATAGTCCTCTTCTTTTGAAACAGTAAATGCATTTCCAGGAAAATCGCAATGATGAAATGAAATCATGGGCTCACGATCACTTTAAATGCTAAATTCCTTTTGCTCAAACATTTGCAAAAATTTTCAAATAAATTTTTTATATGGAACAATTTAAATTGTTTTTTGAAAACTGTTGGATTTCAGCACCAACAATCAAACATTATAGACTGGCAATAGAAGGGAGTATTTTCTTTAACATAAAAGTTAATTAAGTAATTTACAAATATGCGTTGGAGGGAGAAATCCCCTTACTTACCTCAGTCTGAACCTGGATACACTGGATTCCGCGTCTGCATAAAAATCCCAAGTGCCTGTTAAGACAGAAAATAAATTAAGACATGAGGGAAATTATTCGCAAATACTATAAAATTAATTTCGTTTTTCATGATATCTCTCTAAAGATGGGTTATAGCTCAAGAAAGAAATTAGTAACATTATTGCGGAACGCGATATCAATTTTTGGTGATTTTGTTTCCATACTTTTGAAATGCATTGGAAGAAATTACTAACGAGGGCAAATTAAAAGGCAACGGGCAACCTTTCTCTCATGGTAAAAGAATGGGGAGGGCACATAAAGGCCACGATCAATTATAGAATTAAATGCTTACCGAAGAAAATAATCACAGAGGTAGGTTAACGGTTAACGTAGTATAATGTAATTTGGACAACACTTAGTGCTTAAATCAAATGTATGTTTTGTTATTCACCCACTGCTCGGCCCGCACATTCGCTGGTCGTGGACTACATTAAGTTTTAAATGCAACGGCCACGTCAAAGAGGTGTAAAGGGTTCTGAAAGAACGTGGCGTTAAATTAATTTACACAATCATTGTAATCTACTCATCAATATAGATTCTTACATATTTGTACACGTCTTTCATGAAAATGGTCTCATACGTGGTTACGGTCAACACGCAGCTCCGTCGCTAGCAACGCTAGCGGTTAGCTGCTTAGCCTTTGCTACTAGCCATCTTAAATTCAAGCAGGCAGTTACACACTTAGCGACATTGACGTATGCATTTTTACGTCGCAAACAGGTTATATTAGAGATCGGGTGCTTTTTTTTTTACTCACGTTAAACGTATATTTTATCCAGTTTTCCGTCGCTAAACGTCGTAGATGCGTCGTGAATGTGTGGTGATCTCCTCTTAAAGCGTCGTCTTCTTCTTGGTTAGGACAATTTACTGCTACAGTGACAACTTCCTCTTCCGAGGACACAAACACTATTATTTATACACATCGCCCCCTTTTGGTTACATATAAAATATCATACAGTTTAAACAGGCCGGCGGGGTTAAAATCTGCCCTCTGGACAATTTTTGTTAAAGTTATTTGAGATACGTTGACCAAACTGTGTATATTATTTAAGTGAATCAAGTAAAAGTTTAACTAGACTAGATAAACTGTTAATACGCTCAAAAGAGTGACAAATAAATGAATCTTTTTTTATGATGTTTTTTTTTTTTCATGCCCCAGATTTGGATCTTGCTCCAGATTTTGACCAGACTAGACAGTAAAAGACTAATATGACATACTATCATTTTAAGCAATACTTGGTCATTAACCACAATTACTAAAACTTCTCTATCTTAAAAGATTTTTAGGAAAAAAAAAATCACACATTTTACCTGGGCCATAACCTACTTTATATTCACAGAAAATGTGAACATTTTACCTGTTTTTACCTTCAGTTATTAAGACGCAATTAGGGCTGCAATGATTAATCAATTATAAATCAATTACTAAATGAACTATCAACTATTTTAATACTCAGTAACTTAGTCTGAAAGCTTTTCAGTGATTAAAACCAGGTCTCTTATTTTTCATCTTCTTAAATGTGAACATTTTCTGATTTCTTTGCATGACATTAACAAACAAATTGTTAAAACTGTATTATTTTGTGGTTTTTGGACAAAACCAAACATTTGAAATCATCATAATTCTGAGGTTTGGAAATACTGATGAACATTTTCAACACTTTCTGACATTCAATCAACGGAGCAACTAATCTATTAACCGAGAAAATAATCGACAGATTAATCGATTATGAAAATAATTGTTAGTTGCCGCCCTACAGGGAATTCATTCATACATAACACATGTGTTTGTTAAGCCGTGATGTCATGGAAATGCGTGACAGTGGAGTTGATGACGATTCACGGGTGTTGACAGTAGTTCAGAGTCAGGTGTGTTTCGAACGGAACAGTGGGCGTGGCTTCACACTGCAGATAAATGCAACGCGGAAACACGGAAGTACCGTAGCCGAGCCGACCCGAGCCGAGCCAGGAAACGTCAACAAGTTTCTAAGGTAAGCCTGAAACGACACAACGTTTTTTCTAAATAAAACAACCCGACGTGACACGAGTTTTAGATCATTTCGCTTCAAGTCTATCATATTTGACACAGTTTTACAAAAGTGTGACATTACAGCTGGTTGTCGACATACTGTCCGTTTTAAACGCACTATTTTACGATTTGCCTGAAACTGACTTTCAGCCTAAACTCAGTTGGTTGACTTGTGTATTGATCCAGTTGCTCTATTAATTGGGATATTATTATTCATCAACTCTAAGGAGGTCGATCAGTTGTTTCGAGGCGTAACCTTTGATCGTTTTTCTATATTTTGAATTATTGTAAACTGGGTAATGAATGGAACTACACTTCAGGGGGTTTGCGAGCGTTCTGCTGATGTAAAATTCGGACACAATAATTAAAAAGGAAAATAAGTATCTGAAGCACACAGTTTTTAGTATTGTCTTTATCTACAAGATCAGTCTGTTGAAGCATTTGGATAATCATTCATATATGTAGTGATTATAGCATAGATGTGTAATAACTAGTTGTACTATAAAACAAACGCAGAAGTCACTGTATATTCTCAGACAAGCAGCATAAAACTGCAAAGTGAAGTGACTCCATTTGGACTGAATTAAAACTCACCTGCTAAATTATATGAAAAATGTTTAACATAAATCCTCAATAAAAGTTGCATTTTTACATTGAACTTTACCAGATATTAATTACATTCAATTTGCTTTCCTAGATTTCCTGAAGTATTTGACCTATCAGGCCTAAAAATCACAACCATGTGGCCAAACCAAGGTAGGAGATCTTACATAATCAGCATATTCAAGTATGATTTCTTTGTAAAAACACATTTTAAGCTGTGTGTATCTGTGCTTTTATGTGTATCAGGACCTCCCCCACCTGTGGGCCCATCAAACCCTGCTTACCCTCCTGGGTACAACCCTGCATATCCTGCATATCCTGGGCCATCTCCAGGTTTTTATCCCCAGCCTTCAAATCCAGCGTACCCACCTAGCCACTACCCAGCAGCTATGAGCCCAGCTCTGGTTCCAAATGCACCTCCATGTGTGACACCTTATGGAGCTCTGCACCCTCATCCTTATCCTATGGCTCCAGCTGGAGTTCCAGTTGTCCCTCCTGCTGGTGTTCACCCATGTGGATACCCCCACTCACATCGCCCTAGTCCACATCTGCACTATCCAAAGTATGGTCACCACAAAGGTTACTACCATGGAGGACATGGACATTCCATGTCTGGAGCATTAGCAGGAGGAGTGACAGCAATGGTAATGGGAGCGGTTACACACAAAGCTAACAAAAAGATGAGGAAGAAGATGAAAAAAGCGCATAAGTGGCACAAGCATGGGCTCCACTACTGCAAGGTGAGATTGGGTTTAAATGTCTAAAAATAACCTTTAATAATAATTTTAAATAATAACTTTTATGATCATTATTGTCATAAAGATTGAGGAAAACTACAGTCAGCTGTGTGTCTGTGATGCTCTTCAATGACCACACTTGGCTGCTTGTCACTGATCATGAAGGTTGACATTATAAAGTAGTAGTACAAAGTCTTGTAGTATATAACGGAGTCATTGCAGTATAGTGTGTTCTTAAGCTAACACCACAGATGCGGAACAAACAAAGGCAGAAGGATGGCGCTTAGAGAAAATGAAACACATTGCTACTTCACAATCACAAACGGCATGTTTTGGCTACTCATATGTAAGAGCAACGAGTGGGATCATCAATTTCAAATTGCACAAAATTCAGTCAAATACTGCGTAGTGTCACATGCATTATTTAACCCGAGCAAACACTGCATTATAAATGTAATGAATGCGTATCATATCACTGAATGCACTGCCAGTTCTGTAAATGACAATTTCACGTTTTGTCAGAGATTTTATTGCAAATTTTACATTTGTCAAATGCATCTTGAGTGAAGTCAAACGTATGGTTTTTCCCTTTTTCTCCACAGTCCTCCAGCAGCAGTAGCAGTGACTCAGACTGAGACCAACAGACAAGACCAAGACATGGAAATTCACAGAATGCTTCTTCACATAAGGATGGCCTCATATGGTGTTTTATTCTACTATTTTGTGGGGTTTACATGAAACAGTCTATAGTTATTGTTTAAATCATAACTCCATTAATGGTCAGATGTGTCCAGAGGATTTATCAAGAAGTCAGGGTGATCATGTTTTTTTTTTTCCATTTTGAATTGTCATAGCTTAAAAACTAGCATAACCAGTGGATTTATTACTGTTACTTAAGCACTTTACTCTTACTAAGACCTTTATGGAATTATAGTGTGCCTTTTTCATGTAAGTTGGAAACAGCACAAATTAAATAATAATAGGAAGAAGCCAAATTCAGTTTCAAAGTTTCAAGGTTCTGTTACTATCAATAGTTGGCTCACTGTCATCATTCTCACTAGGCAGTCACAATGAGACTACAATCTCATTAAATTTGAATTACTTCAAAATTATGCATCAGTTTTTTCAAGAAATGACAGCCTCTTTGCTTTAATGTGCCTCTGCTACTGTGACAAGTTATAAAAAAGGTCTTTCCCTCTACGCTGGCACTGACAGTCACCATTATAATTAACTGCAAATGCTCTCTCACAAACTATGTTTTATGTTATATTGTGTAATGTCAATTGTTTAAAAAGAAAAAGAAAGCAAAGAGAACAAAGACAGATTGTTTATGCAATTAATACTCTATGTAACTTAATACAAAAAATAACTTATATCTTGTTTAGACTGCAAGTAGTAACATTATATTCAGGGTTCAGCCAAAAGCAATCTCACACCTTTAGCTTGTTCAAAATGAACATTTAACAAACACTAGGAGATGAGACAATACCTGCTCCATTTTAGCCCAACTTAATTTCATAGAAAATTTTGGTGATTCATTTTTAAGAACTTCACAGCTGAGTTTCCAGCTACATTGCCAATTTACTCCTGCCTTGAGCCCCGAGTGCAGCCTCAGAATTTCAGACACGGCTGTGCTGGCTGTTCAGTTACACTCCTGCTGCAAAGGTGACTGAGCTTTTTGCAGTTTAGAACTCCAGCACAGGAACTTGCCCGATGATGTGAGGCTGACTGAATCACATCTTTCATCAATCACATCTTCTACAAAAGCCTTTTACTCACACAGTCTTATTGCTTAATTGTTTTATGATTATGTTGGAATATTATTTGTATTTTAATTGCCTAACTTTATTGTTTAAAACGTGGAAAGCATGCTGTTACCTTGTTTTTAAGTGCTATACAAATTGAGATTATTTATTTATTTCACTGTAAAAGCAGTTGAGTTCAAAGGTAAGGTAAAGGTAAAACCGTCTGCATAATCCTTTTTGTAGGACTTCTTTTTTTTTCCTTTGGTAGATTTTTAACAGTATTTTCAAATTTTGGGTTCTCAAATAATCAGCAAGAAATAAAAATGTTTTTTCTCAAAACATGCATTTTAGTAGTCATTGCTTCTGTGGCTTTAAGTGGAGGAAAAATACAATGAATGAGCACAAATGAATCACGAGAGGCTACTCACTGACAGTGCTGTCATACCCCTTTATGACAAGCTGTTTTAACATTTAATAGCTGTGATGGACACTTATACACGATTCCACAATGATATTCTACCCTTTTACAACTGTCATTACAGACATCCACAGTGTTATAATGTCAGCAACTAAATTATGAATATCCATAATTCCAGTCAATTTAATTCTGGTAGTCATAATTTCAGGGGAAATTAACATAATCTCAAATCAATTTTTGTATTTATTTTTTAATTGCAATTGCATTTAATCACCGTGTTTGACTATGTGGAATTACCATTACAGACATCTGTGATAACATTATGACTAGTCATAATTTCACTGTGACTAGTATGAATTGTAGTTGTAGATATCTGTGACGCCATTACTAGTCAGAACTACAGTTACAGACATCTGCAGTTCAGGTTTTCCTGGGCAGAATGATGTCACTTTTGTGTTTTTTGTTTACAGGATTTTTCATTAGAGATATCTACAATTGCAGCTGAATTGTAGATATCTCCAATTACAGTTTCAGATATCTATAACATCATTACGACGAGTCACAGTTTAAGTTCGAGATATCTACAACTTCATTCTGACTACCTGAAACAACTGAAGATTTGTAAAAATGACAATGAATTAAAGACATCTTAAACTAGGATTATGACTAGTCATAATGATTTTGTAGATATCTGAAACTGGAAATGTAGATGAATGAATGTCAAAAGTGACGTCATTCCGACTAGTAAAAACTCAATTACGGAAACTGACCTGCAGATGTCTGTAACTGTAGTCTTGACTGGTAAGAATGATGTTGCAGATATCGGTAGTGAATATCCTGTATGCCGATTAAACATCAGAACCATGTGCCATATACCAGGTTGCCAAAAGTCACATTCTGCCACCAGTCTCTTGTCAGCAGACTCACCAACTTCATCTCCATCTTCTGCTTCTTCTTGATCACCTTCCTGTGGTGCTGGTGCTTCTGTTGGGGGGTCATCCACTACAGTTTCGGTCATCTCAGGTGTACTCTCTGTCCTTTGCCATTTTCTGTTTTCCTGTCTGGCATAGGTTGCAGTGTCTGTAGACTTGGTCTCACTGTGACCCAGGTGTAGAGATGGTGCCCAGTCTGGATGCGAGTCACACATTTCATCCGCTGGTTTGCCTGACAACACATCAAAACCTACAGTTATCAACTCTAATGTATTTATACAGACTATAATGTACACGCATATACATCAGCACAATAGTTCAACAATCACATGTACAGTTAGTTACAAGTTGCCTGTGTGTGTGTGTGTGTGGAACGCCTAAAGGAGAGAAAATAAAAGAATGCAGAACGTATATTACTTTTAACTTACCAGAATGAAAATGTAAGGAGCACACCCTCATTGATTTCGGGATACTGTCGCTGGTTATATTTGGCCGCCTTACAGCGGAAACCCAAGCCATTCGTTGTCTCTTTGACAGCTCTGAAAGTTGGCTTCCTTCATTCTGCCGCCAAGTTGGAAAGGGGTAAAAACTAAGCTCGCTGACTATCTTTTTCCCTTTGCGATCATGTGAAGAGCTGCTGCACCCCGCAACACAGCAACGTCTCCCCATACGTACAAAGGGCTGAGAATAATGTTAAGAGTAGAGTAAAAGAAGGCGTAACGACCGAAGCGCGCGTCCAATCAGTCGTAAGCAAGCAACAACTTCGGCAGACCAAAACATGACCGACAAGCCCATGATGCATCGCGGCGTGACGACACGATCCCAACTTCTTCTTCTTCTTCTTCTGGTGTTTTGGGCGGTTGGCAAACAACACGATCCCATCTATTAACGTACGTATCCTTTAACAGTGGGCGTGGCCTCCCGGTGCATCCTGCCCTAAACGCGGAAGAACAACACGGGCGTAGTTCGTGTCGTATTTGTAACTTCGCTAAGGTCCAGGGAGCAGTTCTGAGGTAAGCAGTGACTTTAGTCATTAGACCAGTTTTTCCCTCATGTCTGTCATACATGTATCCGCAATAAGGAGTTAAACGGCGAAACGGTTGAACATTGCAGGAGGTTAGTGCCTCACTCAACGGATCAGACCACAATTTACACGCGATGCTTTAAATTAATGGCCTGTCAGAAGTATGCATATTATTATTATTATTATTATTATTATTATTAATAAAAACAGCTGAAAAATATGAGCAAGAGTAGGTTTTTTTTCAAGCATATGTTAGTTGTTGTTGTAAACCACTTTTATAACACAGCTTAGTCTGAAGTTAGTACAACTGCTCCAGGTTAGTTTAACGGTGCAGGAAAGACTATCCCTCACTAAACGTTTGTCACTTTTATTCACATACTTGGAGTTTATTATATTATTAATATTTTTACTTTTACATTTCCATGTTTTGGTTTTTCAATTTGAATTATTTTTTTTAACACCTGGATTTATTTGTTTATTGTAAAGCATATTGTAATTTAGATAGAAAGATATTATTGTCATTCAAAATGTACAGTTTTAAGTGCACCTGACTTCCATGTACGGTCATCAGTTATAAAAACAATAATGTGTAACTGTACAGTAAAATAAAATATAGCACCAGAAGCATATACAATGTGTTGTTTTGAAATTGTTTATTTCATGCAATGAATATGAATAAAAACAAATATAAATAGACATTTAAATAAAAATATAAAGTGACACAGTCCAGAAAAAAGTTACAACACTTATGCTTATGACATGGACATGTGCATTTGTCCATGGATTGTGCATTTTACACCCACTTTATAACTAAACAAGATTCAAGAAAGAACCTAGTAGAAGTTGCTTTCTACATGTTTTGCAAATGTACTGATTATTAATTACAATGAATTTCTTATTTTATTCCAAGGCTTTCTGAAGTGTTTGACCTGTCTGATTAGTACATCTAACCATGTGGCCAAATCAAGGTAGTATATCTCACATGGTTAGCATTTATTATTTTAATATTTTCTGATTGGTTTACCTGCATTGTGTGTGTCTGTGTGCTTTTACGTGGCAGGGCCTCCCCCTCCTGTAGGCCCACCAAACCCTGCCTACCCTCCTGGCTACAACCCTGCGTTTCCTACTGGACCTTCTCCAGGACTCTTCCCTCAGCCTACAAATCCAACATACCCACCTGGCCAATACCCAGCTGTGGTACCAAATGCACCTCCAGGTGCAATGCCTTATGGAGCCCCAGGGTCTCATCAGTATCCTACGGCTCCAGGTGGATATCCAGTTGTCCCTCCTGCAGGTGTTCACCCAGGTCCATATCCACACTCTCCAAAAGGGGGACACCACAAAGGTCATCATGGAGGCATGAATCCTATGGCTGCTGGATTAGGTGGAGGATTGGCAGGAATGGGAATGGGGGTGGTTGGACACAAAGCCCACAAAAAGATGAAGAAGAAGATGAAAAAAGCACATAAGGCGCACAAGCATGGGCACCACAAACACGGCAAGGTGAGAATGGCTTTACATTCTCATGACATTTAAGAAATTAAACTAGAATCTGCCTATGCCCTTCAGCCTCAGGCCTCTAATATCATTTCTCCAATTTGTACAGAACAGCATGAATGCAGTTTTAAGTCAGTGACAGAACCATTGGGAGCTGAGATGAATGGGTGTAAAAAAATGGGTGACCCTCTGTAAGCACACATGAGCAGCGATTCAGATGTTAGTTTTCTTCCTTTTGACCATCTCACTACTCATTCAGTAGTATACTTTTTGAAAAATGGGAGGTTATTCCCCAATACTAAGATAAGTTTAATATGGAGCCCTGGAAGGGACATGAAAGGAAAAAAAAAACAAAAATAAATCAAAGGGTGATAGAAGAGACTTTTGTGAGGTCTCACATAACTTTTGATATATCTGGCATTTATTAAGGTCAATGTGCTTCCAGGTCATTTTACCCCAAACCCTCAAGTTTGAGACTGGCCTCAAATACAATGACCTAAAATCAGTACTTGCCTGGAGACGCAGGTTTTGTGTAAGTGAGACATTTGAAGAGGTTAATTAACGAGGACACTGTTGTGCCATCAGATCACCCTCTGGGTGAGTGGTTGTCTGGAAAAATCTCATCTCCACAATCCTGAAAGACAGCAGAGTTTTTTTCCCCCTCAATTGCATGTCTTCTCTTGCCAAGATTTTTGGTCCCCACTTGATGGTATGAACGAAGCCATCCAATTTTAGTGTTCCTGGAAGCCTGTGCTGTAGCAGCTT
Organism: Brachirus orientalis; assembly: GCA_016785285.1. Classification (NCBI taxonomy): domain Eukaryota; kingdom Metazoa; phylum Chordata; class Actinopteri; order Pleuronectiformes; family Soleidae; genus Brachirus; species Brachirus orientalis. The sequence continues at coordinate 1,890,096 of JAFBJR010019394.1, read as the reverse complement.
CTCTCAATCTTGTCATCCCCTCACTATTTTTGATCACTCCCATTTTGTCGTTGATCTCAGTTTCATTTGTGTAAATTTTATCTTTTAATCTCTGTTTAAAAGTCTCTGATCTTGCAAAAGCACATCTTATTTTCAGCCTTTGATTTTTTCACTCTTTGTCCCTTCTGGACACAGTAATTTAATGCTGCTTAAGTAATCTATAATTTTTTCCTCTTTCTCTACAGTCCTCCTCCAGCAGCAGCAGCAGCAGCAGTGACTCAGACTGACTCAGCTTTCACAGAAATGCTGCTTTACACAATGGTGGACCTATTATTAATAATAAATATTCAAAAGTCATTCATTTCATTCCAAGGTTTCTGGGAAAACATAGTATTACCATTATTATTTACAGCTAATTATAACACTATACATCCATAAAATGTGAGCTTGCCCACAGCATTTCTGAATAGACATTGTCATTTATTTCAAAATTATTAATCTTTGTGGTTGTATAATATACATGAACTACTATGCAAATGTGGTGTACCATTATGAAAAGGGATTGCTAACCTGACTGTATGACCAGTGGAACATGGCTTAGCCCCTGACCTGCATTAAAGCCTATTTTATCACCTGTTGATTACTGGAATTATTGAGTTTGCAGACTGTGTTGCACATAAATTATATTAAGATTTTACAGTTTTAAATATTTCAATTTTACTAATAACAGTTCACAACCAGCAACATTAATTTTACTGTATTTAAACTCATGAATCTGCACTACAAAACAACTTGAAACCTACATTTTTGTTTTCCTAAAATTGGTAAAATTTGAAAATGCAGCACAGTAAAAAGTCTTCAATTGTTTCACAACATGTAGGAACGTGTAATGACTTTCAGATTTTATTTTAGACAGTTAATTTTCAAATACCAGGGAGACAAATTTCAGTCTGACTGAATGGACTTTTATTTCAAAATGTTTCTATCCCAAGTTTCAGTGGGTACGAGGGAATGACAAGGCTGTGAATCACCATGGGAACAGTGTTGCCTCCCTAATACCCCACATAGAGAAACATATGACCTGGTCTAAAGAGCTTTTAATTTTTCTTTGAGAAATGTCAGTGTTTTCTGGAATATAAGGCTGCCAGCATTTCTCTCTTCATTCAAGAGCGTTTTGTTTGTTTTTTCCCTTGTTTGTCTCTTGGAAGTGTTACATTTACATTTGTTTGTACAGAAACACAAAAATAACAGGCCAAGTTACAAACAAAATATGTCAAAAGTCCTTTCATATTTTACGGTTCACCTTCTTTTTTTCCAACTGTGAAGCCTTAAAACTCCTTATTCGGCCCTCTTGTTCAATCTGAAATGACTCCAGAAAGGTGAGTCCTCTGACCCTCTGTGCAGTCTTTCACCTCTTCATCCAACTCTAACATTTGTAAAGTCCATCCCACCACGAGTATGGAGAAATAGGAGACTTATGGCTAAGTGCATGTGTCTTTTCCCACCCTGTCCTCTCCCTCCGCCGGGACCAACATCTCAAACCTTTTGTGAATTCATCATGAGAGCATAAGTGATGGGGAAACAGAAGAGTTTCAGGGCACTTCAGATGGATGATGGTGTCCTGGAGTGGCAGATGTGTGAGGAGAGGGGGCTAGAGGCCTATAGACTGCAGGGTTTGTCTCTCGGCATTGTTGAGGTGGCCAGAGAACATGCTGTAACACGGCTGTTGGGCAAACTGTGTCAGGAAGTCTGTCAGGTAAGCCTGGAGAGAGCACAGATGATACACAGAGTCAAGGACTTTCAAAGTTTCTAGATTTAAGGGGTGTTCGAAGGAAAAAAAATACAATAAATTGGTTGCTTATTACTTATGGTAATATATGCAATCCTATATGAATACCCTCCCAATAATAGTGATTAAAGGACTGGCTCGCACATCACCCAAAACTGACCCACCCTCACTGATTATTTTCTTTTGTACAGATTATTAAATACATAATCTAGAGGGTGACAATTAATCAACCTGACCAACTGACACTGTCTTATCATTTTTTAATTAACCAGCTGATTTGTAAGTTAAGTTTACACATTTTTGTTCCCAGAAAATTTACTAAAGTTTGACTTTTCCATCCAATTGTGTATTTGAAAAGTTTACTTTTGATGACCTGTTTAATGTACTTAATATTTAGTTTATTCAAATGTGCACAACAGGGCACACCCGTTGCAGATTGGAGAGACATTTTTTTTTTTTTTTTAAGTTAAGCCTTTTTTGTATCATTTGTTATATTTTATCAGATGAAGGGGAATCTCTATGGTTCTGTCTCAATTCCTTGCCTGTCTCTCTTCCATCATAAACTGGTACTTACAACAGAATCTATTTCACTCACAATTCATTATATGCAGTAATAACTATAATCATACAGAATTTCCCTGCACCACTGGTGTAGTGGATATATTCAGGAGTGACATTGATGGTCATTATTTGAAAAAAAGATGTGTGAAAACAGTTCAGACACTGTACCTGTAAATCAATCTGATATATGGGGTCTTTCAACGCATCTGGATCATCCTCATCATCATCCTCATAATAATCATCATCTGAAATTAGAAAAAAAGGACTTTAGGAGCCCTTTCACTGGCCACACAAAAAAACATGTATACAATCTTTGAAGTTGTAACATGTAGTTGATTGGCAAAAGCTGATTATACAACAAATTACTATATTTGTATGTGTATGACAGAATTAAAATAAAAATCATTTGGGTTTCAGTCTTAGAATAAGCTTTTTATATGAACATTAGGCAAAAGCTTTGCTTTACAGAGACTGGCATCTTCCAGAATGCATCTCTCACGACTGGACGTTTACTACACAAAGGAAAATGAACAGAATCCTTTCTGGTATGAAAAAGCAACCATTGTTCCCTGAGGTGCTTAGGAAAGGGAGAGGTGTGCCATTTGTTACAATCTGCAGTCACACCATTAGATGTTACTAATTCTTACACACTGGGTCATTGAACAGGAATAGCTGATGCACAGAGGAGATGATCATACCATATTTGTTTGAGGCGATTAGATCAGAAAGCAGCTGCCCTGCCAGCCCTTCGTCCTCCTCATCTTCATCTTGCCCATCTTCCTCATCCTGCTCCTCCCACATGCCACTGGAATCTAAAACAAACACCAGCTGCCTGAAATGTCTGTGGTCAAGATCTTTAGGTTGCAGTGATGGCACTAATCATTTATCATACAAAACTGGGCATGCTGCATTTGGCCAGCTGCCTGAAATGGTCACAGATGTGTCAGAGAATTTGTCCCACAGCAGTAGTTACACACAAAGTGAGGAGCATTTGTGGGATTTCTACTGACCTTGGCTCCAGTCTGCTGCATTTGCTCTGCTGGCGTTGGCCTCCACGACTGTCGACAGTTCATTGATGATCAATTTAAAGATCTTCACTAGCAAAGGAATGTTGGTCCACCGCTCTGGGTCTGTGGAGGAGAAATTTACACCGAATGAGTTGCCTTACATTGTTGAAACCTCATTACAAATATGTCACATTTGTTTACACATCCAACTGTGTAAACATGTGGTAACAAGTCAAGTTTGTGTTGGCATCTTACTTTTGGCAGATTTGGATCGTGTGCGAATGCCGTCTTCAGGACCGTAGATCTCTTCTCCTTTCACCACAATGTCTTGGAGACGTTTGTCATCAGTGTTGAGGCTGTGCTGCAGCAGTTTACAGAGTGCCACTGTGCTGCAGTAAGAAGAAAGAAACAACAAGAGTAAAAAAAAAAGGTGTTTTTTTTTTCCCCACAATCTTTGTATTTCATCATATCCCCAAAATAGCTGTTTCAGTTCCTGTTGCAAGAAGATGTAAAATAAAAGCTTGTGGTGGAAAAAAAGGAGAAATAGTGACAAATCCCATTTAAACGCAGACCCAAAGTGTTATTCGGTTACTTCTATAACCGTTAACTCATGAGGCTGAAAAAGATGCCTCATCCTCTTAATGAAAATTATCATAATCATTTTTGGTGTTTGTGTCCACATGTTATTTGGTACAAAGGCAAAAGAACACACATAGTATATGGAATTATAGTAACAACAACAACAACAACAACAACCAAAACAAAACCCCTAAAATGTTAGTGTTTTGTAAAGCTAAGGTCATAGGTCATGTGTGGATTTCTTAGTTAGATTCCCTCACAAGATCTGAATTTATTTCTAATTAAAGTAAAAGTATTAAAATATCTTTTACTTCTGATAAAATAATTGCACATATTTATTTATTTGCCTACAAACATCAGCAGGAAACATGATGGTGCAGATGACAACTTTGTAACAAACTGTGTTATCGCCATATGTTTTTGTTTCTTTTTTTTCCTAATGAACAAAAATCTTAATATTAGACAATAAACAAATGGATGAAACTGTTGTCTGACCTGACTTTACCCTCATACTGTCCATAGAACAGGTGTTGTCTGCTCATCCACTCGGTCATGACGAACTCAAGGGCAGGTTTTCCCGTCGGTCCAGGCAGACTGCACAGGAACTCGAGCAAAGGCTCCAGCTGGGAGTGAACTAGGTGAGCAAACACCATGATCAGAGACTATGAGGAGAGAGAGAAAGATGCAAGGAAAAAAGAGAAGTGAGGTGGTGGAGGTAAAATTACATCTGTAACAACTGTAACAAATAAAAGACAAGACCAAGGATGACAGGCAATTTTGTTTGCACGATGAAACTATAAAGGATCATCATTTTATTGTGTATGAAAACAGCAGGTTGGGGTTGCAATGTTTAAGTGGTTACCAAGACTACAGAAGCACTTTATACATTAAATATAACTTTCCTATTTACCAATTTTCACGTGACAAATGAGGCTTCCGGTTGGTAAAATTAAAGACAGATCTTTTTCAACAAATCAAACGACATGCTCTCATTTGCGTCTCTCCTGCCTACCTGCATGACACTCAGTGTTTCGGCTTGCTGCATCTTGCTTAGAATCGCTCGGAGGATCTGGTCCAACTGTTCCCCAAGTTCGGTTCCGGCCTGAGAGATCAGAGTGGATACCAACCTGCCTACGAAGGCAGCTGTGAACTCTGAGGTGCGGGGGTCCAGGAGTTGGTTGACCACCTGCATGACATACCAGAGTCCACTGTTCCCCTGCTCGTCCCTCCACTGAGCAATCTGCTCCAGGGCCACTGAGACATATGCCCGCAGACACTCCCCACCATTCTGGATAGACAAGGAGAGGTTTCATAGATGTTGGACCATACAACAACTACAATTAACAATCCCATGCCCCAGATGACAGTTTTTATGGCCGATTCATATTTTCTGCATCCGTGAATTAACGTGTCTCTTCTATGGGCCGTGCAGATATGGAAAAGACTTTACTATGCACTGACGCAATGTTTCTCTCCAAATGAGCCATTTGTGATTAGAATGACACGTCTGCAAGGCTCCAAACCTGACACAGGAGCTGAACCAGGTCAAAATTCTTCTCTGGGTTTTGTGCTAACACGTGTTATGTCGTTGCCAGTGTTTTTGCTCTCTTCCTGTTCAGTTTAAGTGGAGCAATTTTTGGATCAGGTCAAATTATCCTGTGGTAGAAACTGAGAAGGTTGCAGTTAAACAATGTTCTTTTCAAAGAAATGTGAAAAGCAAGGAAGGACCCGGTCTAATGTGAGCACTTTGTCCTAAATACTAGATAAGAATGTGCTGCTCTTTATATTTATATAAATCCTCTGGTCTACTTTGTCTAGGTTTTCCACAGATTTGTTAGAATAGATCCAAAACTTTGAACTAGAGAGTGAGTGAATTCCTAAGATAAATACAGAAATAAATTGTATTATTATTATTATTGTGTGGAAATGTCATACGAGTGACCTTATCAAAGTTTACCTGCATGATTGTGTTGTCATCAGTCCGTAAGGTGCACTGTGCCACCACAGGGAAAGCCTGGCACACCAGCATCTCGGATAGAGGGGGCTTTGTGTTGCGTACAACTGTGGTCAGGATGTCAATGGATGTCTGTGGCACAGAATGGGGGGGGCGGTGATTATGTGAATCTCGGGAAAGCAAGTGATTACATTTCAATCCGGAACAGAATATTCACTATTAAGACGGGTCCCATCTCAACAAACGGAGGTTTTAATGAGCATGGTTAAAAATTGAAGAAAGTATGAAGACGGAAGAAAGGAGTCAAGGAGTCAATTCCTATTTGTGTTAGTGTTTGTGCTGTGTTAATTAGAAGGAATTTTTTTTAAGCAAAAAGGCAAAAATGCGAGTTGACAATTGCTGGGGATTATTCTTATTTCTGCTTCAGGAACACAGGTTTGTGTTTGTGTGAACATTAAAGCAAATGTAAACAGTTAACTTCAACATTAAAGGCCATTACGCACTGGATACGTTGCAAATGTACGGGATAAAATTGTGATTAAATTCAGATGCAAATTACGACGCATACCCTCCTATGCACATCAAGCGTGATGTGAAGAAATAAATAATGAATAATGAATGTGGCTGTGATTTTAACCTCACAATCAGTCAGGAGAGAGAGAGAGAGAGAGAGAGAGAGAGAATGTTTGCCATCAGCCTGATTTGAACAATTAAAATGTCCTAAAGCTACCTATGTATTTATGTCCCAAAGCTAACATGGAAAGTTATTAACCATGTGACCAGGAGGATAAAGAAACAGACTCGACAGTCTCTTCATAATGTATTGTATGTTCATTTTTTACTGTTGTGTTAGACAACTTAAAACCAAACTATCAGACTATCAGAGATCCTACAGAAATGAAGCAGGACAAACACAAAGGCAACTGATAAAATTAACTCAAACTGCTTGTTTTTGTGAAGAAGGCTTCACAGCGCCATTATTTGATAAATAAATAAAATAAATATCTTAGTCTCGAGCAAACAGGGAGGTCAGACTGGCATTTTAGGCAGCCTGTTGCTAATGGAGACAAACATGCAGACTTCAACTCTCTATGATAGGTCTTCTATTTTAGAAATCCTTGTGTGTGTCTTTGTATCACTTACAGCACAGAGTCCTGAGGGGATCTTGTCAGGAGGAGCCTGCATGATGCTGACCAGTGTGGGGATGAGACGCATCTGCATGGGGCCCTGACATCCTTCGATCTGTGACAGTTCCTTAAAGATGTCCTGAGCCAGAGATGCCACCACAGGGTCTGAGGACAAGAGAAGGAGACAGGGCCTCAGAAAAACAAGAGACAAATCAAATTCATGGTTTCCTCCCCCACGTTATTCAACTTATTTCAATGCAAATAACCGAATTTAATGAAAAAAATATGAGGGAACCATTTTAAATGCACTAACAGAGGAGGCAGTTAGAGGAGATACTGTAGGTCTGTACCGTTATTATATTTGAGGAAAATAGCAATGGTGAGGGGGCAGATCTTGTTCTCAGCGCTGATGGTGAAGGCCGGGTCAACGGTGCAGACAATGCACAGCGTCTCCATGACGAGGGTCAGCACCTCTGAGCTGAACTGGGCGGCCAGTTGGACCAGTCCCTCTAAGATGCTGGGCAGGAAAGGCTGTAGGACATGTGTGCTCTCTGACAACTTCAGCTGATCACAGTACCTGCCGATTTTAGATGACATAGATAGCGGAACTGCCCGTGAACATTTGGAACCTGATTAATACTTGTATACACCGATGTTGTTCAGTGACCTTTTTTTTTTTAAAGCCTCTTACTACAGAAAAGTGTTTTTCAATGAAAATGTCCTATAAACATAAACCTGCCTGGTAGAAATAAAAAAAAATTGTTGACGGCAGCCATGTCAAACTTTACATCCACCCCAATGTTTAAGCAGTGAGTAGCTAGTGATATATGACTAAACTTTCAGAAATCAAGGACTAGCTGTTTCAAAGTTTACCAGAATGTTAAACTGTTAACTCTGTAAACATAGCAGGGTCTAGCACACAGATGTAGCACTTGAATGCTGGGATCATTGACATGGACCAGATCTCAACTACGGCCTGTTGTTCAGTAGCACTGCTGTGAAATCAAGAAGTCCACATGTACTGCTAGATCACAACCTAATGCAAGACAGTGCACTCTAACAGCAAAAAGCAAAGAAATAAAAAGATGATTCTTACCCCCAAATGGCCCTGACAGCAGAGATGCGAACGGAGGGCGGCTGGCTGTCATGAAGCCCGCTGACTGTGGCCTGGAGGAACTGTTGGATGAGCTCAGGAGACATGGCAGCTGTGAAGCGACTGGCTGCCCACAGAGCCCGACCGAGGAGGAATGGAGACGCTGCTAAACAAAAGAAAGAAAAAGAGTGACCAGTGAAGACAAAGATAAAACAAGGCAAACAAAATTATCTGTTCCTTTAACACACAAAGAAAAACATCAACGGAATTTGCAAATATGATAAACAAACAAAAGCACCATGGAAATGCAGGTGATCTCCATAAACTTTAAAGTTTGTAGATGTGGTCGATTTTTCTTCATGTTATCCTATTGATCGCCTGTATAACTCACCCAAGGCCTGTTTAAGACTCACCTGCCAGGTTTAGATCCGCAAGAATAACACTGGCCAGGAAACCGTGCATGTCAAACTGGATACGACCGTTCTTAACATTCTCTGTGATGATGGTTTTGACTGAACCGAGAGCCAACATACAGGCCTCGTGGATCTTCCACCTTGTTCAAAAAACAAAAATGAAATTTTAGACATAATTTTAGACAAAACTACAGCCAGTAAGTGAAAGTATTTCACATTCTGTTGTTTAGCAAGTACAAATTGGATAACTACATTTGCATTCCTTAAATTCTGATTTAAGAGCCTGTGTGTCACTTTGAAATAAAACAGCAATGGACTATTTTATCTCACACACTACACCCAATAATGAATATTAGGGTTCAAAATATAAGCTTGTAAGTTTAAATTATATGGGATGAATTAAGTTTAATTTGAAAAGTGCCTCCACAGACATTAATGTAACTGCTAGAACTACTTATTTGTGTTTATTACAATAATCTTATATTTATACACAATTTAGTATTTATTTACAATAATAGAAATCAACAGGGAAGAGCTGAGAAAGTTTGCGTCACAAATGTGCTCCCTCTCCATCTCTTTCCATCTCTAAATTTTACAAACAACCACCAGAAGAAGCAACTAATAAAAAAGAATGACTGCTTCTAAGGAACTGTTTTTAATCAATCCATCTCAACTTTAAAAGACAAGTCGCTGTGGTGCGCACACACAGAAAATTTGGGAACATACAGTGGTGGTAGACATGGTAAACATATTGCATTTGTGGGGAAACAGACGAGTCAAACATAGCCAGCGTGAAAGCCACACAGTCAGTCGTTGAGGCATTCAGTGTGAAACAGGCCTAAAAATGCATATCTTTACAGTGTCACATCATACCAGGATTCTTTGATAGCAAAATGTGTGCCTGGTTGCAAGAAGGGGTCAACATAAAGGGAAGTCAAGGGGAAAATGAGTCTACTTCTAACTTGATTTATAAAGATTGAGGAGTTCATGGTCTCATTTGCTAGTTTCAAGTGTTTTTTAATAGTGCATGATATGCACTTTGGAAATTATGTTTCCATTCAGAGGAAAATGGATGATTAGGTACGATACATACGAGTGGACACCAGTGTCATTGACAACTGCTGTCAGCCTGCTGGTGACCCCTCAGAATATTTGCCGGTTGCAAAACATCAACATCGTGCGGCGCAAAACCCCATCTTTCGAGGTTTAAAACTGGGAGTTCAGATTCAAATGGATGACGTCACAACCGTTTGCCATTTGGTCATGTACATCAGGACACAAGAATAGGGCTTAAATTCCACAAAGCTAGACACCAGGATGTCATTAGGAAGTGCCTCTCCTCACCAGTGCTCATTGCCACTGTTTTTTGCCTGCTCTGCCTCCTGCAGGTGCCTGGTCGCTGCCGCTGCCAGTGCTGCTGCACTCTCATTCTGAAATTCTGCAGCAACAGCCTGCAAGCAGAGCTCAAAGGTTACCATTGTGATACACACTCTCAGAGTGGTGAGCAAAGAATTGCAACAAAAAACAAAATCACGGCAAACTAAGGAAAGTTTATTATTTCTAACCCTGGATTTATACACAACTGCATTCACTGATTAAAATCCCGTTTTGATATTGAGCATGCTTTAGTGGGAAAAACTAACTTATGTTTTAAATTGTCACATTTTGTCCACTGTATATCATAAAGCATCGTTGCATGTTCGATCACAATTTCTCACCAGCAGCAGGTCTTGAGCAGAGATCCTGACGGAATAGGAGAACGTGTCATCGTCCTCATCCTCAACAAACTGCTGAGGGTTTGCCGTCCACACTTTGCCCTGAGGAAACAAAATTGACAACAATCAGGCTCAACACAAGTCCCTCAACATTAATACAAAATATGTATTTATCTTTTTTTTTTTTTTTAGAAATTATTATTAATGATCACCTGATCCTCTGTGATTTGCATGTACAGGATGATGTAGTAGATTAGTTCAGGGAGAGCTTTCTTCACTGTGCTCTTGAACTTGTTATTTTCCAGCAGTGTGTGGACAAACTCAAAAATGCTGAACACAAGATTTTCGAAACCCAGAACTTCACCTGGAGAAAAAAATTAAATAAATTCAACAATAGAGGATAGTTGAGAATATTGTTTCAACAGTACGTAGTAAATTATAATTTCAGGTAAGTCTGATAACCATTATTACATGCAGCTGATGAGAACAGATGTTAAAAATAAAATCACCATCTGAGTCCACAGGATCATCCACTTCCTCTGTGTAGTTAACTTCTGTTCTTACATAAGTGCACATCTGGTTAAGGAATAATCAAACACAGTCTAAGAACTTGACATAGAAATCTCCAAATTCAGTCCATACAAAGCTTTGCCTGCCAATATGTTTGATTTATCAAGGTGAATTTAATAAGTTACTGCAACTTATGCGCAATCAGATCTCCATCATTATATGGAAATGTTATAAGTCACTGAATCTATGTGGTGTACCTGATGTGTATGTGTGAAGTTCTAAGTTGTGCATCATTTTTTTGACTTATTGTGTTTACAGGAATCCATCTGCAGAGTCAAACTAATTTTACCAACGTATGTGCACGATGGATTGAGGGTGTGTCTAAATCCTCTTTGCCGGTTACACAGTGTGGAAAAGGTCACGAGTGTAGGTGCATGATTCAAAAGTGTTGAATTTAATTAGTTATGGCTGTGTTTCCAGATTAGTGGTCTTTCATTTTCTTTAAAATGCTTGGTGCATTTGCATCGTGGTAGTTTCCGCTATACTGGCCAGTGTGCTTTTTTACAACATACTGTGCCACTGTGAACTGGTTGTGTAACCACAAACTCAAACCATCATACATGTCCATCACATGTTTGTAAAATTCTGGCAGTCTGACCTACAGTAAAGAAGCAACACTTTTAGTACACAACGACAGCAATAATCATAGCAGCAGCAGCAGCAGCAACGAGCAGGCAAAAAAAATAAAAAATAAATAAATAAACGTGTGGGCTTTGCAAAGGATATAAAGCTGCACTTTCAGTCAGTGTGTTCCACACAATGGGTAATATCTGCTGCATGGAGGACACCATGGGTTTGGGGAAGTTTTTTACCAATGCTGTCACTGCCTAAGAGACAGAAGGAAAAGGAAAAAACTATTTTTTAACACTCACATTTGTTTCACACTTGTTTGCCACATCCTTTATTCTTGAAAGAAAAGGTCTACCAACACCAGCTGTAGACTGTAAGCAACTACAGCATACACATATATAAACTCTGTAAATGACTCATTTGAAAATGATTTTGATTGAGAATGACTTTTTTTGGTTCCATTTCTCTACCTCAGACTTATTGATAGCTAAATGCATGCACGTTTAGACTATTTTTGTCAGTTTTTTCTGGCACATTCAAAGTTTTTTTTTCTCAAAATGTCTGCTGTGAAAAAGGTCTAGGCCTTTGGTCTGTTCAGTCATTTACCTTGAGGACTTCCATCTTAAGACCGCTGTCTGACGAGGGTCCATCTGGCATCTGCAGAGCCTGCACAAACGCTTCTGTGAACTGCTGCACCACGGGGAAGATCAGCGCTTTGGCTGCACCCTAAACACACACACATGGTAAAGGTAAAGTTAAAAATATAAATATGACAAGGATGATTTCACATGACTAATAAAACAAATTCCTTAACAGCTATCATCTGTTACAGTTGTTTTTTTTTGTTTTTTTGTTTTTTTTTTAAAAAGAACTAAATTATCACGATGATGACTCAATAAGTTCAAAAGTGAGAATGTTCCATGATATAATCAATTCAGTCTAAACTGAGTCTTTAAAAATCCATAATGTATCTAAAAAGACAATGACTGACTCACCTTTTCAAGCTCTTCAATTGCACAGATGAGATTGGCACAGGTGGTGAATATCTCCACTGCTCTGGATCGGGTACGGATACTGTAAACCTGCAACAGTGAACATTAATAAAGAAAGTTTTATAAAAGTGCATGATCAAAACCACTCATTTACTTCATGCCATTTGCTTGAGAAACAAGTATTAAGCATTAGAAGTATTTTGAAAAGAAGAGGGGTCACATGACCCAACTTTCTAATACACTATGCTTTTCCAGTTGTGTTGAGCTCTGAATCAATTACTTTCATACCTCACTGGAAACTTTTGCATTGTCAGTTTGACCTATTTTTTTCTGATCCTTGCTCATATGTTTTGTTCTGGTGGCAATTAAAATCCAGCCAAAACATCATTACACTTTCACTGAGCAGTAAAGCAGAACTGTATAGCAGTACCTCGGCCATGGTGAAGATCTTGTACATTTCTGGTAGAATGACTGGAGCCACCAGTGGCATCTGTGTATCCGTCACCTCCCGAGTGAACTCTGCAAATGTTCCACAAACAGTTACAAAAACCTAAGAAAAAATATTTCTCAGATTATTCTTCCTCAGTAGCAAAGCTTTAAAACAAGTGTTTTTATCTTTGATAAGACAAATAAGAAAGATTTAACAGATTTCTCCTAATCTGTGACATACTATGTATGTACATAGGTATCGTATCCACTGTTCTCACTTTTTCTCCCTGGACAACTGGACAACCTTTGTTTCCATAAAACTGACTACTTTCTAAAGTCATATTGTGAAATATGTTACGACGTATGTAATTTAGCTTAAATAACAGGCCACTTAACTGTTTGTCATTTTTTAATCAAACTGGACAAAGGTTTTATAACTCAGATATTATAAATCATCACTTAAGTGCACAAATAAAGCACATGGAGCCTGAGTAATAAACTCTGTGTGGTTGTTGAAAAGTAAACAAATTTATATTGGAGCTCCTTCTCGTGTCATGCAAGAGTTGGAATGTGAGTATAGGATGTTTGGACTTGACAATGGTGTTAAAGCTGAGGAAGAGGTATAATGTTAATTATTATCAGCGCCTTTGCCCTTGAAAAGTAAAACATAATAAACAAAGATTGTCAATATTGTCAGAGCTACAACTGGATTATGAAAACGTGTAGTTATAAAAAAGTTAGACATAAAAACAAAACAGGGTGTTTGTTTATGTGTATCCCATTACACACCTGTGAGGACCCTCATGGCTCCATGCACGGCACTGACATCTCCACTGACCAGCATCTCCATCAGCAGGGTGAAGAGCTGCGGCCAAGCTTCAGGCCAGTCCCAGTGGGCGATGGCTGACACAGCGTACGCAACACTGGAGCGGACTTTGCTGATCGACTCCCGCAGACCACCGGGCAGCAGCTCCCTGATGGCAGCTTTAGCCTGGAGGACGACGGCAGGAGGAGTTAGACTTGATATGTTTGAAAACTTTACTTTGTGCAAGACAACGTTTGAAATTTTGAACAGACAGAAGAAATTAATCTATGTTGTAGAAACGTTTACCTGATCTGTGGTTTCAGGAGGCCTGAATTTCTCTGATTGGGAACACCAGTGAGTCTCGACATACTGCTTCAGGATGACTGACGCCAACTGCAAAGACAGACATTTTCAACAACAGCAGAAAAATCAATTAGCCTATGTTGTAACTGTATTTGTTAAACCACTCGCATCTTAATTTACTCTTACCTGACGGATCGCGAGCGCTCCCTGAGGATCAACTGTCAGTTCTGCCAGGTGGACGCCAAACTCTATGATATGAACATATCAACAAGAACAAATAGTTATGACTATTAATAAATGAATTAGTTTTCATTAATTTATTTGGTAAATTAATTTTAAAAAAATACAAATTATTATTCTTTACTAAAATTCAATAAATAGTTACTCAAGGTGTTAAAACTCTGCTGTCAAAAAAACTTGGCATTTATCATAACTGGGCTTCTTTGAAATTTCATACACTTTTATTAATTACAGTTGCTGTAATGAAGATTTTTTAGACAACCATTAATGGACTAGTGTGCAGGATTTATATTCATAACAAGGCACTGTGTGAATTTAAGTGAAAAGCATCACAAACGGGTCACATAGAATAAGTAGAATCCTCCCAGAGGTCTGACTGAAAAGTGACCTCATTGCCCTACTGGCAAAATAAACATGACATTCGACACATCAGTGTCTATCTGGGCTATGTATACTGAAATAATCTTCCAATTAAATAAGTAGATAACAAATGAAAATTACAAATTAAAAAAACAGTTATTTTTTGTGATTGAAGGTGGTATAGAGATGTCATAACATCCCAAACAACACCTTCTTGGCAGGAAGCCGCAATGTTCAAATCCAGAGGACATCGTTCAGGAAAGCATTGTCAACAAATGCCAACAATCACAGAAAATGACAGACATAAAAATAGCAAAGCGGGTGGTGCCCTGAGAGACTTTTGCACAGTTCTGTATATTCAGCCTGTCAAGTTCTGTGACATCCTGCTCCATCTCAGTGGATAGAAAGTGCACAGTGAACTCGGACAGCTTGAAACCCACGCTGCTCATTTTTGCTGCAGTATAAATAAACTGAGTCGTGTGATTAAGTTAAGTTTTATTTCATAAATTTGCATGACTGGATTTGAAAATTATTCAAAGGTAGTGTGATGCGTTAAGATCGCTGCCACAAACAAACAAAATAAAAACTGGTGTCAGTGTCATCTCTCAGCTAAATGGTCACTCTTTCTTCAGGAGTCAGCTGTAGGCAATTAGACTTGCTTGAGCTAATGTGGCACCCATTGCTTTATGCTCAGAATTTAACCACTAAATTACTTATTTGGGCTGTCAATCATTTACCTACATTGCAAACAACATCATCCTGGTCTGAACCTGGTGAAAGTTTAGGCTGAGCTTCAGCTCTGAACTAGCGCTGGCTGATAAATCAATTTCATCAATTATTTCACATTTGAAGTATAAGAGGATTTGCTTTTAATATAGGTCTTTCTAACCCTAACCCAATCAACAATGTCCCAGTAGAAAGCATGCTGAAAAGTTGCTGCTGTTTACAATGGCCGGGCTTGCCCTCTTGTTGAGGCATATATTTTGTTGCACTTTAATTCCGTTGAAATCCCATGGGTGAAAATAAAGAAAAAAATAAAAGCAAAACTTGTTTGAATAATTTCTTTGTCATTTTTAGTGTGTTTTTTCAAGAAGAGGAAAAAAACAGCTCTGCCCCGCTCACAGGGTTTTACCGAGAGTGACATCAGGCTCCAGGAGACAATGTTAATGCTGACAATCCTCCATCCTGCAGCTGCCGTAGAGAGAGGCCAGCGGAAAGGGTCACAGCCTTAGTGCAATGCTGCGTTACAGCTGACAAGACAGTGTGCACAATTACTCTTTCACCAAAGGCACAAGGGTAACTGGGCAGACAATGGGCAGTCCAGTAGTGTATAAGCTACTGCCACTAGGTACTGTATCAATCCATCAGTCAAGTATCGGTCCTTTATCTCCAGTTGTTTTGTTTTTTTTCCTCCTTAAACACCTCCTTTCAAGTTGTTTACATGGAGTAAACTGGTGGACTGACATTTTTAAGAGGACAGTGTGACACAACTGACAATATAATCCTGACAGCAAATCTGTGCACAATATCATGTTTCTAACTATTTTTTTTATTTTTTATTTTCATTTATTTACCTTCATATTTTTCTATACAGGTAAATCAGCCATTTATTCACATATGTTGAAGACATTAATCGCAACCTGCTTCTTTCCCCTAAAAATGTATTTGGTAACCCAAATAAAAAAAATCTTCATACCCAGACAAGGGTTGCAACAACTAATCGATTACTAAATTAATCTGAAACTATTTTAATGATCGATGAACTGGTTTGAGTGGGCTTTTTTTTGTCCATGATTAGTTTAATATCCGCAAAAGCTGAACGTCAGTTGGACGAGATCCACGGGGAGGAGAAAATCTGTCATCGGGCATTCCACGGTTGCTGTGGCGACCGCTGAATAAATTAACAAGAATTCCATGACAGTGTTACTTCAAGTTCCCTAGAGCTGAGAGTCCTGAATCCCGTTTCCTGGTGGTGTCATTTGGCCGCTGTAGACCACAAGCGTGTCTTTCCTGCTGCAGATCCACAACTCTACAATTTAAACTCCCTCACATGGTAAGAAACCGTAAACCAGCATCTAAATGACGTGTTTACGGAGGCAGAGGGATAAAGCAGTGTCGTGGTGCTGTTGTTGAGGCCGGGCTCCTCACACACACACACTCCACATGTGCTTCAGTTTCAGCTCAACGCTCAACAACGCTGAGCTGTGACTTCTACACTATCGACTGGTCGATTAAAGCCGGTCTCAAAGTTGGTCTTACAAGTCTGCGTCATGGCAGCGGCGCGTTTCCACGAGTTTTCATGCTAACTTCACCAACTTCTGAGGATACGGCCTAGCGTTAGCTGCTGGGAGCGCGCGCGCACACACACACACACACACACACACACACACACACTGAGGTCCCCGGCTGAAATGATCATTCAGGCTGTTAGCTTATTCCTCATTTCTCGGTGAAAAGAGGCCAGAGAGGCTTCACCAGCAGCACCACACTCACCCTCCGTCACCTCCAGCACTTTGATCTGCTCCTCCGCGGCGGCGCGCACTTCTTGAACCGGGGACAGGATGGCCGTCAGCGTCTCCATCAGAGCCTCCTTCAGTCCCTGCTGGACCGGGCCGGACCGTGCACTACCCGCTGCACTCATGCCTGCTGCTGTGTTTTCACCCGCAGCCCGCCTCACAGTCACTCAGGCCAGCAGCAGTAGCGGCGGCAGCGGCAGATGTACCCGGGGAGAAGCGGTAGGAGAGAGCGGAGCGGAATCGCGCCAATGCATAGAAACGTGGAGGCGGGGTTTTACTGGAGGAAGCGCACGTTTCTTGTTTCTTCTTCTGTACGGTTTACTGGCGATAGGCAACCAGCTTACAATGCACTACCGCCACCTACACGAATGGAGTATAAATTACACTCAGAAATGCAGAGAGGAAGAAGGAAACTGGAGCAGACAGAAATGAGATTATACTTTACATGTATTCTGCAGAGAACATTTTATATTTTTTTTAATTAAACATCTCAAGAAAACTAATTTGGTTTAGATCATTTGATTTTTTTTTCATTTTAATTGAATATCTTTGATTGCAGTTCACTAAAACATTGTAATACCTTTTTAAATCCAGGTTAAAAACACTGTTTTTTTCATATGCTAATGATTGAACTCTTTTAAAGATTTTACAATTTAACTGAACAATGCTTTAAAAGAGTTCAATCATGTGCACTTTACATTATTTTAATAATTTTACAGTCAATTGTTTTATGCTCCACTGTAGTCTGTTTTATTTATGTAATAATTGGGTTTTGTTCAAATTGTACATTTTATTATTTCCAAAACTCTAAATGTTTTTTTTTTAATGTAAAGCACATTGACTTCCCATTATGTATGAAATGTGCTATACAAATAAAGCTATTGACACATAAATAAATACTTTTAAAGATTATGTTTGACTTGAGCCAAGATATTAACTTGCTTGAATGTATAATGTCTTACAGTTTCCAGTGCATTGCAGGCGTCACATAGACTCAACAACTTGTGTAGAGTTTATTTCCTGTTGTTTGTTTTTGGATATTATGCAAGTGTATACTGTTCATATGTACAACCCATGTGCCTTGTCTTTTATTTTAAACTTCAGCTCCCTCTTGTGGGGTGGGGGGGAACTGATGTATTACAGTGAATTCTGAAATATCATCAGTTCACCTGAGTTTATAAAAATGTAAGTGACAACAATTCTAATTGACTTCAAACTGATGCTGTTGTTTAACTATCTATCCATAATACTGTGCAAGTCTTTTCTGTGATCACTGGCATTTGGATTGGAATGATATGACTTAAGGCTGGTCTTGATCTCCATATATTATAAAAGGTTGTCAGTGAGTTGAACTCATACAACATGTGTATGTAATGCTCAAGCAGATCTTGAATAAACCTGGCATAATGGACCTTTTTTGCACCGGATACTGTCGTTGTCAACATGAAATAGAAGAACAAACACAGGTTTTACTAATAATGTTAAGGTTTATCAGAGCCCATCTCATGACACTGTTCATGTAGTGTAGAGGCAGGTCACACTACTTGACACTGAAACTGTTGAAGCTGATTTGTTTTATTTTTTTCCAACAAATGCGTTATTTTAAAACTGCATTTGTTTCCCTTATTTACTGGATGAGTTATATATAAGTGTATGTATGGTGTCTGTGAAGATTCTCAGTCATCCAGGTCATATATCCAAAAGTGTAGCAACAAAAAAAGGCAACTAAGTCCAATTAAGTCCAGTTGCCTGGACTAAGTCCAGTTGCCTTTTTTGCTGTAGGTATGGTGATTATAGAATTGCTAAAACAAGTCTAATGCTGGCCAATGCCTTTTGCACCGTATTGTATGTTGTCTAAATACACTAATTGGTAACTAAATTGATATTATGCGTTGCCCTGAAAATGAAATAGAAATGTTTATCTCTATTATTTGCTCCCACGTATGAGTAAAACACCAGGGATGTGGATTATGTTGGTAACGAGGTAATTGTGTATTCATTAACCTGTGGCTTTAAGTCTGAAAGCAATGATTCAGTGTTTTAAATTCAAATTGATTTCAAGGCTGGAAGAACATACCAAACATGTTCGATCCTCTTCAGTTTCCACTGAGAAAACATCAAGTATATTGACCTCAACGACTACCAACATTTTTTGGGATGATCTGCCACACAGTCTGAGAGGGAGCTCTCATCATCCATGTCTAACTTGGCTGGACCGAATAAGTGAAATGTTCCAAAGTCGTCATACAGTTGAAACAGTCAGTACTCATACCTTAGGCCAACAATCAAGAGAATAGTTAAAAGTGAGGGCCTGGTCACAGATTGTCTACTTGTGATAAACACCTTGTCAGGTGTAGTCTCACCTGAGCTTTAATCGTGGCTACAACTTCCCTTTGAATACTTCTCCTTTCGTTGTATAGATGAGGATAACATGAAACCATTGTGAAGTCAAACAATGGTGTCATTCTTTGTGAGGCATGACTGTCGCAGTTTAACCCCGGAAGTTGCAGTAAATGAAGAATTTATGTGACTCAAGGAGGAATTCACCAGCTTCACCTCATAATTATGTTGCTCCACTGACAGATGAAGTGTCAGCAAGGCTGGACTCCCCCCTTCGACCTAAACGGCTGGGACAAATCTGCATCCTTACTGTGTGCTGCAAATGCAGATAACAGGTTTGTTTCCCTTTAGTCTGCCGTGATAGAGTTTCAGTCCGTAAAGCTGGTAAAAACCAGGGGCATGTTGTGAAGACATGATCAACACATCTTCTTATGCTTTCCTAAATCTTCAGTTTATACCTTCTATTCAAGGTTAGTGTGTCATGGACGGCCAGTACTCACATCAGTTTATTCCTTCAAACCAGATGGAATAATAACTTATGAGTGTACAATCCTAGACAGTCCAACTAAGAGACAATTAAAAACTAAGACCATGTTGTTGTTTTCCTACCAAGGCCATGGAGGACCCCATATTTGCATCTTTGACAAAAGCCTTCATGATCTAACAAATCTGTGACACCGGCTCTGAATGTTAGAACAAAGAAAACACGATACTCTGCTCTGCTGCATGTTGTTGCTGGTCAACTCACTCTTTTTAAATCACTGAAATTATACGTTCATCCAAAATAAATGTCCTGGTCGCCTCACTAAAACGTTTTTATTTTTCATGCAATTCTCTGTGAACCATAGTGGGAGTTGTGTGTGAAATTCAGCCCAGCCTTTCTGTTGTCCAAAGTCACTTCAGTTGCCTTTCCTGGCCAAGAAATGTGCCTAATAAAGTGGCTGGTGAGTGTTAGCAGTAAACCTAACGTTATCATGTGACTCATGTTACTGAATGGTGTTTCTGACATGGACTCTGCCCTTACCTTAATGGAAGTTGTACAAGCTGGGTGTTTCTTGTAAACGGAGTGCATGTGATGTGAAGCTCAGGTGAAGACACAGTCTACTGAGACGAGGAATGAACCAAACACTAAAACAACTCTTTCTTCTTGTTTAAGCAAAAAGAATTTGGTTTATGTAGAAACAAGCAATGTTTTGCAATTGGATATTTCCTTCTCCTTTAAAAGAGTTCAAGCTAAAATTAAAAAAGAAAGAAAGAAAGAAATCAAACCCATCCCACTGCACCCAGAATGGCCACCTTCTGAAAATGTACGTAGATGTTTCTGACAGAAAGCAAAGGAAAACTGTGGGACGGCTCACAGGGGGAGACAGATATACGTGTACAGTACATATATATAAAATATAAAATCTGAAATATATTTTATATATATTAAATTGTGTTATGGTTCAGTATCTTTCACTACGCAGCATTAAGGTGGTGTGTCTGATTATCTTTTTTTTTTCTTCATTTTTTTTTTTTCTTCAAATCCTATTATATAAACCAAAGGAGAGCAAAAGCAAAACAAACGAATCAACAAACAAACAAAAAACAAAAACAAATGTGGTGGTGGAGGGAGGGGGAAAGAGAGGAAAAAAAAAGGGGGGGGGTTGGGGGGGAACTAAGCAACAGACAAAAGGCCTCCGCCCCGATCCGATGCCCCTCCCCACAGGTCCGAGCGGAGGGGTGAGCTAGCACGGACGAGGTGGGACAGACCTGTCCAGCTGTACAGCGCAGTGAAAACATAACTTACATATTAGCTCATTTGTACATGTACAGTCGTGATCAAGGCACAGGGATCTTCTACAAGTTTTTTTTTTTTTTTTCTCTTCAATAAAGTTGTACAAAATAATACATTTTACAGTCTGTACAAGAATAATAGTCCAGCAGTAAAATAAAGACAGACGTAGTTAAAGCCGGGGACAGGTGGAGGAGGTGAGAGAACAAGACAACAGGTGAGGGGAGGGTGGGTGTGTGTGTGTGTGTGTGTATGAGAGTGTGTGTGTCTGTTCCCAGGTGAAAATGTTGCATCCAGTCTTAAGTTAAGTTGTGACTTTTAACCTTAACATCATGCTTTCCTTTTGTCCTTTTTTTTTCCTTATTAAATAGAACCTCTCATTTCTTCTTCTCTGCCGTATTCTGAGTATTTGTCAAATAGCAGCGGGCGGGGGTGAGGGGTGGGGATGTGGGGATAGTGTGTGCGTGTGTGTGTGGGGGGGGGGTTTAAATGGTGCACAAAGGCAGATCTCTGTCACACACACACACACACACACACACACACAGTGTACAACGACACACAACATGGGGTAAAAATTAACCAAAAAAAAGTTGAACTGTGTTATTACAGAAATATTATATATACATATGTGCGTGTGTGTATACATATATATATATGTATACACACACGCACAAACTGTATATATACACACACACACACTCATGTATAAATATCTATATATATATTTAGCTTGTATTTTTTGCATGGCAATGAAGTTCACTGGTATGCATGAATTTTTTTTCTTCTTTCCTTTTTTTTCAGTTTTTCAGCTGTTTTCTGCTTTTCCTCCTCTCCATTGGACGCAAGAGCAAGGGGGGAAAAAAAGGGCACAACAACACTCCGCTGCATCAGTTTGCTGCCTTCCACGTCCATGTTTTTATTCTTCATCTTCTCTCCTTCAGCACACGGTGAATTAACTACCTCTCCCTCTCCCCCCCTCTCTCTCTCTGGATGCATTATTTAATCCAGCCTCTACATACTTTTTAAAGCAGGAGGACTTTGTTTTAAAAGGGTCTGTGTGTGTGTGTTTGTGTGCACGGGATGCGATATATTAAAACCTACTTATGGGTTCTGACTGTCTTATGCTGTAATTTGTGGGTGTACCAGTGAGTGTGTGTTCATATATCTGAGAGAGAACGAGACCTAAAAGGAGTAATAGTCCATACAAGGGGATTCCAGTCTGGACCCTCCTTCCTGGGTCAGAACAGTGAGGAGTTCTGGCTAATCACTGATGGAACTTTTATTGGTGTATCCTTAACTGTTTCTCTACTCAAAAAAAAAAAAGAAAAAGAAATCTTTCCACTGTTCTCTTTCTCTGAAATTGTGTTATCGGATGAGGTTTTATCAGGGTTTGAGAGGAGTGGAGGGCAGTTCCTCAGCCACTGGCTTGTTCCCTCAGTTTGGTGAAATTGGTTGAAGTGTAGGGGGTGATAGGCTAACTGGTGGTGGTGGTGGTGGTGGGGGGGTAGGTAGGTCAGTCGGTGGCTAAATAAGTCGGCTGGATGCTACTCCCCATCACAAGAGCTCATACTGCCGTAGGTGCATCCTCTGTATGATGTCACGACAGTCATTGAAGACACGTCGGATGTTTTCTGTGTCGACCGCGCAGGTGAAGTGGGGGTAACAGTAATGCCGTCCGTCCCCGCTGGCTGTGCTGATCCTCTGGGGGAGACACAGCAGTTAAGGCACGTCAGCGCTCTGCCATCAACACCACACTGCCTAAAACTAGCTTACGTAAAGTATGCAATGTTTCAAAGCGACACCTTTTTATACACGATTTCGCTTCTTTCCGTGTTGTTATTTCCGTGTCAGAATTAAATTGTTGTTTTTACACTGTTCAGAAATGGTACTATTAATCACATATTTTTGTTCTCCTATAAAATGTCGGGATGAACAGTCGCTACCCCAATCACTAGGGATGAACAGTTAATCTTTTACTAATCAAAATCACAGTTTGAAACAAAACACCAACTCGCAGAGGCTGTGACTGAATTACTGTATTTTTGATTGTTCTATGTTATTGAACAAAATGCACAAAATAAATGTTTAAGTTCTCATCCTTGCATTAATGTATACATTTTTCATGCGGTAATGCTTTATAATCTATAATCTATAGTACAGTAAAAATCGAACTGAAGTTCCATCGCAAATCAAATTACAGTAGCAACATACGTCCGAAAAATCACAATTAGATATTTTACCCAAGTCGCTTAGCCTTTGCACACGTTTTTTTCACATCATGCAATGTTCAGGTTTTACATCCAAAACAATGTGATGATTCATTTTCTCTGATCATATTGGAATTTTATATTTTACAACCTACACGCCTACTGTCTATCAAAATCTGGAGAGTTTCTCTTAAACAAATTATGTACACACTGTAAATAAGTTGAACATTGAATAAGCATCTCCAAGATTTCTTTTTTATTTTTTATTTTTTGGTTAAGGCTTTGGCTGTGTGCTTTCACTGCGTGGGTTTTATCCAAGACAACATTTGTCAGACTGTGACCTTAATGTAGAATTTTTGTTCTTATTCCTCTGTATTGTTTTCCAGAACCAGTAATGGTCCCTAAATTTGGTAACAAGTGTAGATTTAAATAAATGACAAATGTCTGTTGGGTGAATGAGAGATGGAATACATGTATAACAGGCAAATTATTATAATTATTATTATTATTTTTTTTTTAAAAAGCGAAATCTTTTATTAGTGAAACTCTTGTCTAACCCACCTTATCTGATGTAATGACAAATATGAGAAAGAGAGGAGTGAAATGCAGAAGAGTGAGTCGTGGAAACTAAACAGCCCCATTAAGATGATTTAAAAAAAAAAAACAAAAAAACAAAAAAAACCAAGAACAGGGAAGTTTTGTTTATAAGAAACAGCACTAGATTGTTCTTTGCGCCAGAGAGACAAAATTATACACATGTGAAATATAAACTGAGCAAATCTAACAGGTAAAATATGAGTTTTGAACGAACCAGAAATTCATCCCGGATGAAGTACTTTGCCCTTGTAACGCGGGGATCCTCGCCTGGCTCTGGTATTGCTGTTGAAGAAGGAGAATCCTGGTCATATTTAAGGTACTGTTGCACCATGACACTCAACAGTCAACACAAGAAAAAGGAAAAAAAAGCACAGACAAACAAAGTTGTACATATGGTGGTGCTTTGGTCAGAATATCTAAAACATGTTCATTTGATTAGGTAAATTATAGTGTGGACAAAGCTGATAATCTGAATGTTAGTGCTCACATAATATTTTACATGTTTTATGTGGGCTTTATATATTAATTTTTTCTTACTCCTCAGCCTATTTTTAACATATTCTGGCTAAATCTGGCTCACTGCTGTACTGAACCATGTGAATTGGGCTGTTACTCATTAAGCAAAAAAAAGGACATGTGTGCATGATTTGGACACACCAATATCCGTGTCGACCTCTTACCATCATCAGGTGTAGTGTACCGTGCAAACTCGGGGAAATAATCTTCAATTTTAGATTTCCCTGCCAAAACCTTCTCAGCGAGCAGGTCCTGTTTGTTCAGGAAGAGGATTACCGAGATGGTCCGTAGCCACCTGTTGAGGGAAACAGAGAATTAGCTCAGTATTAGATTTCTTTCGTTTTTAAAGGACACTGAAAAACGTACAGGTCTAAGGCTGCATTAAGAAAAGTACTCCACGGATCTAAAATTGCACTTCTATAACAATACTGAACTCCCTTTCATGGAAAAAAAAAGGGATCAGAGTCAGCGCAGCAGAAAACACATGTTGTTCTTCCTCATCAAAACCTGGTGCTTGAAATTCATGTTTAAAATTAAGACAGTTAAAAAAGTATGGAAATATAAATCATTTTTTTTAAATATCTGAAGATGGTATGTATAAAGTAATTAAGAAGAATGTTCTCTTCATTTTATGAACAAATTTTGTGTTGTACAAGTCAAACTAGTGAAACTAAAATACATTTCTTTCATCGTCACCCCCTTTAGCGTTTAATATCGATTATTATGGATTATATTGTAAATGTATATATTGGAATTTACACTAGCCTGATAATCAAGTTGTTTCCTACAAAAAATGTTCTTTTGGCATAAACAAAAGGCAAAAAAGACAAAACTCTTGGCTTGTGAAAATGTACTGTATAGTTTTTGTTGACCACCATTAGCAGTTCTCGTCACCTGTTATGTCACACTAGCATCAGAAAATCCACTTGGGTTTCTTGTAAACAATGATAGTGAATACTGTGGTGACAATTGTCAGTGTGGGAGAAACACCACCCACGTCTGTGTGGAGTTAACATATTCTCCCCTCCAATGTCTGTGTGGGTTTTCTCGGGTACTCTGGCTTCCTGCCACAGTCCAACTATATACAGACATGGTTTAGATGAAATGATAAAACTGGGTAATGCATTACAGTAAGAACATTACATTTGTGTGTGTTTAACAGTGTGTAAATCTAACTAACAAAACCCCACAATGATAGAATAAAAAAGCGCCACTTGCTTCATGTTTGATTATAAACAAACCCACAGAGAACAAAGGTGACTGACCTGTTGTTCCAGATGTTCTTGAATAGGTTGAGGGCTTCCTGTAGTCTGTTGGTCTGATTGTCTTCTCTGATCACCATGTTGTAGCTGCTACTCGCCACCACAAAAATAATGGCTGTCACGTCTGTATCACACACACAAAAAGATTCTCAGACACATGAACATCATCTAGAAATGGAAAATCCAGAAACAATTGTCCAATGAGAAATACAGACTCTGTAATTATTCTTTAGAAATACATAAACAAGGTGTATGGGTACAACAAAAGAAATCAAAGCAACAAACTTTGTACCATTGAAACACTGGATCCATTTCCTACGCTCATCCCTCTGACCTCCAACATCGAACATACTGTGAGAAAGAAAAGGTTTAAAGTTTCATTTTTTTTAAAAACAACCAGAGAAGAACTACAGATACAGTATATTGACAGTGATAACTAGGGGTTACAAACAATCAACCTCAATCTAATGACAACAAACAATTTGAAGGAAACACACGATTATGAGGTCTATTTTATTTTTAAGCCGAAGAAATAACATCTGCTTCTGCAGATTTCTTTAGATATTATGTACTGCAAACACTAGTGAGACAGTTCTTATTTAATAAACATAGTAAAATAATCTTTTCTCACTGGAAATTGACTTTGTCTATTTGAAATCTTGTCTCGAAGATCCCAGATGTCAGTACTCTGCATCTCAACAGGTCCTGAAAAAATTTGCAACAGGGAAACAAGAGGAGCTTATATTCAAGGAAAGGTTTACAACAGATTACACACAATTAATTCAAATTTGAATTGCAAAGGAGACAAAAATAAATAATAATTCATTTTTATTATGAATAAATAAAATAAAGAATGAATTAAAGTTTAGAAAATACAAAAGTTTCAAAATTAAATGTAAAAAAATGAATTCAGGCACATCACAACAAAATGTATATCTTTTAAGATAAGATGTATTAATGACACCGACTGGTTACAGGTCACCACAGGTGTGTCTCACCTGGTCGGTGGGTGTGTAGTCGTTCTGCCTGACCACATCTATCCGGTCTAAGAAGCTGAAAAACAAAAGCAGCTGGTCAGATTTCAGCTTATGTCCTGCTATCAACAGAATATGCACAATAAAACATCCATGTATATAAATAATCACACTGTAAAACATGTGGTTTTCTGATTGCCTCAAAGCAATTATGAAAGCAGATCAATATTACATATTACATTATAATGCCGGTAATGTACTCACACGCACACACTAAGAAATGTAGAATGATGGTCCTAAAATGACCACCAGGGGGCGTGAGTTATAATTTAGCTCTGAAGCAGCCAGTCTGAGTCACCAGCAGACTGGAGGAGCCTCATCAATGGAGCTGCTGTAGTAGTGCTTGCACAGAAGGGTGTGTGTGTGTGTGTGTGCGTGTGTGCGTGTGTATGTGTGTTTGCAGGCCTACAAATCCCTCAGATCAGCAGAGCGCCTCCTCAAACCCATGTAAATTATTCTGATGCACTGGCCTTCATTACTGTTGACGTTGACGTTTGCCCTGATGTTTTCATGATGACTGTGTGGCAGTCACCTGCTATACAGGCAGGCGTGTGCTGAAACATGTCAGTGCCCACATCAGGCCTAAAGAGCGACGACACACGACTGCAGACCCATTGTGCCACAGCGTCAGTGAGGGAAAGAAAGAAAAATTGTAATTTCTCTTTGACTGAGAAGTTAGAGAATAAAACCTAAATGACAAATTGAGTTCCTGTACCACAGAACATATTAGCTGTTGGACAGACCTTGGTACACAGACACAGACCTGACGGAATATACTTTCAGACAAACACAATGTAGGAATAAAAACTGTTTGTTTAACTTTTTAAATACATTTTTAAGTCATAAGAACTGGAGGCATTAAGATTAGAGTGAAAACATAAGTAAAAAATGATTTGTTTCTATTTTGCATATTTATTTATTTAAAAAAACTACTTTTCTAGTCTGTAAATTTAAGAACCACTGCTGACTGATTCAAACTGAGCCAAATTAAAATGCAGCCTACTTTTAAAAAATGCACTCAACTGTATTTTTAGGGGAGAAAGAGTCAGGACCCCCACTAAGGATTGTAATCAAAAAACATAATAAACTGTATCTCCTCACAACATTTGCAATAATGCTTGAAGTAATTCTTTGTAAATTAATTATATATTTACAAATGTATAATTTTAATATGCTTCTTTGAAGTAAAAAAAGTGGCAAATAACGAGTGAGGAGATAACTTTAAGTTCAGTTCATTATTAATTATTATTATCATCATCATCTAAAGGTTGCAGTCATACTTGTCTTTCCTTTTGAGTTTTAATATTGTTCAATTTCTGTGTGGTTGGAATAGTGTTAGTACTAGTGCTTTTTGTTTAAAGCATGTACTTTATACATACTTTGCACTGTGTTTTGAGTTCTATCTTGGACTGTGTATGTGGCTCAAGTGAGAATAAACATGTACTACTTCTATAATCACTACTGCTACTACTAGATAGACTCAACTATTGGTGGAAAATATCGAATTACGATTTTTCTGACAGGTATTGTGACACTGATTTGATTTGCGATGCGCATGTATATATACTGTGTATATATACATATATATTTGTTATGTAATAAATTAAAAAACATGCGACCACATGACACCATCAAAACATTAATAAACTAATGTGAATTTAGAGTAAGCTAGGGATTAAAGCTGCATATTGAACTTAACTTTGAATACTGTATTCAGTTTCTATTGTTAAATCCCCTGGATTGTGACCACAGTAAATTTTAACACAAGGCTGGGAAATTAGAACTTATTTCCTACATGCATGTATTAACTTTATTTATTTGCACTGAACAAAAAAAACCCTAATTAGACCAGTTTCACTTATTTTCTCGACTTTACAAGCATAGAAACACGAGATCCACTGATTTAGAATGATGTCTGGGTTCCTGCTAAAGTGGCTGCTCTCCCGGACAAGAGACAGTGAACAGATTTCCCCAGCATGTTTGATACGTGCACGCCTGCCTGCTTTGACTGATCTTCTGCCCGCTGTTCTTACAACAGGAAGACGCTTGCTTGCTCGCACGGCTGCCTCGCGGGGCAAAGGTATGTAACCCCCCTCTGAGATGACTAGGAATGTGGCAGGCAGGAGTGAAATGTGACAGGAGGGCTGCAGGTAACACAGTGAGAGAAACAGGGGGCTGGGTCTGCAGGAGACACACTACCCAACAGACAGACAGAGAGACAGGAAAAAGACACTGATGGGATGAAAAAGACACAGAGGACAACAAACAGCTTGGGAACAATGTCACCGCAGTGCACACTGATACACAGGACGTCTACACGATGTTTGGAAAAATACTCATTATCATGTTATTCCGACTAAAACCAGGCTTTTAAAGTATATATTAACACCTTAGTACGACTGAAATTATACTAAACCAAATTTCTCGGAGTCAGATTAACACACACATAGACAAGAAAAACAAGACAACAATGAGAAAAACATGGTAAAACCGAGGTTTGACGAGGTGCTATGTCAGCTCAAACAATTCAATATTTTAAAGTTAAAGAAAGGCAGGAATGAAAAAAGTGAATGAATTTATTTCTTTTGAAAATGAAACAAAACAGAGACAATAGAACAGTGTCCAAAAAGCAGTATGATTTAATAACATGTATGCCACTCCAACTTTCTTACTTCTCAATGAAAAAATTAAATAACTTTTGAAATATTTACACCCAAACTTATTATACATATTACCCAAGACTAATGTACAGCCCAACTTAATCATATAAACAATTATCCTAATGTTATTTACAACCCTATGGTCATATAAAGCAGTGAAGGCACAAGACAAACAAAACCCTTATCACAACTCATATTCATCCAAGTACTTGATGATAATGTCTTTTTTGTTATCTCAGAAGGGAACAAAATAGAAACAACTAGACACCAGCTAAAGTGAAGTCCTCCTAAAACTAACAAGTGGAAAGGGGGACATATCGCCACCTAGTGCAGTGGAGGTGGACACACTACATTCAGTAAAACTGAATTGTGCTTGTTTACTGGGACAAGGAAAATAGTTCAATCAAAAAAGTGAAGCTGACTTAACTGCACAGTGACACGCACTGACTGATACTTGTTACATAAGGATGTACTGAAGCAACCAACCAACCCGTCTGGTACTGTCCGCTCTGTGCGCCACAGCACCTCTGCCTCTGCAGCACGACTTCCCAACCAAGAGGCCTGTTTCTGTCCTGTAACCACAGATCAAACCCACTGAGAGGGTGAATTCAGCCCTATGCTAACCTTAAAAATAAAACAAAATGTAAATAATGTGAATGTGACAGACCTAAAAGCTGAAGCACCAATGGTGAGTTACCGTGGCGGCCACACACAGGGCCGAATCTATTTACCTACTGTACAGCTCTGGTCTGAGGCATCAACATGCCCAGGACGAGCACATGGCTCAATTTTTAGCAGTTCTCATTATTAATAGTAGAAGTGCCAATAATAACAGTGCCTAGTAACTTGAACTAAATAATAGTAGTGGCTGCCCCAGTAACAGAGAGGTCTGCGGTCTTATGTATAACCTGTCAGGGTTATTCTGAGGTAGCAGACAGGCTTACTTATACCCTGGAAATACACACAGGACACTGGTGTCTGGTGACAGAAATAACTCCGTATATACAGGAAAAGATAAGTGTTTTTTTTCCTTCATAACTTTTACTCTTTGTTGCTTCTTTTCTCTAGGTTGCATTTTCAGCAACTGTAAGAAGCAAATTATGTATTGTATGTTATTCAAAATGATTTCCAATTATTTCCCGTAATCACAGCTCCTTCCAAGAATAGACCGATATCAAGATGCTGCAGCACTTGTACAAACATCAGTATATCACAACCATGTTGCCTTTGAAGCGACATCAAACCTGAAGGGAGACATTTCTTATTAAAACTCTGACCAACATCTCAGTAATGGTAACAGTAACTGTGTGCAGCGGCATATAACCTGGACCGACAAAGCCAATAATACGCCTGTGAGCCGTTCATCTGATAAAATGGCAGGATTAGGAGAAAAGGATCACTCAGATTATATGACTGTATAAATCTACAGCTCTATGTTGGATTAGGCTTTCTGAACTACCTGCTTACAGCTGAACGGAACAAATAATATCCTGAATTATGATGATTTATTTTTTTTACTGAGATAAAAACAATTTATAAACTTTATAAGGTAAAATTTTGCATTATTAATTATCATCATCTTTGTATGAGCATATTTATGATGTTTGACCACAGAGGATTTACATAATTTAACAAGAAATATATTTGTGACAACAAACTCAACTTTTTTTCCCACTATAACTATAAACTGTCTGGGTTTATGGGTTTAAAAATTATAGTGACCCAAATGCAAACAACATCTGGGGACGCATCCGAGCAATATGACACACACACACGCACACACACACAAACACAAACACACAAGATGACCATCAGAATCACGACCTAAAAAGTGTCTCTTTCCACAACTCTCCAAGCACATTTATGCCCACCAGGTTTTCAACAGTGAAAAGAAGCTCATTTCATTTATTTTTGTATACTCACATTATTTTCTCTAACGATTGAGGCAATAAGGCAATAAAATAAAAAAAGTAATTCATAAATTCTGTCAAACAGTGGTCAAACTATGATATTAAAAATTATACAAGAGTATTCCATGTTCTGCAAATACACTTAAGCAACAAC
Source organism: Brachirus orientalis (assembly GCA_016785285.1). Lineage (NCBI taxonomy): Eukaryota > Metazoa > Chordata > Actinopteri > Pleuronectiformes > Soleidae > Brachirus > Brachirus orientalis. The sequence continues at coordinate 1,858,640 of JAFBJR010019394.1, read as the reverse complement.
TTTGAGGGTTAAAATAAAAAAAATATGTATACCTTATAGATGTGTGTGTATGAAAAATCACAATTAAATAAAAAAGCTTGCTATTATCCCCTGAATGAGTATACTTAGAAGAGGTTAAGTATGAGCCTGCAAGTTATTTGTTTCATTATGATCTTACATAAGTCACAAAATAGACATGTATACATGTAAAAAAAAAAACTACAACATAGCTGATTTTATGAAATGGCTGTGTAACTTTATGTAGCATTAAACTGTATCGTTAAGTTAAATGAAATGGCCTGAAAATTTCAAAGTAAACTCCTGCAAACCCCGACTTATAAAACACTTGGTTTTTGTCACTACACGATGCTGACATTTAACTGAAGCTTTTGTGAGGCTGTGAAACACAGAGTCAAGTCAGAAAATGGTTCTGGCGTTTCCTCAAAGGGAGGGAAAAGAACGTCCACGACCCACTGAGTGGAGAGATTACTGCTGCTTTACACTGTCAGTGCGAGGCGACCAAACCAGAGGCTTCACCAGCCGATCCTTTATCAAACACAAAACACACACACACACACACACACACACACACACACACACACACAGACAGACAGACAGAGTCAACCCAGAGAGAGGGAAGGAGAGAGAGGAGGAAAGAAAAGAGAGAGAAGGCTGTGTCTGACATTACAGTGCTGCTCCAAAAATAGCTCCCTGGCGCCCTGGCCTCCAGCTTGGTTGTCATGGTGACAGAACCACAGACACTATAAATAGACAATCGGCTCCAAATCTTATGTGACTGGAGCGAGGCCAGAATGAGGGAGAGACAGACAGAGAGAGAAAATAATATAAAAAGGAAGAAAGAGAGAGGGAGAAAGAAAACGAGAGGAGGAGAAGAAGGAGTGATAGAAAGGGGAGAGCAGGCAACAAAGAGATACAGAGAGAGAGAGAGAAATGCAGGGAATGGAGTGGGATGGATAGAGAGAGAGAGAGAGAGAGAGAGAGAGAGAGAGAGCAGGAGGACTATGCAAAAACAAAGAATACTTAAAGAACTTAAACTTTAAGAAGTTAAAAACTGACATAAGAAGAGCTAGATGGAAAAGAAAACAACAAACTGAGAATCAAAGATTTCAGGACAGAAAGTCAGAAAGAACACAGGAAGGAACAGACAAATTAAAACATCAAGTGAAAAAGACAGAAAATAGAGGAAAAACAATATACCAAAGACACAAAGACACCTATTGTTTAACAATAAAAGAAAAGAAACCAAAGTAATGAAAGATAAGAAAGAAATGTGATCTGAAGACAAATAAAGAATTGAAAGCAGGGGGAGACACAAGAAAAGGAGAAAAGTAAAGCTGAACAACCAGTATTCAGAAAATCACAATACACTTGAGACGGCTGCAGCTACAGCAACAGTGAAAGCTTCCTAAAGATAATCTCCAGATGAGCTCAACTTAAGACACTTCTAAGTACTGTGTACTTTAAAGTCGAACAGCTGGACATCACACTTGGACATTACCTCAAACAAACTCAGAATAACACCTCAATAAGTAATAATGACACCACCAAAAAAATCTGTTTGTCTTTGCCCGTCTCTCACTCCCCACCCCTGTCTCTTCCCCCTCACTCCTTCATTCCTTGTGATGACTCAGAGACTCGATTCCAGCCATTTTCTGTCCCTGCAGAAACAACACTACACATCACAGAGAGAAAGAGAGAAAGAGAGAGAGAGAGAGAGAGAGAGAGAGAGAGAGAGAGGGAGAAACGGGAAGACGATACCAGAGGGAGACTCTGGCACACAATGGCACATAATCACAAAAACAAGATTTCAAAGAGTCCACAACTGGTAAATAATGAATATTGCAGCAGTGCTCTGCTGATGTCACTGCAGAATGTATAGAGTTGTTGGGTCGCATTCCTCCTCTCATTTCCACGTTCCTACAGAACCCCATTCAGATGGATTGTCAAAGGAGGAAGAGGAGGGAGAGTTAAAGCCTCCATTAGGAAAAAAAAAGTTTAAAAAGCAGGTCCTCACATCACTGAAAACGATCGGTTACTTTTATTGCTTCGATAAAAACGCAAGCTGTGTTCTGTGTACTTCCTGTGGCAGTTGACCTTTGACCAAGAGAACACCAAGTTCAAGATGTCCCTCAAGATATTCTTGAGATACTGTGTTCAAAAGAATGGGCCAGACAACTGTCGCCAATCTGGAGGCTTAATAGCAAACTTCACCCACAACCAAACTGCACTGGCAAGGCAAGACTTTTATTTTTTCAAATCGTGCAGCCATAACTAAACCACTTGTGATGTAATCACGACATTATCATGACATTTAGATAAGACATGAAGTTAATTGGGGGGAGGGGGCATTAAAATGTATCCGGATATTAATGTAGTTATATAAGCTAACACACATAGTGTCACTCTGCATGTCATTTTTTAAAAACATATCACTGGAGATGATGATGTAGGAGAACTGCCCCCCTTTTAATACAACTTCATAAAATTGCTGTGTATAACTAGTCAGCAATGTTTCATGATTGGCTCTGCTTTTCACAACTTTCTTTGGGGACATGTGTTTGCATTTATTTTTTGCATATATTTTTTTTTATTTCACATTCCATTCACAAATGCCTTTCTGCTTCTCAATTAAAGGAGCACTTCAATGTTTTTGGGAAAAGCACTTTGCTTTCTCACCAAGAGAAGACTGGTTATTTTTGAGAAATATTCATAGTGTATGGAATGTGCAAATATTTCATGATTTCTGTTGGTGAAAGAACTGCAAATAAGGCTTCCTCTTATGGGAAAAACAATAATTTACCCCTAAAATGTTAAGGGAGTAATGAAACACATGTTACATTGTAAAGTAATTAAGTAAGTCAGTAAGTAAAGTTTGTTTATAGCACCTTTCACTGATAAAAATCACAAGGTGCTTTACAATAAAATAAATACAATACTTAAAAAAAAAAGAGACTTAAGACTACACTGGATAAAATCATGAATACAAAAGCAACAGATTCAAAGCCTTAAAAATGCTCGTCTAACTAAAAACCTCCTTGAATAAGAGACTTTAGCTGTTTTTTTTAAATGAATCAACACAACTTACTGCAACATAAGGACAGAGGACGAAGTGCGTTCCACAGCCTGAAAAGCTTGATCCCCTGGTCCTAAAGCTTGTGTGGGGAACAGCTAACAGCCTCTGACCTGAAACCTCAGGGTGTGGGCTGGTGTGTGAGGTAGGAACAGGTCAGAGATGTTAGAAGGAGCTTGTCCATGAAAAGCTCTAAAAGTAAGGACCAGGATTTTAAAGGTGAGTTTTTTTTCCACAGATATTATGATTGCTATTTGTCTGTGAAAATTCTCAGACATCCAAGTCATAGTCTTCTCTGTAGTTGCCGTAGGCGACGGGACTTGCTTGAGTTACTTGAAGACGCTTCACATCTTCAGTTCTGACTAACTGGTGGTAGAAAACCAGGTATTTAACCTCAGAGGCTGAAACCTGTCTAGAGTCGTTAAGTTGAACACAGCAGATTGTTAACCTAATGTCGTTCGTGCAGTGCAATGTAATGAGGAGTGTCCTGACCTCTACATTGGGGAAAACCAAACAACCACTGCATAAGTGCATGTCACAGCACAGAAGAGCAAGCTCATCGGGACAGGACTCAACTGTCCATCTACATCTGAAGGACAAGGGACAGTCTTTTGAGGATGAGAATGTTCAAATCCTAGCCAGGGAAGACAGATGGTTTGAAAGAGGAGTGAAGGAGGCCATCCATGTTAACCTGGAGAACCAGCTCTCAGTCACCTACAATACCGTCCTGAGCTCTCACTAAAAGGATCAACAGGCAGAAACAATGCAACAACAGTAAAGTCCAACACCCACACAACAGAAGATTTGGTCTCTCAGATTGCCTTAACGACCCTCATTCACACTTTTGCTCAGGTGAAACCGACAACCTGAAACTGGGAGGGGTTAACAATCTGCCTTGTTCACCTTAATGACTCTGTAGACAGGTGTCAGCTTCAGAGGTTAAATACCTGGTTTTCGACCACCAGTTAGTCAGAACTGAAGAAGCCTCTTGGATGAGAGGTGAAACGTCTTCAACTGACTTAAAGATGTGAACAGATTCCTTTATATTTTTTATTTATTTTTTATTATGGTCACAGCACATAGAACAATCAAGATAGGGCACTTTTTTGATTGTCTAATTGCATTGTTTCAACATTATAATTTAATTTGAAGCCAATTAATTAATTGCTTCTGTACCATTTACATATTAAGTACACACCACTTGGAAGCTTTTCAATGTCTAAAACAGGAAAGTTTGGAGCTGCTGGCTCTCCTTCAGTTTGAAACGTCCCAGGATGTGTTTTAATAAGAAGCAGAAAGAGAGACCTTTGGAAACAATACCACAATTACCTACGTTTGATAGGGGATTACAAATCATGACATGACTATCAGCAGTGAATGAAAAGTGTTGTTAAAATGGTGGTGAAATAACTAAAAAACAAAACAAAAAAAAAAAATTGCGGCTTTTCTTTTCACCATTGCTGTTCCTAAAGCACAACTGCAAAAAGACATCTGCTTCCTGTTTACTCCGGCATGTGCATGTCCCGTGTATATAAATGGTCATGGGATGTGCATTTTCAGGTGTGCGAGTATGGATGGAGGAGAAACATTCGAATGCAGAGCTAACCATGACAGTGGGCAGAGATTGTTTTGGTTTTTAAACAGCATTTTAGAAACAGACACACATTAAAATGGATAAAGCTATAGACAGTTTAAGTCAAGTATGTGTAAACCAATCCAACTCAAGTGGGAATATTTGCATGTAATCAAGGTCAATGTCCCCAAAAACAAAAACCATAAAAAGCGCCTGGAAGTAAAAAAAAAAACAAAAAACAAAAACACCATGCTGTAGTATGACGGTGCAAAAAGAAACTCAGGAAAGCCTCTTTGACTCCCTTCACATAAGAAACAACAGAGCATCACTACCCCATCAGTTACTCCTTCTACCACTGATCCAATCAAGTGATATTATTAGTTACTTAAAAAAAGGAAGAGGGAGGGAATTTTCCTGCACTGATCAAGGGATAACATTTTCATTTAATGTTAACACTCTTCATCAATAATGCTAAAGTTGCCTTCCCTTCTAATGCACTCTCTCATTCTTTCTATGTCTGCAGCCTGCCTGGGTTTAAAATAGCTCTCCCCTCTCTCTTTCTCCGCTTCTCCGTTTACATAAGCGCACAGAGGGGGGAGGGGAGCACTTCCGGTCTGGCCACCCAGCCCAGCATCTGATCCATAACACTAGGGCTGCTGGGTGTGAGAGGGGAGAAGAGGTCCCGCAATGCAGGGAAGCCCTCTTTTTCTATTTGTTGCCTCAGTCTCTCCATTAGCTTGTTACTCTGTGAGACCAAAATCACATTTGTTTGTTTCAAGATCATCTTACAGACATTCACATGCTCCAGAAATGCACTGCACGCCACTTAGAGTGAGAAAGTGCATGCATGGGGCCATGCATGGAATGAGGACAGTCATGTGGACAGATGTAAGGTTATGTACTGTTATTTAAGATAAGTGTGGCAACACTTTTATTTAATCAACAACATTTTTAATTATGGAAAATGTTTATTTTTCAAGCAAATTGCCACATGAAGATTTTTGGGTATTTCTGATAAAACTGAAATTTGAATGTATCATTTGGACTTTTAGTGCATTATCAAAGCATGCTGATTATATATTTTCTAAGCTCTGTTTAAATGTACACATTTAAGGTGAATAATGTGGCTATTCTTTTGTATGCTACTTTAACTTTCAACTCCACTACTATTCAAGTGAAATATTCTACTTTCTGTTCATCAGTAGAGTGACTTTGTGATACTCTTTGCTAAGGGTCCAAGTGACGTACACTTTGTCACTGGAGGGTAAATACAAGGCTCCATGCAGATGCCTGCGCACCATCCAATTTGTTGTGACAGCACAAGTACCTTACATGGGCACCAACTATGCACATGTTCTACATGAAGACTGGAAAACAGTATATTCTCTGATGATTTCATTTTAATTACTCATTCCACAAAAAACAGACAAAAAATTGTAAATTTTTGAATCAGAACTTTGTTTTTTACTTTGGTCCTTTTCTACAAATTGTTTTGTACTCCCCACGCCACATGCACAACCAAATTTATCTGGCTTATGTAATGTCAGGACTCAACCCCTTTGTTAGAAAACACTGAATGACCAAACTTTCAGAAAAAAAGTTAAATAATAAATAATGTTAATAATTAATTAACACTCTAATAATGTAAGTGAAGATACAGAGTACTTCGTCCAACACAAACCAACATAAACAGACAACATTACACATGTATATGGAGACACAAGCACATACTGTAAACACACACACGCCGTACAGCCATCCTTTTAGCGACTCTCGTTGACTTCCCTTCATTAAACAGCCTCAACAATTCATTATCCCTAACTTTAACCATTATTAATGCAATGCAAGAAAGTGACACTAATAGTTCACATCTTAAAAACAAAAAAATCAGGTTCTGCCTCATTAGCAACATGGTCTCCAAAAGGACTACTGGTCCTGACAAGATCAGTGTTTATGCCAGAAAAGGTCCTGAAGAGATGACAAATGCAACCACACACACACACACACACGCACACACGCACACACGCACACACACACACACACAGAGGACAATGAGGAAGCCTCTACCCTCGGAGAATCCGACTTCATGTGACCACTGCATGCCTTATAACAGAGGCAGGCCTGACTGAGATGAAAGGCAGAGAAGAGACAAAAACAGAGGAAGAAAAGAGAAGATAGAGAGATAAGGGGTGGAAAGAAAGAAAGAAAGAAAGAAAGAAAGAAAGAAAGAAAGAAAGAAAGAAAGAAAGAAAGAAAGAAAGAAAGAAAGAAAGAAAGAAGCAGCATGTGTGACAAATAATTTTGATATGAAAACACTAGCAAATTAAAACATTCAGGAGTCAGAGGGGATAAGATTCGATCTCAGTCACTAACAGTACTTTAGACACACTAACCATGCACTAACTCGATTATAGCCTGAGATTTAAAGGCCACATTTTTGAAAAATGCAAAGAAGTACAGTACCACGTTTGCTTCATATACAATTCTATATATATAAAAAATATAGATAGTATATAATAAGCAGCATAACATTTTTCAGGATAATTCTGGTGATAATCAGAAAACTTCAATAAGAAGTTGATCCTACTGACAAGTATCATCTGTGTATCAGCCTGATACACTTGTTCCTCTGTTACACAGACAGCCATTATTTAAGTGTCTATAGTCATCAGTGAGGCTGTACTTACAAACGGTAACATCATGGTGTTAACACGTCAACAATGGCAATGCAAACATACAAATGTTACACAGATTTTATGTACTCCATCTTAGTATAGTGAGTCAGCATGGCAACATGCACAAAACAGTGCTAAAAACAAACAAAAAAGTGATGTGAACTAAAGTATTGGACAACTTGAATTTTGAAAATGGCACTGGACTAAAAGTCAAGGGATCACAAAAGTTATATGAATTATTCATCTGGAGACCATGAATGTACTGCTTCAATACTATACTAGTATGTCTGAAAGTAGATATAAATATATATATATTTACGACAACATTAACAATGTTGAGCAATTAAAAAAAGGTTTCAATTCACATAAATGTATTCATTAAAAAAATGTATGCACTTAATAATAATCAAAAGGTGTTGAGACAGTCAATGTGTTTACAAGCATGTTAAAAGTCAGATTTTAGTTGGACTAAGAAGATAATTCAATTTTCTTAATGTCATGTCAACACATTAGTCTGACTAAAACCAAGCTAGTCTTAGTCAGACTAACATAGTACGAGTACTCCATGCACCAAAAATTCCTCCCTGGTCTTTGACCCGGAAGTAGGAGGAGACGACTTCAGTACTGTTGCCGGAAATCACACGGCGGCAGGGTCTTTCACTTGACAACACAGCAACCACAAGAGCCATTGTCCATCTGATTTATATGACAATGAACATTAACTGCAGGTACAAAACATACAGAACCACAGCACAATCCATCTCACCGGCCATCTCGCCGTTCGCTGTTTGCTTTTCTGTGACGCAAAGGTCAACAGGAGACTAATTAAATACGCAGCAGCGTATAGAAAGATACAGCACCACCTACGGAGGCGGAATCAGATGTACACGGCTAATAAATCGATTTCCTCCTTGACATGTATGCTCGGACTCTGCAAGGTGTCCTGTCTTAGTTGAACTACGGCTGCAGCTCAGTTAAACTGTGCCTCTTTTGCAGCTTTTACCATTGTTGTTTTTGTAAGCCATATTTTCTGTACCTAAGCAAACAACTGCAGAGAGTAGAATTAGCTTCCTGTTGTGTACCTGTAGGTGTGTGTTATTATGGATGCAGATTATGTATGACATGGAGTTGAAATGCACACAGGTACTTTTTGTTTGGGAAAGGAAAAATGTTGTAGTATGGATGTAGCCTAAATAGAAACCAATACTGCTGAGGGCCAGTCATTTTAACTCCTCATCTGGGCAGTGTTCACTGTCACCTCGAGAACCCTGACACCTTGCACTGACATAAACCACATGGCAAAACACCCTAACACCTGACCGAGTGCAGACTGAATGCTTTGCTGTGCACGTGAACTAAAAAGCCAAAGTGAGAAAAAGGGAAACATGTTTTGGTGAGACAAGACTTTTACAGGTGAACAAGCACAGAGGTGAAACTTACTACTGTGCACAGTCGATGAGCTGATATTCATTGGACCTTTCCCAGCAGGCCCGCACACCATCATCCTGCCAGAGGCTCTTTGCATGGTCGTAAAACTCCTGAAAAGACACAGAAGGACAAAGATCAGCAATCTGGACACCAAACAGCTATAAGTCAGACTCTGATGTATGAGTAAAACAGGAATGTTTACCAGAAATAGCAGCTGTGAGTCTGAATGTGTGTCGAAAAAGTATGAAAGCTATCTTACAATTTATCTTTTATCCTTTTCCTAGGCTTTCCAAAGATGACAGGGTGGATTACTACATCAACAGAAACTAAATCAGTAACTACTCTGATCATTTATACTGGAGTGCATAACTTTTTAATACAAACACTGAGTTCACACAAATGCTGATTAAGCCTCTCGGCTCCAAATGACTCTCTGTGTATCTCAGTAAAGCAGTGTCGTCCAGCGACATTCCCTTGCTGCGCACAGTAAGTGATTTGTGTTATGTCAAAGCAGATGGAGGCACCAGAAGGCTGCCAACAGATTGGAGTATAACTGAAAACAGAAAGAAGCACCCAAAACCTGCTTCAGATGTAAATTGTTCTGCTCAAAAAAACAGATCCCTGACTGTGCGCACCAGAGCTTTGCTGGTGCATTCACACAAACGTTCCCTCAGTAAGGTCTGATAGTATTGCTTGGCATAGCTTGTTTTCAGATGAAGGACAAAAATTCTATTGACAAAGACCAAACAGAGGCAAATTAATTACATTCAAAAAAAAGAAAAAGAAAATCACAGAGTGCCTGCAGCAAATATACTAACAATCCCTTCAAACACATGTCGTCGGCTTATGACCATAATTCTTGTCTTGTCTCAACTGATGAAAAACATATAAGGGCAGATGAAAGGTAGACTGTTATTCCCAAGATATGTTTGGACTTTAAAGTTGCCTCAGAGAGCAGCAGCAGATGAGCGGGCTCTGACAGAGGCAGGAAACGCAACAGTTCACCAAGTTCATGAAGAAACTGAGAGCCTTGTACAGACACAAGGCTTGGCCGTCACTGCACGGGGGCCTATCTCTTTACTATAATCTCCAGTCGATCACACACACACACACACACACACACACACAACTCTGTGAGGCAGAATTAAGCCATTATGAACCAGGGGGTTGAAACTGTGAAAATAAAGGATTTAACCAGGATGAGCACATCAGTAGTAGAGGAGACACTTTCATCATTTGTAAGTAAAAGCGCCATTTGTCCTTCACCATGACACGTTATGTGTTATATTTTCTTTAGAGCAGCTGCCTGTAATGAACAGCAGAAATCTCTCTCGCCTCATGTTTTTTATGAAATAACATAACATGCAAGTTTATGCTTCTATTGAAAACCATTGGTCTAATTCCCATCAGAATATGTTTCTGGCTTAATTTATAGATTCAGGACAAGTAAGCATAAAGTTCAGCCAGTTGAATTTAAGACTTTTAAAGACTTAAAATAACATAAAATCCAATTTAATACCCATTTCCTAATCACATCACAAAGAAGGGTTGACATTACCTATTTATCAAGTGCATAAATCTATTGGCATTTGAATCAAATTTCTGTAATTTCCCCACAATAGTATGCGAGAATTTGTCATAAGAAATTTGGAAAATTGCGTTGCGACTTTCTTGCCACTTTCTGTTAAAATCACATGCAGCAACATTTTTAAGCAAATGTTAGGGCCTCCAGCACAACAGAACAATACCCATTACCGTTGAAAATGAAAAATACATAAAACTTATTTTTAATAGCTTCAAGACCTGCAGATAACCTGAGGAACAGGGGACCTCCATTTGTGACATTGTGTCAGAACTGTTTAAATTTAATACAGAAACAACTCATTAATTACCCTTTCTCAGTCAACAGGAAAACATTTTACAGGACATGGAATATATTTTTTTGCCAACAATATATTCCAAAGAGGCCACCATGAGCATCATGGGCATAACAAACAAAAATAAAGCTTTATCTGGAATAAAACTGTTCAATGTCTCACACATGACTTTAAAGGCCGACAAACCTTTTCTAATTTACCAATCAACAAATCAAAGAAGATGAAATTTACTGTGTAAAATACTTGCTTGTAGTATTAGGATATAATAAAGGTATCAGGAATATAGCCAAAAATAATAAAGAAACAAAGGGCAGGTCATGAATTTTAGAGTTTCAAGCTTTTCCCACTTTCTCTTTGTCACTGTGTCTTCTCTCTCTCTCTCTTTTGCTGAATTTCAATAAGGGTGCATTCACACCTACCAAAGGAAAATTAAAGCTGATGTAGCTTATTAAAAATACAAACACGAGACAAATACCTGACCACAGTCATGCTTTGGGAATCAATATAAAATCAGTTGAGAAGTCCCAAGCAACCCCAAGTCAATTTTATATAATTTTCTGATACCTTTGATTTAAAGTCAAATTTCCTTTAAATAATTAAGTTGACGAAAAATATCCTGAACAGTACCAGCTGTAAATTGTCCCCTAATTTCTTAAAATAAGCTGGTATTTATCTGTTATTAAGAGTGAATCAAATAAATAAAGGTGAAAGGGTCAGAGTGTTGCTATAGTTTTTAAGTACACCCACATTAATTTGGAGTTTACAGGAAAAAAAGATCGTAATGTGGATGTGAAGTGAAAAACTGTTCATAATAAAACTCCATATTCACTTGAGTATTTTAGAAAGACTAACAAAGGGGATCAAGGCTCTGGACTTCATGAAGAATTTATATATACAGTCATATATACATGACTGTATATATATATATATATATTTAACATTAACATTTGATGACTACCAAGCTGACTACCAAGCTGATCCATTGTTAATGTCGTTTCAAAGTTACAAAGAAACAGATTTAAAAGTTTTCAGTCTTTATGGAAAATCATGGCTTTGCTTAGGTTAGGAATAAACAAACATACAAAGCAAGCAACAAACAAATGGATAAAGACATAATCTTGTCTCATTTAATCTCATCCTCCACCTGCAGCCCAAACGCACTACAATGATAATTTTAAAATACAAGAGAAAAAGTGAAGACATTATGAATTATACAAAAAAGAAAAATCAGTAACAAGCTGATGAGAAAACATCTGCAGCACGTACAGGCTCTGATTTTTACTTGTGTAAATAAATCTCATGTGGCTCACAATTAATGCTGAGATTTTTAAATCTTTTCAGATACATCTTACAGATACATCTTACAGAACAAGCTAAAAGAGTAGAAAAGACAGTGCGTGTAGTTGAAACACCTCCTGCCTCGGAAATGAATTCCTCCTCCATTACTCATGAAATTTAAAAATTCCACGTTTGTTTTCCTAATCAAGAAAACAAGTTTTCCAACTTGAAAGGACAGCAGGTGGGGCAAGGAAGCTGAAGGCAGGTGAGCATGGCATGATGATCAGTCTGCGAGGAATGACAATCTATTCATGCAAAGACATGATCTATTTTATTACAAATACAGAAGTAGTTTAATAATAACTAGTATGATAATTGCTTGGACTGTAAGCTCGAAATGAATTTAAGAAGAGATAATGGAGACTCAATCCAGGCTTCCCGCTCGCTCGCTCTCTTTTCCTCCCCTGCTGAAGGCAGAGTCAACCAGTTTAACTGGTTTCCAGTGGGCCCTGAGGCCAGGCGAGGAGGAGGAGGAGGAGGAGACGGTGGAGGAGTCAGATTTTTTTTCTACACTATTCTCTTTCCTGAACAACCATTCATTTTCTACAAGAGGAATTGATACAAAGTCAAACTGTCTCTCCTATGTAATTTATACTTTCAATGTCACATTTAATTAAAAATTGCCTGAACCTTACGCTCCCCTACATGAAAAAGTTAAAAAATCTGAATCAAAATGCGAGTCCTGCACGGTCTTTCTCCTCCACCAAGACCCCACAGGTTTCCCAGCCGAAGTCTAGTGAATGACGGCCTGAGGGAAGGGTCATCTTAAGACAGGCCTGCATAATAAATTTGCCATGACGTAACAGAGACGATATCAGGAGACTTCCTTTTGCTTACACACAAATACACATATTCTCCACTGGAAACTCAGCAGCTACAGACAAACCGGCACGGACTGTGAAAAAAAAGGGGCCAGTTTTAATGCTGAAGCCATTACGCTGGAAAAAAACTAAGACTAGGTTCTTTTTCCTCTGCATCACATATCCCACATTAGATGTTAAATGACATGTTACATATTTTATATGCACAGTACATAATTTGCTACTCAAGAGCTTCTTTTCAACCACAATTAACTGTTTCTTCCACATTCACAAACAAAACAAATGATATCTTATCACAATAATGATGGTACCTTAGTGGTAGATTTGGTATTACATTTGTTCCAACATTCAATAAAATAAAACCATGCACGATAATTTACCAATATAATGTGAAAATTTTTAGTTATTCAATTTATGATTGATTTATTTCATGGTAATTGACTGGATTAACAAACCATGTGTCAATGGTTTGTTTGACTGATGAACTACATCAAGCAAAGAGTTCAGTTTCATGAAATATTTTTACCATAAAGGCAATCAGTGACTGCGACCAACTTATTTTGTAAACAAATGTTTGCGAAGTGCAACTAAGAGTTGCTTTTCTCCACAGTGCTGTGAACCAGTACAACTCAAATTTGACTCTCGTTATAATACTGTTTCCTCTTAACAACTATTAACGGTCACAGGACCATGTTCACTATTTATCAAAGATAACATCAACAACTCATTTGCAAATTATTGTCATGAAACCAAGTCCTGTAACCCTGGATTTAAGTGTTTAAGCTAACAGTCACGGGGTAACGTGCACAATTTCTTAGATCAGCCTCTCTGTGGCATAAGTCAAAAGAAATGAGTAGATTGGCAAATGAATATCTGGTACAGCAGTGGGACCTGCAGCAGCAGCCAAACAGGCCACTGGGGGCAGACAGGGGCTCAGGGGGGGAATCCCTGTGAGTCTCTGTGTTTCTGTAAGACAAGTCCCTCTGGACACAGTTAGTGTTATTACAGACAATCAGTGTTAATAGACACCGTGGATCTCTCAGGTGAGAGCCTCATTCAATTGAGAGCCTCCCAAGTGGGGGGACACCTGCTGAACCAAAGCACAAACACACAGGCAGACGTATGTGGGCCACCTCGGCCACCTACAGCACACCTGCACCTGCACGGTCCAGCAGGACCCAATACCAATCTTACAACTAAATGTCAAATAAGAAACCATTAAAAAAAAAAAGTAAATTTGTATAAAGTTGGATACATTTTTAACCATGATGTTCCACGTTTCAGCTGATTATCTGCACTATGACTTTGTCATCATATTACTCTAAAGATAAAGTTGATAAAATATCTCAAATATGACACACATTTACACCAGGTAATGTCTAACAATTGTTTTTAACCAAGTAATGAAGTTTAGCTTCTGCTAAGATTTATTTACAATTCAATAAAAGAAAAGAAAACCTGTGCAGACACTACAGCTGCCCCAGTGAGACTGGGTTTAACCACTCTTTACATTCTCAGACCGTCATGAATGAATGGACCCCGCAGGTGACGCGGGACTAAAAACTGTCTGCTAAAATCAGGGCTGCGAGTGAAGGAAGGAAACAAACTTCTGTAAAAGTCAGTCAAGAAACAAAGGGGTACTTACCGAGGGAAACTCAAAATCCTTCAGGTTTACTTGGTTCAGGACATACTCAATCCTGGATTTGTTTGCAGGACAAGCTAACTGACATGGTGGTGTGAGCGTGTTCATGGCGGTCACAATTGTCTGCATGAAGAGGAGGGAAGAGACAAATATTACAACAACTAACACAAGGTGAACATTACATTAGTTCACACTTTTCTGTGCTTCATTTTATTACTGTAATATTAATTTAATTGTTGCCCAAAGGCTCATTATTGCTTTTAATTACTCATTCAATATTTAAAACTAGTCTGAGAGAAATACTGTCAGTTGTTCCCCAAAGCGCTTTTATTGCCTGTCAACTTACTATGGCTTTGACTTTTATCTTAAGAAAAGTCATATATAATTAATGAATTTTGATGCTCAAACACTTATAAACATCTAGGGCAAATCAGCTCTATTGTATTACTTAAAAAAAAAAAACTTTAATCAGTTTAATGCATCACTAACAGAGCAGGAAATGGTCAAATCATATCACCACTGCTGCCACCATTTTAGGAAGAACTCCATAAACATCCACTCAGACTTTATCGCTGAAAATGGGTCAAAAGTTTTTACCTCTATAGCTTCTTTAATGTTGTTTTTAATATCACGGATTTTCTGTTTTTTCTCCCTGTGAAGAGAAAAAACACATCGGCATTAGTTAAAAGCATCATTATGAACTCTGGCCACTGTAGTTAACTGTGACCCACACTTCACTTACATGCACATAAAAAAAATGTATTTCCAAAACATGGCTCCATGGGGAAAAAAAGAGCGGAAATACTGTATATCCGTTGTAAAATCAAATACGGATAATGCAGCTGTTCTGTATCTTGTGTTTTCCTATAAAACTATAGGAACAGGATTTTAAAAAAAACACAAACTATTCCAAAACAATGGTTAAGACATGTGCAGTTTATTCTGTTTTCATGCCAGCAATGTGCTACGTAAAGCAAACTTCTCTAGCTTCTCTTCGTCAGCCTAGAGCTAAATTCTATCAGACATCAGAATTTTGCCAGTTCCAGATGCAGATACCTTTATTTTTGCTGACCAGGTGCAAATCTCTAATATTACGCACTCACTGATGCCAAACGAGAGCAACAGAAGTCGTCCAAATTTGTCAAAAATGTTTCTCCAACAGAAAACAGCAGAGTGTGGGGGCGTTCCAGTGTTAAAGTTCAGTTTACAGTCTCTCATGAGCACAAAGGAGACTCCAAATATTAGCCAATGTGACGATATTATCTGCATTTATTGTTAATGTTATTGTTAAGAGTGAATTTCAGCATCACCACATGCCGTTGAGTTTATGCAATCTGTGGGCTTCGCTGATACCAGCAGTTCAGTCACACAAGTCTTTCAAAAGCAGAGCAGTGAATGCAAGTGTTATTATTTATTTTCAGACGTCCTGACAATAGAAAAGTTTGACTACTGAAAAGCCCAGATTTGATACCGTCGTCCCACAAATGAAACATCTCAGGGTATTTCAGAGCAACAGGTTACTGAGCATAGCATCCCCTTAAGTGTGAATCCGGTTCAGACAATAACAGATAGAAAACCCATGTTCAGCAAAGGGACTCAAAAAAGATTGGATGAATCTTTCTTAAAGACTGTGTTCTGACTAAACTGACTCTGAAACCCTGACTAAGGATATTTGGAGAGGACAACATGAACTAAGTTTGCTATTTCAATTGATCATTTTCTCTGAGTTAGTTAACATTTTTAACTATGACTATTGTATACGGTGAATACTGTCAAAGAAAAACGTCCGCATTTGACATGGACTCAAATCTACCTCTGTTATGTGAACGTGTACGACTACTGGTGCTTTATATTTGGGCCGTTAGTAAGAAAAAACAAGAAAAAGACAACAAAAAACACAATAAGAAACATAATCAGAAGGGACTGCTGAGGTTCAAACACTGTAGAGCGACATTCTTTCCTCTCTGCTCCTTTATTTCACTCGGAGTGATTGTAGAATAGCCAGAGACAGAAAGGCGACATCATCTAAATTTTAAAAAAGGAAGCAACAAGGAATCCAGACTTGCCACGCCAATCTCAAACGCGCTGTACCTCTAACCCCGTCCTCCTGTCCCTCTGCTACTGTACATCACTGTGTCCCTCCCCGTCATCTCCTCCTCACTCTCCCAGCACCTTCACTGCACCTTTACCAGGAGGGGAAAAAGTCAACAAGGTAAACCCCCCACCAGAGCCCAGATAGAGGAACACGCGCCAGAGGCTAAACGTGACCAAGAGCAGCAGCCAACTGTGGATTTGTCACCCCACCCGAGGGTCTGTGTCTGTGGGGAGCATCTGTTCAACATGACCCAAAAATAAGTGCATGATGAGGATGATGCTTCTGCTCCAAAACCCCTTTCTAGGAAACAGATGATGGAGAATGAAAAAAAAATGTCACATTTGTTTCCATTGCATCAACGTGGGACTGAGTTTTAGGAAATTCACAAGACAGGGTGGCTCCAAAACACCCAGAGCTATGTTTCCATGAAAACCTGCAACAGATAAAGCTTTTTGTTCTCGCGTCATCTGACTGTGAGTATTTACTCTAAAACGTTACAAAATCTTCTGGAAACTTTTCACTTGCTTTCCTTCACTGGGCCATTTTTAGTTCCTTTACATCCCAATTTTTTACATTAATAATCAGTTTGATTATGTACCTTATCAGAAAAAAGGGGGAAAAAGCATTTGTCTTCTTGACTTCTTGACAGTTGCTAATTGACATTACATTGTCCTCGGACACAAAATAAATCTTTCAAATTAGTAATCAACCTCTGCTTTGTGTCAGAAAATTACACCTAAAGGCACAGCCAGAGCCACGCTATTATGCATAAAATGAAATGCAGTACTTTAAAAGAAAAAGGAGAACGGGAAAAAAATAACTTCTGAGACAAAATACTTTTGTTTCCTCTGACCAACAGTAAAAAAAAAAGAAAGAAAATTAAATTAAATTGTTCAATATCATAGTAAGTCAATATGATGAAAAAACAGCAATTCCTCTGTGAGAAGCTTTTTTTTTGCTGGAAAATAGTCAGAAAAATAAATTTTTCTGACTATTTACTGCATGAGTCAATTAAACCTGAGGTAAAATTAGACCAATTATACCTGCTCACATAACTGAATTCAGGGTTAGGGTTAGGGTTAGGGTTCTAAAAAGTCTAGTTGTTTGTTGATATTGTGTCTTGACCACTTAGTTCATTGCCATTTTAAACTTCATTTATTTACTCTTGTAGCTTATTCTCTGTGTCACAACAGGCATTTTTCCGACGTGTACTTTCTGGAAGCACCAATATTTCCCCCCTAATCATCACCACATCAATGTTTCAAAACCACTTCAATTGCTTATGTTGCGTCTGCATTAAGTGAATTGAACATGCTGGAGGTCAGGGCTGGTCGACATGGCGTAAAAGGTCATCATCATAATTAAAATGGTCAAATTAGTCATTACAATAGTGTCAGTAATTAATTATAACACTAAATGTTATATTGTCAGTAAAACGGAGGATTGTGGCTCCAAATTAAAAGTTGTAGAAACCAGTTATTTGTGGTTTTAAACTATGAGCCAAAAACCACATGCACTTGTTACACAGAGAAACATAAATCAGAGTTTTAACACGCAAACTAATTATAGGTGTTATAACTCAAGGTGTGTTTGCATGATGCAGAGACATGACACTTGGTGAAACTATCTTACTGCGCATTTTTGGACAGATAGAGCAGTTGTTTTTGTTTGACAGAATATATTTCACTTCATTATTGATAGATTTAAAATATGATGTAGAATCAAATGGTAAATGCATTTATATAGAGCTCTTCCAGTCTTAATGACCATTAGCATTAGTTACTGCCATTCACCCATTCACACCAATGTCCATATGGGACATCTATGTTCAGCACTCTTTCTATCACACACCTTTCCTAACCATTCACATACTGCCGGCACAACCATCAAGAGCAACTTCGGGTTAAGTGTCTTGCCCACGGACAAATAGGCATGTAGACAAGCGTAACTGGGGATCGAACAACAACTCGCTCATTGCACTGAGGGTGCTTCAACCTGCAATTTCAGTTTGAAAATAATAAATTGTTCCACCCTAATTGACATATAGGGTCTTTGATAAACTGACTAATGATTGATTACTTTGTTTTTGACGTATTGCCCAGTCCTACTGTATATATGTGAGATATGGCATGAGGAGAACCAACACTTACTCTGCGTTGAAGCCATTTACATGCAGTATTCGCATCTGTTTGACTATCGTGCTCTTCCCAGATTCACCAGCCCCTGAAAGCAAAAGGAGAACACAAAAGTATGTCAAAGTATGACTTTTATAAATACAAAACTCCTTAAAAAAAAAGGGGTGAAGACTAAAATGTGCAAGAATTCAGATTTATCTGAATTTACACTGGAAAATGGTGTAAAACTCAAAAACACAGGCTCCTTGAAAGAAAAAAAAAGGATTTTGATGGGTGATTTAAACGTCAGGTCTTTGTTTCTAATCACAAAAGGTCCTGGATGAGACAGCACCCATACTGGCCCACACTCATAAACCTGCTGAGGCCAAGCAAGCAAGTGCCTTGTTTATCTATTTAAATTGTAAATATCTGAAATTATCTGTGGAGAAACATAACCACACACATTTGCTCATGTACTGTATTAAAGTATACTTTTTTTTATTTGAAAAATGCATTTACTGGATAATTACAATTCTTATTTTTAAAAAATACAGCTTAATGCTCAAAACATATAAACGCACTGTAATACCTTTTAAAAAAAACAAAAAAACAGTGGTTCCAAACCTTTGGTTTTAGAGCAACTTATACCAAAAAAAAAAAAAGGTGTCTAATGTCAGATGTAGAAACATTCTCCTCCGAATCAATCAGATGGTCTCACTTAAATGGTGATCTGTGGAACACTGTCAAGGAGTACAGGAAAAGTTTTCCACATCCATTAGATGTATTTATTTTTTTATGACACACACACGGTTAAAAAAAAAAGCAAAGGCAAAAGGAAACGTCAACAATAGAGAATACAAAATATGAGCATGACCGCTCTTTTCTTTCTTTCCCCCAATACTAATTATCATCTTGTGACAGCTTTGCTTTAACAGATACTACATATTATTATACCATTAAATACATTTGTGATGCTACTTCCGCATTACAGCCCTTCTCCTTTGTTTATTGTCAGCTTTTTTTTTTTTATTTTAAGCAGAGGCGGGAAGTCGTTCAGGAGCAATGGATGAAAATTTTTTCCAGGAAATAAAATGTTGTCATGTTTTTGGGAAAGAGAAGAAAATGCCCTGAATGTGTCTTACCAAATTGAAAATGAAAGAAGCCAGGCTGTAACTGTCTCCTAACCCAAATACTAGGAGCGAGCCAGGCTGCAGGCCTGCTATTAAGAGTGAGCACAAATCTAGAATCAATTTCAGATTTAGAATGAATGGTACAGTCATTTAAGGGAAGATCATAATCCTAATTGTGATCCAATTTGCTCTCTGTACTCCAGGAGCTTTAGCAGGAGACAAGTCTCTGTCTTAGCAGGTTCATATACTGTAGGATGACATGGAGGCCTGGACGACGAAGCTACAAATAGCATTATGAATTTAAAATATAGCAAAGATTTCAAAGATGGATTAGCAGATATCCATTTCAAGATCAGATTGTGTGCAAAGGATTATGCAAAGGCCTAAATCAGTCAAGGTGAAGGCATCAGGCACCTCAACTGCTCCTGCAAACACCACGGATCACCGAATGTTGCACTTTGCATGTGTGGAGAAAAGAAAACCGGCCTCTGCATGGTGCCTGTGTGTCTGTCCACTGTCTCTCACATGTTCTGCAACCATGTTTCATAATAAGCCGTGAATGCAGGAGATAGGCCTGATTTCCAGCTGTCCTGTTTACCAGACGCTGTGAAGCACTGGTGTAGTGACTTCATGTCATTGCATCATGTGTTGCTGCTTCACTGTTGAAGCTAAGTTTTCATCATTAATTAAAAATGTGTGTGTTTGTTTGTTTGTTTTTTTCATGGTGATCACAGTTGCGTGTGGATAAGCAGGTGAAAACATGCTTGTAATGTTTCAAGAATTCAACTGAAAATGGACCTTCGGGCCTAAAATGAACACAAATAAACAACAAATATGATAATATAAATAAGATAAATGATTAAACCTACCTAATAGCAGTAGCCGGTGAGTGGCACGGTATATCTGTTTGTCTTTCTGGAGCTGCTTCTCTATTTTTTTGTTGGCTTCCCTCTGTGCCTTCTCTTCATTGCGTTGGTCTTCAGTCTTACTATTGCCAAGACAGCCCATCTTCCCAAAAACCCAGTGGCAGGTTCAGGGGGAAGCAGGGTGGTTGGTTGGTGTGTGTGCAGGTGGGTGGAGGCAGGGAGGGAGGGAGGGAGGACAGAAGGACGCAGGGGACGGTGTTGATGATCAGAAGAAAAAGAAAGAAAAAAAAATATATCAATGGATCCTAAATTCCTCGACTGGCCCAGCAGAGGAACAGCACCTGACTCAAAATGGGTGACATTTATGTGGCCAGATGCAGATGAAGCAGCTGTAATCCAGTCAGCTGTTGGTAGACGACGGGGCCCCACCGGGCTTTGGCACACTATGTAACGCGTGGATGTGCCTATTTACTGGCAATTAATCAACAGGAGAGGAGTGGGGGGACGAGCAGAGCAACGATGCCGCCCTCTCAGACGCTGGACTCCCGTGTTTTTCACTGTAAATCCGCAATGAAGTCATCAACACTGATAGGAGAGTGGATGTGAGATTTCCAGCCCGCCAGTGCACATGGACGAACGTCGCTGGTCCCGTTCCCTCAAATGTTGCCTTTTAATTCAACAAAAAAAGCTGCTCTTCATATAGTGTAAGCTATTCTGGTTGGATTTCCTCTTCCTGAGCCCATCTTCGGCAGATATCTCACACTTGCCATTCAATCCATTTCCACTCACAACCAAAGCCCTATTTTCCTCCACCTTCTTTCCCCCTTTTTAGATATAAATCTATAGATATATTAAATTCAGGCTATTATTGTTTGCAACCAGCTCTCCGCCTAACCAAAGCACATCGAAAAGGGCGAATGAAAAAAATAAAAAATAAATAAAAAATAAATATTTGCTCTTAAAATGACGACATGTGAATCATCGGGCTACATCGGGGCTTATGTCTCTATCGCAAATCCGTCACATTATACACCTTTTCTGAAAGGGTGGGGGTGGGCTGCTTGCAACCTTATCAATTATATCCTGTTTTTAGCCGATGTCAAAAATTATTTCCTCTCCCCTCGTCAACAGATGTTAGTGCTCGGCTATTCACAGGGTTTGACCAGAGCTAAAACACGAGAGAGGCCCCTTCTTGGTCTCCCTTTTCTCCCCGTTAACGTTAATTTGTATTTCTCCTCACATCGGGAAGCTTCTCCGGACGAGCAAAGGCAGGCGGCGTTTGGCAGCTGGATGTCCTTGAATCAAACGCAATATCCAGGTGATATTCGCGGAAATCCTCCGTTATTTCCTCCGGCCTGGCGCAGGTACAGCTCGCTGTCAAAGTCTCCCCGCTGCTTTTCTGTATTCCCTCAGAATCCGAGTGGTAGATTGTGGTAGATTACATGTGCATGATACATGAACATACCGCGGTGTTTTCAATCACTGATCCAGCGGCGACACACGCTCATCTTCGCCGCCGAGAGGCCGCGTCCGCTCCGCTTCGCTTCACCGCTCCGGAGAGAAAATGAGAAAATGTTTTATTTTTGCGGTTTGGCTCTGAATTATTTTTGCCCCCGTTTTTTTTCACTGAGAATTGTACATTGAGATAGATAGCGCTGAAGAGGTGGGGTGGGGCAAACGGCTCTCACGGAACCCTGGGAACGAAGAACGGCGGTCAAGTTTTCCGGGACGACAAACTGAAGTTCCGGTTCCAAATTTCACAATAAAAGCCCAGTAGACGCTCAGTGACATAATTATTTATAGGTAGAAATTCAATACACAGCACTACCCATGAGTAGCCTATGTTTTTATTATAGGTGTTTAATCCCTTCAGAATAAAGTGTTTGGTTTTAATTACCTTTATATTTCCATGTTTATATAGTAGACCAAATAAATATTAATATATGCAGTGTTTGTATATGCACATTTTCATTGATGTGATTTGGCACAGCAATGTTGTTTTGTTTAAATGTTATTAGGTTTTTGTATGCCTCAGTGTATTCAGGTACAGACACTCAAGACAAACAAGTAAGTACAGTATGTGGTGTTTATACCAACTTTTTTATATATGATTTGTTTAAATAATGTTTTAAATAACTTTTTAAATAACACATAAATGCCATAGACAAGCCAGCACATATTAAACATGGTAATAAATAATAATACTTTTGAATGCAATTATGATTCTCAAAAAGAGAAAGAAAAAAATGAAAAATGAATTAATCTAAATTTATGAAAGGTGTACAGAGAAAAACAGAGACATGCACTTAGTTAATTTAGTTATCAAGTTAACTTAAAAGATACAATCTGAGAATCAGTGGTGATTTAGAGAGTTTCTTTTTTTTGGAATTGCCACAGTAGATCACCTGCGTGATATAAATGTGAATAAAAATGCATGTAGAATTATAAAGGTTATCAGATATTAGAGGTATTTTGGATTACCATAGTAACATACAGTGCAACATCTGAGGTTGTGGTTATCTTTTTTTGATGATTGTCTTTAGTTTAAAAAATGTTACAGGTAACTGATGATTTGAGCAGCAAGCAAATTGTAAAGAAAAAGTTAAACATTTGTCTTTTAAATTGTCTGAAAATAACTACTCCTGAAAAATAACCATCTTTCCTGCTGTGTAGTTTATTTTTATATATCTTATACGTAAATTGTGAAATAAAATAGGTTTACTGATTGAAACCTGATACTCACAGATGCATTATGTGTCCATAGTTATATAGCTAATATATATTATATTCATTACAGTATTTTTTTTTTAATAATTGCATTTATCGTTTAAATTTTGTGACGGTTTTAGATTGAAGTTAAGGTTTTAGTGTTTCCGGTTCCTTCCTTGTTGTAGCTTGACGCGGGGACGAATCACATGATTGCCCGAAGCGTCATGAAGTAGAGGTACAGAAAGGAGAGACGCCCTCTTAGAAGCAAATGATTATCAGTTTAAACACCCAAAATACATTGAAAAGTAATACTGAAAAAAATCTGTAAAAAACACAAATATTATATTCATCAATATATAAAATAAATACTAAAACAAATAAATAGAAAGGCCGGTAAAGGATGACAGCTAATTTCTTCCAAGCAACAATTGTTTTATTATAAATACATATAATTGTCTTTAATATTCAATAGATTCTGTTGAATTCCCACAACATAAGGAATACCAGGTAAACATACACACAGTCACAAATAATTCAGAAGACAAGGTAAGGTCAGGGCAAAACACAAAAATGTCATCAATGACAACTAAATGCTACTGTGGCCCTCACATGAACCCAGGCAGACAACTGAACAAGTGGTTTTTAAGATGAAGACAATCCAACAAGGTAAATAATGTGATAAACAAATCTCCAGTAACATCAAACTTATTACTGTGTACTTTTTTTCTTATGATGCAAACTTAATGTGCTCAGACCAGGAAACCAAACTTTCACTGGTGAAGTTGGAAGTGAAATATACATTTGTTAACCATTGCAACCTGTGATCTTGCTAAAATTGTTTAATTAAGCAAAGTTTTTCTTCCTATCTTTTTCCTATCATCGTGATATGTTATATAACTGCATGGTCCTGTTCCTCCAGCTGAAGTCAATGTTTGTCATTTCTTGTCACAAAGTCAACCAAGCAACTGCACACACAAAGCTATAACAAAGAAAATACAGAACAGCCACAAACATGCAAAATGACAGAAAGGATGTGTAAAAAGACAAAGAGATGCATCCATACAACAAAGCAGTGATAAATGACTTACAAAAAAGACTACATACAAGGCGCAGAAGAGTGCCAATAATAATCATAAAGAGACATACAATGGGCTCATTAGAATAATGACCCCACGGAGACACAAACATACAACAAGGAGACATTAAAGGTCACAATGTAGTGGGTTGGGATTTATAAATATTCATATTGTCCATCCTTTAGATATTATGCCTGCCAGAATGCTCAAGTTTCTTTTGTGGGACCCCTTGTTTATCTTTTATAAATCGCTCTTTGTCCAGCCCGTGATTTTGTTCCCTCCTGTTGTAAGTATGAATTGGTGCTACCTTTTCTGAAGAAACTGATCTTTGATACTTCTGATTTAATCATTTTATACCAATTTTTTTGTTATTTTTCTTGCCTTCAAACATTTTAGAGAAAACTTTACTCAGAGCTGATGCTTTTTATGGACACTTATGATATCTGTGACCGTTTCAATCTGGTTTGTGCCCATGTCATAGCACTGAATCTTTCCCGATAAAAGCAACAAATTACTAACTTTAACTTACAGCTGATACTGGTTGCTGTTCCATCTTAATTCTTTTTTGACTCAAGTTTTGCATTTGACACTGTAGGTAATGTTATTCTACTGGATCAGCCCGAAGCAGCTTACTTGTGGAATAGAACATTCTCATTAGCCTTTGGTAATGCCTCCTCTTTTGTGGTTCCTCTGACTAGTGCTGTTCCCCAAGGCTCCATCCTTGGCCATTTACTGTTCAGCATATTTTGCCTTTTGGACATAGCATAATTACAATATCCAAGATAATTATTATGCTCATTGATACTCAAATGTAACATAAAGCACCGTGAGGAAGGAAATTTTAAGCATGTTATGTCCGAATGATTCTCTTTGGTTTCTTTGATATTATGCAAACACTTCCTAAATCATCGTCCATGTAGCGAGAAACCAAATTTTTGTTAGTGACCTTTCTTTTGTGAAAGAGACAATACATTTCCACATTGTCTGACCCCAGATCTGTTTTTTTTAATAGTTGATATGATATGATATGATAAAGATCAATTGGATCTGGAGAAATTATTTTAATTTTTTTTAATTTAATCTTGTTTGCTGCATAGTTAGCTATATTCAGGGTTAATCTGAAAATCACTCTCACACATTTAGCTCCTTGGTTTCTAACTAACACCAGGAGACAATATCAGCCCTGTTTTAGCATCACTTTGTTATTTGTTAATTTTAGAAATGATTTGAATACATAACTGATTATTACACTTACAGTAACAGCTTGGCTCCCAGATTCACTGCTGATTAATTGTTCCTTATGAGTCTGGGTGCAGCCATAGATCCAGGGGTGTTGCTTGCAGCTTCTCTGAATTATGTTTCAAGACTAAATATGACTTATTGAGCTTTTGCTGTCAGGATCTGAGGCTCATGAGTATCTTTTCAATTACTTCTGAAAACAAACAAACATTTTACTTTTAGAACCTGCTCTTAAGCTTATCTTAATAATTTTTTCTTATTTAGCTTTACAATTATTCCAGCTGTTGTATTTGATTAATTTGTCAGGTAGACTGATACAGCATCAGATATGAATATTGTCCTTGTGATTATATACATTTAAATAAGTAGGGAGAGATAAGAGATAAAAATCACTGAGGGCCTTTTGTTATTGTTATTTGTTATTTTGTTATTAGCTACAGTATAAAACCATTAGGCACAAAGCAAGACAGTTTAAAATGTAGGATTAAACTGCAGCTGGACCTGTGTACAACTGTTAAATAAACTCTGAAAATGTTATTTTGTGAGAGGAAAACTATTAATGACTACACAATCATGAGTAAGTGTCATTTCAATACTATATAAAATATGGTATATACATATATATTTGAACCACATGCATAAGAAGCAATATAATTATCATAGTATTTTTATAAGCAGCTGTACATATTGAGTGTTAAGACTTTAGGAATTCATCAACAGTGTCATGCTGTGCTTGTATTGGTCCTCTAGATGGTAGCATCCCTCACCCACATTGTCCAAAAGACCAACGCCTACACATATACTGACTTACTACCTACAATAAAACTCTTGATTATTTTGAGACAGTCTTTTTGCTAGAAGGTTTTGTTGTCAGTAAACCATATTGTCAAAATTCTGCTGTGTGAAAAGGTAATATATCAAGATCATCCCGAAGTTTGCTTTAAAATAAGGGTTTAAACATTTTTCCAAGAAACTGTTTGAAATGTGTATGTAGCTGGTAATCATATCTGTTTAGTTACAAAATTATGCTGACCAACGGAAATGCTCTGTCTCCATTTTTCCCTTATCACTATCTTCCTGTTTTCAGTCATTTAGCTTATAACCTCTTTTTTATTTTGTCGTATCATATGCATCAGAGTTAAAAATATGACATATTTGAATGTGTCCTGTCACACAGTTTTTCCTACATTTTATATACTACAGTAATTAGCATATGACCTTTAGATGCTTTCCGGTTTCCTTAAGCAAATCATTTCTAATAATTGTTTTACATGATTTAAATTGTAAAGTTACAATGATATATATTCATGTGCAGCAAAACAGTGGACGCAGACTTTATATAACACTGTACTGAATATTGTGGACCAACCAAATAATTACTAGAGGAATTTCTAGAGGAAAGAAAAAAAAGGTCAAAACTAATAAAATAAAATAATGACAGTGAATATTGTGCTACATGATACAGAATGTTGTGGGGCCCCTTCCTCAAGTGGCAGATAGGAAGACGCCCTAATGACATCATTGCTGGTGCTGTATAAAAGTCTGTCTCGACTATCAGAAACCCCAGCTTCTCTTTGCACTATAGCCCCACCATAATGCGTGAAATTGTACATCTGCAAATTGGCCAATGTGGCAACCAGATCGGCTCAAAGGTAACAAAATAAATTTCCTTGTCCACTATTTTAAGGTTATAATATGCATTAGGCCCTGCTTTGTTGAAAAAGTTAAGACTCTTATGTTCTGTTAATGCCAGGAACCACATCAAAACGTTCATAATGTAGAGAAGATTATAATAAAGCATATTTAGTAATGTAAACTACCACCAGCATTAGTCTAAGAGGGCAAAAAGAATTGATTGGTTATTTTAATATGGATTTTATTTCATTTAATTGGTTGTCTGTTGATTATGATAAATATTTTTGACATGTTCTCGTCATTTGCATGTTGCCAACAACAGTTTTTACTGTCACTGGGTGTTCCCTGTCAAGCATTAAAAGAAAAGATAAGGACCAAAGTCAGACTGGCATGGGTGGGACATTTTTTTTATCATGGCAGCCACAAAACAAGAGAGAGGAACTGTAAGATAAAATAGCAAAGGCTGAAGAATTGCATGCTTTGCAAAGACCATGATAGTCTGAAAATGAGGCAATTGCTTTAAATATCCTTCCTTTAAGGTTTTAAATAATTTAAATAAATACATCATGTATTCTAAGTGTTTGAGCCATTGAAAAGATATTGAATTGAAGTGTAAAAAAAAAATCAGCAAGAACGCCATGGTGTATAGATTTGTCTGCCAGACGTCCACAGTGGTGGCAGCATCTTGGGTTGTGAAAGTCTTGCGTCTTGGTTTGCAAAAGTGTATCTCCATGTCCCTAGGACAGGTCCATCCTGAACACAAGGCTGTGAACCATCCACAGTCTGGTGTTCAGGCTACTTTCACATTAATATTGATATTAATGTTAATTATGTTAATATTAATATTAGCTGTTTTACTAGTTATAATGACCATCTCCTTTTCTTGTATTAGTGTATGTTTTTTGGTATTATACGTATGTTTCCACTCTTGAAAATGTGATGTTTTTTGTAATCTGCCAAATTTGTTTCTGTACATATGACCCCTACTGCCCATCTGTCCATCCTAGGAGAGGGATCCCTCCCCTGTGGCTCTTCCAGGGGTTTCTCCCATTTTTTTCCCCTGTATAAAGGTTATTGTGGAGTTTTTCCTCACTCGATGTGAGGGTCTAAGGATAGAGTGTGTCTACCGATTGTAAAGCCCTTCAAGGTGAACTGTATTTGTGATGTTGGTCTGTAGGAGAAAAAAAATGATCAAAATGTAGAATGCAAAAGATGTATGTCAGGAATCCAACTGTTTCTGTGTATTAATGTCCTTGTTTCAAACACTGATCATGAGAATGATTATTAAATTGTCTACCTTTAAAAGAAAAATAATTGAATTACCACACTGATAACACTTTTCTGTGACCTTTCACAGTTCTGGGAAGTGATCAGTGAAGAACATGGGATCAGTGCAACAGGCAACTATGTGGGAGACAGCAACATCCAACTGGAGAGGGCCAATGTCTACTTCAATGAGGCACATGGTAAAAAATGAATATGTACTGTATATACTGTAGGCAACAACATGCTCATTTTAAAGCTGATAATTTGTTCCCATTTGTTTTTGTTTCAATCACTCATCAATCAGATGGGTAACAGCGGGAAACATATTTTTAGTCTACATTCTAGATGCATTGGTAATAATGTCCAATGTTTCTGTAGGAGGAAAATATGTGCCCAGAGCTCTGCTTGTTGACCTGGAGCCTGGCACCATGGACAGTGTTAGAGGAAGCCGTATCGGGGTCCTTTTTAGGCCAGATAATTTCATCTATGGTAAGACAAATAACACAATAATCAAAGAGATTCTGTTGACTTTGATTGAAGATAATTTTAATAATATTTTTTGTTTGTTTGTTAAAGTAAAGATATATACACTCGTGGCACTGTCATATTTGGTACACTGATACAAAAAGCTTGTGTCATGTCATTGTTGGATAAAAATGGCTAAATTGCACAGAAATTGCTACAACTAATGCTATTGACAACTGCCAGAATTAGTTGAGCCTATGTGTCTTTATTTTGATATTACAGGGAGCTCAGGAGCTGGGAATAACTGGGCGAAGGGCCACTACACAGAGGGAGCCGAGTTGGTAGAGCAGGTGATTGACAGAGTGAGGAATGAGAGTGAAAGCTGTGATTGCCTTCAGGGCTTCCAGCTGGTTCATTCATTGGGGGGTGGCACTGGCTCCGGCATGGGAACACTCATTATCAACAAGATCCGAGAGGAGTTCCCTGACCGCATCATGACTAGCTTCAGCATCATGCCCTCTCCCAAAGTCTCTGATACAGTGGTGGAGCCATACAACGCAACCCTGTCAATTCACCAACTTCTGGAGAACACAGATGAAACCTTCTGCATCGACAACGAGGCCCTCTATGACATCTGTTTCCGTACACTGAAAGTGACCACACCAACATATGGGGACCTCAACCACTTGGTCTCCATGACCATGAGTGGGGTCACGACCTCCCTGAGATTCCCTGGACAGCTCAATGCAGACCTGAGGAAACTGGCCGTCAACATGGTACCTTTCCCTCGCCTCCACTTCTTCATGCCAGGCTTTGCCCCCCTGACAGCCCGTGGCAGCCAACAGTACAGAGCCATCACTGTGCCTGAGCTCACACAGCAGATGTTTGATGCCCGTAACATGATGACCGCATGTGACCCAAGGAGAGGGCGCTATCTCACTGTTGCAGGTGTCTTCCGTGGCAGAATGTCCACCAAAGAGGTGGATGAACAAATGCTTGCAATCCAGCAGAAAAACAGCTCCTTCTTTGTGGACTGGATCCCACATAATGTCAAGGTTGCTGTGTGTGATATCCCACCCCGAGGCCTCAAAATGGCCTCTACCTTCATCGGCAACAACACAGCTATTCAGGAGATATTTCGACGTGTGGGTGAGCAGTTCGCCTTGATGTTCAGGCGGAAAGCCTTTCTTCACTGGTATACAGGGGAAGGTATGGATGAAATGGAGTTCACCGAGGCAGAGAGCAACCTCAATGACCTGGTGTCAGAGTACCAGCAATATCAAGATGCCACTGCTGTTTTAGATTCAGAGGCAGAGGATGAGGAAGAGGAGGGACCCTCATCAAAAACAACAGCAAATGCTCAGCCTGGAATGGATCCTAATAAGGAAAGAATGGAGGAAACAATTAAAGAAACTTTAGACGAGTAGAAGAGACATGTGGTGTACAGTGAGGGGTGTGGGTTGACACGTGTTGCAAGGATGGAAAAAATTGGATTGTTTGGAAAGGAACTCTTATTTTGTAACTGATGGTTGACTGATTTAGATAGCATTTGTTGAAATGTGCTGGGATGTATAGTATCAAACAGTAGGGCTTATTGTCTTTTATGTATTGTTGAAATTATTTGAATAGCTGTTGTTCTTTTAGAGTAAATAGTTGATTTTATTTTTCATGTACAATATGTTGAAAATTGTACAACATGTAAGCTCTTTCTAATGCACGTCATATCGTAAATATTGTATTGGGTAATTTGTATGTAAGTAATCATGCTAATTAAAGATATCAAAACCAAAAAAAAAATAATGATTTCTGAACAAATTACAGTAAAATGATTACAACATTAAAAAACAACTACCCTCTCACAGTTTTACCATTTTAAGTTAAACTGAATTCAACTACAGGAAGTGATATGTATTGTTGAAATTATTTGAATAGCTGTTGTTCTTTTAGAGTAAATAGTTGATTTTATTTTTCATGTACAATATGTTGAAAATTGTACAACATGTAAGCTCTTTCTAATGCACGTCATATCGTAAATATTGTATTGGGTAATTTGTATGTAAGTAATCATGCTAATTAAAGATATCAAAACCAAAAAAAAAAAAAAAGATTTCTGAACAAATTACAGTAAAATGATTACAACATTAAAAAACAACTACCCTCTCACAGTTTTACCATTTTAAGTAAAACTGAATTCAACTACAGGAAGTGATGGACAGTACTTTGAAAGCACGGTGATACCATTCATCACTGTCACTGTTTCCTCCCACTCTTACTCATCTGTTACAAACAGATTACACATAACACGACCAGCGTGTCTGTACTCTGATAAGCACACAGGACATGGAAATGTCACTGCAGTGTTGCAATAAAATGGAGCAAACTCATATATAGACTGGGGAAAAGAAGATAATACAGTGTGTAGCCCATGTGTGAATGTAGGACAGTATTGTGCCACAGAGAAAAATGTGCTTCAAAATACCAAGATAATAAAGAATGATAAAACAACCCACAAATTCCAGCTCAAGGTGAAGGTAATGTCTAACTATATTTATCAAAACTATCAGGTTCTGAGGAAAAAAAATATATCATTCAAAAATGTGAATCTAGAAAAACATAATTAGTGCAATAAAAACAACATTACATAACTCATTATGTAAAGGCTGCCATGCATATGGAAGCCAACACCCACTTGGCAGAAAACATTCACTTTTTATATACAGTATATACAGGATTTTTTTCTCTTTATTACAGTTTAATTATATCAGTGTTTAGACTCTCAAATTAGTCAAATGGTAATTCACAATTCAGTCTGTTCATTTTTTACAAGAACAAAGAAGCTCTTTCTTCTAGCAGAGGTCCAGTTCCTTCTCAGTCAATGATCCTTAAAAGGACCATTTCACTTGATTTAATTTGACTCTAGCTGGTTTGAGTGGAAATGGAATTTCATACAACAAAATGGTGCAAAACCTGCCTCTTTGCAAATATATGCCATAATATTATTGTTATCATAATTATTATTGTTGCCGTTAACAACAATGATAATGATATTTAGTTGTTCATTTTTACTACTATGATTATTACAGCAATTATAGTAGAAAGGTTTCAGTGCAGTAAAATGTACACTATTTAATTTATTGTCATCAAGAGTTGAGGTATAAAGCTACATAAAAAGATGTCACTTTTTCAGTGAATAACATACTTAACATTTGGTTAATGTGGACTGTATATTTGCCAACAATGCAAACTAATTAAACAACATCATTACTGGTCAAAAACCCGCTAATGTCATTCTTTCAAGGTTACACAGGACAGCCAATAACCTTCACTAAGGTGACTTAAAACATTAAAGGATCGTGGACAAAGTTTTTTTTAGTTATCCAGCCTTAAACTTTAGAAAAAAACTAACTAGGAAGGTGGGACACTAATATTAATATTAATATCAATATTAGCATCTACCATTCTTTCAGTAAGCCCCAGTGTACATTCTTGTTCTTGCTTGAAGAAACTCATGACTGTCTCAGTTAAGCAGGAGTCTGTCTGTCTTGTGCGTTCAGAGCATCATGACTAGCAGGAGGAACAATTTGGCTCGGTTTAGGGTTAAAGTGCTATTTCATTAGTGTTGTCAACTGATTGTAGGTTTTTGAGTTGGGCTTATCTTAACTCAGCGGGTTTCTCATGAGCGTGTGCCACCACACTGATGAGGATAGCTCTCCACTTCTCCACGTCATCAGTTCCATTTGCTTCAAAAAATTGATTGGGAATTTTGCAGCACTCTTCCCAGGTCTGCTCCTTTGCATCAAACACTGACAGGTTTGAATATCATCACTGTCATCAGTCCTCTTCTTGCTTGCTCTCTCATTAGTATCCTTTCCTCCATACAGTCACATCTGTCTACACTTTGGCACTTATCCCCTCCAGCATCCTCATATCAATATGTTCCACTTAGTTCCACAAAGTAAGAAACACTCACTGGCATCACTTTACTGTTTATTCAGCAAACATAGCGCACACAGTTACCTGATCACTCCACACTCTCCATCCATGTATCATAGCGATCATGTAATATCAAAGGTCAAGAGTACCCTTTGTCACATTAACATCTAAGGTCAACTGTACCCTTGATCAGAAAACATCACAGGCCAAAGGTACCCTTGATCATGTAACATCAAAGGTCAATAGTACCCTTGATCATGTAGCATCAAAGGTCAATGGTACCCTTGATCATGTAGCATCAAAGGTCAACAGCAACCTTTGCATGTAACATCAGAGGTCAATAGTACCCTTTTTTATCATGTGACATAAAAGGTCAACTGTACCCTTTATCATGTGACATCAAAGGTCAACGGTACCCTTGATCAGAAAACATCATAGGTCAAAGGTACTCTTGATCATGTAACATCAAAGGTCAATGGTAACCTTTATCGTGTAACATCTAAGGTCAACTGTACCCTTGATGAGAAAACATCACAGGTCAAAGGTACCCTTGATCATGTAACATCAAAGGTCAATGGTACCCTTTATCATGTAGCATCAAAGGTCAACAGCAACCTTTGCATGTAACATCAGAAGTCAATAGTACCCTTTTTTATCATGTGACATAAAAGGTCAACTGTACCTTTTATCATGCAACATCAAAGGTCAGCGGTACCATTTATCACAGGGGTGGCCACATACAGTACAATTTGATCTCAAGTGGGCCGGACCAACAACTACAAATAGTCCCCTTTGTTTTACTTTTACTGGTGCCCTTTATCGTGTTACCTGAAAGGTCAATGGTACCACAGTTGTGGATGTACTGTCTGTACACGCTGTTAAATTACAGTCATGTGTTTGTCTTTATTTGTGGTTGTCATTCATTATTTATAGAGTGTGATTTTTGATTAAGTGACCTCCCATTCAACTACCTCTATGCTGCTGCTGCTGCTGCTGCTGCAGCACACTACCGGAATTGCGTCACACTGTCATGTGACTGCTCCAGTTCAGGGGGAGGAAACTTGTCTCTGTTCACTCGGTGACACTAACGCCTTCACTCACCGGCTTTTATTAACGGGTTCGACTGCGGCGCATCTCACCTCGCCTCCAACCATGAAAATCTGGACTTCAGAACACATATTCCAGTAAGTAGTCTGCTTAACACGCACACGTGCCACGACACATCGTCGTATACCAGTGGTGATGTCTTTTAATTCAGAGATCACCCGGCGTATGAGTGCACTTTATCACAGCAGCCTTTAAAATTAGAACTTTATGTAACTGTATGTTCATCGGCCACAGTGTCGTGCTCATTTTCATTAAAGCACCACAAAAAATGTAATAAATGTGAGAAGAGAGCTCTCTTCGCTGACAATCCGAGGGAAAAATTGTGTAAGCAGACGGTCAGGTCCAACCCCCAGACCTTTCCCCTACATCGTGACGTAGCCGACCACGTCACTCCGCAACGCCGGTGCGTCACCTTGACAACCACGTTCGAGCCACATTTCGATTGATGCGGATTCTTGCCCCCCGAAGTATGGAGTGTGGACTTAGGATTCATTTACAGAAAAAAAATCTTACTTTATAAATGTAAATCATCCGAAAGTAAATCCAACATCCACCAGTTTAAAAACGAAATGGGACTTTATTTTGAAACACCGATGAACCCAAAAGCTGTTCGACTATGAATGTTATTCTCTTCAACTTTTGTTTCCACATATTTAGACTCGGAAATCTTTATGTTTACTTAAAAGTACAGCTCTTTCAAAATTCCACTTTACTGATTCTATTTAAATGTCCCAAAGAAGAAAAACATTATTCAACATAAAAAAATCTTTGTGTTTAATTATGTTCTATTTTCTATTTATTTATTGTTCCAAAAAAAATGTTAATAATAATTTATAATCCCAGCTTTAGTGGTAATACTGTAAAATGAATGTTCATATGAGTGAAAAGTCTGATTCAAAAAATCATAATTCATTATTGGAATGGGTTTCAAATGCTATCAGTGATGTATTTGTTTATTATTATTTTATTGGTTTATCTTTATATATAATACATAATATTTAATAAAGTCTGGTAAAAATCTGAGTGTAGGCTATAAAGTAATTACTTTCATATAAATAGAATAAAGGAAAATGTAAGTGCAGAAAACAAACTTGAAGTTATTATTATATAGAAATACTTAAGTAAAATAAAACATGGACAGTACTACAGCAGTTGTCCTTGCATACACATTTTACTACTTAACATAAGTCCTTTTTTAAAGACTGTGTGGTATTAGCTTTTTTGATGTTACATTCTTTGTTTTTACTTTAAATGTTAAATAAAGTCTGTTTTCACTCAAGCAATCTAAGCAACCATAGATAGTTGGTTAAGTGAGTGTGTTGTGTCTCTCCAACAGTCATCCTTGGGAGACCGTGACCAAGGCTGCCATGCAGAAATACCCAAACCCCATGAATCCTAGTGTGATCGGAGTGGATGTTTTGGACAGAGGCATCGACAAACAGGGACGCCTTCACAGTAAAAGACTGCTCAGCACAGAGTGGGGTCTTCCATCTATAGTGAAATCTGTGAGTATCTAGTATAACTGGTCAGTGGTCTGACATTGTGGATACAAACATGCTACACTAACTCAATATGTTGCCATGTGACTGTGAGTGGAGAAACACATGACCTGACATGGCGGTTTCTGCTCGTGATTCAGTGGCTTGACATAACTTCAGAAGGTCCAAAGCTGCACGAGAAACCAGTTATAGCTTCAGTCAGTTTAGTATGTTAATGCTTTTCAGCCAGTGAGTGTGACCTTAACCTGCGAGGCTATTTGCGTCTGGGGGTATCATGCTGACTGGAGCTCGTACAAGTTCATGGCTTTCTGCCATAGCTCACTCTGTACAGGGTGTGAGGTTTAACATCATGATACCGTGTGATGCATCTTTCCATCTGTGTCGGCTCAGTAAAAACTAGAGGTTACAAAAATGCAGAGCAGTGACAGGGGCTCGTAGATTGTAGTCAGTCATTTGGGTTTTCTGTCACTGAATGCTGGAACTATAAGACTGAAGAAACACAATGTCCTGTGTAATCTGTTTTTTTTGCATTTACCTTTTGCTTTCTACGAATAAGCCCCTTAAACTTCAAGGAGAGTCCCAATCATTAATAGCATATTAACATACCCCTTAATCAGGTTGTGCCAAGGCAAAACAGCCTTGAGCCTCAGTGTTTCAGTATAAACTGGGTGAAGAAAACCCTCTCGGACTTCTATACTTGTAAGCTGAAGACAAATAAAACACTAATACCTAAACCCAGCATCACTTCAAAGCTTAATCTAGTGGAACAGAGAGATATGTATTTATTGGATGGAGCAGATTTCAAAAATTACATCAAATCTTTTAAAGGTCATAAATTGATTAGGGGGGTTAAATTACATCTTTGAGAAAAGAGATGCCCCCAGAGGTCTGTCTGAAGAAGCAGAATGTGAATTACAAAACCTACATTTTTTAGTGTAGCTAAGATGCAAGTTTAGATTCAAATGTCTGTGAATTTGTCTGTGAAGTAAATTAAATTAAAAGTAAATTAAAAGTAAATTAAATCAAAAGCCAACAAGAAATTTATAAATAATCCATCAGTCAATGAATGTTTAGTTTGGAAAGTTTAAATGCTGCTCAGAGTAGATTATATATTGTCCTAATAAGTATTTCTCTCTCTCTCTCTCCTCAGATCATTGGCAATTCACGAACACACACATACATTCAGGAGCAGTCGGTGGTGGATCCCAAAGAGAAAACCTTTGAACTTAAGTCCACAAATGTGAGCACTTATTAATACAATGATGCTGCCCTTTGTTTTAGGTTATGTTGAGTTTTGTTGGTTGAGCCACAACCAAAAGAGTGAGCTCAATTTATTTGAAAGTCAGTTTAAATATATAGCTTATTGGTGTATGTATTCATTCAGTCTGAGATTTTGCTTGTCACCAATTGTTAAACATGCTATGTTAGATTCCACCTTACCTTGATGGATTAGCAGTGAAATAGAATTATCATGAGATGCAACGTTTTCTGAAAGAAATAAATCATAATTTAATTTCTGTTTTGAGTTTCAATGTGATATAACTCTTAAAAACAGAAGAATACGCAATTTAATCATATCAGACCTTCCACTTGTTACGTGTTCTGCTGGGGGTTTGTTGACAACAATCTGGATCCAGCTTTTGTGACTTTCAGTTGACTGAACATATTAAGAAAAGTCAGTCTGTGAGGCATCACTGGAATGAAGTCCTGCTTGTAAAACAGGCCAAGATTCTCTTTTCATCACTGTCAACTGTCACAATGGTTGTTTGTTCTTACTTTGGCCTGCAATGACATGCTACGCATCACATCTAAACATTTACTAACCTTTCGCATTTTCTTATATTTTGACTGTAGATCACTTTTACAAACATGGTTTCTGTGGATGAGAAGTTAACATACAAGCCACACCCTCAGGATCCAGAGAAGTAAGTTTTCCTGTTGATTGTACAATGTTGATTCCTTAGTTTAAGAGCTTACACCTGTTAGGCTGTCGATTCATTTCCTTTTAATGAGGTCTCTATAGTTTATGTATTTTGGAATGAAAATGAGTTTGAGTGAATTTGACAATCCTTTCTTCTTTAGAACAATACTGACTCAGGAGGCTATCATCTCTGTGAAAGGAGTCAGTCTGAGCAGTTATCTGGAGGGAGTTATGGCCAGCACCATCTCTGCTAATGCTGGAAAGGTAAGCAAACAGTTAAAACTTCATGCTGAGTGGGGATTATAGTAGAGGTATTTCAGGTAGTTCAGCACATAACAAGTTGTAAACTAAATAACTAAATAAATAACTGAATTTTCATTGCCGTTAAAGTGAAAGGTGGAGTGTGATCTGAATAGTTATATAAAAAATTATAATTTTCTTAAATCAGTTATAAGTAAAATTTTTATTTGCCATTACTGTGCACCCTTGTTTGTCAGATGTTTTATTATCACATGCAGCTTTTACTGTACCAACACCAGCAATGGGGCTTTTAGACTGGCTGACTCTTTTGAACCTGTGACCCATAAGTTTATCTTTGGAACTCTTGAAAGTTACCATCATCTTCTCCTATTCTTGTCCCTTCTTCCATCTAGCTGTGTGGGATTATTGTTTCATGTGATTTAATACTTTGTATTTGTTCCTGATCAGGGCCGTGAAGCGATGGAGTGGGTAATCAGGCGACTGAATGCTGAAATTGAGGAGCTGGCGGCCACAGCACGTGGGACCATACGTACCCCGATGGCTGCCGCGGTCACTGAGAAATGACAACTACTGTTATATTCAAATGAGGCCTGAGAGAAACTGCACACCAGTACAACCAACTTCTCCTTATGGTGCATCTTTGTATTATTTAATTCCTTCATTTGATATATTATTTACCAGCACGCTGCATCATAAAGGGATTCTGGGCAGGCTTTTTCAAGATATGCTGCCTGGCAGGACCACAGGGATGAGCGATGCAAGGAGAGGACATGTAGTGCACTCAGGGACATTTTTAAAAAAAACACATTTTTGTGTGTTTGGAAAAGCATAACATGAACAGAGAGGCATCAGAGGTTTTGGAGGAACTGAAAACATATGAAAAGGGCCAAAGAAGACAGGCCACATTGTAGTCCAGCCTCTTACAAAAACAAAACCTTTCTGGCTGCCACAAGGTCACAGGGTCTTATGTTGCCAGAAAGTCATGCCAGTGGCAGTGTGAGTCAAGGACACATGGAAATGGTTTCAGGTGTCAGTAAACACTAGTAAACACTAGGTTACACAATGAGATGGTAATGAGATGTTTAAAAGTCATGTTTGTTTGTCACCATCTCCTTAACAGTGTTTTTTTTACAGGGCCTGAGTTATAACAAGACACTATACAAGCCATTATTTGAATACAAACCTGAACATAAACTATATTTGTTATTATGTAATAACTAATATTGTTGTTAAGGCATTTAAAGGTACATGCCATATTTATGTTTTTGGTACAGTACAAATATGTTTTATTGAACAACATAAAATGTGTTACTTAGTCCTTTCTGAGAAGCTGGGACCTCTGCAGTGGCTCTTATTTGCACTCACAAATCAAATTATTTTAACAAAGAAAAGCTGCTACACCTGGTTATGGATGTACTTTATTTGGTATGATTTAAGGAAGGAAAAGTGTGGTCATTTTTTGTGGTGAAGGAGAAAACTTTGTTCAGTACATAATTGCGTTTGTTTCAAAATAGTTTGTTCTGGTACTGACTGACCACAGAAAAATGTGATATCACATGCTTCTTATATCTAGTCTCCTCTGAAAAAGAAATGATTTCACTTCTCCAGAATGAGGTGATAAAATAAAAACTGTATTTATAACATGGAGTAGATATTCCATATTACTAGTTTTTTTTATCTTGAAGTAGCAAAATGCCCTGTATGTAAATGTCAAATGCATATGATTCTGCCAAAATAGTGACTTCATTGCCTTTGGGAGGTTTGATCAAGAGATGCTCTTTGAATTTAACACATTCCAGAAGTCAAGGTTAACTAAATTGTATGAAAGTATGCGTTTCCTCTATATCACCAGAGACTAGCTTTGTACTGTACTATTCTATAGATCCTCTGATGTTTCATGTTTGACCTGGAAAAAACAAAGTGCTGCCACATGGTGGCCAAAGGTTGGACATCCAGTGTCATCATGCCTTATGGTGTGGAAGATTACATGTAATATCACTGAGCAAATTCGGTCTTCCCTTTATTTAAGTTTGGGCCAAAGTTAATAAACTGTTGTTTTTAATTTACTGAATAGAAAAAAATTAAATAAAGTTAAATAAAGTTTTTTTTTATAACTATCTGTGTCATTCTTTTGAGGAATATCTATCTATCTATCTATCTATCTATCTATCTATCTATCTATCTATCTATCTATCTATCTATCTATCTATCTATCTTCAGTTTTAAAGGGCTTTATTGGCATGGGAGACAAAGCAAGTGTAGAAATAAAACAAAATCGTGTAGAGACAAGACACAAGATAAGGCATGCAAAAGATAATATGCAATATACAATATATGTATATACAGAGGACAACAAAACAAGATATAAAAATTCTGTCAGAATAAAATACGGCTAGCTGGAGTTAGGCACCAGCCCCCCGCGACCCTCGTGTGGAAGATAAAGCGGTAGAAAATGAGTCAGAGAGAGTGAAATACGGCTGTTTAACTGAGGACAATTAAATATTATCTATCTATCTATCTATCTATCTATCTATCTATCTATCTATCTATCTATCTATCTATCTATCTATCTATCTATCTATCTATCTTCTGACGTCATGACGTAATCCGCAGTGTTTCATGTTAACCAATGAGACCGAACACAGGGCATTCCCTCAGCCAATCGGAACTCGTTTTTTATTTAAAGGCTTTGAAAAGGGGGACGTTTGAAATTCAATTCAGAAAAAGTCATCTCCGCTGGCGTGAGGAAGTCGCGTATATAGTTTGCATCTTATTCGGGTTTTAAAGTATTTTAAACGTATATAGTCTTTACGGTGTTAAACTTTCCCCTGAAAAGACTGGCTCTGCCGCTGCGAGGAACTCGTATGTATGTAGCTAGAAACAATAACCAGCTGTGGGTCAACTGGCAGACGTAGCTGCTAGTAGCTAGCGAAGCTAACGAGCTGCTTTCACTTTATTTAAATCTGGAGAGATTTGTGGCCGTCGATTGCTGTCGGTCATTACACAGTCATTGTACAGTCATTGTACATTAGGTGAGTGCTCTTTTCTTATGAACACAGATATTGACGTGTTGCTTAGCTGTATTTGTTTGCTACTGTTAGCGTTGAAGTGGCAGTGACACTGTGGTGGAAAAGGACAGTGCTTTATCTATTAGTCGTTAGGCAATTGAGCCATACAGAAATAACATGTGCAAACTTGTTTATTCACTAAATCATCATTCTTCTCTCGGATCAGTGTCACTCATTTAAACAGTTGCCCGCTAGGAGGCGTTGTTAGAACCACGAAGCGTTGACTAACAAACTTGAATACTTTCTGTTACAAAACCATGGGTCCACTTATTTCAACATGAACTTTATCTGTGTGAGAGAGCGAGAAGAGAGATGTGTTCTTATATTGTTTCCATAGTGTTCTCAGTATTGGTTTTGTCTGATTCGTCACATGTATGTACATATAAATGACCTGGTCTGTTTGTGCAGAGGACACGGTCTCAGACGCAATCAAGTAATCCGTTGGTCCATGAAATGTCAGAAAATGTTAATTGGTGTTTCCCAAACATGAAAATAAGCAAAGACACCAGAAAATACCTCCGCCGAAAAACCTAAAAGCTAGTTTTAATTCTTTAACACTCTAATCGATTATCAAAATGGTTGACAACCAATTTAGTAATCGACTAATAATTGCTTAATCAAGTAAAAGTTTTAGCCCTGCTCAGAATGCTTTGAGTTTTTCATGTGGCTACCGTATTTGTTGCCCAAGCAGTTTAAAATATGTCCCCTATTGTATAATGTATATCAACTGTTAATGATTTGTTTTAATGTAAACGAAAAGGTGCTAAACTAGAGTAATTAACTGACTATTGTTCTTAGATCTATTTAATGCTATCTTAGCATTACCTTTTGTTATGTATTATTAAACTCTGGTTTCCATTTTCCCAGATTATGGACTCTGCTGCAAGACTCAAGCTGACAAAGGACATGAAATTCCAAAGGCCTGAAATCAAAGTAATTCATGTTGTTATCCTGATCAAATAATTAAAGTTAAGGCACTGTTGAAACAAAAATTGAGTGTTCCTGAGTGAACCTAAACCTGGGTAATGTAGCCAAAAAGGTTCTCAAATTGGTTTATCTGTTGCACCTATCACAGTCTAAATTAAAGATTGATTTTTTTTTAAGAAACCAGTTTATTAGGTTCAAATGAGAAAACACCTGCTTACTCTTACCTTTTCATGAATCTGTGGTAAAGCATTCAAAATATTATATCACAATGGTATGTGCTATGCATAAACATCTTGGTTTTTTAAACTTTTGCTGTGTTATTTAAGAAAGGTATAATGGAATTCATTCATACTGTGATATCAGGAAAAAGTCTGCAAGAGTCAATTTAATTATGTTTTGCTGTCTTTTGATTGCAGTCCAGCAGTGAAGGACCAAAGCGCGTTCCTGTGTCACATCAGTCACAGACGGCTGTTACGGCAACTACACACCAACGGGTCCTGGGTGTGTCAAATGCACCTCAGCGCATTCAACGGCCCGTGAGCCACCAGAAACCAGTGTCTCATGTCTCTGTTGCCATCAAGTCCACTCAACCATCTGATCAGAATGTGAACCCCTTGACTCAAAATATAAATCCGGTATCTCAGCCTAAACATGGCTCTCAGCAGAACCAGACTAGAATGAATACAGCTACAGCGAAGCAGGAGAATGTTAAACCACCAACAGAATCAGCAAAGCTGGAGAAGCACCCAAGTAAGAGCAACATGAACATAGAGACCAATCAAAAGTATGTGGTTTTGTTTTTTTTAAATCCTAAACTAGTTTTTTTCCCCCATTTTGTCAGACAAACCTGCCAAGAATGACTCTGTAGGTGACTCTGCATCAAAGTATGTCTAACAAGTCAGATTCATTATAGGTATATTTTCACATTATTGCTATTGTGTGTAATTATGCATATTGCTGCTTAACAGGAAGCGATGGAGCCTGGAAAATTTTGACATTGGCCGTCCCTTGGGAAAAGGTAAATTTGGCAACGTCTACCTAGCGAGAGAGAGACAAAGTAAGTTCATCTTGGCCCTGAAGGTGCTCTTCAAGAAGCAGCTAGAGAAGGCTGGGGTGGAACACCAGCTAAGGAGAGAAGTGGAGATCCAGTCTCACCTCAGGTAAACTGTTGTTCATCATGTGTGATGTTACATTAAAGCTAAACCTTGACTGTATTTTGATTAGTCGGAAGATGTTGAAATGAAACAATTTTATATTTGATTTCTGTTGGCTGTTCTTCCTCATGTTCCTCATGTTGTGTGGATTGCTGTAGTAGTTTGTGGCAATAGTGTTCAAACCATAGATTCAGACTAAAGATTGTGTGCCAAATTGATATTAACTTTAAAATATATATGCAGTTGTGGTCTCACAAGTGGAAACAGTCACTTTGATAAATGTGTCCATTTGAGCACAGCTCCCATAACACTAGAGTTATGTGTTTTTAAATGTAGAAAGCTTTTCAGTCACTTTTGAAGTCTAGTTCTGCTCCACTCAGCTCTGCCATCGGCTGCTTAGCAGAAAGAAAAGCTCTTAATGTGTTTCTTGTAAATTCAGTCTCCTCTTTGTTTTGCAACTGCAGAGGCAGTTGCTGTTACTGTTCATTCAGTTCCAATAGTGTTTGATCTTTTTAAACCTTGGTTGGGTATTTGAACATAATTTCTCAGACTATTCTGCATCCTGCAGGCACCCCAATATCTTGCGCCTCTATGGTTACTTCCATGACGCCTCTCGTGTGTATCTCATCCTTGAGTTTGCACCAAGGGGAGAACTCTACAGTGAGCTACAGCGCTGTGGACATTTTCCTGAGGACAGAAGTGCAACAGTAAGTGCCATAATAGTCTTGAAACCCTTTCTTGTTATATACTCTTTGCCATTGAATAAGCAGTTGACAACAATTTAATTCTATGTACAGTCTAATATGAATGAATGAATATGAAAGTTTGTTGATTCTTTTCTTAATGGAAAGTTTTAAAATAAAGAGGATGTTGTCAACTATTTCACTTAACATAGTGTATTCTTCATGTATTGTACTAGTACATAATGGAACTGGCAGATGCCCTCAACTATTGCCACTCCAAGAAAGTGATCCACAGAGACATCAAACCAGAGAACCTGTTACTCGGTGCAAACGGCGAGTTAAAGATTGCAGATTTTGGCTGGTCTGTTCACACACCCTCCTCCAGGTATTATAATAAACTTTTATATAAATTGTCCTTTTTGATTTTCATGTTTTTGAAGCATCTGTTGAGGGAATTATAATGTTGAGATAAATCATTTTCTGAGTTACATATGCGTGACGACTTAATTGTCCATATAAATTAGAAATCAGGGCTGCACAATATATTGTAAATCTATCTTCATTGCGATACCAACATGGGCGATATACATATCCCAAGTGACAACTTGAACTGCAATAAATGTTTCCCACACATTCAGTGAACATTGTGTGCCATGTGTTGCTTCTTAACTTTCAGTGTTTCCTCCGCTATTCGTTTGAAGTAAAATTTGTTTTATTTCAGGTCACTGTGGGTTTTTAACACATTTCTCCATCATTTTTCTCCTTGTTTCTTCCTGCCCAGTTTTATATCTGTGTGTGAGCATGCACGCACACACACACACACAGTGGCGAGAAAGTTAACTCGGGTAAATGATAA
This sequence comes from Brachirus orientalis, assembly GCA_016785285.1. NCBI lineage: Eukaryota > Metazoa > Chordata > Actinopteri > Pleuronectiformes > Soleidae > Brachirus > Brachirus orientalis. Next base: position 1,814,212 of record JAFBJR010019394.1, on the reverse strand, counting down.
GTAAAGGTAAAAGCCAGGCTGAAATGCACTGAACGGACTCTCACTTTTTGCATGCATCAGCTGACCAAACATGATTATTCTTCCTGGCCTTCAAAATAATTTATTGCAAGTGATATGTCATTGCAATATTAAGCAACGTTATCGTATGGTTTCCTAATATTGTGCAGCCCTATTGGAGATCTCACAATCTAGCATCAAGTACTTAATCGGTCATCTCTACCTTGTTCAGGAGGTCCACTCTTTGTGGAACACTGGACTATTTGCCTCCAGAAATGATTGAGGGAAAAACTCATGATGAAAAGGTGGACCTGTGGAGCCTGGGTGTCCTCTGCTACGAGTTCCTGGTTGGAAACCCCCCCTTTGAAGCAAAAACCCACGAGGACACCTACCGCAGGATATCAAGGGTAAGTAAGGCAAAACTAAACCCCTAAACCATTTAATTTTTATTTTTGAGTGTATATGGGTTTCTAGTAATTGTTGATCCAGGTGCAAATCTTCATAATTTATTGTAAAGTATTGAAATTATGCATGCCCCACCTTCTGTTTTTCTGGTCAAATATCAGCTATTGCATTCAAATTTTGCCATTGGCTGTTTTAGCTTACATCAATGGTGTACTCTTTCCTCACACCTTTGTTGAATCAGCACAAGCTGTTGCTCTGTCACCTTTCTCTCTCCACCATGTGAATTGTGGAGTACCTGTTAGACATCTGCAACCTTAGAAATTAAAACTTTTAAGTGGATGTTTTGCAGTCTGTCTGTATTTTCCGTTGATTGAAGATTTAAAGTTGTGCATACTTAAAGGTGTCATTTTCATTTACTGTATAAAGTAATTTATTCCAAATGTTCTTCATGACATCTATTTATAGGAAACTGGCTAAAACGGTTTTGTTGAATAAACATAATTATGCAGTATATTTCTTGACTGGCTATATTAAAGATTAACTTGTGGTTTTACTTAATGTTTTTGTTAAATTCATTGTGATCAGATAATTCGCACACTATGGCATTTGCATTATGCTAATTTGTTTGTACAGTTCCAATTCGAGAAGGCTTTCGAAAGCAGCACAGCAACAATGCTGTGCTGGTGTGGATGTACATGTGTTTTGGGCCACAGCTGATTGTTGAGGTCAGTGCTGCCTGTGGCCCGAGGCTAAAACACTCTTCTGTTTATGTTGTACAGGTGGAGTACACTTACCCTGCACAGTCCAACATCACTGCTGGAGCCAAACACTTGGTTGCCCAGCTACTGAAGCACAACCCTATGCACAGACTTCCCATCCAGGGAGTCCTCTCTCACCCGTGGGTGGTCGAATATTCGACCAAGAAGCCCACAACTCTGACCACTGAAGAGCCCAGCCTGTGAGCCTCTGTACTTAGGAGTGGTGGTGTCACTGTGACTGGCTGGTGTGGAACATAAGTACCACTGTGCGGATGTTCAGAATCTGCTTTTGTAACTACTTGACTACCAGCTCACTTCACATTTCTGTCTGCAGGCAGTTTGAGCCTCTTGGTTTTCTTTTTATCCTTTTGAGATTTCCTAATCTCACAGGTGGCATTTAGTTGCCTGTAAATATTTCACTGTCTTTGTGTAATTACAAATTTCTTTTTATTGAGCTTTCATAAAATGGTATTACTTGAAGGGGGGGGAGGGAGACCATTAGGCAATTGAATCAGAATTTTGACAATGACTACATATATGTACACTTTCACTTGGCACAGTTGTGATGCTTGTGTTGTGACGGTCTGTCCTGATGTCTTGGAACACCTGCCTAAGTAGCAGATTCGGCATCACCTCTGATTGTAGCTTGTTTGTGTTATGACACAAAGTGAAAACATTAATAGCCCAACTGTCTCTGCTCCTAATACATTATTCACGGCGTATAGGACCGGTCAGTCCACCAGCATGGACTCACCGGTCCACTGTTGTCTAAATGAAGTGTTGCCAGCATGTTGTCATAACTGCATGTGGGTCTACTACAGGTTTTCTTTTGGGATTCATTTCAGACTAGAAATCCAATTTGAATAAGCTGAGTTTGGTAGGTGGCTTTTGTCTGTGCATAGGTTTTGTTACATCTGTGCAACCAACTTTTACAGATGATTGAATGAGTGCCAATTTGATGATGGGTGTGGTCCGACCCATGACAACTTGGTGCTCAAGTAATGTATTATTGACTGGTCCTGAACGTTAACATGATGCACATAGTGATGGATCAGAATGGTATCTGGTTTAGTTTAGCCATGTTTTGTTTTGTTTTTCCTACAAAATCCCTCCCCCCAAAAGTAACATGTTAAGTAATAAAATTAAATGAAATTTGCAAAAAAAAGTAATAAATTATAGAAAATGCTAATAAAAATGACTTATAAATAGTAAAATAAACAAAACACAGTTACGTTACAGATCATGTCATGTCTGAACTACCATACACTCTTTGGTTTTTATTTTCTTTGTGGTTGTCTGGTGCCCCTCCAGTAGATGGCGCTCCAGGCTCCTGCCTATTTGGCTTATGCCCAGTGCTGGATCTGATTACTGTCCCTGTTAATATTTGAAGCAAAGTGAGTTCCTCTTTGAATAAAATGTTGAAATGCAATCATGTATTTTATATTAATTTTAATTCAGAGTATTGTCATTGATGTCATTGTCATTTATAACAGGAAAACCTTAAATAAAATGTAATAAAATAAATACTTCCACCAGCTTTATCGGTTGATGGTTTCCAGAGCAATTTTTGAGATTGTGAGCAATTTGATATTATAATTCACACTGCTCGTGTAGGCTGCAGACTATATTTTAGCAATAGCAAATATAATGTATAATCTGAAATGTTACCTTTGGAAAATGTATTCTCTAGTAATTTGTGCTATCAAATGATGCATATTTTATTTAGTCAGAAGCTGTCACATTGGTTATTTGAAAAGCATATGATGGTCATGTGGTTGGTAGACGGTCTGACGAGGATGCAGTGTCTCTTCTTTCCGCTAGGTGGCTCCCCGTGCATTTTGATATGCAACAGAACTGCCTTGAAGATTACGGATGGAGAGAATCCATCTCATGACTTTATTGTTCATGTAGCAATTCCATGTCTTGCGCTTTTTTTCCCCATTATAAATGTTAATCGAGTTTTTGTCGTCATTTACAATAAGATTTAAAATATGGTCATAGCTGTTTAACACGCAATGTCCACGCCTGTCTTCGATGTGGCGGAGGAAATGTGACTGACGACTGATGCATTATTTTACTTTTCAGATGTTGCAGTTTGTGTGTTGGATGACTTAATCTCATTGTGGCTCCTCTTGTACGTCAGCGGTTATGCATCGGTGCATTAACATGCAGTGGTGATTCGGCAGCTGCAGATCAGGCCTGTCACAGAATGAGCAGTTTGTCTCCATGTTGTCTGAGCTGAAAATCAACACAGTGAATGAACAGGTCGACATAAGGCTTGATGCGCGCCTGCAGCAGGAAATCCGACTAACAGCTCCTCATCTGAGCCAGAGTCTATGGTGTTTTTCTGCATGACTGAAGGTTTTAAATGTGGAAGACAGTGATATGATTCTGATGTAAAAGACAAAGTAGACCTGCATATGTTGACCCCCCCCCCCCACCCACTTTCACAGCAAAGCAACAGTTTATTTCCCCCCCTAATCCACCGAAGGCCTTTATGAATAATAATAATATGAATGCGACTATTATTTCCACAATTTTCCGTATTTTATTATAGAGAGAGAGAGAAAAAAATACATGTTCTGACCGTTTTTCGTTTTACAGAAAACCACACACATTTTTACAATATAATTTCACTTATTTCTTTATTCTTTAATATTAATTTCACGATATATGATAACGACTTTGAGATATACATTCCATCTTTTTGAAACCACAATAACACTACACATACGGTTTTATAACATTTCCACAGGACCCATTGGATTGCACAGAATGAAAAATGTCTATATGCACATTTTCCTCTTTAATGATCTCCTCTTTTTATTATGAGCTTTTCATACACCGAATTTTCAACTTAATTTCGGAACAGGCCACGTATTTTTCAAGTTAACGAAAAGGACGTTATTTTAAAACTGAGTGTGCAGGGTTTCAATCCGGGTTCCCCATCTAGCCGAGATTTGGGCCCTGATGTGAGGCGTTTTTAACCACAATGTGTATGGCGAAGGTGAAGTAAATCATTTTATTATCGGTTTAAATGCCAATAATAAAGAATACATGTCAAATATTGTGAGGAAAAAATACCAAAGCATTAACACTTTCAAACAGAAGAATCGAAATTTAGAGGGTTCTTAAAATCTTCATCCCAGATTTTATTATGTTTTGTGTCTGACGTATCATACATTCAATGCATAGTTTGTATAGCTGCTGTGTTCTCTATTTTTGCATGTCCAGTTTTTAATAACAACTGCCCAGGGGAAGGTCCTAATTTCCACATTTATTAACAAAAACTTCACTGTTGTTTAAAATTGTGGTTTATACTGCTGGTTAATGCTATTTTTGTGGAATAAACAGCACCACACTCGTCCATAATCATATTGCAGGTTACCTATAGCAGAAAGTGTCATTTTGCGAGGGGTTGTGTTTTTTTTTTCCCCTCTCAAACAAACGTGTCTTAATCATCAGTGATGCACATCAAAACCGTAGAATGTCTGTCTATCACAAACTCGAGCATTACATGAAGCGAAGTCTCGTGTGGGGAAGCACCACAAGAGCGAAAACAAGACAAACTGCCCTTTTTGCAATTTTGTTTAAGGTCAATATTGTAAACGTTCACTCCACTGGAAAATATGTAGATGTACTTTATTGTTCGCATATTTATACAACGTGTATCGTCCATATAGTGTCTTGTGGATGAATTAGATTTCCTCACTGCCCCCCGGTTTTATTTATTTGTATGTTTTTTTTTCTGAATCAAAGCAAAGACTGTATATGAGTGCGTAAATGTCCGTGTGTGTTCTGTGCGCGCTTTTACGCATGGATTAAGCAGAGGGACTGCGTTTGGGGGGGAAGTCTTTTGTTTTATTTATTTATTTATTTATTTATTTTTTATCCACTAAATGAAGGGGGGTTTGCAGTTTAACATATAGTTCCAGCAATGACTTGCATCTACTCCTCTATGTTATATTTGAAAGCCTCTATGAGCCCCTCCAGGGAGTGGATGAAACCAGATATGCTGCATATACCTCCTATAACAAAGATGGAGACGTCAAAGAAAACCTGGTGCCACTGCAGCTTTCTCCATAGAAGCTTGAGGTGGAAGATACTAGGCAGCAGAAAGCAAAGGCCTGCGCCCGTCAGGCTTCCGGTGAGGCCCATGAGGAGCGCGAAGTGTGGCACATAGATGGCCATGAGCAAGGTGAACACTACAAGGCTACAGCGGAGAGTCAGTCCCCAGGATTTTAGGCGTCCATCGCCCCCGTAGCAATCTGGGAAGTACGCGCGTCCCCCGTCCTGGAAAAACGTTTTCTCTAACACCTCGACGGCGGCGAAAAACGGCAACGGATACGACAGCAAAGCTTTGGCCACAAGAAAGATGTTGACGACAGCTCGGATCGTTGGAGGCAGGTTGTCGGTGATGACCTCCTTGGTTTCATCAGCCCAGGTCAGGTAGGCCACCAGGGCGAAGAGGCCTTTGAGGATACAGGCAGCGATGTGAGTCCACTTCATCATGCAGTGGAACTCGCTGGGTTTCTGCATGTTCCCCTCCAGAGACGGCAGGAAGATCTGCGACGTGTAGCTGAACACGATAATCCCAATGGAGATGGGGAACTTCTTGACGTCGATGTAAAACTTGACCTTGTCCCAGGCCCAGTCCCGCGCTCTAGAGAGGCAGTAAGCGATCACCAGGATGTTGATGACGAAGTGGGCCAGCGTGCACAGCAAGCTGAACTTGGACACGGCTTTCAGGTTTTTCAGGAAGGCGCAGGGCAGGAGGGCGGCGGTGGCGATGATGGCCCATGACTTCTGGGAAATCGGCATGTTGGGGAAGCTGTTGTACATGAGATTGCCGCTGACCACCACATACAGGATGCAAGTCATCACCAACTCTATAATTTGGGCGACATTCACGACGTGACCTCCTAAAGAGGGGAATCTGGGGGCGCAGCAGGCGTTGGCAATGTCCACATAGGAGTCCCGCACACGGACCAGCTGCCCGTCTTCGTCCTCCTCGTACAGACACGCAATGAGGATTTTGCCCGTGTAACAGCACACCACGGCGGCGAAGATAATCAGAAAGAGTCCGAGGTATCCTCCGTGCAGGATGGCGTAGGGCAAACCAAGAACAAACATCCCCTGCAAACAGAAAGAAGCAGGATGAACGCATTTGTGAGTGAGTTGAATCCTCTGCTCCTTAAGTTGTTGTGGCATAAAAGGATCATTATTAATATTTTCAACTAACTATATTATATTATATTATATTATAATGTAGACATTGTCTTAGTGCGGCCTGTGTCTATGTGTTTTCCACTTTGCTTTGAGCGCATCCGCCCACCTCTGACATCACCATGAGCTGGAGGAGACACACTCTGACGTCACAGTGACTGCCGCGACCAGGATCGTGATAAAGAAAGGATTGCGCCTGCCTGGGGATTTTTTTTGTCGCATAGCCTCCAACACACACACACACGCACTACCACTGATGCTTTTGCGCGCGCACAAGTCTCTTTTGTATAGTTGCATCCTAGAACGGATAGAAGTAATCTACTCTATTTCTCACATTGATATCAGCAAAATTACCATGGGAATATTTGAATAGGTGTGGCAGCATTGGAATGTATTATACCATCCAGTCTTTGGCATTTTGTATATAGAGTTATGTACAGGCTACAATCAAATTTCATTCAGTTTTTAATAATATTTCTCGTTCCATTTAGGTGAACATTTATCGAGAGGAGATCACGCACTGTGTGTGTGTTGAGGAAAGGGCGCGGGTGTTGGTGGGTACATGGCACCACTTGCGCATCGTAGTGTCTAAAAATCTCTGCATTCTCACGATGACAATGCGTGGAAATGTGAGAAAAAAACGAACAGCAACAAGAAAAGCTTATCATTCCCAGACAAAAGTCTGGGTATTTTAGCCGCCACATTTACTCCACCATTAATAAATAAGTAAGTTGATGAAGTTGCTTCAAAGGTGACAGAACATGTGGATTCCTGTTTGGTGTGTGAATATCTTATAGACCACTTTAATGCGGTCGCGCAGATGTGCGGGTATTTGGATTTTCACAGCTGATTCGGAGGACATTATAAACCACCAGAACCGCCCGTTTATAATCCACGAAGTGCGTCTTTACCTGGATTGCATTCGTGACGTTCCAGCCCGCCTCCCAAGCGGTAATTTTTGGTCTGACTTCAGTCAGCTCGTTGTTCGGACCTCCGTCCTTTGAGGCGGAGTGCGGTGGCCCTGTTCCGTCTCTCTGGTAGTGGCTGTCTCCGTCCAGCGCACCGCCGTCTCCGCTCGCCTCTCCTCCCATCTCATCAGATGACAGGATGTCCATCTGCATACCTTGTCTGTGGTCGTAGTCCAAGTCATCGCAGGCGGCAAAGCCAAGAGCTTCCTCGTCGGTGGCGGCCTGGAAGCCCATCCTGGCGAACATGCCGCTCACCTTCGCCTGGGATTTGTTGGACACAGCCGTGGCTGCATTTGACAGTTTATTAGAAAGCTTGCCTCTGATTAAAGTCGCCATTTTCGCTCCTCTCTTGAGTCACAACTGTCCGCAGCTTAATTAGTGTTTTCCTTCTTCAGTCAGAACTAAAAATGAGTCTACTTTAAGTTGCCGCTCTTGATTCTCTACATTAGATAAAGCCGCGAGGAAAAAAAAGGCGCAAGACTCCGATAGTTTTCAGTTGCTATCTCCGCTTCTGGTTCAGTGTTCGCCTGCTGCTCTTGCTTCTCCTCAGGTTCATGTCACCTTCAGACGTCGCTGCTCTGTTTGTGGATCCTGGCACCGCGCGCTGGTTCAAGACAAGAAGCGCACCTCAATTCAGCCGCGTGCGCAAAAGCTTTACGCACGGCAAACGGCAGCCACAGGTTCCAGGAAGCCCTATGATATCATTTTTTTGGGTTATAAGGTGGCAGGCAGCGTTTCCTGGAGCCGGTTGAGGGTTTTCAGGTGCCTTTACTGATGCCTATGCGGTACGGAGGCTCCCAAAGGGGGAGAGGAGGAAGATGAGGAAGATGAGGATGAGAAGACACGTGTCCTCACCAGCCTGCCAATGCAAAGCACGTCTCCAAACCCTCCCAGTGCCCCAGCTCACGAGAGGACGGGAGAGATTTGCTGCATTTCTAGGGGAGGTGCTTGTGAACCCATACCATTCCTTTCCAAACCCATAATACATGAAACCGTCATCCAACATCCAATGACATTCCGGGGCCCTGAATTTTTGCATAACTTTACGTGTATAAAAGGAGGCTGGAATTCACCGAAAATCCAAACTCGCGGATCAGATATTATTCCATACAAAAGTAGGATTCCTTTACTTACTCATTAAATCAAATGATGCGGGAAAATACATTTTTTTTTCACGGAGAAGCGGACGTGGGGCTTCAAAAAGTCACTCAAGTTGTTTTTGGGATTAAATCGTGTGTTTGTTGAGGGGAAAATCGTGCTTTTTGTCTTTGGTAAAATCATGGTAAGATATAGAGATGGAGACGGAATGTTTTTTTTTACTCATGCAAAATGTGACTTTTTTATTAAAGCTAAATTCTACTAGGAATGTTTGTATTTTGAGGCTTCAGTCAGGTGCACCTTCCTTCCTTCATTAATTCATTCAGTGACGCTGTGTGGAGTTAGTAATTGGATACATATGACACAGTATTTGTTTACAAGAAATAAGTTTATACAGTGAGGGTTTCATGTTTTATAAAAAATAAAAACGGTCTGTCGGCAGAGAAATCGACCGCTTTTACATTTTCCCTTTACGAGTCATGTTTTCCTTTTATCTTTTATTTTTTTTAACAACAATATTTAATTTATGTGAATCATTCCGCCTGCATTGATTTTAGTAACCGAGGCCCAAAATGCTGTGCAGAGTTTGTTGACATTGTCTTGTCAGTTGTACCGCAGCATCACAGGTCATCACCAGGATGCAGAGCCCCGGCCTTGATCTCTGCTGCTGTACATGCTGCTGTTTACTTTGTAACAGAGATACAAAATAATAACCACATAAAAGCTTTTAACCCGGTTTCTTTAATGGAATAGGATTTTGCGATGAAAACAGAAGAGTCAGCATATAACAAACCATAAACCAAGAGTCTGTTATTATAGCAGGCGGTTATTGTTTCCTCTGTGTATCAGTCACATCAAGGTCCTGACAGGGATTTTTAGAGGATCACAAAGACTTCACATATTATTGTAGAACATAAAACATTGAAATGATAAAATATAATTTGGTGCAAACCGAAAGGAAACATCAGAATTTAATTTTTTTTTTTTTTTTTAAAAATTTGAATTAAAATTCAAATTATCAGCACCGCAAAGGCCGAACAGCAGTGACTCATGATGCTCTCTCTCTGGGTTAGATCCCAAACCTGGTCGAAATTCAACCGCTCACTCTGACCCACGTTCTCATCTGTGTGTGTTTGGGTTAATGTTCAGTTGTGGGACCGAAAAATGGCTGCTTTCCCCTCTGTGAAAGAATTAATGACGGAGGCTGTTATCAGCGGAGTGCAGGCAGCTCTGATCTGCGCCCTTCGCTGTCTGATGGTGTGTGTGTGCGTGTGTGTGTGTGTGTGTGTGTGTGTGTGTGTGTGTTTGCACTGCAAGATGAAAAGAGCAGCCGTGACACCAACAGCCAGCAGGTTACACGGTCTACACACGCTTTAACGACCCTCCGCACACCTAATAATAAAAACAATGATAATAATAATAAAAATAATAATTACAATTATAACTAAAATCATCCATTTTATTGTTTAATTCGTTTTGATAAATTCAAACAACTTTATTAGTCCTATGGAGCAATTGGTTAAAGGTACAGTGTGTAAAATTCAGCAACATTTATTAAGGAGGTTGAATGTTGCTTAATTTCCCTCTCCTCACTCTCCTTTGTACCTTTGTAGACTACGGTTAACACACAAACTTAAAAGTTGTTAAGTGTGTCTATTCTGGGCTATTGTTAAAAACATGGTGGTCCACATTATGATGAATAATCCAACAATGTATATCTAACGGCTGCCAAGTAAAGAAATAATTTCACCTAAATTTTACACACTGGACCTTTAAGAGCATCAGACAGCAAAACGCAAAGACAACACATAGCAGCATACACAACAAGGCACAGGTAAAGTGACTGTAGACCATGGCAAAACAATACAATAAGACAATAAAACGTATAAAAATGTACAGGATTAAAAGCGCCTACAGTGAATTTAAAAGTCTGACGGCTGAGAGAACACGTGATTGAGAGAGCAGTTAGTTTTAAAAGAAGGTACTGTATGTAGTATAACGACACCCTTCATGTGTAAGTATCCAGTATTTCATCAAGGCCTGTGATGAGGAATCCCATCACATCTCAGGTGGTGTTTTGCACACTTTTTAAAACGTCTCATTTTAGAGGAATGCACACGTTTATAAAGGTTTATAAAGAACGTTTTCATGCGCCACTGCGACAACAAACGTCTCTCAAATCCTTATCATGTAGTCAAACCCAGACAGTGCTTCTTGATAACAAATTTTGAACGTTTAGTCTGATCACGTGTGCACGCGCTGGATGTGCTTATCCTTCAGAGGGGAAGTGATTTTCACAGTTTATCACTCATCCACTGTGTGGGTCAGCGGGGCCGCACGTCCCACGAGGATCCTCGTCTGTGTCGAGACAGATATGTGAGCAATCAAAGCTCCTTATCTGTCGGGGCTTTTCAACACTGCGTGTTCCAGCAGTCAGCGAAAGGCACAGGCGACATGGAAAGACAAATCCAAAATGGCACAGTGTTCTCACTTGAAATTCATTTCAGCGTGCACCCACCCCCCACGCACGTCGCCCCCTCCTCTCCCTCCCCACACAGCATTTCACCCCCGGCTCTCCTTTTTCACATTACACACATGGGTGAGCTGGCACAAGGTTCTCCGCCTCCGTGTAACCTCCTCCCGCCTCTGTCGACCCTCTCCCTCCTCCATCCATCTTTAACGAGAATCACAAAAACACAAAACTGATTTTCGCCTTTTTGAGAGACATTTTTTTTCTGCATGAAAACAACATTTCTGACAACAGACCTAAATTTAAAAAATGGATAAACTGGAACCACAGCCCTTTTCTTGCTCTTTATGAACTGTATATATGTCCAGTAAATACCTTGTTTTCAAAGTTGCTGCAGTGTGAGTCACATTACACACTTCAGAATATGCAGAGTAAAGCACCGGGCTTTTATGTTTCCATGGCATCGTTGACCGCAATTATGTGGATCCGCATGCAGTGCCTTTTCATTGTGGGCTATGATTACTTCATCCATTAAATGATTTCAGAGAGAAAAGGCGCACGAGTGTGTGGCTGTTACATGAGTCATTTGACGCACGACCCAGTTAAGATCAGGCTATTTTAGAAAGAGAAAGGGTTCAGCACAACCAAACCTGAACTAAACTACACGTGTGGGTAAAGATTTTTCACTTAAAATATCTCGGGTAGTCCATGCGAATTCAGAAAACACGTGCAGGAATACTTTCATTTAACCCGTGATTATCTGTCTGCTGTGTCTATCTGCCAAACCAGCCAGACAGAAAATACCACCCAACACTCATTGATTAATACGGGACAATGAAAAGGCACTACAGTGCGGGCTCTCTGGGGACTGACTGCACGCAGAGGAGGGGAATTAGCCCACATCAGGCTAATCAGAGGGAGACCTCCAAGTCCATTAACATTTGCATCACAATCACAGGTAGTTTCCTGTCTGTCACGTGCATAAGGTTATTATCTGCTGGCCGAACGTTTATGTGTCAAACAGTTCTGGAGAAAAGCATTTCCCGGAGTGATTTCAGCACCTTGGACAGCGGGCTTTATCTCCCCACTCACTTCTGAAAGGGAAACAAACTTTATTATTAGGCAAATAAAATTAGGTTAGTATCTTAACGTTTGCATGTTCGTTCTCTTAAATATAAGAGGTAGGTTAAAAAAAATAAAATGATCTCAAATGACACATATTTCCACATCAGCTGCTCAGTTACCATGCAGATGATCTGACTCGGTTATTTGAAGAACTTTTACCAGTTCAGTCAATAAAGGAAACAGACGATTTCACCTGAAGCAGGACATCTAAATAGATGGTACATCTAATGACTGACATTTTTAGCTCATTCAACTAAGATATTTAGAAACACTGACTTATTTTCAAGTGATTAAATTAAACAGTTTCATTTTCAAAATACAAATGCCAGCAATATTTTCTGTTAATGTTTACATTAACAGAAATGTAAACATTTGCACAGATTTTTTTAATCTGTGCACCTCAATGTGCACAGATTAAAAAAAAGAAATACTAGCAAAAAAAAAAAAAAAAAAAAAAAAGAAATACTAGCAAAAAAAAAAAAAAAAAAAAAAAAGCAAAATGAGCAATTGTTGGGATTGAATTGTGCCAATTTTAATGCATCACTCTGTCTACCAACCTCATGAACTCCACGGAACAAAGTACATTGTGTTTTTGAAAAAAAAAACAAAACAAAACAGAAAATATGCTTTCATACATTCATACAAACGTCATCATGTTTATCTCCACTGCTTTATTCTCTTCACTGCGGAGCATCAGACAGTCACAGCCGCCGCCCACTCACACGGAGAAATCCAGGTGGCCCACAGTGGTAAACCACTAAGAGCCTTTTCATTAGTCGTAATGCGACTGTTTAATGGCTTATTATGGGATCCCGAGAGACTTCCTCAGTGTTAGTGCTGCATGATGGCTTCTGTCTCACAACACCAGGACAGCAGTGATAGATGACATCTATCTATCTATCTATCTATCTATCTATCTATCTATCTATCTATCTATCTATCTATCTATCTATCTATCTATCTATCTATCTATCTATCTTTTTGCATAACAAGGTCTGAACTGTTTCCTCATGTAGGTGAATGTATTCCTCTCCGTCTCTCTGTGTTCGGTGTTTGGTATAAAACGCTCCCTTGACGCCTTTTCGCTGTTAACCCACGGTGACTCCGCTCTCTCCATCAACCTTTGACGTCGTCTTCCCGGGTTCACTCTCCTGCTGCGACACATTAACATTGTAATTGCCTTTTTTTGAGCACAATAAACTGAGCTAGTCCGTGGGGACCTGCACAGCCCGGGGCTGGCACAAAGCTATGCCATCGATTTTTCACTCTCTGCCAGCAAAAAAAAAACAAAAAAAAAAACACAGCCTTGACATGACTGTTTTTCTTGTATGCTGAAATTGAAATTGTGCAGATGATGATGTATATTGGCCATCTGACACTTGCCTCAAGCCACAGAGAAACAATACATTGTGGAAACTATGTAATTATAATGTTTCTGTTAATGACTTATAATAATAAGTGAGTAAGTAGAAAAGCTGTGTCTCCTGTATTGATCCAATGTGAGGTGATAGATAATCATCAATATCTCTTACACCTAATCCACTCAGTCCTTCTATTGATGTGTGAGTGTGTCCATCAAAAATACATTTTAAAACAGTGGGCGATGTGTGTGTGTTCTTGTGTTTGTGGCTTTGTGATCATATAAATTGAAGGGAGTGAGGACATTTTGGCAAAGTAAGGACATTTTGTCTGGTTGCGATCGTCTAAATGTACAACTGAAAAAATGTCTTGTGTGTATTTTGAGTGTGTATATGCGTGTGGCCAGAGCAAAGTCAAGTCAATGCACAGACAAACCTCAGTGGCTGTTTAACTGGTGTGTAGTAGTTTTGTCCTCATTAAAGTTTTATGTCATGGGAGCAGCAGACATCACAGGGATTCCCACGGTTGAATTACACTACACTTTGAGTGAGAGAGCAGAAAGGTTTACTGTGTTTCAACCTCAAGCACTTGACACAGCCACAGCAGACATGGGGTGACTGGAGACAAGTTATCCACCAGGACAACCTGTCTATACCCTTAACATTACGTTGTTGTGTAGGATTATGTTATATCATACACACAGAAAAATTCTGACACATCTTTGTGTAATTTGTTGAGATCCTCTTCACATCCTAATAACCCTCAAAAAATAAAATTGTTAGGAAAAAAAATCTGGTGTAGACGTCCGGAAAGACGAGGAGGAGACAAACAGTTTTACTGATTCTTATGATATCATTGCTGTACAAAAGCAGTACAACAATTGATGTGGTCCATAAAGGTCTGTTAAATCTTTGTTTCACAGGTTGGTGGGATGGATGGGGGCAACAAATACCTCCATAAGTGGTAGGGGTTGCCCTGTTGTTTCTCAGTTGTCGGCCTTTTTGGCCAGAAACATGCTGGAGCATGAAGAACTCCATAGACCCACTCTTAAGGACTGCAAAAAGTCCCCATTCACACAGAGTGGAAGTGGAAGGTTCAAGCGGATCTGGACCTTGCCATCTGCAGTCTCCCTCACCAAGAGGCAATGAGGGCAGTCCAGACCCCATTGGCCCATTGCCCTAGGTTGGAAAGCAGTTCTGGTCAAAAGTCACGAAGAAGCAGCAGAAGACGAAGTCACCAGGCTGGAGCAGGAACATTTCCATATCATGGTGATATCCCAGGGAGACCAAGGAGCCTGGACATGTTGGGACGCCACAGTAAACAGAGGCCTCAGCTGGTCAGACAGCTGGGGGACACTTCCTGTCTATACAACACCCCTCCACACCCCCAGAGTCTCACCTAGAGAGTTGGAAACTATGTAGGCTGTCCACCGTGTGGCACCTGCAAGTCAAGCCTCCAGGATATCCTTACAGAAGGCAAAGTGGTGCTGACCCGGAGACACTTAAATCCTGGCCAAGATGGCCGAAATCCTGGAGAGATTTAGGGTAACAACAAACCGCTCAACAGAGATGCCAAGGTCTGCACTGACAGGATGTGCCACTTTAAGAAGCATATTTCACGCAACTCTGCAGAAGAGGATGCCTTTCTGTCACCTCACCACAAAAAATGGTAGATGTTGGTGGTCCTTGGGAAAAAGCTGGTTTTCCCAGCAGCAATTACAACAATCACTCTCTGTCCAGACATCATCATTGAGTCTACAGTGGAGAAAAGGCATCTCATAGAGCTTAGCATCCCCTGGGAGGATGACATGTTAACAGCACACGGGAGGAAATACTTGAAGAACTTCCAAGAGGCTGGCTGAAAAACCAGGGGAAAACAATATCCCCCACAAGCCGCTGCCGCTCCAGCCTTGAGATGTAGTGAAAAAAGGGCAAAACATCAGTCAATGGCAGCCTGACTGTGGTGTGTCAGGCTGAGAGCCAAAGCAGGGATCATAACTGCACCTGTACAAGGTTTTATCTGGCACTGGATAATGTCGTGAGGCCTGAGTCCAGACTTTCTCCTTAGTTTGCTACTCACATATGAAGAACACAGTGAAACAATGTGTCTGTAAATTACATCCACACCAGCAGAGGAATCTCTGGAAGGTCCAGGTGAGGGGGTTTAGGCCTGATTTGAGCCGTAAAGAGCCAGAGCTCAGACCCATTACAGTGTTTGCCCTGCTGCATTTTCACTTGAACTCAGTGAAGACATTCTCTGGAGAGTAGAAACATAATCACAAATGTTCAGTCCAAATGATTTCTTTATTGCGTTAATACGAGAGTTACATCTGACTTTTTTTTTCCTTTTTTCCAGGCAACTTTGTTTATTGGTGGCTATCGGGATATAAAGATAAAAATGTTTAGAAACAAATTATGGACTGTACATTTTAAAGGCTTAGTAACCCAAAATATTTTATTTGGACTTTTCTCTGATAGTATTTTATTATTTTTTAGTCCCTTGTATTTTATGTTGAGGTGATCTCTGTTTCTAGCATATTAAGAAATGAACATTTTTACTGAAGTGTAAAACAACCAAAAATACAACCATGTATTAGACAAAGTAAAAAATAAACAAACAAGCAAAACACATGGCTATGGGGCCACACCCATTCCATTTTAGAGACTATTATTGACATGACACACAACAATTTTTTCATGGAGTATGGATGGATGTCACTTTTATCTGGATAAACAAAGCTGGGGTCAGGTGGAGACTATATTTTTCTGCTTACCTCACTGGTTTTAGTCACAATTGTTTTAATGCAACTAATGTTGCTCTAATGTTTTTAGTCTTCTACTAAAAAGCCATGAGTTAAATCTATGACTCTGGGTTTTTAGAAACAAGCAGTCAAAACACAACACCTTTCCTTTAAAAGCCAACATTCACTCCCCTCACTGAGTTGCTTCAAGTAATAGCCTTTTATGTCTCTAAAAATAAAATCTATTTTTTTTTATTTCTTTTAACCACATGCCAAATTAAAAGAGGGACTCAAACAAATATAGCCTGGCAATTCAGGAAATCCCTTTTTCCAATCAGCATTGATGCTTTGTTTATTTTAATGCATCCAAATGTTTTTATTAATACAACCCAGCCATTTCCCTTTTTTCTCCCTATTCAGTCTGAATGATTCATTCAAATGCACATTTTCTTTGCAATTGACTACATTCACAACCTGCTAAAAGCTTTTTGTTCTGTGCCTGTGATGTCGGCAGGCCTTCAAACAGCTTTGCTCTAATTGAAACAGTTCCCATGGAGAGTTTTCAGAGCTTGATAAAGGCAACTGCTGGTCACATTACATACAGGTTTATGAATAAAAACCACGTATGCTTTTGAAAATGGATTTTTCCCTCCACATCCTACCATCCCCCACAGTCAAACCGTGCAGCCACTTTAGGCTGTCATTATCTGCTATTGTCAGCGACACAATCACGAGTGTGTGCGCAGGGTGGTGGTGGTGGTGGTGGTGGTGGTGGGTTTACTCCAGCACTTATCATGAGCTCAACCAAGAGACGGAACCTACAAAATACCAAATACACTCCAGGAGGATGGATGTTACTATCGATTTCTGAGCGGATGTGCGAGACTTCACACAAATATAGAAGCCTGGGTAAAAAAGGTGTTTTTGTCTTTCAAGGACAATAATTGTTCTGAAAAACCAGGCCAGTGACTGACTCTATATTTAGACAGCAGGTC
The DNA here is from genome assembly GCA_016785285.1 of Brachirus orientalis. Taxonomy (NCBI): domain Eukaryota; kingdom Metazoa; phylum Chordata; class Actinopteri; order Pleuronectiformes; family Soleidae; genus Brachirus; species Brachirus orientalis. The sequence goes on along the minus strand of JAFBJR010019394.1, from coordinate 1,797,071 downwards.
AATACAGCTATTACAACAATCTTTAGTTTGATCTGAGCTACTCTTTTAAAACCTAATCTTATAAGAGACATGGAAGAACACCATTCAGTAAAATAACATAAAACATTTTCTTCAAACTAAATGATCATACACAGTGCAGGTTGTTCATCCCTACTGTTATAATTAAGACATGTATAAACATTGAGGAACAAGGTTAACAGCATCATGAATAAAGCATCATAAAAAAAGCTATTGAAGTGAACTTGGGGGACACACAAAAATAAGATCCAAATCATTGGAAAAATGATGAACCACCCTGGTTGGCAGTCAGCTGCAGGAGAAAGCGTGGACATTGCTCAGGAGAGCAGTTGCAGGTGAACTGATTGTCACAGCTGGTGCTTGTTTGTAATCATGCTCCAACTTTAAAGGCAGTAGCTTGACCTCCTGAGAGACTGGCTGCTGTTTACACATGAGAGAGATGTTTGCACTGAAGCAGCGATGTGTATGAGACATGTGATGTGATGTGATGAGTCAGAATGGCCAGTACTCAGCATTTGGCACTTTGACTTTGCTGTTTATGTGTGGGCAGCAGTATATTAAAGTTTTTGCAGCTGTGACTGGTTGAGTTGAGGGAAGTACAAAGGAAGACTGGATGGTTTTGCCATGGTGTTTCTGCCCCTCGCTGTTTTGTATTTATTTTATGACACTTACAAGAAGAGAACTTCTAATGAAAACTTTATTTATGAGGTGAAGAGAAGCAAGAACTCGGCTTGAGCTCACAACAGGAAAATAACTGCCAACGAAGGCCTGGGCTCTGCCCTAACTACAGCACTCTACACTACATCACATCGTTAGTTTAATGACTCTCTAAAATGACTTATGGGATCGTTTTTTGGAGCACTCATATCAGATTTAAACTCTTAAAATATCATGTATATAAACATCTACTATCCGTCCATTCATTAGCTGTACAATGTATCATTTAGAGAAACATGTAATTAATGACTAATGGAAAATTTGTTCCAAATGAAACCTGATCAATGTGCATGCAACAGAGATGAAAATCACATTGTGTGACTGTTATATTTACAGATTGATTAGTTCATTCAACTTAAAAATTTGCATTTTGCTTAATTACTTGAAACGTTAAGACTAAAATATTTCCACTGCCAAAGGCATGTCCTCTTTTTCCAGCTGCTATTTTTACAAATTTTGTGACGCACGCACGACGGCACCATTTGAGTAGTTGCCATATACTTGTTATTGTTGATGCACCGAATTTGGAAGCATGCACAGCATGGTGCTTGGGTTGTCATTAGTTCAGACATTAAATAATGATTTATCACATAACACATAACAAATGAGAGTAAACCTTGGACTCTTGGTATTTTTGCTGCTCTCTGATCCTCGGGTGGTTGCCTGCTCTGCCTGGTTGTTAATTCAGCCTTGTAAAATAGCACTAATCAATACTTTTAACATTTGTGTTTCTGTTGTCTTCAATGCGTCTTTCATCGTAGGACTAGAGGTTAATGTTGCCTGTTGGCTTCTGCCTGACTTGAGCTATAGAGAGCAGCGTCCCGTGGGGCGGCTGCAGCAACACATCTCATACAAGCCTGTCGATATACTCAACTTCTCTCTCTTCTTTTGACACCAGCCCTCAGGCTTTTCCCCCTGTATCTACAATTCATGCCTTATTGCTTTCAGATTGCAGATCTTGTACTGCTTAAGTAGAACATGGACGGACATGGGCATGGCTACAGAGGACAACCTGGCCGGCCAGACAACACGTATGGGTGGATCCGTTTTGAATGTTTTAGGAGACACTTGAGAGGCCACATTTAAAGCTGCTGTCAGCCTTGTTGTGTTGCTGAAGTCCTCATCAATTTCACATATCTCTCTACTCCTGACAGCTATCTGCTCACAGAGAAATCTATATTTAAATCAGAAATTCCACACACGGTATAATTATGTCATATATTCATGGTCATGTGATTTGGATTATTCTGTCAGGCAAAAGTTGTTTTTCAGTCTTTTCAGTGTCAGGGATCTGATCTTGACAAATTAGAACAACCAGTGCATGCGAAACAGTTATGTAAATCATGAAAGGTTTCCACAAGGAACAGTATAGTGCGTTTTGACTGAGACAGTTGCGGGACATTCCAGTCTTGAATAAAAGAAACGTGTCTCAAGGATTGTTGAGAAATTTACATTAGTTTTTTGGTGTTATGATTGATATTGTCAATCATAGTCAGTTCAGCTCACATTGAGCTCTGCAGTGGTCATATCTGTAGTAACAGAATTCAAGCTATCTGATCACAGCTCTTCCTAATTCAATCTTGAATGTAGCTTATCATGTTTTCACCATGATCTGAACTGTTTTTCCCCTCTTAGTTGCCAGATAACATCTCTATTGTATGCTTCTGTTTAGTTGAGATAACAGCAAACAATATTAAACACCTTCGTATCTGCATCTTACCCCTCCTTTCTCACCCTCAGTGCTGCCTTATTGCATTTCCACCTTACAGCTCTCTGATGTCGTCTGTATTTATATGGCGCTCAAAGCTGAGCCACACTAAACTTTTGCCATTCACTTATTCACACCCATTCACTCGCAAATTCATACAGCGCATCTATGTGCAGCATGCTTTTCTATCATACATCTTTCAATCACAGTCCAGTTTATGTGTGCTTCTGCTGTACTTTGTGTTAAATGGTAAAATGATAAACATTTGTGAACAGTGAACATGGTAAATATAGTGTTACGCCTTCAAAGCATCCTCATGTTGGCATGCTGAAGATAGCATTTAGTTTGATTCACCAGTGTGTTTTTGTGCTAGCACAAGATGAAGGTCAGGATACTGCAAGTCAGGAGTAATGTCCTCTTCGACTGTTTCCAAACTACTGTGCTTCTTACTGGGGGCGTCATAATAAACAGATACCATATATTCAGTCTGTTGCACAAGTGACCAATGTGAAGTGGGCAGTGAACTCTGAATCCAGCACTAGACGCGTTCATTTTTGTTGCATCTCTGGCCATGTTTACACCTGGCATTAAAATGCGGTTTTGTGATCGGATTGCAATCGGATAAAGCCCGACCACTTGTAAGTACAGGTGTAAATACATGCCCAAGGAGGCAATGAGGACGGATTGTATTCCCATCTGCCAAAGTACTGAGGTAGGTGGTCAGAGTGGAAATACGTTGGTGCCTACAAGCACAGCCAATGTGAAAGCAATTACTTTTTCTCCTGCTTTGAAAAGCAAAGAGGAGTCCATACAATGGTTCAACTTCACGTGTGGCTAACACTGTTGCTGTTGTTGTTGATATGGTGACACACAGGATGTGACACCGTAGTTTGCTGCTGGAAATCTTTGCAGAAGAAGAGGGGCAGGTGACATCGTGATCAGATAGCAGTCGGATTTTAATGTGGACACTGGAGATGCACGTTAATGCCAGGTGTAAATGTATATGATGCAGAACTGTCCTATCACAGAAAACACAATCTAATGCCATTATAATAGTGGTTCATAAAAACTGAGTCCTTTGACGTCTGGAGCGCTATCAGGGATTTGAAAATGACATTTGCAAGTTTTTTTTAATGGCCACATTTATTAAAACAATAATTAACCAACATCAAAAACTCTACATTTCCTTTTTAGTAGTTTACTCAAATTCAGGTGTCTTCACCTTCATTTGAAATCGCTTCTTCTTGTGTCTTTTCCTCCTCCTCCTCCTCCTCCTCTTTTCCTCATGACCTCAGTCAACATTCATTCTTCTTTTCATTCTCTCCATTTCTCTCATAACCTCACCCTCCCTTTTTCTCCTTCTGCTGTCTTTCCCTCTCTTCTCCTCCTCCAAAGTCCATTCTTCTCTCTCCTTCTACTCTGTTGTGATCATACCTCCACCAGGCATCTGACTGCAGATACTCACCCGAGACCAAAGAGAGGAAAAAAGCCCATTTTTTTATCTACAGCCGCAGCTGCAATTCATTGTAGAGTGGTGAATGGAGAGATTAATAGCAGCCCCCTGACACATGCACACACACACGCACACACAGACACACACATGTTTGCGCTTCTATCAGAGTGAGGACATAATGCATTCCCTAGCCCCTTACCCTAACCTTAACCTAAACCCAATTCTATCCCTAACCCTAAAACCAAGTCTTAACCCTGAAAAAGCCATTTTAAGGGGTGAAAAAAATGTGAGGACCAGCTAAAATGTCCTCACTTTGTAGGAATGATACAAATTTTGGTCCTCACTCTGCAGGAAGTACAAGAACACACACACGCACACACTCTTTTCTCCTCTTCCCTCTTTTCCTCCACTTTCTGTCGATGCTGCCTCCTACAGCTGTGTTTTCTGAAGAGTGAAAAAAAATACTCATCTCAGTTTCAAGGCCCCATTTAACAGCAACATTACTAGATGTGACACAGATGAAGATGAAGTTGAATTTTGGAACTGTCCTTTTTGATACTTTTGATTATTGGTCAAATAAAAAAAAAAATACTTTTTTTTTAGAAAGAAAAGTGCATAATTAAAGTTGCTTTAGAGGATGCAAAGGGATGAGATTTGCTCTACAAATGGACAATTTCAACCCCAAGGCAGCAAAACTCTAAATGAGTTGTAAACGTTAAGAGTGGGCAGTGGTTTGCAGCACTCCATAAATATCACACCCATAAATGGAAGAAGACTGGACCTGGACTTTAGCAAAACAAACAGAAAACCATCTACATCCATTTAATTTTTTTAGTAGAGCTGGCAGCTTTTTAAATATTATAATAATGATATAATGTTTTGCTCTTGAGCTTTAACAAATGATAAAAAGCCACAGATTCACTCTTGATACAGTGTGAATGTCAGTTGTATATTAGGCGCAGATTTTTGTCTTTTCTGTCTGCATTCATCATTATTGATCAGTGTTGGTATTTGTTTTTTGTTATGTGTCAGGTCATAATGTGTATTCTTGCAATATCTGAGTGACAGTGGAGATTAATTGATGTCATTTTATATGGAACAGTCTACATATGGGATTCTTATTATGTAACAACTTAATTTACAAATAGATATTTGGATAATAATATTTGGATTCTTTATCATTTTAGACACAATGAGCAGTTATTACAACAGAGAGAGAACGATATTTATTGTTGAATGAAAGTTTATATTTATTGTAAAGGCAGCAAACTTGTGGTTGTTGCGCATAAAACTCATCTTTACCATGATTTCAACATGTTATAAATCATGACACAGTGCGGCAGACACCTCTTATTACTTGTTATCTGTTTGTACAGTGTAGATCTTAATGTCTGCTGTCAATTTTGGATAAAAATAACAGATGACTCACTGATGTCAACTATTTACTGCTGTGATTTTCCTCTGTATCTGCATGAACAAACATGTTTGTCTGATGGCTGAATTCCTGCTCATGGGAGTCAGTTTTTCCAGTTTACTGCCTAAAATGCACCTGCATCATTTAACAAATGAGCAGCAAAAATTGTGAATGAGTTCTGTTTGCAGCATGCAGGACACACATCATCTCATCTTATGTCTGAACTGTCACAAACAGCAAGTGTATTTTGGGGTGGGTACAAAAGATTACCTTTTTATGTTAAAAAAGCAGTCCATGAAGCATTTAAAAAGGGAAATACAGGTGTCATTTGTAGCAATATATGATAGTTATATATAAATGTGTTGACAATGTTTTACAAACTTAAAACATGCCCTCATAGTCTTTATTTTCAGAGCAATTAGGTGAAGAAGTAAAACATGATATCTGAACTTTTACTTACAAAATTCTTCAGTTTTATAAAATGATTTGAGAAAATGAAGAATTTAAATGAGAAATTTGAAGACCGTTGCAGGAAATACATTTGAAGAAAAACTAATCAAAGATACTCACTGAAAAAGTTCCCAAAACATGCAAGAACATTTTAGATTGAAAAATGAAATGTCATCAAATAGATGATTGAGATTATCTGAGTGTATGTGATTGTTTCCAGTGTAATGCTGTCATCTTTCTGTTCTCAAACACTCTGACATTATCTCCACCTCATGGAGTGGCATGGCTCTTCACTCCACGGTGTGAAGGGCGTCTGGGGACGTCGACACGGGCCGCAAGCAGCGACAGCATCAGGGCATCAAGCTCCAGCCGAGTGGGAATTCATGTTGATTTTCATGCTTGGCTGAGTCTGTTTTGCCAGCTGCCATTTATGCTCATACATTCATTCTGTATGAGTAACGTTGTGAGTGTGTATGTGTGTGTGTGTCCTATATTGGACAGCATTTAAACCAGTATCACAACAACATGTAAGCAACAGAATCTCTTCAAAAACAACAACAAAAAAAATCCTCACTTACTGCAAAAATGTAAATATGGACACATAGACTGCATTATTTCTTATTCCTGTCACTTCAGAAGCAGAGATGAAAGCTTTTCTTTCCTGGCGAATAGAATTCAGTCTGGCGTCTAATTCATATTATTACTGAAATTGCCCCAAATTTGTTGCCATGGTTATTTTTTTCCCCTCTCTTTTTTAAGCTTTGTGCCTCCTTGACGGCCAATGATTAGAGTCGACAGCAGCTAGAAAGAGTCTGGGGTGTGGGGAGACTGTGTGTGTGCGTGTGCGTGTGTGTGTGTGCTGTGAATGGAGGACAGACAGGCTGCAAGGCAGTGACCTGGTAATAGTGAATATATCCACAGGCCATACACATGATAGTTGCCATGGTCACAATAATTGGAAGACAGAACAGTGAGGGACAAGGTGTATGTGCGTATACCGGTATTTGTTACCTCATTAGGACCTTTTCTGGCATAAACACTAACCTTGTCAGGACCAGTAGTCTTCATGGAGACCAACACCTGGACCTAATCAGGCAGAAAATCATTTCTGGGAGACATTGAGATTAGGGCTAAAATTTGAATTGTAGCTAGTTTAAGATTAAGGTTAAGAATTAAAAATAGGTTAGTGATAACACTTTATCTAGACTGTCCAAATGAATGGATGTCAATACAATGTCCTAAGAAGAATAGCTATGGAAACCTGCCAGTGTGTGTGTTGTAATAATGTCTCAAGAGAGAGACAAAGAAAGGTAGTGAGAGAATGATTGACTTTGAGAAAAAGAGGCTTGAGGCAACACTGCAGACTAGCAGCAGGAAGTGGTATTACACTATCAGCCTAATGTTGCTTCTGCTGCTGCTGCCTGTTCACATAGACACACTTGACAAAAATCATACAAATATCTTGTTGTACTATAATGCAGTTACAAGTCCATAAGAAACCAAGCTGTACGGGCTGTTTCATTCAAACCCTCCAACCGTTGTGACGAAAATGGAAAAGAAGAAGAACGGAAAATGGAAATGGACATTACAGGAGATAAACTTATTTGCATAAAGGTTTGAAATGATCAACACCGCTCTAGCAGCTGTACTTGATAGATTACAAAAATCCATCTTACTGCAGTCAAGATTACCTATATAAAAAAAAAAACAACAACCCCACAACAAGGTTGTGTGAAAACAAACAGTGGGTTCAGACATATGTTGCCGCTTGACAATGGGGAGGCCTGACACTTGTTGGGTGAACTTCACCCAAAAAACATGGCTAAAGTGAAGAACAACCCACCCTTGGGCGGTTTAGTGTTTGAGCTAAATGATGAATGTGATTTGATTGGCTAGCACCTGTTGGAAAGTTGAAAATCTCAACCTCTGTTGTGAACAAAGCAAAGCAACCAATCCATAATGCAGTTCGGCAACACCTGACACTGCTCTATTCAAAGTTAATGAGAAATGTTTCAGTTGAAGCCTCCATCAAGTCTGTACAATGTGTCAGTGCTCCTCAAAGTCAAGAATCCCCCACCGCCCAAAAATGGTCAAGAATCCCTCCCTGGAAAGTGGATCCTTCCAAGTGTGGTTATGTAAAGAGAAGGCATGATTTCTCTCTGGCATTCTGGGAACACATTAATGGAACAGCTGTTTTTAAAATGTCAACTTTTCAGATCCATGGACAGTGAAGCCACTGCTGTGTCCAAACCAAAAACAAAAATGTACACTTTTATTTTTTCCATGCTACTTCTCATATATTGGAGAAAACTATTAATGTGAAATTGACACTGGCACTTAACGTGTTTTACTTTATTTGTTGTAATATCCTGCTGTGTAGCCTCTATTTTCTGTGTAGGGCTGTCACTTTTTATTCAAAATTCAATTTCAAGCATGGACTGTAAAGTTCTTGATATGCATGCAGCCATCTCATGCATTCCTGCCTTATTTTATGACAGCATCAGCTACAGCAGCGTCAGCATCTTGAAGCCTACAATACATGAGGGAAATGCTTTGTTGGAGAGACACAGTGTTCACTGTATACAGTACCTGCAACTGACTCTTAAATATCTGTGTGACAGAAGCGTCAATGCAATCGTGGGTAATATTGTAACCAAAAAGTGAGCCACATTGAGTCCTGATTAGGTTGGCAGACTTGTGTTTCTGACAAATAACGTCACAAATTAAGCTGGACCATTTGCCTTGACTCTCAGTTTTATGTTTGAACTTTCAAAAGCTTCCTCCTGTTCTACTCTCCTGCTGTATGTTCTGTTAGCAGCACTGTTGATTGTTAATAAAGGAAAGAAAACTGTGACGTTTGGCAGAAAATTTATTTGAACAAATGATGGGTCATTATAAATTCGTTCCAAAAAGTGGCAGCCCTATTTTCTGTGAAGCACTTTGGATTGTCACACTGCATGAAAAAATGTGTTCCCAGTAAGAAGTTGTATGTTAAGCACACGTTGAGAATGACTGTGGGTTTTTGTCCCTCCTCACTGTTGCCACTGTATATCTGTGATGTGTTATGTTTGTGTGTAACCGTCTGCCATGGACTATGTCTCAGTCTGTCTGCAGCTGAATGAAGCTCTCTGTGCTGTCTCTGTGTCACAACCCAGCATCAGCAGCAGCATCATCCTCTGACACACTCAGATCTCAGAGGTCTCCCCCTCCCTGTCTCTTTACAGACACACGCACGCACGGATTTGTGACTGGCCTGCTAACCTCTTTCATCCGACTGTCACCATTACTACTGTCAACCCCTATCTCTCTCTCGCTCTCTCTCTGCTCCTTCCTCCCGCTGTGGTCAGGAAAGCCCCCTGGAGAGAGTGTTGCTGGTGCAGCACTGCTGTTTTTCCATGCTATGCCTGCTGTAAAGTGTTGGTGTGTAGGCTGAGTTCATGATTCTTCATTGGATGAGGGATTTGCATGTGTTTCGTCACCGGAGATCTAAGGGAACGTCTGAAAGATGGGATTGCATGTTCAGCTCTGCTCTCATCTCCTCCCCTCTCTCATCTTGTTGAGGTTCATGTGCTTCTCAGTAGGTGTTGTCAGTGTGCAAATGCACACACACACACACACACACACACAAAACATATTTTCAGACTCACTCAGTGCTGTGTCACTGTTACAGTTAGCAGCAATCATTTTGCAGCTTTTAAATATAAAAAGCACCTACTACATTTAAATCATTGTCAAATGCGTTCAGACAGTAACGATTAAGCCTATCAGCGCCACATGACTCTTTCAGTGTTTCTCAGTATAGCAGTGTTATGTTTTCATGCTGCCCGCAACAATCCTGCGTTGCACACTGAGTGACGTATTTTAAGTCACCAACAATGGAAGCAAGGCAGAAGCTCAACAGCTCCATCGCACTAGTAAAGCAAGATGGCTGAAAATATCAACAAATATCTCAACAAAAGGTTTCTGAAATGGATTCTTCTGCTAAAAATAAAAGTGCACTTCACAGTTGTATTTTAATCATAATCTCAAATGTGGCTAACGAACATGATCATTCGAACAGCATCCTGACCAGACCAACTGCCTGCATGTTCAGTCACAGCTTCTGCTGTTCCTGTATCATGCAGCTCCACATCTCTGGATGCAGTCTGAACAAATAACATTACATTAAAAGACAGATATATGACACATAACTTATCAACTGCAAAAAACAAAAACCTAATGGCTTGAACAGCAGAAGGCTGTTTGTTTGTGTTAGAGTGAGAAGTGGTAGGTCACTTGCAGTGTTTTGGTAATCACCCAGGGTTAGGAGTTCCAAATTGGAGCTTTAAAATTGCTTTCAGTAAAATAAGTCAGCTCAAAGGACAAATATCACTGATTTAGAGTTTGTACGTTAAGCAAAAGATGACACTGCTGATGATAGCTTTAAAAAAATTAAAAACCTGAGTTTTCATAGAATAATAAAAATATATGTTTTTCCTTCAACTTTTAATCAGATAATAAATCATCATACTGTCATCTGTTGATATACAGTATGTGGTTTTGTCACACTTTGACTCTTGCGTTTTCTCACAAATCTTGTAGTGATATCTACAGTACATAAACCGATATCAGTGGTATCCATGTAGCCTAGAAATGCTAAAATAATCAGAATATAGACAAATATGTAAGCTTTGCAACTTTTGACCGTTTCTCTTCAGCTTGTGTAATTTCTGCATCTGTCGGACAAGACCTTCTTTGAGGTTTATGAAGCTCTTTTATTATATTACATCTTTCTTCTCTCATAATCCATTATAGCAAGATTTTGGGGGGTTTCTGCTTCAGATCAGTCTACCTGCACCACCTCATCACAATATTCATTTAGCAGGTACTGAAAAGAAAGTACATATGTATATATAAGTACAGTGTATATGGTCTTTTTAATAAAGAAATGTAATCTGAATAGCTCCAATGAACTTGGATTCTCATCTGCTTGAATAAATCAGCTGAGGTTATCATCACCGGAAACAGCCTCCTTTAAGCATATTTGCACTGATGGATATTGAAAGATAAAGAGGGCTTTTCCATGCAATCATTTTATCTTTAATTATGTGTTTTATTAATGGCACCTTTTATATGGAAATGTGATCATATTAACACAACATACACACAGTAGTTTTATTTAAAGCCTCTCTGATTTTAATTTGGCAGTTCTAAGAAAAATAAAGGCGGGGGTTGACGAAGTGGCTATTTGTATGTCTTTGATGTTTCCTTTCAGTGTCTTCCTGATGCAGATTCACAATCAGTTCTCTGCCTGTCTTTTGGCCTTCTGCAGAAGAGATAGCGCTCTCTTCATTACGCGCTTCATTAATTTAAATGCTAATTGATTCTGCGTGGGGCTTTCACACTGTGGGCCAAGTCCTGTCTTCTCCCATTGATTGTGTGTGTGTGTGTGTGTGTTTTGTGCACCTGCTGGATCCTGGAGTGACACATCCTGACAGAGTAGCCTCTCCTGCCTGTCTGTCTGACTCAAGTGTGGCACTGATATGGTGTGAGAGCTTTAAGCCAAAAACCCAAGGACTAACAATTCAAAAAACCCACCACCATCCAGACTCTGGGCAGCAGTTTTTGAGGCCTGAGTGGTGGAAATGTGAATAAAGCCAGTTGGCATTCTGTTGGCACACTGTAACAATTGGAAGAATAAAACAGAAGATGCAAGAGCAGTTAAATGGTCCGTGCTCCGTTGCTAGGAGACATCCGGGCTGGATTGTAGAGATAAACGCTGGGATCCACTCCTGGTGGGAAGCAGAGGGTGGGAGGGGAGTGAGAGGGGAGGCAGGGGTAAGAAAGGGAAGGGAGCGGGGGGAGTCATGTGACAGAGTTGCCCTCCTTAATGGCAGATAAGCTTTTTTATTTTCTTTCTCCACCCCCACCCCCGTTTCATACCTTCTTCTCAACCTTTCATCTGTTATTTTCAAAAGTGGAGTTTTTCACCTTCACATGTTCCATTTTACCCATTTTATCTGACATAGACATTTTTTAGGACAAAAGAAATAGATGTTTTTAAATAAAAAAATTGCAAAATGTGTGAATATAGTCAATTCATACACATTTGTACTGCTGGACATAAAGAATTTTCCTGAATCACTTACAAACAATTCTAGAAATTCTAGATGTGACACGATTTCCATATCTTCAACAGTCTTCTGTTGTTTTGTTGGGCAGTGTGGTTATTCTGAATGTGGAACATTTAATTGATATTGGTGATTAGTGGCACAGACCTGACACTGTTATATTTTTGTAAAAATATGCTGAGCCTATGACTGATACTATTCTTTTAAGTCTGTTAAATTTACAGCACATTTACACCACACACACACACACACACACATGCACACACATGCACACACACACACACACACGCACACACACACGCACACCAGCTTCATCTCACACTGTCATCCCTCATCAATCCAGTTGACTCCGGTCAGATTGGCATAAAAGGACAAAAGAGAGAAGTGCTTCCTCCATCCAATGTGAGGGAAGTGGTTAGCCGTACATCTTGGTTAGTTGTGAATGGGATGCAGTGGTCTGATTGGAGGAGAGAGGCGGGGGTCAGGTTTTCTACCAGCAGCTTATACAAGGCTGCTGATTGCTATTCATCCTCTGATTACAGTAATTTAGACCTGCAGCAGGCCAAAGGGGCATGAGTCTGGCAAGCTGGCACTGGTGCTGCTGCTCTGTTTAGGGGGGTGCACTCGGGTTTTCTCAGTATTTTGTTGTTTTCAGAAATGAGTGAATGAGGCTCCAATAACAACCAAACATACAGAAAGAATATTACAGCTGCACTGAGGGAAGGTGATCTGAAAACCTGTATGGTGAGGCTGTAGGTGCAGACAAAAATACAAATGTCTGCTTTTTGTGGAGGAGAGCATGAGGTACTATTTGAAATTATGTTCATCCTAATTTTGGAAACAATGGTGAAAACTATCTGATCAAAACAGTCTCATTTTGGATTTAAATGCTAAATTCATCAAATCTCCACATAAATCCAAAAATGATGTGCTGACTATGTTTGTTTCATTCGTTTGTCTTCCCTTTTGTCTTCCAATTGCCCATTTGGACGCAAGTGAAACCTTGAATAATCAAAGCTGATGAGGCAGTTAGTTGTAAATGGTTTTTCGAGGAGTGATGGTGATGATTAATCAAGGAACTGAGCAGCAGTGGCCTCTCCACCCACACACATTACAAGGTTAATCTCTGTATTGATTATTTCTACAGAATGAACCAGTACTTCACTACAGATTTTCCCTTTTTCCCAAATGTGTGTATGTTTGCGCCGTTCTGTGGAGGCATAAATAAATGTGGCAGCAGGAGCTGATGCAACTGTAGATTTGATGAATAATGTTTCTGTTGATACCATCTTTCCCCCCATGCCCATTATCCCATATTGAAAAAATAAATCATGTTTCGCACAACATGAGATTCACATTTATTGACATAAAAAAAGAAACATTTTCTCTCTACAGCAAAGTCTAAAGTATTTCCACAGAGGTATTAAAAACACTGACTTGTGTAAAGGGCATAAATACATTCTGACATCTGCAGACTGATGTCTAAAAGCTAAACTTGAGATACTAATGACGACAATAAGAGTCTGAAGCTCAGAGTCTTTCTCCCCCACACAAACACATTCACATATGTGTATATATAAACCCAAAGGACAACTGCAGTGTGTGAACTTTTGCCTCCCTCTGTTTTTGGTTTGTCCACATGTGTGTCATGCGTGTTGAGACAGTATACGTCCATGTGCTCAGCTCCTCGGGCTGTGTGGACACACACTGCTTGCCCTCTGGGAAGCTGCTGCAGAGGTGACCTACTTCTCCTGACTGTCAGCAGAAGGCAGTTTCACCAGCTCGCTTTGTGCCGAGGCACTGAACTGTGCCCGCATCCATGCGACGGGCCAATTGGACTTGTGTAATGAAGCTCATCATCACACACATGTACGCACACACACACACACACACACACACACACACACACACACACACACACACACACACACACACACACGTATGTATGCAGGCACGCTGTCAGGTCCAGGGCAGCAGAATTTATGACAACCATTTATTACCTTCTTCTTTATCAAAGAAATGTGATTCTTCTGCACCTTTCTGATGCATGCACCGCGCCAGTCCATTATGGTCCATCATGGGGAGGTGACAAAGATGGAGCTGAGGGTGATAGATATCGGTGGTGGGCCGGCTGTCATTACTCTGTCTGTTGAGTGGAGTGTGAGAGGCACTTCCACAAAATGGCTGCGGAGCACCAACATGGCTCCGTCAGCCACGAGTAAAACGATTCACATTCTGGTGATTGATAAAATGTGCAACCCGTTCATTTGCTGCTTGCGTGTGTCTCAAATGACTTATTGGCTTTGAGTAGCAACACGATCACAACAAAGCGTCCTATACTGCAGTGACAAGACATATTTACACAGGGAATTCATCCTACTTCACTGTCCAGGTAAAGAGATACATTGACATATCAACAAATATGTACAAGATCACTTAACACAACATAATGTTACACTGACTGCAGCAAGTCCATATAATCCTAAATAGTCTCTAGCCTACGGAACACTTGTCAGATACAGAAGAAACAATGGCATTACATTCATATATAAATAATAATAATCGCAGTTTACCCCGTCACTTCAGCACTTTTGGCTCCATTCAACTGAAGACCAGCTTCAATGTGTCCTTAAAAACTCCCTTTTTTTTTACACTAACAATTACTGTCGTTGAGGTTGCGACACCAAACTCCTCCCTGTGTCAGAAGAGAAGAGTCTCTTTCAGCGCTCTTCTGTACAGGTCAAAGGTCCTTGGAAGTCCATGGATTTTTTACAAGGCCCAGGAGATCACAGGGTTTCACAGATAAAGGGGTCACCAGACTCTCTTTCCCCAACCCGAATGGCACAGGTGAAAAAAGGAGCCAATAGAGAGAAATCCTCCGTCGTTGTTCACTTTGATGAAAATGTCTGAGCTGCAAAACGGACATGTGAGCGAGTAATACTGATCAGTCCCTAAATTAGCCAATTGATCAGTCAGTAATTGTGTGTTTATAAAGAGCTTAAGCCCTCCTTCGTTTCCTGTTCAGCTCCAATTCCTCTAGCTTTTAGTATTTAACCTATTTCATTTTGTATTCTTGCCATGTTTTTACAGCGAAAATATACAACAGAAAGGTTTTTCTGTCCTTATTCTAAGCTACGTAGACATCTATTAATGGTCAGTGTGTTTTAAAATAGCTTTCTACATTAAACTGATCTTTTTAATATCACATAAGTGAGAACTAATTTTGAAGCCAGAATAGAGGATTAAAGAAACACAGATTTTTCTTGAAGAATGCTGCAGACTGTAACCAAGTTTCCTGTCAGCTCTGTTTATGAAATGCTGAGGAGACCACTACAGAGTTATGCATCCTGGTATTTTAAATTATTTCATTTGACGTCTAAATGAAAGGGAAAATGTCAATTTCTCGAGAAGAAAATGCTGTTGCTGCATCAATAAAAGTCCTTTCTTTAAATAAATGCTGTTTTTTATAAAACAGAAATGTTTAAAATGTACAGCCTGGTGAAGATATTTGATTAAGCTAAGAACACGCACAGAAAATTCCCCATTCCTTTCCTTCTGTTTTTTAAAAAATGAATGAAACTAGGAGTAGAAAAACATACTGTGTGACTGGCCTGAGAAAAGAGAAGGGGCCTCTCTATAGCCAGAGGTGCTCTGCATCCCATCTGCTCTCTAATGGTTGACCATGATTATTTGAGAGGAAAGACAGCAAAGCAACAGTACAGCTGCTCACTTTTCTTCACTTCTCCATGCAGTAGGTTCTCTATCGGAAAAAATGAGTCATGTCCGCAGCTCCTGGCTTCCAGGGTCATGGCCCAAAAGTAATGATGGAGAAGAAGATAGAGGGAAAGAGAAGTCACACCATCTTCATCCACCTGATGGCAGATGTTTTCAGGCTCTGTGCTCTCTGTGTCTGTGTCCTCCATCTGTCTCCCTCTGCCATGTTGATCCAAAGTTGAGCAGGAAGCTGACTCTCCTCCTGTCCTCTTAAGAGACCCTTTCTTCCAGATGTGTCCGTCCATCAGCTTGATCACAGCCTCCGCATCTGATCACAGTGCTCTGCTGGCATTGGGTTTCAGTTTGATCACCCACTCCCCTCCTGGGTTACTGTTGTACAAGTCCAGTAGGTGTGTGTCGAGATCAAGACAGTGCTCACCTGCAGGAAAATACATTTTCTTATTTACTTATAACATTTCTTTTCATTATTAATTAATCAGTTCATTATTGGTTGATTGTGGAATGTATTAAACGGAAAAAAAGAAACTGAATATAACCCCAATATATTACAGTTAATATTAAAAAAAAAAACAGAAAATGTTTACAATTGAGAGACTAAAACTAAAACAAAGACAGTTAACTGACTATTAAATGTTAAATTGTTTATGTCAATTCAGGACTGTGTTTGTATCTTCAAAATCTGGACAAGTCAAAGGGCAAATGTGCAGGTTGCAAATGTTTCCATCACTTTTTTTTGGCTGCTGACGGAGTCACCTCTCCTGTGAGGGAACACATTTGTGTGTCATGAGCATTTGTCTGCTCTGCTAACTGTACATTTGACTGCTCTTGTCTGCTTGGCGACTGCACAGTTCATTACATAAGACCTTGCCGTTACCCCTCATCAGCTCGATGAGCGGGAAGACATGCAAATGTCTGTGCTGCTCTGATCAGAGACTTTCACTTACCGATGTTCCCTCCAACTTCATACAGGCCACAGTCTGGATACGCCACAGAGCCATTTCTGTGTGAAGACACAACACTCATCATTCAAGTTCTGCCTTTTCTTGAAGGAGATATAATTAACTTGCATATTTTACCCTATATTCATCAGGTGACAAGAAATGACAAAACTGACAGAAAACTGACTGACGTTAAATCCTTGTGGCTAAATATTTCTCAGGATACATCTTTGTATTTTATTGCTGGATTCTAGCCTGATTCTGCATATCTTATATTATACACTAAACATTGTTTGGAGGGTGATAAATGAAACAAATACATAAATACAAGAAAGTATTTGACATGTTATTGACGTATCACGTAATTTCCGACTCTATTAGTCACGTGAACTTCGCTTTGAACACTACCTTCGCATTTTGCCTTTTCCATTGTCAGGACTGTGGAGGAACTGGCGGTGAAACTGGGCAAGCAGGTCTGAGGTTCGAGAGTTGATGTTGAGCTGAAACTCCATGGAGCCGCTCACCAGATCTCCAACGTGGATCTTCACTGTACGGCAAAGCTTTAAAAGCAAACAGAGGGAGAGATTATTCATCGGAATAAAATAAAAAGTTCTTACTTACTTTCCATTAGAGGCAGTATGTTAATAGTATCACCATGACTACCACTGAAAATCAACACCTCACCTTAGAGCACTAGTTTCAGCCATTGTATCAGAGAGGTTAGTGTGGTATACGATAATTTGTATGACCCACAAATGATATGATAAAAATTAAAATCGGCCTTAACAGCAAAGGGTTCCACAGCCCAGTGTGATCATTTTCTCCTGACATACTGATAATAAGTGAAGTGCATGCAGCAGTTCTGCCTTGTTAAACCTGCTCACCTCTGAGGTGTTTTTGCCAGGTTTTTCCCGGGAGTCTGTGTGGATCTTCCTGAGCAGGTTCTTGATGCGGCGATCGTAGAACTGGTAACGTCGATTACTGTTCTCATTCAGCTTACGCACCTGGCTCATGAGAAAATTGGGGATCTGGAGGAGAAAGTGAAACAAAGCAGCACTGGTTAGAATTATATATATTATGAGGTTAAATGAGGATTTATCAGGACTCTGGCTGATATAACAAGAACACTCCAGTGTGTAAGTTACTGCCATTGTAACACAACCGATCAAAGAAAGGTGAGGAGGCATTTGTCTCCTTTAATTTCTCCATGTGAGATGGGGCAGAAGCAGCTCATTTAGCGATACATCAGTCACGTGTCTACTGATACCTCTCACATTTCTCATCCAAACAAAGTTGGCACTGCATACACTGGTGCTCTTAGTAAGTCACCTGCCAAGTTTGAAGACTGTCAGGTTGGACACTTATGTGGTCAATGGACAGACGGACTTGAATTAACAGAGAGATAAAACATCACTGGAAAACAGACCATACAGTACGGTAGCTCCTAACTGATGTTCATGTTCACCCATCTTCACCTACCGTCCAGAGAAGGTCCTGGTAGCGTATGAGGAGCCTCATAACATCAGCTGCCTTCTCTGCCTGTCCTTTCTCTGCTCCCTCCGTCAGACGACTGGGTACAGCCTTATGGAGGAAAAGGTTGGGAGCCATGATGGTCGCTACAGCCCACAGGTTCATCCTGTTCCTTTTCTCCCTGGAAACCACCTTACTGAGGAACTCGAGGAGAACCTGAAGGTGACACAAATGGAGATGGGAAGGTGATTTTGCTTTCAACTATGACTGAGGAGGATGAACATGCAGTACCAGACTGCATTGGAGTAGTTTAAAGACACTTTCAGCTCAGTAATGTTTTTGATGTCTCTGTAAAAGAAGTTTGTCAGTGCACAGCAGGTTTCAGCTGCCTCCGCTGGGGTCGACGTATAATCAGAGCTGACTGTACACTTGTGTCAGTGAACGTGAGTCATGTTTAATGCAATTTATAATAGTGTAGAGTGTTTAAATGTGGATTAAGAGCAGCACAATACTCAGCAGTCATGCATTATGAGGCTGAAGCTGTAATATTTTATGAAATCTTCAATTGGGATTAATTTGTGACAGTGTGAAGGACAAAATGACAGGTCCGGAGCAGAATCCCATGAATAATTTGTTGTTCAAAAACCAAATTTAGCCAAATTTCATTTTTAAACTAAACATCTTTTATATTTTATTTACAAATAATTCTCTGAGAATCCTTTGGTGTTTTACATTTTCTTCACTTTCTTACAGCAATTATTTTCAATTGTTACAGAAGATATTATTTATTTGTCATTATAGTAATATATAGCATAGTAATTATAGTAATACTGATTCAGTAATACACGGGAAGCCTTCAGATGAATATTTATTCAACTAACATGAAGCTTATTTTAAATAATTTATAGTTCTAAAAATGAATACATATTGCATTTATTGTTTTGTGACTACAATACTATTTTGTAGAGTCCATGATTCAAGTTCTGTGTCTTAGGTTACATTCTACCACTGAAAATGCACAGTTAAAAATGGCAGGATTTTATTTTTTATTTTATTTAATTCTGCAAACAGGTTGTGTAGATACTGTACAATGTTTCGGAATTTTGGAATAATGCTTCACACATCAAGATACTGCCAGAAAACAAAACAAATAGGTCACTTCAGTGCTTTTCATAAACTCATACATTAACTCATGAATCACTGTGATCACGTCATCGAAGTTGCCTTTCACTTGATCAGCCTCTGTCATATACAGTGAGTGAAATCGTTTAAAAAAAACAGGAAGTTTAGTTGAGATATTTTCATATGAATGCGTGCATAATTGTATTCCTTACATCTTTTTTAGCATTAGTCCTGGCCAGGTCAGGACAAGTAGTCCTCATGGAGACCAAAACCTGGTGCTAATGAGGCAGAACCTCATTTCTGAGCAATAGGTTAAGGTTAGGGCTAAGATGATTTGAATTGTGGTTTGGTTAAGATGAGGAATAATGCTATGCTTTTTTGACTGTCCAAATGAATGGAAGTCAACGCTAAATGCAGCGTCCTCACAAGAATGGCTGTGCAAACCTGTTTGTTTTACCTTCAGTGTGTTTCTGTTGGGCTCAGGCAGCAGCAGAATGAGCAGGTTCAACATGTGAAGTTTCTGCTTCAGGTCTGTGATGTCTGAAAGAGGAGCAAAGGTAAGAGACTGCTCTAATACACACACACACACATACATTTGTGCTTCTATCAAAGTGAGGACCCTCATAGACGTAATGCATTCCCCTTACCCTAACCTTAACCAGCACAACTAGATGCCTAATCCTAACCCTTACTCTAACCCTAAACTAAACCCAATTCTAACCCTAACCCTAACCCTAAAACCAGGTCTTAACCCAGAAAAAGCCATTTTAAGGGGTGGAAAAAAAAAGTGAGGACCAGCCAAAATGTCCTCACTTTGTCAAAATGTCCTCACCCTGTAGGGTTTATATGATTTTTAATCCTCACTCGGCAGCAAGTACAAGAACTCTCTCTCTCTCTTCATTTCCTCTGTGTTTGGGTAAGGAAAAAATGAGTGTCCAAAGATTAATAGCATTGTGACAGGCAGTTATTACATTTGTTAGTTTATGTCTGTCTTTATGTCACATGTCATTTATCACTTTGGGTCTCCTCATAAACTACATATCAGAGAGTCATCAATCAGGTTATATTACATTAATATAAATCCATTGCTTAGGGTGAAACTAATAAAAGAGTAGCTGTTACTTAAAAGTCCATGAACTTGTTCATCTTAGTGCTGATTTCTTGGTTGATCCAAAAAAAAAAGATGCTGCCATTTTGGTAAAGAGCAGGCAGACTGTTGTGCAGAGGAGGGGGAGAGGAATTGTTGTGTGTGGTTGTTTTATGCAACTTGCCAGGTATATAAAGGTAGTTTTATAGCAACAAAGGAGCCGGGTACTTCCTGGAAGTGACAGATTTTTCATCTAAACAGACAATTGTCCTGTGCCCACTAACCTCTGACAGCGCTGAAGGTGTTGAGGTACTCGGCTGTGAGCAGAGGAGCGGGAAGTTCTCGGATGAACTTCTTCAGTAGTGCAGCGGCGTCGTTTGGACTCACTTCATCCCAGCTGACCTGACCTGAGTAGAAGTTGGCCTCCAAGTTCTGCTGCAGCAGCTGCAGTTAGAAAACAATGAGAGCAGCTTGAGCACAGACGACATGACTCTACGTCTGACACAAAGTCCTAGACACGTGACAAAAAGGCTGCAACTTACTGAGGACTGCACATTATGTATATGTCGCAAATATAAAACACTGATAGTTTTAAGTGCCACTTGTCTCACTCTGTTTCTGGCTGTTAGCAGTATTATTCAATAGCTACTGATGTGGTTTTCCCTAACCTGTGAGGATGTGGTATTGGCCAAGGAAAGACCAATTAACACTCAAAGTGGATCTGTGAATAGGGTAGATACTTGAATTTCTTTTCTATCTCTCTTCAACATTGTGTGACACAGCGTTTTTTTATGAATCTCTCAAGAAATAATGCAGAGCATATAATTAAAAGGGAAAAAGGAATCAAGCATACATGGGATAATAATATGAAGAGGTGACATTTGGTGGAATTTCAGATAATGGAGCATTACCCTCACATGTCTATGGGAGGAAATTCAAACACTCGAGAAACATGGAGAAACAGCAAAAACTCAACACAGAAAGGACCTGGGACGAACTGGGTAACCGGTTCAACGTCTAGTTTAAATTTCTGAACTTGTTGTTTATATTAAGTGAAAAAAATTATGTCAGCAAAGTGTCATAAGTGTTGATTTTACTGAGTAACTGTTGTATTTTTATTTTTGTATATATATATATATATATATATATATATATTATTTTTTGAGCATTTTCCTGTTATGTATATTTCATGTTAATTTAAAAGGCTTGTAATAAACAAATAATATGTCATGCCTTTTTTTTCTCCCTCAGTGCTGTTTGGTGCCCTCTGGTGGAACTTAAGATTTAACTGATTCACCATCTACTGCACATGTGGTGAATTAAATGCAGTATATTAGAGGGCACGTGGCAGCAGCTCAAACAAAAATGCCATGATT
This sequence comes from Brachirus orientalis, assembly GCA_016785285.1. Taxonomy (NCBI): domain Eukaryota; kingdom Metazoa; phylum Chordata; class Actinopteri; order Pleuronectiformes; family Soleidae; genus Brachirus; species Brachirus orientalis. The sequence continues at coordinate 1,775,473 of JAFBJR010019394.1, read as the reverse complement.
GATTTTGTTACACTGGTCATTGATTTTCTAAATGCCAACTGTGGTTAAACTCAGTCTGTTAATATTTCTCACTGCTATTCTTGTACTTTTGACTTTAACTGCAGTCAATAGTTTGGTTGGTTGGTTCGGGCCATGAAATGCTTTGATTTCAACATTAAACATCGAGAAGGGGCGACGAATGAATCGGTCTGGAGCAGTGTCGGTGCGTGGTTGGGCAGCAGAAATAAAGGTATGGATGCAGAATTTCTACCTTGATTCTTGACTGAGAGCCTGGAACCCGCAGGATCCCTTCTGAGTCAACTCCTTTCTTTTCCAAAAATGACAGCAACTGCAGACAGAGAGAGGGGGGTGGGGGGGGGGCAATGACAGAAAGTCAGCCGTGGGCAGATAAGAATCGCATACTCACCTCTGCTGGTTACTCTCAGTAACTGCTGCTAAATACAAGGTGTGGTCAAAGCATTTCACACTCAGTGGAAACTGTGATCATGTTATCTGCTACTCCTTATGATGGGGGAAAAACCCTGTCATCTAATGTCACATCACGGATGAAACATTAAACAATATGCATGTTCAGTACACACTGTATGTGAAACTAATAGATTCTTATGTGGGTTGGCGTTGCTGTGGCTTTTTAACACATTCGTTCATTCCTGTACAGTGTGTGGATATACTGTATGTTTAAAGTTCTCACCGCCTGCAGGAAGAGTGGAGTTGATGTGTTGGGCTTCAGTTTCTGGTCGTTCTCCAGCAGCGTGGCCAGATGAACCCCGAAGAGAGAGCTCTCTGTAAAAGACACAAGTATCACTCAGTTGTTCACAATGAAAAAAAGCAGCATTATTCACAAGTTCCTGCATCCATACTGCAGTGTAGGTGCTGGTGTCTTTGTATGTGGGTGCCTACATACATACATTGCAGAGAGTTGTATTATAGCTGCTAAAAATGGTATAAGAAAATATTGATACACTAAAATATTGCAATATTTTATGGCATGATACTGTATTTAATTCTTTGAAACTGTCAAGAATATGATCAGTAGAACATATTCTTGACAGTAGTTTTGTGTAATCAAAGCTTTTCTTAAAATAGACTTTTTTGGGGAAAAGATGTCATTTTTGCTTATAGTATTTCAATATATTCCAGTGTATTTTATCATCACCCTTGTACTTTGATTATTTCAATTCTGATCACCTATTAATCATCTAAACTGCAGAGAAAAGGTTTGGATTAAGCCACTGCTACTGTACTGTACCTGGGATTTTCCTCTTGCAGGTTTTGGGCCTTTTGACCTCAAGGTCCAAGAGGTCACACAGCGCTGTCATGTCGATGAGTGCCAGCTGACGCACCTTCTTCATGTCATTGTAGGAGAGATCTTGGACATGAGTCACTCCCAAGCGGCACTTGGGGCAAATCACCCGCTGAGGAGGTCGGAGGGGAGGCAAAGAAGGTGAGGAGAGATCAGAGGAGGAAAGATGAGATGAAGAAGAAAAAAATAACAGGGGAAAGTGAGAGAGACAGCAGAGCTGTCAGACTGTCAAATCCTACAGCAACTTTATATTATTCCCTGGTTTGATTTTCCATTCTCTTATTATTCTCTTATTATTCTCAAGTAAATCTGGCAACATCGTTAATCCATTTACCAACATTCTATTAAAGTGCCATAAATTCCTCCCCTTTACAAAGAAAATGTATTCAGTCTAAAATAGAAAATCTAATCTACTGTGACACAACAACTCTCCTATTGTTTTCAGCTAATCCCTTCTTTTAAATTCCCTTTCGTCCCTGATATCTATTAAACCACCGAGCTGCATAGAAACAGCTTGTAATGATTTCTTTCAGTGACTGTGTATTTTCAAGTTAACATGAAAAGTTGAACCCCAATGGACCCAAATATACTAAAAATGATGCGATCAGCTTTGTGTGTAGTTAATATTGAGTGGAATATGACTGACTGGCCCAATATGATGATAAAATGACCATATAGGTTGTATCTTAAGAACGTGAAGAACAGAAAGAAGCTTTGGAGACAGTGCATACTGCAGAACGGTGGTAAAACTAGTGACTATTTAGCAAAACACTTAGTAAGATTTTAAAAAAAAATCTTTTGTGTTTCAAACATTTAAATAAATGAATACATTTGTAATCTGAATCATTTGTAAGTACATGAATGTAAGAAATGAATTTACCTTCCAAGTCACATTAAGAAATACTCATGATCACATGATCACATGATACTTAGTGAGTGGAACAGTTCCAAAATCCTCATTTGAAATAGATATAAAATTAAAACTGTTATCAGTTATATGTAGTTATATTGAAGACAGTGCAATAGAGTAACGTGCTTACAGGCAGGGTGCCGTCTTCTTTCCTGCGCTGGCTGTTGTTCTGCGGCAGTTTGGCCTGTTTGAGGAAGATGACGGCCTGTTCACAGTAAGCCACGTCAGTGATGAAGAATTCCTCTTTCGGAGCACCTCGCTGATGCTCTGGTGTCACACCTGAGTGGGGAATACACCCACAGATACACATGAGCACAGACAATGATATATTCAGATATGTTGGAAATGATAATATGGAAATGTTCATGTAGCCACACACTTTCTTTATCTCAACTCTAACTCATATTGTCTATGACAAAAGAGAAATTAGTTGATAGAAATGTCTGGTTTTATTATAGCAAGACATAAAATGACCATCAGAGATTAAGTAAACATGTTAAGTTTAAAATACTGGCTTCACTGGTAGAAACGGTGGAGTCAGTATATTCTCAGAAAGAATGCTCATTGGCAGGATGCATAATTTTGCACAAAGTAACACATCTAGTAGCTCCTCAACATGCTGAATGGCAGACTGAGCAGTGAGCAGATAGACTGAACGATACCAAATCTAAAAAGCCTCACTACCGCACTCAGAAATGTCTTGACCAGAGGAGGGGGGGGGAAATTGTCTGCAGTGAACATATGTTAAAATAAAGAAGGTTGAAACTGAGAGTTAACTGAAGACAGATGCTGGTGTAGATACTTTTCTCCTGGACACGTAAACAAAACATGTTCCTCTCTCATATCTCTCGTACATGCTGTCAGTGGATATTTAAGATATACAAGGGTTATATAGTTTTTACAGATAATCTTTCACTCTCAATTTCCACCTGTAGCTAAGAGAAGTAACCACTTTAAATGTTAAAGGTTTTTGTTATATATACTTTACATACATCACCTATAACTGCAGTGAATAGTTCACAATCAAAAGAAGCGTTGTCATTATTTGTTGTGGCAAAATTGATCCATATCATCCATTCTAAGTTTAGTTACAGCATTGAAAGCAATGGTATTTGGTACGTGAACTCAGCAGTGTGTGTGTGTGTGTGTGGACAGGGACTTGGAGTTGAGGAGTGACCTGAGGATTAATCTGAACCAATTATATTCTAGATCCAGGCAGAAAATCCCTCATCAGGCTCTCACAAATCCCCACTGCTGTTCACCTGACTTATTCAGGCATGTTGTTTAAAGACACAGCAGTTCAGAGTACATTTGTAGTAAAACCTATGAGGAGATGATATAGACACGCTCTTCTAACATAACAAGTCTGGTTAAAGACTGATATTTTGTTGTGACTCAATTTGATCAGAAAAAGAAGTTAAAATAATCTCTCCTGTATCAGGAGAGATTAGGAGTACATATGTCAACATATGTATTGAAATTAATAGTTCTGCTAACTACACAACAAAATCTGAACAAAATCTTTGGGATTTAATGAGAATAACACTTACTGCACGTACAATACATACTATTAAAACAACAGGCAAACACACAGCAGTAGAACAAAAACATATCAAGTAAAACATCTTCAGTTTCTTTTCTTTATTAATCAGCTGAGTCACTTAATTGCGTTGCTCTTACCTGAAAGTGGTGGTTTGGCAACTGAAGCCATGCTGTTTTGTGCCAAGTCGTCACTGTCCTGAGACTCAGGCAGAAGCGTCTGGTGACAAAAAAAAACAAACAAAAAACACTGGCACATCAGAAAACATATACTACACTTTTTTAAAGGAGAACGCTTAGTCTGTATAATATTTTCTAAGAGGTGGTGTCTCACTTTGTCCCCAGAGCTGAGAAACGTGAATGTGTAAAGTGTTTCCTTTGATAAAAAAGTGATAAAGATCAGAAGAACATTGCCTCTGCTGCCCAGTCAGAGCGTCTTACAGACAGGGAGGACAAAGCATGGCCTTTACATGTGATTCGCCTTCATTGTCACAGGGCAGCCCCAGGACAGCAAAGCATACACAGAATAATGGGAAGTCTCGCACTGATTCTTGACAGTCACACGGGAAATTGGTACATTCTATCTGACAGGCTCTATATTGCTGTTCACATTTTCAAAAGACATAGTAAATGTAAATGTAAAGGTAACAGTAATGTTCTGATGTACAGTGTGTGCTACTCATTACAACTTACTTTAAAAATAAAAGGGGGGGTGGGGGCACAAAAACCTTTAATTAACTTTTGGCATGTGTACCTGATTTAAAAGCACAGAAAGCCTCCTTTGCTTTTCTTCAGATCAGACATCATAGTTACAGAACAACCTCTCTTAGGTGCATTTCCACCAGCCTCTTTTAGTGCAGCTGACTCAAAGTCTGGTGTGTTTACCCCCTTAGAACGGTTCATTTGGGTTGGTTTTAATGTAATCCAAGACCTTGGATCCGCACTAAATGACCAAACTTTGGTACGCTAGAAAAAAGTGGTGTCCAACTGCTTTTGCAAGTGAACATCACTGGTGTGAACTCTATCTGCATCTTTCACTGAAAGCTTAGTATTTACAGTTACAGCTTCAGTGATCTCATCTACATCCACAAGGGAGGAAAAGGAACAAATAGGAAGAGATCCAGTGATAGAAAGAGAACACCACTTCTTTCATAGCACAAGATAACCTAGCACATTCAGTGTCATCACCCCAGACTGGTATTAAGTATTTTAAAGTCCTAACCTGAGTGATGGGGGAGTTGAAGATGTCCCGGACGTCTCGAGGGCCTGGTTTGTTCCTCTTGCGGAGGGACAATGTGTAAGAGTCTATCCGACGCTGGACGGCCTCAGCCTGGGTCCGAGTCAGAGTGGACAGCAGCACCACGTTGTCTACATCTTCAGTGTCCTCACTGATGAGGGTCGACAGACCAGCATCAGCCAACCACTGCTCCTCCTGTTCACCTTCTGAGACACATACGGAGAGAAATACATATAATAATTATTATTACAGATATGATATTGTCTGTAATAATAATTATTACAGACAATATCATAATCATAATAACTATATAATGTTGACATTTTTGACTAGATTACTGGAATATTCCATTATTAGGTTTCCTTACATCCGTCCTTAGTCTGTAGCAGATACTACCAAGTTTTAAACCAGTAATTTATAATTAAATTAGCAAATCGATTATTTTGCTAATGAAGACTTCAGGAACAGCTGAATGTAGCATTGTCCGAGGCAAATCTACTCTGCACAAACAATTAGTCACTGCAACATGAAAAGCCACAGAACAACTTTGAATTCAAAACAGTTTTGGTGGTTAATTGACATGAATTGCAGCCTGGTGTTTGTATATGACACTGAGCAACACAAAAGTGTTCACCCGCTCAAAATAGTGATGATGTGTGAATACACACAGATGTAAACAGAGTTACACACTGAAATCAGGACTCCAGTGGTTTTAGTCGGGACAGGCGAAGGATCCTAAGACAGTGTCTCCGTTTGACAAAAGATCAAAAAGATCTGTTGCATCACTTGAATGGACATAACATAATGACATTCACATCAAAGGAGCATTCGTTGATGGCTGTGTTGTTTCATATACACTACATCCCCCCTCCCCTCCCCCCCCCGGACTGTTTGATGGTGTTGTTATGGTGATAGGAGCTTCAGAGAAACCTGATATGTTACCATGGCAAATGCATCATTTCATGCAGGATCTCAGTAGCAGCTGTAACATGCAGCTGCAACATTAAAGTCTTGTTATTCTACCTCATAAACTCATGTTGACTTATTCCTCAATTTTTGGTCCATTGTTCTTGATCTTTCAGTGCAGGATTTGCAGTCTTTACCTTCTGATTGTTTGGAGTCTCTCCTGCTGCAGTCAAGGTCTGAGTAGCCACTCCCCTGACGGATGGTCTCCACCTCGCTCCAGAAAGAGTCCAGGCAGAGTTTGTCAGGGTGCTGCTCCTGATCCTGTGAGGGAAGCGCGTGGGTGCTGTGGTCAGCGGCTGCCTGGTCCTGCGGGCTGGCCCAGCTGGGCTCCACGCTCATCTCGGTGGGACTGGGATCTCTGCCGCAGACATACACACACGTTAAGAAATGGCAGGCATGCATGCACACAGACAAGCAGGAACACAAAGACACGTACAAACACAGAAGGAATGGTGAAGAATGAGGCAGTGCAGGGAAGATGTGTCAGCCTGGAGAACCCAGAGACATGGGGAGACAAAAGGAGAGGGATGGAGGAAGGGCCGGAGTGAGGAGGGATGACGAGAGCGGACCCAGAGGGGGGGTCTCTCTATTGTTCTTGTAAAATGTGGCATGGAGCTAAGGTACCCAGTATATCCACTAGATGTCACTGTTCTGATGTGAAATCTGTTTTCATGAGGGCAACACCCCTTTATCAACTCAATGTGACACAAACACACACATAGACTTCAGCTTCAGCTAAAAATTGAGGATGAAACATGCGGTGAAAAATTAAAAAAACAATCACGAATTAACTTATTCTGCTCTTGGCTTTTCAAAACACAAACAGGGAGAATACAGTGTGCTCTTCCTGTGTAGCACTCAACAACAGAGGATACTGTTCTTCTGACAACAATGGGACACACTCAGCTGGCAAACACACACACACACACACACCCTCAAGCTCCAAAATGTGACCCAGAGATCCCAGACACAGGAAGTGGTCAGCTGACTCACTCCATCACTCTGCAGTTCAGCAACATTCCTGAAGTCAGCACATGTTGAGAGACATGCCAAACGTCACTACTCCCTCTCTGAGGAATGTTAGATATAGCAGCTCACAGTCACTATAAATGAAGAGAGAATAGTCGCCCGATGTGTCAGAGCTACAAAAAAAAAAAAAAAAAATGCCAAAGATGTGAATAAGTGTTGTCATAATGTTCTTCATATATGCATTACAACATCAGACGCAAGCTGGTTGAATCCAGAATAACTTGGTTTGGTTCCAGATCAGTGCTTTGGTGTGTTAAACCAGTTTTGATGTGTCTCACAGTGAGGAGGGGGCCGAGATGTGACAGGTTTTGAGTTTCAGTGCTTATTTTGTTCATTTATTTCAAATTTAATTCAGTGAAAATCAGTTTTTTTGTCTCCATGTATTTTCACAATGGACTGCGATTATCATTACATTGAGTGCTACTGTGTCATCCACAGTATTCTAAAACAACTATCACACAAACCTATCATTATTTTTCATTGCACTAAAGCCTATGAAATGTAAATGTGTCAGGATATTTACATTGATCTCTAAACCTGTAGGGTTAGTATCCATACTGGTTTAGAGAACTGCATGTTGAAATGTTACTTACATTTCCACATACAAAACAGAAGTATGTGTCAATGTATTGATGAAGCCTGTGAAATGTATTCAGGAGAAACTTCAAGTCCACTTGCTACTGACTCAATGAGTTTTGGATTTTGAGAATCTACAGACAATGTAAATGTGAATCCTACCATTATAGTTATTGAAAGGGTTAGATATTGGTCCCACTCCTATTATAATGTTGATTTTCAGTTGAAAAGAACAGAAAATCACTTCAGAGTCTGATGCAACCTCCACAACATTCAGATTCATTCAAATCAACACACAAAAATCTTAAGATATTCAATGTTTTTCCTATTAAGTTAGAATTTTTTCCCACTTTATTTTATTTATCTGCACAAACTGATTAATTGGACATAAACTGATTAATTAACTTATAATTATACAGTTATTACATATTTATTTAGCTTTACTTATGTTTGTTCCAAGTCCTGGTAAGTGAACTAAGACTTTTATTTGTTTTTGATGACTATTTTGTATATTATTTTCATCTTAAATATATACATTAAGTGCACTGCAATGGACTGCAGACAAATAAATGCAGATAAGAGACACAGACAATAAATTTTATTCACTCACTCATTCATTCATACTGCTTTATCCTCCAAGTGTTACTCAATAAAGATTTTGCAAATGAACATCACATTTGTTATTGTTAAACTGTTATATTTCATAAAAGGAAGGGAAAAAAGAGAAAAACAGCCAAACATACTAGTCACCAAAACAAACAAACAAAAGTCCATCAGCCATCAGCTTGCCTCTTTTCTAAAGCTTTGGCCACAGAAAGATCATTCTATCTCTAATTATAATGCATCTGTTTCAGTGCCAGGACATAAATATGGTACTGATACATTTGTTTTTCATGCATCATCTAACTCACTGCTTCTCTCTCACACACTCAGTGGATCTATCACACATAGCTTCTTCTTCTTCTAATAATAATAATAATAATAATAATAATAATAATAATAATGGCAGGCTGTACACTGAGAAATCATATACATTCAGAAAGCAGCTAACTGATCTTTCAGACAGACTTTCTGACATAAACTGCAGAAACCACAACAACGTGGTTTTATTAAACACCCTCACTGTTAAGTTAGTTATTTTTACTTTAAAACACAATGTGCCATCTACACAACTTCACTTCAAGTGCAGACATCACTTTCCCCACAACATTTCTTGATTCAGGACTTGCTGATCCAGATCAAATGCTTCTGTCTCATTACACGTACCTGGATTTTTTCTTGTAGGAGGATGACTTCTTGCGTTTGCCCCTCAGAGGGCTCTGTGAAGGACGGAGCCTGAAATGGCTCAGCCTGCTGTGTGGAAACTGCATGTTGGACCTGAGCCTGCTCACCTCTACCTCCTCTCTGCCTCCCATATCCACTGAGCCAAATGAAACCAGGAATTTACAGTTCAGCAAACTAACTTTATCCAGTTGTGGTGGTTCCACACTATGTGAGTAAATCTGTCCACTTGTCCAGGTTCTCTGTCCAATGACAGGAAGGAACGTTGTCAGTCCTCTGGGGCTGAAGGGTGTGAAACGTGTTTGTGAACTGAATTGAGGTAAAGCTGGGGTGGAATGCATGAGGGAGTGACGACTCCTTGAACATTAACACATAATTCACACCTGTCCCCTCCCTCGCCACTCTGGGGTGACACACCCTGCCTTCATGCCTGACAGCCATCAACTTCCTTTTTTGGTTCAAACAGGACTCTATCACCTGCTGCACTTGTTAAAATCCAAATTTAAAACGCTTGTTCAAGTGAGATTTGATGCTGGATGAACTGGCAGCTGACTGAAACATGACTACCTGCAATGTTTACACACGGACGTCGACTCTGTTTGAGCTAATTAATCAAGTATTCTTTGATTAACAGACAAGATCGTTATCGTTATCATCTCCTTGAAACTGCTGTCACTGTATGAGACCAAAAATAAGTTAATCAAATGGATCAAAGGATGAAATTGTTTTCTTCCTATTTAAACTGTGGTTGAGCTCACACTGTAAACGGGTTTACCTCAAATTAGTTATCTCCTACTTGGTGGTGTGGCAGCCAGTGTCACGGTGTGCTAAACCAAACAACGCCTTATAAGTAGAAAACAAATTCTGTTACAGTGTTACATTTCATGTAACCAGAACTGTGACTTCCACCGCCGCAGGCACTCAACAAATACTTGACTCGTCACGTTTTCATCATCATCTCTTGTCTTGCTGATGACAGTCAAGTCCCTTTATCAGCTGAGGATGTACACAGAAGCGGATTCTGAGGTGAGGACACTTACACATTCCACCTACATACAGATCTGTATCTGTGCAAGGGTGTGGTGCACACATACAATAGTTTCCTAATGTATAGATTATTCTTGTCCGGAATGTATTACTATGTATTAGTTCTCAGATAAAAACCACTATGTAGCCAAACCACGTACATCAAAATCTACAGTGTGTGACTCTGCTCTCTGAATATATTTATCCAGAATATCCAAATCCCTGAGTCAAACTCACAACAATTGAAATCATAACATAATGATCGAGTTAAAAATTCCAGTGGCATTTATGTGGAATATCCCCAGAAGGATCAAGTACATTGATAAAAGTAACAATGCTTTGGATCTATTTTTCATGGCCTTCCATGAACCCAGAAGTAAACATTAATTCATTCATCATTTATACCACTTTATCCTCCACATGAGGTTGCAGGCAGCTGGAGTCTGACACGGGGCGTATTATATTCAAACCAGCTAATAATACCTTGAATCCTTGCCAGCAATTTGAAAAACTCAGCCACAAAACAAAGCCAGTGTTCCATGTCACTTTTGTGAATGCACAGTTTATTTAAAAACAAAAAAGGATTATGGAAAATGTCAATGTGTTCAGATTGTTTCTTGTTGAATGGACTTCCCATAAAGACAGAATATCAACAGGAAAATGTCCACTGTGTGAGAAGAATGAACAAAATGTCAAACTGTTATCTGCAGTACTCTGGCAAATAACGAAAAAATAATTCCAGCCAATAACTTGGGTCAAGGAATACAGTAATCTAATTGCAAAAGCAGCTTGTGTTAGGAGCAACACAGTGTTTAATCCTTGTGGCTGAATTCCACCGCAAGCCTCTTAGCTTGCAGAGAATGCAGCAGTTAGCTCCTGCATGGGGCCGCAAGAAAGTGTTTGTCTTCAAGGTTCTTTCACAGTGTTTAAGATCTGCCCAGTGAAAATCCTTAACACTGACAATTTAAAAAAAAAAACTACTTTTCCAAGAATAAAAGGACACATCAAAGCATCAAAGAGCAAAACAATCGCAACATGAACATCTCAATCAAGTTATGAATCATAGAGCAAGTGTGGTTTAATAATCATTTGCTGCACCAAAAAAATGCAGTAAACAAATTCATACATGGACCTCTTGCTCAGGAGAACCCTGAGTCCAAAGCAGTTGCAAATACTTGATCCTACCTGGCCTTGGCCCGTCCAATGGCTCTGCCCGACAGCAACAGCAGGGCCGCTGAGCCACTTCTCCCCCACGGCATTCTGCAGTTCTCCCCCCAAACTGCCACAAGCTGTAGGAAACGGCAGCTGCCTGCCACTGGCAAGCTGCTTCCCTGTAACCTCTTCAGTGCACAAACACTTTAGGACAAGGACAATCTGAGTGTGTTGGCAGGCAACGTCACTACATCGCATCCTGGGGCAGGAAAAGGAGGTCTGCCTGGGGGGGCAGTGAAGGAGAGAAGCTGAGTGGTTGAATAGCTGGCTGGTGCTGAGATACAGACAGAGGGAAGAAGATGAATGGACTCTGAATGGATGGAAGTACAGTATGGACACACAGCTGCATGTCTGACCGTGTGCCCTCCTGGTTAGATGACTTCACAACATGTTTGGATAAAGTTACACTGGCCTGCATTATTTTCACCACTGAGACAAAGCGATATGGACAACATTCTTAGAAAGAAGTGGCTGGTTTACGCAAACCCAAACAACTATCACTAGGAATGCTCTTAAACTTGACCTTTGACCTTTCAGTTCTGTTTTTCACCAGCTGCTGGGGGCCATGATTTACTTTCTTTCACTGTATACAGCTTGGTTGAAGATTAATCAGTATCTATAGAGAGTGTGAGCTACTCAGTGGTATATAATCTGAAATGGTTTCACGTGAAAGTGTCTCACCAAAAACGTTTACTTGCCCCGTAAAGCTGTAGGACAGATTTCCAACAATCGTAAAACAGGTTCTCACAGTATTTGTCTACATTAAGCCCACAGAAATTTGATAGTCCAGGGCCATGGTGTTGATTGTTGCTTTGCATGTTTTTAAAGATCCAGTGTGCAGTTTTTAGGAGGATTTTATTGGCAGATATTGACCATACCAGACAACATATGTATCACCCTGTTTTTTAAGGGGGGGTCAGAGTGGCAGAGTAAAGAGACTTGTAAAAGTGTGTTTATACATCCTTTCTGGAAAGCCTTCACTCTCTTAAACACTGTAAGATATCTGGTGGGATCATGGTGCTGATGGAGAGTCAGGTTTCTGGCGGTTTAAGAGCCATTTGTTAGACACAGTTTGTCTTTAACCAGATCAACACAGATTAGGGAGACTGCAGGGACTGTGCCTCTCTCACACTAGCATATTCATTATGTTAAGACTTGCAGAACATCCATACTCTCCAATCTGATCCTACTTAAAATGTTTTAACGTTTCTTTTCTTATCTTTCCCTTTCAGTCAGTTCTGAGGCTCATGTCCTTTCTCACCTTCTCTGACAATCCTCCTTCGCTCACATACAATGTATGCCAGGAGGAAAGGATGAGTAGAGAATGTGACGGCATGTCTCCGTGTGACCCTGCAGATGTCATATGACAGCCAGCTCAACCTTGTGCCCTGCTCATCCATATCTTGGCAAGCAGGGCACAGAGATTGTGAAGACAGCGGAGGAAGTGCTGGGGGGACAATTAGGTGGAGCAGAGTAGAACAGGAGAGGGAGAAAAGAGAGCAAAGAGGACAGTAAAGGATTAAAGGATAGGAGTGGAGGGGAAAAAATGAACAGATGAACAGCTAAATTTCAGTATATTGGCATGATCAGCCGATGAATTTGTTCCCTACTGTGTCAACTTGCAATTATGTCTTTGTGAAATCAGATCCATATTTAATAGAAGTTTGGACTGAGGAGAAAAACAGAAAACAAGGCCCATGCGGATCAACGCTCACAAGCAAAGGGTGACGCAGAGCCAGAATAATGCAGCATGCCACTCATACCAGTAACTCCACACATGATTAAGAAACCAGCATGTCAGCATGCTCACCAGTGAAGTGACAGCAAAACACTCCAAAACAAAGGAGCTGACTGTATCCTGAAGGCACCAAAACCACTGAAAACAGCATTACACGCAAATGTGCAGAGTAGTTCACTTGTGAGTAAAGAAAATGGAAAAAAATAAAAATAAATTAAGTCATAAATATGTAATTTGGTTTGTCTACATACATGCAGGTTGAAGTGTACAACAGTGATTAAATTCCTGCATCATTCCAACAGTTGCAAGGATTGTTTGTTGCATTCATGCATCTCGGAGGCTAGGCTGGATCTGTTCTGAAGAGCAGGGCAGACAGGAAGTGACTTGATGCAAGATTTAATTATTTGGCAGTACATGCAAACACATTGATGTATCACCCGCGGTATGTCTCTAGTTGGATTTTAAGACACAGAGTCCTGGTGAGTTTGTTAAAGGGGCTAAACATAAGTTCCAAAAGCAGTTGTTTCTAGTGACACATGTGGCCATAACTGACCTGCAGCCTCGTCGCTGTGTTTGAACTCACGGAGGCTCACGACAGCTGCGAGCCTTCATCCTGGGCTTAAGCCAAAATGGTGATAGAAGAGACCACGGGATTTTACTCATGGACAAGTAGTAGCTAAAACAAAACTCTAGACTTGCACAGTGTCCGTCAGTTTCCTGCTTGGCCCAACAGACTGTGCTGGATAAAACTTTCTTTTGCTTTCACACTTGTCTGTGTTGTGCTGGGAGCAGGTTGTTTGTGGACGCGCATTATGTCACATAACGTTCGATTCTCACAGAAAATCCATTTAATGTAAGTCAGTCTGCAGGCCATTGTGGGCTATGGAGTAGGATGCACAAGGTATATGCTATATACTATATGTTCATTCATTTTTATTAAAAAAAAATAATAATTAGGGCTGCAACTAAGAATTGTTTTCATAACCAGTTAATCTGTCGATTATTTTCTCGATTAATCAAGTAATTGTCTGCTTTATGAAAAGTCAGAAAATGACCTGAAAATGATAACATTCTCAAATGCCTTGTTTTGTCCCAAAACCAAAACTATTCAGTTTGAAGAAGCTGAAAAATCAGAAAACATGTTTTATTTCTTTTTAAAAAAAACTCTCACACTGATTAAACAATTATCAAAATAGTTCACGATTAATTTAATTGTTGATTACCCTAAATGTAAGTATATTATCATTTTATTACTCATAACACTGATAACCTATAACCATACCGCTACAGTTTCACAAACTTTTTCAGTCCTCTGTGCACACTTGCTTTTAAAAGCTGCTCCTGATTTTAAGCAGTTGCTACAGTTAGTGGATGGCCAGTCACAGTTTAACTTACTGAAGTAAACATTTTTCTGAGGAGTTAATGGTCTCAATCTCTGGAAACAAATCTAACACTGTGTCAGTCCCAACAACCAACATGTCCTCAGGGTAAAATCCCACACAGCAGCTGTCCGCCGGAGCTGTGCAGGGTTTAAGCAATGAAAGCTGCACGGCCTCCACTTTTCTTGCCATATGGAGCAAAAGTGGATTACAACAACACCATTACTGTGCACCGACTCTTACTATTTAAACTAAGAAACACACACACTTTAACCACAAACACTTTGGATAATATATTACTTATTAAAGCTCATTTTAAAATTATCGTATTCTTCATTCTCTTGCATGTCATTTAAATGTTAAAACATAATTTAAAATTGGAAATGATAAATAACCAAAAAAAAAGTTCATCATGGAAACTATAACTGACAGCAGACCGTTCTGCGCTGAAGCTGCACGTGCAGGTGGGAAACACCGAGGCCCATAGAAACAGATGATCTGCTCCCATGGCAACCAGAGACGCGTGGACACCAGAGACGCAGAGACCAACAAAGACACTGTACAAGAAATAATTAAAATACAACAAGCGCAAAATACAAGTTTGTATTTTGCGCTTGTTGTTTGTTGTACTGGGGAACAGTAAACCAGATCCCCCCAAAACAAACACACCTGGTTTTGTTTCTTCTTACCTGAGGAAACATCAGGCGCGACTGAGCCAGAAAAGAAGAATTTTCCATGAAGTTTGACAGCAGTGACGCGTGTGACTGTGGACAGTGTCTCTGAGCTGTCGGGTGGAGGACAGAGAGGAGGACAGAGAGGAGGAGAGGACAGTCTGATGCTCCCACGTGATCCTCCTCAACTTGTGGCTGACGTGACGTCATCACGCCACAATAATACAGTATGAAGAGGTCAGGTTGTATCATGTACACCGCAGTAACTTACACTGTAAAAAAATATTACTGCGTTGTTATTGTTTTTTTTCCCGGCTGGATTTCAAGGATATAAAAAAAAAACAATAAAAACAAAATAGTCACAAAACATGGATCTCTCTGAAAAGTTGTTCCCCCCCCCCCCCACTTTTCACATTATTGTTGTTTTATTTAGTTTTATTAATTTTTATAAACATAATTTTCAATTAATTGTCTTTATATCAACTCATGTAAAACTGTGTTATATTGCAATGATGGAGTAATTGTTTTCAATGAAGGTCTTTATTATTAATGTTTGTTATTTCTTCCTACCCTAAATTCTAAAATGTTCACGTATCTTCACTTTCTCCTTTTGACTTTATAATTTAATATTTAAACCTAATAGCATTAACCCATTAAACAACTACAATACTATCTGCTCTGCAGTGAATGCATTTTCTCTCTACACCCTCCTTTATTTTTCAATTTTCTTTTTTCGTTATTTAAATGACACATACCAGTAAAATGTCTTTATCAGTGACCTTGTTTCCTGAGTGCTCATTGTTTTACCCTATACTTTTGCATGTGAATTTAAAAAGGTTAACGTACCACCATCATCAAAAGCAAAAAAAAAAACAAACAAAAAAAAACACTACAATGTATTGTAAATAGGCCTGTTTATCAGTGACAACATTTACATGCATGCTGATAATCACACATCAAGTTTATTCGAAATAAGACGTCATCCAGATTATGTTTCCATGATTTATTATGAAATCATTCAATTCATGTTCCTGCTCACATGAAACAGAACATCTGATTATGATTCTATATTATGAGTCTACATGTTCACTACGGTCAAGTCAAGTCAATATTATTTATATAGCCCAGCATCACAAACACAATTTTCCTCTAAGGGCTTTACATTCTGTACAGCAAGTGACACCCTCTATCCTTAGACCCTCACAGTGAGTTAGGAAAAAACCCTTGTACAGGGGAAAAAAAAATGGGAGAAACCTCAGGAAGAGCCACAGAGGAGGCACCCCTCGTCCAGGACGGACAGACGTGCAGTGGGTGTCACATGTACAGAGACAAGTTCAACGGATTATAAACAAAACATCAAATACTACAGAGAGAGAGAAAAGAGAAGAAGACGGAGACCAGGATGATTCAAGAATCGGTAACATTAATAACAACTGTCATCATCATCTCAGGTGTGACATGTGCTGTCACCATCTGCGGTGGGTTCCAGCTCCTCGTGTGACCCTCAGAAGAGGACAAGCCGTCGGTGAAGGGTGGATGAGGATAATTAACCTTAGCAGTAATGGGTAGCTATATAATATATGGTAATGGTTGTAGTTATAATATTTGAGCTGTGGTGTTGAAGCTCTGGAATCAGGGATACCTGTGAAATAAGAACAACGAGAGAGAGAGGAAAAGCACAAGCTAGGGGGAGGGAGAGAAAACAATGTTATTGTCATGATAAAAGTATGAGCGCTGAGGAGAGAGAGAGAGACATAAACACAGATATAGACGCGTGAGAGAGAGAGTGCTCGCTGCATCATGACTGTTCCCCCAGCAGTCTAGGCCTATAGCAGGGTGTTAGATTTGATACGGTGAGAATACAACATTATATTGTGATTGTGACATTATTATAATCACAATACCATATAATATTCTAAATCTGTGTGTAGAACGAGACAGCAGATATGACCTTAAAGAGTTGTTAAAAATAAAAATAAGGGCAAGAACTAATATAAGGAGTAAATGTGTGTCAATAAAAGGGGTAAATCTATAGAACTATCTGGATGACAAGCTTGTTTAAGAAATAGAATTATGGATCAATATAAGTACCTTGAGGATTGACATTTGCTTAAAAGTGAGATATGAGATCGTAAGAACTGTAAAATGTGATGATTTGTAATAATTAATGGGACTGTCATAGCATGGCAGTGTCTTATTAAGACTTAATCCGCTTACATATCAGTGTCTATTTACACCGAGACTCTGAAACAGGAGAAATGGGAATATAGTTTTCCTCCCATCAGTAAGACGTTTCTGAGGGTTGGACTCTCAACACTTTAAAATTGCACATGCCCCTGTAGGCTGACTCAAATTTAGACTACAACTTCTGTGAATTTACTTACAGTTGTGTAAAAATCAAACACTGGCCCAGAGACTGAAAATATTTCAAAATACACCTTAGCAGATTGCGCTAAAAAGTTAGTATTAAGGATTGATTCTACTCATTTTAGTAACTTCCTGTGGTTTCATCACAGATCAAAGGTCTGACTTATAGACTCTATACTTGTAAACTATGGACTCTTTGTCTTGTTGTATTACGGTTAATGTGTAGGTGAAATGTTGGCTTGTGTGTGGTTTATTTTTAAAGTGAACACGTGAAATTCAATCACTGCATTATCCTTTAACGTGCCTATGTGCATACATGTGCACAATACCTCAAAATATCATGTTCACTCCTGCTTTCTCACAGTTCTCATGTCTCTCTGAAAAACAAACCTCTCTCACTGTGGACACAGTAATGCGGCAGGACTCAGATCCCACTCCTAACATACTGCAAGCCCAGCCTCACTCGTTCGCTCCACCCCTGCATTTTTGTCTCGTTGCAGTTTTGAACTGGAAAGATCATTCCTCCTGGACAGATAAATTCTCTCTGCCATCCTGTTTTTGTTGTCATTGTCTTCTCAGCTTTCTTGCAGACTGCCCTGTTCATGCTGGGTGAGCGTACATGTGGACAAAGAGAAAGAGAGAGAGAGAAAGAGAGTGTGTGTGTCTGGTGAAAGAGTGCGTGGGTGAAACACACAAAGAGATGGAAAAAAACTAAATGAGAGAAATAAGAGTCACAGAGGGCCAGTGGAGCAGTCCACTCTCTTCCTGCCATTGTTTTATCTTGGGGATTCACGTGAGGTTCAGTAGGCCACACCTCATGGACGTCAAGATACAGTGCCTGCCACCCCTCCTGCTTTGCGTTTCCATGGAGACAGGGAATATGCCTGCAGATGATTGCATCCCCTGCTGAAAGACGTTTAGGGAGAAAATGGTACAGTACAGCCTGAAATTCTGACAAAGTTCAAAGTTCAAAGTGCAACACAGAAGAGAAAGGCACTACAAATAATGGGGTTTTTTTATGGCAATGTACATATTTTGAAATGGTCTGTGTGTATATAGTGGATTTCCAGTCCTGATGACCACTCAGAGATGTTTTTGCCACTCACCCATTCAGTCACACATCAATACAATCCATCTATGTGCAGTGCATTTTCTGTCATACATCTTTTATACTCATTCACGTACTGACAGCACAGTCGTCAACATGTCTTGCCCAAGGAGATGTTGCCATGAAGAGTAGTGGAGCTGGGATGGAACCCACACCCTTCCAGTTAAAAGACATCTCAGACTACCACTGATCCACCATCTGACTTCGCCGATATTGATACTCAGCATCGGTATAGATCCAGTAACAATCCAAAAACCATAAATTTCACAGTAATACTAATACCCTAAGCACAGACTTGCAGTACTCTCATTGTGCTTACACTGAGGCACTGTGTCTTTTCATTTGAACCCTGTGTAGGTCACTGACAACCCGGTGCACATACTGACATGTGCGCATTAAGCTGGATTTCAAACTTCTTTAAGGCCTTCAGCTGCTTTACTACAGTTCCCCTGGGAAAAGGGCCAGACATCTGCTCTCTTGTTTACTTGGTGTCATTCCACTAAATCACGTGAAGCCTGCCTAGTGATAGTGGACAGCCCAGTCATCATCAAGTGCTTGATGTACATTAATATTGCACCATACAAGTATAAAGAAAGCAAATTGAGTGGTTATTGTGAATCACATTAACATTTGTGAGTGTCTCAGTGTACTGAAGATGAGGAAAATGTCACAGAGCAGCTAAAATGACAAGGGTCTGGTTTATATTTGATGTCTTCTATGGAACAATGATAAAACAAACTGTTATTAATAAATATTATTCATTACTACATGTAGCTGTCGGCAGCAGAGTTTAATGCAGTGGCTTCCAATCTTTTTCCACAGAGAATCAAAATATATATGCACGAAGTTGCAAACTGCTCACATTGGTCAAATACAGTAACATTCAGTTGCAGAATGGGGTTAAAACAGCCATCATTCTCCCTATTGTCATCAACCGATTACAATGATTCTGAAGCTGTTAAATAAGAGGAAATACTTGTATAGTGTTGCTTTAATGCTCATGTCATTTAGCAAATGCAGATGTTTTCCACAGAGACCTATAGCACAGCTTTTATTTTCTTGAACTTGTGAATTGTTTCTGCTTGTTTGATTTCAGAGAAGACATTTAACATGAACAGACTGTGTATAAATTCACAGACAATGCACACTATTCAAACAAGGCTGGAAATGCTTGCTATATTTATCCACGTCTCTCTCATTCAAAGCAATATCCTGCTTTGGGATTAACCCTGATTGGAACCGGGCAACACAGTATTAGCAGCAAGTGCAGCAGCACGAGTTGTGATGACGTCTGACAAAGGATTTAAATGAGGTGAGAAAAAGTAAGATTGTGACAAACTGAATAAGAACCACAAATCAAGTTAAACTGTGACCAGCAGTGATTTATGCATTTTTTTCAGAAGGCATAAATCACTGCAAACCTGTGTTTATGTATATATTACTTAAAATATGTACATAAATTTAAATTTAAATTTAAATTAAGTCATAAAGCGTGTATCCCAAGTGATCACAAAGTCAGGCCCCCAAATGGCCTAAACTCTTTTTTTTTTATTTATACCCAGTGAATTGCATGTTACACAGCAGAACAAAAATAATGACTGATCGTCTATGACCTGACACTTGATTTTTGTTGGCTGGAAGGAGGGAAAAAGTCCTTCTATTGACGACTAAATGCCTTGCTCTTGAAAACTTAACATGCACAGTGAAAAAGAAAGCAGCCGCAAAACATGTGAATCCAATAAATACACTCTTTACTGTCAGATGATAAGAATATTTATAATACCAGCATGGAGGTTTGTTATAGAACATGTGACTGTTGCCTATTTTTCCGTGGATAAACACATTTGCTCTCTTTACCAGAACAACATAATGATACTGTTATCAGATTATATAAAGAGATTATATTACTGACCAGGATATGTAATTCCTGCCATGCTTTTGATATGTATGGATTGATCACTTTGCAGTTTATCTTTACAGTTTATAACACCACACCAGCGCCCTCCTATGTCATTATGTGTGTACTACACAAGAGTCACTTCTTCAACGTTGTTGACTGTAGGTCAAAATTGACTGGAACATACAGACACACAAACAGTGATGGTAAATTAAAGTCATGGGATTTGAAATATAGGTACAAGCGTGTCTGGTTTCCTTCACAGCTGCTCAACAGCGTTATTATCCTTGTTGCATCATATGTAATTGCACAGGTCAGCCACAAGAGAGCAGTCTTCGCTTTCCGTATGAAAAGCTGCACAGGTAGAGTAGAAGGGAAGGTCTGTCTTAGATCAGTGGATTTCTGAAAAACTTAATGTGATAATGTGTTTTGCTTGACTCACAGGTCAGTGTAAATAATGAAAAAATAACTATTTTCAACACATCTATTTTAAATGGGGCAGTTTCTCCTGATTCAGATGCATAATGGTAATATATATACAGTATGCAGTATATATATTTTAGGTGTAGATCTGACTTATAGGAATTGCTCGAGTGTTGAACACATGCAGGTGGAGTCTTCAAAGCTCAACTAAATCACCACTGTCAGTGTTTGCTCGCCAGCTCAAACCTTTTGTGGAGCCTGATCACAGCATGACTGCAGCAGAGGGTGAATTACCTCACTGCGTTCATAGATGGTGGGTGTTCTGAAGATATGGAAGGCTGCTGTGCAAGATTTACACTCTGCCAGAACTGTCATGATAAATGCAAAAATGTACACAGTATGACACAGAGAGCGATGGAACGCCAAGAAAAAAAGAATTGAACCAGAGGAGAAATTCTTTATTATTGCCAAGGCAGATGAAAGACGACGACGTTGTGTTGCTGAAAGGGAATTAGACCATGATCTGGTTTACTGTCAAATTCTCCAAAGCAATACTCAGACCTCGAGGCCTTCAGAGCCGCAATATCGCTCCTGTCAGCATGACATGTGTGATAATCAATGGCTGCTATGGTGAGATGGAGAGGAGCTCAATATACGTCTCTGTTTGAGTGAAGTATAAACCTGACACTGGCTGAATAACCTGCCTGCAATCAGTGGGGAATAACAGCTAAATAAGTGGTTACAGTTCAAGCCAACGAAAGACGACTTGACATGTTTTACTCAATGAAGAACAGGGACAATAAAGTACTTAATTCTACTACGTCTACTACTCCAAAAAAAATAGATAAAGTTATGTTGTCCCTTACCTGTTTGTCTTGTGACACCTGGCACTGATCAGCTTCACACACTAGTCCTCGAAATATACACCCTGTTACACAGTTGTTTAAATAGCCCCTAATGAAATAATTTAACATTTCATAATTTTGCTGAAAATATTACTGCAAAAGTATAAAGTGGCATGTTACAGCAAATAAATGATTACTGTACATGATATATAATGTAATGCACTATGACCATACTATCACGCAAACTGCAGTAACTAACTCTAATGATGAGATTCCTGATACATTTTTAAGCTGTAAACACACAGCAAAATCTAATGCCTTTGTTTAATTAGTATCTGAAGGAAGTGCTCTTGTGTAATAGGTTATTTTAAGAGTATTTTTGACATTCAAATATGACATAGCTACTTTGTGTTCTCTAAAAAAAGCCATCAGATTACACATCTTAGTAATAGTAAGATAACCACCAACTTGTCCAAAACCAGTCAGCAATATGCAAATAACGTTGGAGCAAGTGCAGCAAGTTAACTATTATTTGTGATTTCTCTTCTCTTGGACTATAATTACAGTATGACACCATCTTTTAAAGTTCTCTGGAGAATCACTGGCACAGCAGAACCCTTATCAGAGTGTTAAATATGTCACTAAGGTTTTGAGTTTTAGGGTCTTTGGCTGATGTAATTTTTCTTTTCCTGCAGGAGTAGAAAACATTCTCAGAGAAACATCTTTCTGCTTTAATGCCAAGGGGAAACATTTTGAACATCCTGGTTAAAGTGAACATGGGGATTTATCGTCACAATCTCTGGATTCTGTAAACCTGATTTCTAAGGTAATAACACATACTGTCTCACTAGGTAGAGTCACCTGCATGGAAAAAAGCAGATGTATATGGACACTTTCAATTATTCTCACTCCATACTCGGGTTGTTTTCCCATTTAATTCAAATCTCAGTCTGCAAGCTATATTGAAAAAGGCTCTGCCAGATATATATACACACCCCTTTATACCCCATTAATTAGTAATAATTCAACCACAGACACGCTTTCAGATTTATATGGCGGCAAAGTGTTCTTATTTACCAGCTGACTGAACTTAGAGGCAGCTTGTGTCATTTGCAGCTGTTAAGTTTGCATCTTTATGAAGCATCATCACTTTCAGTGCACAACGTCTATGCACACATTAAAACCACATCCTCCATTCAAAAATGTGTTTTAGTTATTATCACCTCATCCACGCTTGTCCAATCACTATCTACTGTAGGTATGTAAAGTTTGTGTGTGCTCACCTCAGCCAAATGTAGTCCACCTTTACTTTCGACAGCTTCAAAGCTTTTTTTTTTTTTTTTTTTTAAAAAAGGAAGCACATTCATAGTTTTTAGATTGTAATGTGTGATTTAAAGACACAAAGCTTAATTTTAATCAGTTTGTCACTGTGAGTGCTTTTGATTGTACATATGGTAAGGTCTCAACTTTGATTATTGTTCATTCAGTCACAGTTTTAATTTTACTTCGATTCATCACACATTTTGGAACTTTAAAGTGTCTAATAACATAATTAGGTCTGTTTATGGCAACACTTGAGAGACATGTGATTCCATCTAGATTTATTTGCTTCCATTCATCTCAATTTTTATTTTTCCATCAGTGAAACTCTAAATGATTACCCTGCAATAATGGAACAGTTTTGCATATTTTGAATTAATTTTCATTTGCACTGGAGTATAGAGAAAATCAAACAGCACAGCAATTACATGTGAAACAAACAAACAAAAGAAAAAATGTGAAAATCATAGAAATATTTACATAGAAAAATTTCTATGTAAATAATGAAAACTTTTTACATACAGTGTGCATTATTATATAGGTGTTATATTACTATATACTACTATACTATACTACTGCTTCTACTACTGCTACCATACTATAATCATACTAGTACAACTATTTCTATAAGATTATTAGGCTCTTATGAGACAAATAGTTAAATCTTTAACATCACACATACTCTGTAATAATGAATAGTTTACGTGACAAAGCTACAACTTTATATCTGTGAAATAATAGTATCCATAGCAGTCTGATAAATATGTAGTGAAAAGTACATTTCCTTCTGACATGTGATCAAGGTAAAAGTAAAAATTGCTATAAAATTCAAATGCTCAATTCAATTTTATTTGTATAGCAGCAAATCAACACATACAGTATCTCAAGGCGCTGTACTTAGAAATGCCAAAACCTTTACAATATTACAGAGAGAAAAGACACCCATCAGTTCACACGATGAGCAAACACTAGGCATCAGTGGAGAGAAAAAAACTCCCTTTTAACAGGAAGAAATCTCTGACAGAACCAGACTCAAATGCATACAGACAGTCCACTGTTGTTTTCCTACAATAGGTAAAAATAAGCATTGATGCATCTACCTCACACAGAGGACACATTGTACGCGGGAGAACCTGGGGAGTAAGACTCAAGGATCCTCACTGTGAAGTGGGTTATTATTGACAGCAACTCCCTGTTCATTCACTGCTGCTAACCGCAGGGTGCAAATCAATATTACAGACCGCAGAGCTCTTGAAAGAAAAGGGGTGGTTCACTCATAGTTAAAATGACATTGTGAGACATAGCACTTAACATTTTATATCTGATTAATATACAAGTTAGTAAAAAATGAGGGACCTTGTTGGTAATATGAGTACGCTCCATTATTTTTGATGTGTTAATATCTTAATTGCAGGATTTGACAACATGGGCTCATAGCTGGCAGCAGCTACTTGGCACTGATCCACTCTTCACCGCAGAGTGATGAGAGAGAGAGAGAGAGAGACCAAGATAGACACAGAAAAGAGAGGGTGGATCAGTGGAGACAAGTATCGCTCAGCAGATTTATAATATGATTTTTTTTAATAGCATAACTCGGAGAGAGAGGGGGACAGCATCAGTCAACAAGATTGAGTCTATTCGCCTGCCTATATGATGATGATGGAGAGTTCTGACTTTTAAGGCGAGTTTGAAATGTAGGATATAATGATCACATGAATGAGTTTTCAGGTACCAAAGACTGCAGCCTCTTTGTAATAAAGTTGCATTGCTCTAAAATAGTCCCAGATGTCACAGAGACACAGGCAGAGACCCAACCTTCTGTTTCACTTGTGGGCTTTGTTGAGTCATGCCACTCCCAAAACAACACTAACCACCCCCTTTCTTCGCCTTGGCAGAAGTGGAGCAAGTGCAAATCCATGAAATATGTAAAGAGTTAAGCCTGTCTGCCATTTCCAGCTTCCATGGAACCAGGAAGATTTGGGTTCAGTTGGGGGGTATGAACAAATAGATTCCCAGACCCAGATTCTAAAATCTGTGAGATTTAATGTTAGAATATCTGTTTTCCCTTTTGGCCTAGGGGGATTTGACACTATGTTTGTAGACAGTGTTGTATTTTAACAGACTGTCATATTAGGCATTGTTATGCCCTACCTGTCATGCATGAGATTGTTTCACATTGACTCACAGTGACTAAAAGTATTACCTTTTAATAATCAAAAGTCTGCCATTCTGAAGGAATTCCCAGAAGCCTCCAGAGTAGACAGTGATTGATTGGACAGCAATAATAATTAAATCAATGGATTATAAACAATTTAAAGTGAGAAAGAAGGTGGGGCAGATCATTTACCTTCAGAGTAAAAGCTTTCTGGTCAAGTCTGACCTACAAACATAAACTGGTCTCTGTATTCAAGAAATCTCTTGAAAACACTTCTCTTACCCTTGCACTATTGTGAACTTCTTTTCTTCCTGATGATCTCTCACTGTGCTGTTACTCCAGTTAATGTCTCTGATTGCTGTGTAGTTTTTAAATGAATGTTTTCTAATGTTCACTGAATGGTGTCTAATGTCTGGGGTTGGCCCACTCAGGACTGTACCCACAGACAGTGATGCAGAGTGTAAACAATCAGATCCACTCTCCTCCACCACTGCAGGTTAGGACAGACTAAATTACAGAAACAGTAATGTGTGTTTATTTAGCATTTGATGTACTGAATGAAATGCACAGCCCCAAATATGCGCTTTTAATACATAAGTAATGCCCTGTAGGTTCTTACTCTTGTTTTCATTTCTTTGGTTATTCATTATTGCACACGTACTGCATAACTAAATATTCTGTAAACAGTTATTTATGTTTAAGATGCAGCGTGAGTTATTTATTACTCATTTAAATATATTTGAAAGAAATACAAAACAGCTTTTCTTTCAGATTGTGGAATACTATTATTTATTTATATTATTAATATTATTTATCCTGTATCAAGAAGCAGAATGGTCAGTCCTTGAGGAAGAAGACAAAATTATCAAGGAAAAGAGACACATGTAGAAAGAGGCAAAAGATATTGACATAAAAATCCCAAAGCTTGAGAGATGGTTGGAGAAAAGTACTAATTTTCAACAGTAACAGTCTCTGGGTGAGTGGGTGGCATATAACAAAACAAAATGAATGTTATTGTTTTACATTATTTTAATGTTTTGATGTGAGGCAGTCACATTAAAGCAGGTATTTAGTTCAGCTTCCAAGTGCTAATGACTGTACTGCAGCATAGTAAAATCTACTTTATTGTACACACAAGTGGTCAGTGCTTGCAAACAGTGCAAATAAAGGCACACATGCAAGCAATTTTGTTTTTAAAAAAACACAGATCGGCATTCTCAGCTACAGTTTATGGGCAGCTTAACTTAAGCAGTTCTATATAGTGTGACATGAAACAGCATATAATCAGAAAGAGATAGAGTTAAATGGAACTCAGCCATCACTAATGTTATTATCTACACCTGTGATTGTTCTACTGCGGCCTGTCAAAAAGTCTATGTGCAAAGGGCCCCTTTCAAGTAGCACGAGGGGATGATTTCATCCGGAGAGCATCATGTACCACCACTCGGTCACATCCCTCAGTGTCACCTTACAGATAGGCAAAGTACTCGTCTGCCAGTGGGTTTTGAAACTCAATTGTAACCCTGGTGCGTCTCTTTCAGATGCAGAGGGGTACCTTGTGCAATGCCAAGGGACATGACAGAGCAGCGGTATATGATGCTCTCCGAATGAGAATGGGTTGGGTCGATCCACTCAGTCTCTAGTAACTGAGCTGATCTGGATGATCAGTCAAAGGTCAGGTCCAAATACAGTACACTGTTACATTATTTCTATCTTAAGTTGGTACTGGCTGGTTCCGTTGCCAACTTATGAACTGTGATGTGCAGAGGGAATAACATGTAGTGCAGCTCTGTATATACAGCTCTTCATTTGGTGGCAGGATCACAGTTCAGCCAATTTTGTGGTATTTGCTCTCTCTCTCTTGGCCTTTTCAGTTCAGGTGGATTTTGGTTTGGGTCTTATTATCCAAACCATACTATTGGGTCTTATTCAGGTTGTAATTTTGGAACCTGTCTGACTACAGGTTGCTTTTGGACTGAAAGTCTTCTCTTGCAGTTTTCCACTGGTCAGATTTAATGAAGGCTTTTTGGTAGCTGCAAGCTGGTGTACTGGCAGAAATAACCTGACACTGACCCAGTGGACCCAGAGGGGTTCAGCCATTGATGCATGAGGGTGCACATGTAAGTGAATTGTTCCAAATGTATTCAGGTGGCTGTTTCATACTGCCATGAAAATACATGCAGCATTTAGACATTTATTTGTAGCTGTATACAGTAGTTCAAGGAGGAGGTTTTACATGTGTTTATTTGTAAGCCTTAGCCTCACATAGGACGCATGCAAACTGCATGGATCCTTCTATCACAAGAAAGCTTAATTTACAGTTTCCGACTTCACACGACTGTGAAGGACTGTGGGATATAAATGTTGTCATACCTCATATCTACAAAGGCCTGTGTCAACCACGTGCTTGCTGTATAAAATTTATGGCCAGCCATCTGTGAAGATACCCACTATAGTCTGGAGTCTGCACCCAGGCAAGACTTTTCTAAATCTGAGCTTCTTTCAAAAGTGTCTCATACTTTAAGGGCTGTTTACAGTAGATTATTTAAATTGTGATGGTACTGTAAGAAACACCTGAACAAAAGGTTCATTATTGGATGGTTACATATATTACCTGCAATCACAAATGTTTCCTCTGGTTTCTAAAAGGCTTTGGCACTGCAGGGTGGATGATGTTTTCAAAAGAGACACTATGAACTTCTTTCAGTTGTCATGATTTTATGTCTTCTGTGGCAGCAAAATATGTTACACCAGTCTCCAGAAAGTCCTGCAGAAATTAATCACTTTTAGGACAAAAAAATTAAAAGATTCTCAATGACAGAGGTGACACCACTTTATTGCTTTAGCAATAAATTGTTAATCTGCAGTTTCCCCCATCAGTAATTCAGATTCAGACTCAGACTAAGTTCAAATATATTAACTTGTAACTTTGGCATTCAAAATCCTTGGTTCAGATTTATATTATAACAAACTTGCCAAAGGAAACAGCAGTAGACCAGCAGCTCCTGTGTCCCGTGAGATAAAAAATCAGCCATTAACAAAGTTTAGTTTTCCAGATTAAAAATATTGTCTATCCATCAGAGAAAGTGGCAAAAGAAATTAACGCAGCCACAATCTCCTCAGGTGAGTCTCACACAACTGAACCATGCAACTCTTTATGGAAATGGATTTTTTCCCCATGAGCTGCACCTATTTCAAAGTAAAAGCTCTCAAATGTTTCAGTTCACTGAGTCCATTCATTTTTTTTCTAGCTGCAAACACAAGAGTCCAAGAATTAGTAGAGTACAGAGGAGTATTTTGAGTGTTCAAAATATAATTTTTATAATATTCAAAAGAAAAAAATAAATAAAACATAGAAACAGCCCAGACATACTGATTGTATGAAACACAGATGCAAGATGCAATCAACAGCAATGCGGCCATCATGCACTGCACATGCACCCAATCTGGGCAGGGCCTAATACAATTAAGCCATGTTTCCAGTTCAGTTTGGTACAGTACAGTATGGTTTGGAATGGTAAATCCCTGGGTCAGTTTTGCATTTTGACTCAGAACTTTTACTTGGTAGGTGAGGTTTGAGCTGAGCTTGATGGCTACGTCTGCGAGATACATAGTGTGATGTTGTATCGGTGCGACAACAACGACCGATGACCTTGAACATGACACAGCAAACAGAAACACAATGGACAACAATGGAGGACGTGAAGAAGCTCGTTTTATTCCTACTCATCTTGTCTCAACACGACGTTGAACTGTGTATGAGAATCAACTGCGGGTGTTAAAGAAACACCGTTTGCAAGGGAGATATGTTCTTCTGTCACTCCCAAACAGTTGACTGTCACGGGTGGAGTCAGTCTAGCTTCACCTGTGCCAGACCATACTGTTAACTCCAGTACCCCAAGAGAAGGACACCAAAAATGGAACAGTTGGGGCTGGTTATTTTGGTACTGTTCCTAATGGAAACACACACAAAAAAACATACTGTACTGAACCGAAACCATTCCGTTTTTTTTTTTAACTTAACAATTTCTCCAACAATTGGTGAAAGAAAACACAAACACTATTATACTATACTGAATTCATTCACCCGAGAAAATGTCACGCAAATTTACTCCACTTTTCGGGTTGAGCTATACAAAACAAGGCCAAAAAACATGGTGGAGACATTTCAGTGGGGCCCCTACAGCACGACGCCCCCCCCCATCCCCCCCCCACCCACTGTCTGCGCTCCTGCCACTTCAGTGCGGCTTCATCCGCCCTCAGTCTCCTCCTCCCGCTCAGCTCCTCCCTCCAGGAGTGAGAAGAGAGAGGTTCTGCAGAGTGCAGACTCTCTCTCTCTCACACACACACACAAACGGACTCACGCAGGCTAACGTGAAGCATTTTTCCACCAGCCTATCAGTGTCTGGACTAACGGGACAAGTTTAAAATTGTGGGATAACACGGACGGCTCCTCGTTTTTTCCTCCCCTCGCTGTGAACATCTCGACCCGGTGTGAGGTGAGTGCAAAAATGCAGACATGTTGACAGTTTTTAGGTGGGGAAGTGAGCTGGTAGTAACTAAATGAGGGGAAAGACTGGGGTTTTTCTCTGGATGTACAAGCGGCAAACACAGGTCTCACTCCTCTTCCATTAGTTTTTGGCTTTACCGCCCCAACAACCCGTAGTTACACCCGGCGAACAGCGTCATGTCCGCCGCTGGCGCCTGCACATTCAGCCTGAGATTAGCTGAGCTGCTTCAACATCCTCCCCGGGATGTTGCTCCTACACCGCCACACACACACACACACACACATGGCTGTGTGCTACCACAGCTCCACACTAATGCCTCTGCTCCTCCTGCTGGGACACTTGGACACAGTTTGAAATGGTTTATTGGTGCAGGCAGTTCTCCAGTTATTACTTCCACTGTCTCTGTGCAGAAGAGAAGGGAAAGCTCTAAATCAACCACTGTAGAGTTTCAGCTTTGGCCGTAAAAGAGGAGCTGTGTCTAATCCCAAACTTTCAATGGAAATTATGCCCAAACCTTCAGTTTCTGTTCCATGTTTCTATATACAGCTTGTTTAGGTTCATGTGTGGGCTACACAACTATGTTTAATAGGATTTTTATTCAAACTTTCTCATTCGCATGTTTGCAAAGCAGACAGAAGGACAGAACTGCAATTACATTAATCTATGAAGCGAACATTTTGAACAATTATACACATCCACGCCTATACAAACTAGGTCTGCAACTAATCTTATTTTCATAATCGATCAATCTATTGATTATTTTCTTGATTATGTAAGAAAATGTTGATAATTGTTTTTCAAACCTAGAAATGATGTGCTGAAATGTCTTGTTTTGTCCTCAAACCAGAAATGATTTCATTTTGATGATTTGTTCATTATATGGAGCAAAGAAAACAGAAAATATGCACATCCAAGAATCTGAAAAATCAGAAAAAGTTTAATTCTTTTTTTTTTTTTTAAAAACTGTCTAAAAACAGTATACGTGCCATGATTTTTAATTTTGTAATCCATTAAGAAGCGCTTAATCCAGTTGTTTCAGCCTTACAATACAAACCCAGTCCTACATATCCAGACTGATATTTAGTGTTGAATATACTCAAACCTCTCCACACATCCTATTCTAACACACACACACAAATACAAACATCCTCATACATCAAAGTAAAATTTCAAGCGTCGAGGAGATAATGCAGCTCAAAAATGGGCGACCATTGTGTCGTGAACAGTATCTACACCATGTCTGTCTTCCAGGTCGGATCTATGACCCCATTTCATCCTTTGAGCTTTAATGTCCCCTGGAATTTCACAGAAATGGTCCCAGATCTCTCTTTCTAGGCCAAAGCTTGATAAGGGATGATATTTGTCACAGTGTTCAGCCATTGGGCTTTAGAAGGTAGCAATAGTGGATTCAAATGCATTTTCTAGCAGCGCATGAGAGAAAAGGGCTCTTCCTCTGAATGCCAACGGTCCTTTTGACCAAGATGCCAAGTTTTCGTCCTCTGTATGGCAGAATGTGAAGACAGTGCCTCATGGCAATAAAAAGTGAACTAACTGACATTTAGTAAGTCTATGAATAATGTCAAATTGCATTTTAGTAAGGTTTGTACTTAAGTCAGTACTGGAGTTAAACTGTCAATGTTTATTTTAATTGTAATACTGAATTTTATTTATTAGTTAGATTAATGAATTAGTCATGGTATGGTGAGAGGGAACATTTTAATTGTCAAGAACCTAATATAAAATCAGCAACTTTCTTGTTGACTGAAGTTGGTCATTAATGTAATGTTGCCATTAGTCTAGTGTGTCCCAGTCCAAACACCAAACTTATTACTGCTTGTACATTGATAACTTATTTTAATTGTCATTTTGAGTTGTTATTTAGATTGATTAACAAACTGTCCTTCACAATTTAACAGATCCCTGTTCAAGTTTCTCTAAAACAGTTGAACCACAGAGATTTAACTGTTACTCACATAACTCACTGGTTTATTGAATACATTTCTTAAATAATCTACAGTATTAGTGTTATAAGTTACAATAGACCACATAAAAAACATCTGAAATGACAGCAGAACTGCAGCATGTAAAGTCTCAGTCGCTGCAGGTTTTCTCATCCACTGTTTGATGTTTCACAGACCAGCACACAAAATGATGTGTGTGACTCTGTTTTGTGGCAGATGCAGGTGGTATCCCTGTCTGTCAGTGATGGCCTGTTTTATGTGCAGAGACGTCCTGAGCGCTTTTCTCCTGCTGTTTACTCTCAGCATCTGCTCCTCCTGTCAGCTCTCGGTATAGAAATGGGTTAGAGACAATCTGCCATACACACTGTGTAGTACACACATGCAAGTGCATCTTGACTGTATGACATTAAGGCACTGTCTGCTGTTCACTTTTTGTTTCATGGATAATGTTGAGGGCTGAATCATACAATATACAGTATATAGTTTTTTTTTTTGTTGAGACATGCAATGTTAATTATGTTATAGATGTGAAAAACACACCAGGGCCCTTCAGCCTAAACCCTGCCACTCTACATACAGTATAACAGTTTGTACTATCTATGTTCATCAGACAGGCTGCGGAGGGGAAGTGTGTTTCAACAATGTGTGGTATGTAGCAGGAAAGCCCCAGGTATTTTCAAAAACAAAACAGTCAGCTTAGCAAAGACTGTTTTGTTGACAAGTCATCTTTCTGAGGAAAAAAATCCACATGTTAACGAATTGATCAATAAAGTTTGGGCACACCAAACCCTTTTCATCCATCATTTGTTGCTTATAGATTATTGTTGTAGTTTCTTCTCAGTTAGTTGTCCTAACACAAGGTAAAGGTTCGACAAATGTTACAGTTTTGACGTTCGATGTCTTTTTTTGACCATTAATGAATTCCAAAAGAACAAACAAACAAAAAAAGTTATATAAGCCATTTGGAGGAGGTAATGTTACTGAAATGAGTTTTCGGTCCTGTAACACTGATGTGGGCTTTAGAGAATTTGTGCTGATGATACTTTTCATTCATTGATATGGTGTTGTCTTAAGTCAGTCAGAGGAAAAACAGCAGCATCTGTTCTTCCTCCAAAGTCCAAACTATTAATTTATTTGTCCTTTTCATGCAGAGGTACATGCATCAGTTGTTTATGAAACAAATTATTGGTTATAATCTTCATCTCCTGGTAGCAATCAATGCATTTGTAATAATAAGTTTTCCTGGAGAAGAAACAGTGCAGTAGGAGTCTGGAAATGGTTGCAATAGTAGGCTACACTGCAGCGATACAGCCCTCCTGTCTGCTTTCAAAGGCTTCGCATTATTACCAAAGCTTTAAGCTGCACATATATATATATGCTTAAATTATGAAAAATATAATTACCATCTTACAAGCTGACAAAACGATATATACACCTGAACTTGTTAAATGTAAATTGCTGCCAAATCTGTAATCTGATCAGAGATTGTGTCATTTTGTAATCTTTCTTCTTTCTCCTTGGCAGAGGTAAATATTTGACACACCCATGATTTTGGTCATAAAGCGGTGAAATAGAAACTATGTGGGAGGCTTGCTGAAATCCTTAAGTTATCTTTATCCGTAAATAAAACTAAGAGACTGCAGCATCTGTTACAGACATCAAAATAAGTCAGCACAGACACACAACAAATAATTTATTACATTTTGATTGAAAAATACAGTCTCCCTTCAGCAGTCCTCACAGGAAATCAGTTTCCTGACCTGCTGCTCTTTTAAAGTGTCTTCTATGAGCCTCACCTGAAAAAACTGTGCTTAATATTGAAAAGCTGCCTGCTAATCTGGGGTACAAACAATGAGACAGGCAAATCACGGGTAACTATCAAGGCTACTTAGGCTACTTAATCCAGCACTGATTACCACTGTTATTTGTAATTAGTATTGGTTTTTCTTGAATGTATGTTTTTACCTGTCGATTTCACAACGGGGTGAGTTTTAAAAATGTGTGTCTGTGGTATGAAGCTGTGTTTACAGTACTAAATAAGACATGTGGTCATCTAAATAATTCCATTTCTCCACATTGTGCCAGGAATGGTGGGTTTTTGCTGCACTGATACTTAAGCGATCCGTGGACATAAGCTAGGATAAGTGAGTCCCTCGTGTGACCGCTCACCGTGAGGATAAAGCCACAAACATTTCTAGAGAGGAGCTTCAGTATAATGCAAATCGATCAGTCCTGTGTGGTTTGTGTGTGTGTATTTGTTTGTGAGAATCCTAATTTGCAAATGGTCTTTGTTTAGTTATATCCATTTATCTCCAAATGTGATTTTCTTTTAACGGGTTCTGCCTGAATTTGAAGGCTTGAAGCTCTTTGAAACAGTCCTCCTTCTCTTTAGGTAATCAATACTTTTATTGAAAGCATTTTACTATAGCTTTAGCTAATTTGGATTAGGGCTGAAACGATTATTCGGTCAATCGATTTTTAACTAAATGAATCATTTTGATAATCAATTAATTGGTTTGAGTGTTTTTTTTCAATAATCAAAACAAGCTTTCTGATTTTTCACTTTCTTACATGGGAATATTTTCTGGTTTCTTTGCTCCATATGACAAAGAAATCATTTAACTGAATGATTATGGTTTGTGGACAAAACAAGACATTTGAAAACATCATCATTTGCAGGTGTGGTGAACACCCATCAACGTTTGTCAAGCACTCGATCAATGAAGTAATCAGGAGATTACTCGATTACGAAAGTAATTGTTAGATGAAGCTCTAGTTTGGATAATAAAAAAAAGTGGGTCAGCTTCCAAGCTGAAGTTAAACCAGCAACGGTGTAATAGCATGGGTTATATATCAACGTTACACACACCAATATTACTGTGGAATAGAATGATTTGTGCAGT
The DNA here is from genome assembly GCA_016785285.1 of Brachirus orientalis. Classification (NCBI taxonomy): domain Eukaryota; kingdom Metazoa; phylum Chordata; class Actinopteri; order Pleuronectiformes; family Soleidae; genus Brachirus; species Brachirus orientalis. Next base: position 1,741,116 of record JAFBJR010019394.1, on the reverse strand, counting down.
TATCTGGTTTGGTGTTTTACTCTGCTGTCTTTACAGCACTGCCAAATGGTTAAATGGTGATAGTTGAGTTTTCTCCCTTCATAATATTTTTCATTTCCCTCATCTATGAATCACCCTAAACAAATGTATCAGTAATATATGATATTATGTATTCAGTTATCAGACCATTTTAGATGTTTTATTCCTAAAATGCTAGATTGTTGAATAGATTATTTATTAAATAGATATTTAATAGTAAAAATAGTAAAAAAAAAATCTAGTAAAATTACATTTTCCCTCCCCAGTTTACAGGTTAACACAATGACAATTTGAAAATCAAATAAGAAAATTTATGAAAACTAACAAGTACTGTATGTAGGTCTTGTATTCATTATTTAGTATTTAGCAATTCCACCTAATTCTCAGACCTTTTCCTCTGGCTCTTGACTGGGTTAAAGTCGGGCCACTCAAGGTTATTCACAGAGATGTCCCTAAAGTATGCCTGTGGCTGTGTCATTAGGGTCACAGTCCGGTTGGATGGTGATTCATTAGCCCAGCTGGAGCTCCTTAGGGCTATACTCCAGGTTTTGTTAAGGATAAATCTGTATTTCTTCCAGTTTAGCTCCTTTGGCTTCATTAGACCAGACTTCATGTCCCTTCTTGGGCCATCCTGTTGGGATGGTATAGGGCTGGTGCCTGTTACATCTGGACTTGATGCCTAGACATGATGCCAAAATTACATTTTAGTCACATCAGAACAGAAAAAAACTTGTCTCTTTAATCCATAAAAATGCTGTTTCTCAAACCTCAACAAAGTTTAGATGTGTCTGTTACTTGGACTTCCATCTGTCTAGTCTGCCATAAAGCCCAGATCAATATGTTATAGTGACAGTTGTGCTGTTTAGTCATTTCAAAGCCCAGCTTCTCCTAAAGATTGTGTCTTTAGAAGCAGAGCAACCAATCGGTGTTGGTGAACCATTGTGACCAGGAAGTGAGCTGTGTTCAGGAAGATGTCTGACTGAGGGGAGGGGGCGGCATTGTAAACATTGTTGAGGAAAGCACAGAAAGCCTGGTCCAGTCTGACCTACACAATATTAAGAAATCGTGCGATATGAGATCATGTTGAATATTGCAAAGAAACAGTTTAAAAATGCAAATAAAGTCATTTGTTTTGATATGTATAGATTTACAGGTACTAATAAGAAATTAAGATGGTTTTAAGATCATTTTTAAATAGATCTGAAACAGAAAAACACAAACTAAATTGAAGATTTACAATAAAACCTTAACTATAGTATCTGTGTCGTAGAGAGAGAGAGAGAGAGAGAGAGCTAACACATCAGACCGCGCAGAAGCAGGAAGAGAAGAAAAGAGAGGAGAAAACCAACACTGAAATATGCTACTACAAACACACACTGAACTGGAATAAAATAAATATTGCTCCAAATAAATGGTAGAGAAAACACTTGAATTTGTTGCTTTAAATGATCGTGTGAAAGTTGATCCTACACTGCAGCTGGAGTCTGGCAGTGCTGGTAGTGGGAACATGCCACATTTGACTGAATGTAAAGGGAACAATTTTTTGCAGTTCATGCAATTGTTTGTAGTATTGATATGTTAATTTATGATATTTTGTGCAGCTACTTTCCATGCCTCCTTCAGGCGATCTAAAATAGATTTTGAATTTAAGACCTTTGCTGTCTATAAAGAACTTCTCTGTAATAGGAGCAAAATGCCTTTTAGTTTCGATTTACACAGCTGCTGTTGTCATTTGGCCAACATTGAAACATTGAAAGTTTTTATGAATTCCCCCAGTGTTGTTTGAGATGGGCCCTTTAATGTCTGGTCTGCTTTGTCTGACGTCTCCATCCAGCTCTGCACCCATTGGTCTGAAATTGATAGCACAGTCCGGTGCCTGGTTGTTCCATGGCACTGGCTGGTGTGTGTTAATACTTGTGGTTTGTGACGTAGAAATGTGTGTGTACAGTTTCCTCAAGTGCTTTAGTTAACATTTCAAGATCTCAGTTAGAGCTGCAACAATTGCCAACTATTTTGGTAATCAATTAATCAGTTAAAATAATTAAAATAAATTAAATATGAATACATTCTGATTTCTTTGCTCCATATAACAAAGAATTCAGTAAAACTAAATACATGTTTAGTTTGTGGACAAAACAAGACCTATGAGAACGTCACCACCAGTTCGACATTTACAAAAAACCAATCAGCACATTTTTAACATTTTCTGACATTTTATGGACCAAAAAAAAGAGTAATCAATAATGAAAATAAACATAAGTTGCAGCTGATTAACTGATGCTCTTCAGCTACAGATTTCTTTAGTGCCGAATCCTTCAAAAAAAGTCCTTAAATTATTGATGAGTTAGCACAAGTTTTTCTCAAAGACTCTCTTTTAAGAAGCATTAAAACATATATAATGTGTAAAAAATGAGTATCTATACACGATGCAGATGACTCCCCACGTGTGTGAACAGTTGACACCAGTTACAGGATTCATTTACAGAAGAAACAGAAAGTATATGTAAGGGAAAGCTACAAAAGTACTGTTGATCATAGTACTACACCTTTCTTCTTTTTCTCAAAGGTTTCAGTCTAACTATCTGATTAACTACTTTCATTCAAGTATTTTATGTTTCCTGTCAATATGATTGTTTAAAATCATGTCAACACTTTAAAAAAAAAAAAAATTTACATTGTGTGTGGCTCTAAATTTCCCCTCAATGTTTTTTGTTTGAACATTTTGAAACAGGGTTTTGCTGAGCATTTTTTTCACCCTGAGATACTGTAATTTAAAGGATAATATTGATTATCTTTGACTGTTCATTAATGCAAATCCAAAGTCATGTGAGTTGAATGTGGAGTTGTGAAGTTTTAAGTGCAAAAACTTGACCATAAGAAAGCGTTTGCATGGGTGAAACGTATGGTTTGTTGTTTGTTTTGTTTCGTTTTGTTTTTCTCGACCTTCATTTTATATAAACAAACTAGCTCAGACAGTTTAAACTCACTGAGAATCACTCAAATGTCCAGCAGGAAGAACAGACTGTCAAGCAGATTGTAGAGATCAACACTGTTCTCATCCTTCTTGTCTGTCTCTAATTTTCTGAATCCAACAAACACTGACAGATCTTTGTTTTGTAGCATAGTAAAATAAGAAATCAGAATGTACCGTTCATAATCTCTCCATGCCTGCAGACACTGAGATACTGCAGGTTCGCTGTGTGCACCCATCTTTGTATAGTGTTAGATTAGAAGAGACACTTCCTGCAGGCTGGCTGAGTCTAAGCCTTGTTTACTCAGGCACGGTCTTAGCCGTGGACTCAAACCATCATTAGGCAGTGAAATGACTCAACAGTGAGACTGGGCTCCAGAGAGAGAAGCCCAAGAGGGAAAACAGTAGGAGGAACAACTCAGAAAAAAGGAGGGAGGACACTCCTGAATTTGTGTGGCAATAGACTGAACCGGATGAGTGCAACAGGGGGGCGTAGTTGGAACCAGGAGGTCAAGGCATGCTGTGGTCAAACCCTTTTTTATAAATAAACAGACAGATTGGTCTAACATAAACACAAGTCGTTCAGGTCAGTGTGGAGCAGATGGATGTATAACCCCACCCAGGACCAGGAGAGGACATCGGGCCCTAAACACAGGTTGTTGGCTGCTGCTTTTGTGCAGACAGGCCACATGCCAGGTTTTCTCTCCACTAAAACCCTCCCACGCAGGAACATCTGCAGAAACCAACCAGTCAGGATATTTGTTCTTTCTGAGTTATGGGAAGGAGATCACTGTGGCGTTTTCTGGGCAATGGTTGGAGCTTCCAGATTTTTTCTTTCAAAGCTGTAAACCTGGTTGTCAAACTGCTACCTGAGACCTGCTGATGCAGCAGAATACGTTGTCAGCAGCTGAAAACGGAATGGGTCTTTCTCTAAAAGAACTAATGAGGCCTTGCGTTAGTTCATGCAAAACATGGTAGTCATAAGGCTCACCTGAAATCAGCTGACCACAATCTATTAATCTCTCTCCAATCACAGACACCTTCACACCAAGGCAGTCCATTTTGATAACGCCCCTCCCTCACTTATTTCTTGTTACACAAATGCAACACACCGCTGTCACTGGCAAAGCTTTAAAACCACCATCCCAGCCTCCACCTTTTTTATATTTCTCAAAATTTAAAATGTAATTCAGTGGCTTGCTTGTGCTTACTATTGAACAGGGGTTTCCTGCATTGTTGGCCAGTTTTTCCCGAATGAATTGCATATAAATGGAGATTAGATATTAGAGGTTATTTTTATTTATTCTGCTGAACATAGTTAAAATTTATGTCATGTCTTTAATCACACAATGTGTGTATTGAATAGCGTATTACATATTTGTGCAAGATATGACATGCCAGAGCTTCTTACTTTTATGTTTTTTCTAAATGTGGTATTGCTATTATATTATAAAGTTTTAAAGTCAGACTGGGAGATCCTGGAAAAATAGCTGGAAAAATAGCTGCAGCTATCAAATATTTTGGTAATCGAGTATTCTATCGAATATTCCATCGATTCATTGAGTAATCGGATAAAACATACTTTTATCCTATTCCTCCTATTACTTTCGCTTTGCTGCGTTTGCTCATTTTCGCTGTATTCACTGTTTTCAGTCCCGGCGTCTGCCATTCCGTAACGCTAAACTGACCACACACGTTCCTCAAAGCCCACTCCGTCTTCTTCCGCTTTGTAGGGGACGGATAGCCTGTGACGTAAGCACGTTGTATCACACTAAAAAGAATCCGTGCAAAACGTGAGCTTTAAATTTAGTTAAACGAGGCTTCGAGGCAGAGGAAATTCCTCGATCATTTTTTGAAATCGAGTTACTCGAGGAATCGTTGCAGCCCTATAAGCCTGTCCAGTAGAGACAGGGACATGCTAGAATCAGCTTGCAGCCCTTCCTGGACTTTCACTTGTCTCCACCGTTCAAACACAGCACCCATGTTCACGCTGGTCTTGGATCGCTCTGCATCAGCCTTTTTCTTGGTAGTAGCTTTTCTCATAAACATGAAGTGGGCCATTATAACCAAGGGCGTAGGTTTGCGTATGGACGGTGGGGACATGTCCCCACGAATATTCGGAGAAAGCCAGAGTGTCTCTACCAGTATTAGACACAGGACAAGTGTATATTTGTGCACAAGAGAAGAGGCGAGAGCAAGTGAGTGACAACACATCAGTGACTTTTCAGGGCTGTCAGTCCAGACATTAAGCACACAGGCAAATTCTTTTTGAAAAACATGATCACAAGCCCAATCTGTCAGGGCCCGCGGAAGGTGGCAGTAAATCTGTCCGGTCTTGGTTCTAAATTCTACAATCTAGCATGAGCTCTGAGTTTGATTGTTGAGTCACGATCCAGTTATTCTGTTTGGGCCGTTCATTATGATTGGATGGTGTTTTGACAGTCCTGTCCGCTCCACAGGTGACTGACAAATTTCATTTCTGTGACAATGCATTAATTAATTGTTTACGATCGGGATATAAAGAGGATTTTAAGCAATACAGTAAAAAAAATGCTCCAGAAAAAGAATCTCCCACCCCACCTTTTAATGAGAAAGGAAATGCTTGTAGTGCTGTGATGAATATCACTGTAAATGGATCAGTCAGTGAAATGGCTGACAAAGTAAAAGCTATTTTAATAATTGATCAATTGCTGCAGTATTTGTTAAGCAGCTATGGCTGACACTCTGCTACCAAGATTTTCTGTTTTGCCTGTTTGATTTTACATTATGGTATGTGTTGACACATGACAATATGGACGGCCATCTTGGTTGCATTCCATTTTCCTCTGTATCTCCTCAGTTTCTTTTTGATTTAATGTACTGAGTTTACAGAAGTGATTGCAGACGTCTGCCTCTTCCTTGAAAAAAATTATCACTGCCAACAGTAGATGGTGAACTTATTTTAAAAGGTTTGGGTCAGACTTTCTCTTTGATAAACTTAAGCTAAATAAAGAACCTTATGAGAAGTAAAATAAGTGTCTTCCAAATCCATCATTTGCATACTGTCTGCTTGGTAATTGTAGGCCTTGACCTTCCTCTGACCTGCTACTGATGCTGTAATCTCCTTGTTGGGGAAGTGAAAAATGCTTCTGTATACTTGTTGATATTCTTTTGTGTCTCTGCCTCAACTACAACTAGTGGTAAAATGATAAAACACTTAACACATTATTATTTTACTAAATGCAGAAAGCAACAAGATTTTAACCCTTTTTTGACTTCAAAATAGGACCCTTGTTTCAAATAAAACAGAAGCTGTTGATGGGTTTGTGCTGTGAAGGGAGTAGACTGCTGCATTTATGGCCCCCTGCTGGTATTATTTGTGCAATCATTTGTACATGGCATTGGAGTGCATGTTTTCCGTTTACCTGTTGTAAAGTTACTGTATGTCCTACATTATTAGCATCTGGGTAGATGGACCATTGCAATATGCAAATGAATCAGTCTTAATTAAATAATATTATCCTCTGATTCTGAAGCTCAGAAACAAAGCAGTGGTGTGTACCAAGTTTTTTCATTGTTGGTTTCTTTTCCACATCAGGCAGCTTCATATTTATTCACATCTAAGAACAGATTGACACCATATCTCACCATGTCTTGTTTGAGAGAGACCAGGTGGCCCTTTTTTTTTCAGTGCGTTCATCAAGATACCGTGTTTACCATGCATATTTTCTTCCATTTCTTTTTTTTCCACTGAAATGTATTTCGCTCCCCAATATAACAGTTGTCCTTTGGTAACTAGCTCCTGTAAGTGAATCTGTCAGATAATTTTTTGTGTTGCTATAATGTGTATGACTGTTTAATGTGTCCTTAAATGGGGCTGACATATAGTTTTATGGCTTGATTCGGGGGAATGAAAGTGTAATGTCGAAATCTCTTGGCTTATTCAGGCTTGTTTGAAATCTGTATATTTAAGTATATATACGTATATTTACCATTATTTGCCTTAAAAAAACAAAAAAAAAGAAAAGAAAAACAAAGTTGGAAAAGCAGGATAATAAGAGAGTCTGAACATATTCTACAAATACTTCTTGTAATGAAAACATGCTCTAACAAGCAAAGTCATGAGAAGTACTCTTGGTGACTCTTGGTGATGACAAACAAATGCTGTTCATTGTGTTGCCATAGCGGATTTTCTAATTAATAAGGTACAATTATTGGAATTGCGCGATACACAGAGAGTGCAAAGACAAATTGCTGCTTCTCAAAGATAAAATGCTGCCATTATGATGTGAGAAATGACACACATTTAAATTAATAGAAGGTGAAATCATATAGATGGTAATTCATTTGGTTCTTAATCAAAATAAAAGGTGCTACATGCAGCTTTACAACGAAGCCTCAGAGCAAAACAATAGTAACAGATGATTTTAGCAGAGGTGAATATTTTTCCATTCTGAAACTGTTGTGGGACAAATTAAAACATGGCATACTGCCACAGCTTAGATAATAAATGGAAAGACTGACTAAATACTTATATTCAGACAGCACAATAAAATTGTAGTAATGTTGAGCAGAATGAAGCCTATAATCATGTATAAGGCTAATAGGAAATGTTGGTCATGTGACCAATATATTAACCACCAAGACTTATGTGGACATAAGGTAATGTAATTTGGATGTTTATGACATGAGTTGAGCTTAATGCATCATGTTCAGTGTGAGAACATTATATCCTATTTGGAAAAAAAATCTAATCCCACATAAAATAGTGTTGATTTGTCCTTGCTTAGCTCAGCTGGCCAACTGTTCCCTCCTACAACACCTCAACACACCTTGTCCTTGCTGATCTGCAGTGAGCTGTTGCTAACACTGGCCTGGTTCATTACGACAGGGGAGACAATGACCCAGAATCCAGTTGACCTGAGTGCTTTAAATCAAGGCTGCACAGGAAGAAATAAATTCTCCACTAGCCTAGTGCCAACTAGGACAAGTAATCCAGACAGAATAAAAACGTCCTCTTAAAGGATGCCAGGGGAATGAGGGATAGAGGAGGAGAGATTTGTTAGGCAAAGGAATGAAGGAGTTAAAGTGGTGACAAATGACATATAGAGATTTGTCAGACATGAGACCTAAGAATAAAATCTGTTGTATAAGATGGGACATGTAGATTATGGGTCGTAGTAGCCCTGATAACAATTGTCCTTTCTACAATATTTGAGGTTGGGATTAAAACGCTTTTACTGCTGCACATCATAATCCACAAAAAAAAGGTTGCACAGCAGCATCACTTTCCCCCCCAGAGTCATTGGATCACTTGTCATTTCTGACAAGGCTGTTTAAGTGCTGTGAATGGCTTCGGATCCTGAGTGAAATTAATCAAGGTGTGTAGAACAGATGGCAGGTGTTAATGTTATCCGTTATATTTGACAAAAATGGTAATTTTCTGATAGACTAGTCTGATAGCGAAACATTTAACTCAACACGATTATTTAGGTTTAGAACATGCAGGGGCAAAGTTCTGTATAAAAATTCAAAAATAATCACTAAATGAGGAAATGTTAGATCATTAAATGTACCTTAAAATTTTCTGGCTGTAGATTGGAATTTTAAAAGTTTGTGTGTTGTTAAAATATTTTGAAATGAAACAGGGGCTTATTTCCATTTCTTTTCTTTCCAACTCTATTAAGATAATGCACTGAGTCTGATAAAGGTGTGGGACGTCTGCATTTAATGCACAGTAAGATTCCAGTTTAGATGAGCAGGAGGAATGTAAGAGGAATGGAAATGACAAAAATAGAATCTGGCATGGTTAAGAATGTACTGTAATGTAGGCTTTTTCATTGAAATAAATTGGTAAACTTGAAAGTAGATTGTTCCCTATGCATGTGGGTTGTCTTTGCGTTGAGCTAAGTTAACTGACTGCTTGGCTGTAGGTTTTTATTTACTCTGCTGAGATGAGAGTGGTATTATATCTGTTCATATCTCTGTTCTGCTGCATGCATCAGGGAATGTATGGAGGTTTTTGTGTGTGTTTCACCTATTCTTGCAAAGTAATTTAAGTACTTGATAGTTTCAATTTGCATATCTTTAAAACAACAATCACGGCATTATCTTAGACGATACACTGGTATCTTGCCCACCTCTAGTACTGCATCATTTTTATTATTGAAAAATTGTAAATGATACCCAGGCCTGCTGATAATGTATAAATTAGTGTATGAAGTGTATATTTACTGGGTCTTGAGAGTCGGCCCTTTGTAGTGGGTGGTGTTACCACCTGTTGCATATTTTACACAAAACACCCATTAGGACATTTAGAGGTGTGAGTCTCAACCCATATGTTTGTGTGTATGTGTTTGAATCTTTTCTCCTGTTAATGTGTTTATGTGTTTATGATGCAACAGCTGCTGCTACTGTCTTTTTTTTCCACTTCTCTGCTCTCCTCTGCCACCGAAGGTTTCGTTTTAAGTCTCTTTTTCTGTTGAAGAAAGGATGCTGCTGTGGCTGCTAAAACAGACGGAACCTACAGTATCTAAAATGTAATCCTATTTGAATTAAATGCAGATTTATTAAAATCCAAATTCATAGAATTTGCATTGTCATGAAATCAAAATGTTGTATTTACACTTTTAAAAGCAAAGTTCAATGGGGAAGGCCATGCAAATCGTTCCAGATTCTAATTAAAGTGAAACTTGTGCTAATGCATTATTCAAAGATTTATATTCAGAATGCAGAGAAAATGATTTATAATGTTATGAAAAATGAAGAAGGTGTAATACAGTGTGTGTTTATTTGTGCTCCTGGTTCTACACAAACTGACCTGCCTTCTGTCAGTTTGATACCAGTGTTTGAAATGGCCAGGGGTCATGTTGCAGGTAATTAATGCAGTGGTGAAAAAGGTCGTGTGTCGAAGGTCAAAACCAACCACTTTCTGTTGTATTATCCCAGTGCTGTGTCAGAAGCCTTTTGTGCAGTTTTTCGTTGCAAGTGGCTTGAGGCTCAAAACTTTGCTGGCGAAACAAGCTGAGAAATCTTTTAGAAATCTCTAAAACATGCCTTTGGATGAGCTCCTGTAATTGTCTTATCATTTAATGTTAGTTTCTGTTACTTACAAAGTTTCCTCTCTGTCTGTTTTGATACTACTTAATTAATGAGACCTGGGAACATGGAAACAACATAAGGGGAAACATAAGCATGAGGCGGTAGATCATAAAAATGTTATAATATTGTAGTTTAGGCAAAGGCAATTGGTAAAATGATTCCCTTTTATGATATACTATTCCAAATATATTAATCAAGCCCACACTCTTGCTCCCAGCAAATTTATATGAAAGCATCACCCAAAACATCTAGCAATATGTATGTGACACTGATTATCAATTGCTGGCAAGAAAACATTAACATATGATGATACTTCATTTTATATCATGTACAAACAATATTTAAATGAAATATGTAGGTAAATGTAGAAGGAAAGAGAGTCAGCTGACTGTATTAAAACTAAATTAAGTGCCAAGTATCTCATCTTGTTTTAAATAATGTTATATATGTTTAATAATGTCTGTATTTGAAAAGGAATTCTGTTGTTAAAATTAAAAGTAGCAAGTACTTATAGATATAAGACAGAACCTGGCCCAAAACTGACTATGATTTCAAACTGTGTTTGTTCTGCTACAGAGACTCAGAATAGCCACAGAACACATCTTGTTCCTTAAGACTCATGTGCTCTCAAAGTGAGAAAACACCCATCGCACAGTGAGGCTGACAACAATTCATTCATAAAGTTAAGAATCATGGAGGCTACAGTCAGACAGAAATACCTTTCCACTAAATGGATGTTTGCCCGCAGCTGCTTTGTAGACTAGTCCAACAGGAACACTCTCACTCTCTGAGCTGCTCTATGTCTGGTAAATTTCCCTGATGTTGTATACTGAGCCCACAGGACCAGTAATGCTAAACTTTAGTTTCCTATCCCAGCTTCTTTAGTCCCGCAGTGTCAAACACACTGATACTTTAGATTTTTTTGTATTTGCTACATCTCTTTAAGTGCCCATTAGCATATCATTAAATGCAGCACACTGTCAGGCTGACTTTTTATTTATGCAAAGAGCAACTTCTGCAAACAATGGATTTTCTGAGAGTGTATCAGCTGAAGGCATCACCTTCACCAGCATCAGTGATGAACACGTTCTGCAATTACTGCATAACTTCCAATGTTATGGATTTGGTTTCTGATGCCCTTTCACTGTTGTAAGCCTCACTAATGAAATCAGAGCAACTGTGCAAAAGCCTTTATTGGTTCTGCCAGTTAGTTTCACTTTTGAGGCTGTGTTGCCCATTTTAAACATGAAATTATATTAAGCTCTGTTTTTGCAAATGTCTTTACAAAACATTCCCATTTTAATCCACCAAAAGCTGTGTAAAAATTTAACAGGAAGAAAAAATTTGTATAGCTATGTAACACTCAGTACTCTATTTCACATTTGGGCCTCGAAGAAATTCTGCAACAAACTCCTCCACTGTTTCACTGGTATTGGTAGCAAAATTGTCTTCTATACTTCACAGCCGTGAAACCATGGTGTCCATGGTGTGATTCAGGGTTTCTGTAGCAAGTGAAGGGCTTGTGTCTGTGCAGTGAATGATGGCCCATGCCACCACTACAGTCGCTGTAACTCTTGCTGCTATTGGCTGAATAGATTAACTGAGCTTTTTAATCAGTTTGGTCCGCCTTTTGGTATTAGTAGGTGATTATATGAGTTGGTGGGAGCTGGAGACACGAGCGCTGGGCCGAAGCACTGGGTGTCGAAGGCCATGATGGGTCAGGCTGGGTGTTGAAGGCCATGATGGGTCAGGCCACGATGGCAGAGCGAAGGGGACGAAGTTTTATGCGCTTTTTCGATGAGGCCACTGTTTCAAAAGCAGGCATGGGTACACAGTGTGTACAAACACACTTTCGAATGACAGAGAGGTTTGTACAACTCACACGAATACACGCGCACACACACGTAGATAAAACACAAACACACTCTGTCAGACACAGTGGACCATTGTGTGTGACACTGCTGCCACTGTGTCTGCGCGTAGAGTGTCCTGACACAGCACACGCCTCCCCATGCCTAAATGTCATCCACTGATTCTGACATTATTGGTGATGCAGAGTTGGAAAAAGTATGTGTGTTTTTCTGTGTCAGCTTATTAAATATTTTTATATTCTATATGAATGTCATTGGGTTGTAGACCTTTGGTCACCAGACATTTTATTTTGTCATTTTGGCCAAAGACACATTAGAATCAAAGCAATTAATCAATAAAATAATGCTCAGGCTATTCCATTATGAAAATAATCATTAGCTGCAACCATTATGCACAGCAATTAACGTTTAATGAACTATTCTAAACTTTGTTTTAAGGGCTGCAATAAGGTTAATTAACATGATGAGTGATTAATTGTATAGTAAATGATCATATAAGACAAGCCTACAAATTGGAATTTTGCACCAAAATATTCATCCAAATTGTTGCTGTCTGACACAAGAAGATAATCATGTGTCTTTGTCTTGTGTCTGTGTGTTCTTGTTTGTCTTTGCTTCTGCCCGTGCCAGGCGGAGACTGATAACAGCATTAGCTTGTCTTCATGTAACAGCAGATGATGATACTATGATGAGGAAAAAAGCAGCACAGGGATACATCGTGAAAACATAGACTCTTTTGTGGCTCGGTTTTCGTCTCTTCTTCGTGGTGAGTTGCTGATTGACAGCTTCATAGTCTCAGTCGGTCGGGGGTTTCATACTTTGTTACATCTCCAAACATGCTAGACTTTCACAATGGGATGAAAGAGGATGAATTGGGAATCTTCAGAAAGATATTTATTGATTTATTATGAGCTGTTATTAAAAGTCTTGCACTCTAATAGAAATAAAATTACCAGAAGAATAGCAAATCTTTCACTTAAAAAAACTTTTGACATTCATCATGTTTAGTGTCCTCTTGAGGAAGACGTAGAGGTAAAAGGCTTTGGTGTTTCGATCATGGAGCCTCATTCAGAGCACAGGTACATTTTCTATTCTCACTCTTAAATAGAGTCTGCAATGAGACAGATTCTGTTGGCATCTCAAACAAAAACATTCAAACTGTGTCACCAACTTCTTGAGAATTCAGGAAGCAAAATAAACGTTTTAATTCTAAGAAATGAATAGTAAAGACATTTTTAATTGGTAAGACTGTTGACCTTGCACTGCCCTCATGAATGGGTGATAGCGGTAGCATCAGCAGCAATGCCAGCGAGTCAGCAAAAAATGAACACGTATTTCGAAGGTATGGAACTATTTTACAGTAAAAGGGAGTGACTTTGTTGTTTGTCGGCTTTGTAAAATGGAAATGGCCTATCATAAATGCTTAACGGCCATGCACCAGCACCTCAGAAGGCGGCATCCAGGAGCAGCTTGTGCAGAGGAAAAAAATGAAAAAATAAGTCGTCACATTTATAGCGTATTAGAGATTAATCAATGCATCGAAAAAAATATTTGCTAGATTAATCGATTACAAAAATAATCGTTTTGCCCAGCCCTAGTGTGTGGCCACTTTAGCAGGCACACTGTGCTATTTAGTACTTTGGTACTGCATTAACAAGCAGCTGACCAGGTATAAAATTATATATACTCACTACCCATTTATTAGGTACACCTGTAAACGTGCAACATTAATTTGTTAGACTATGTTGGATGCAAAACGTAACATGGATTAAATCTCAGCCTTTGCAATGTGTAAATGAGGCAAAAACCAACAAAAACATTTAATCCTTCAACTCTAGTGTGAACTCAGCTTCACTAGCTACACCAGTCTTCATTCATAGCCTTCATCAGTGGTTGGAGATTTCCTAATTGCCACAGAGGGATCTGTTGAGTGTTGTGTATGTGGGAGCTCTGTTATGTGGCAATTATAGACCCATTCAATTTATCTGATTTGGTCAGTTTTCATTGAAGTACAGTATATCGGAAAGCTTGTTGGTTGATATTCATTTAACAGTCTGTTGTCAGTATTTGAGTTGGGATTGAATGAGTAACAGTTTTAAGTTGTGGTGCATGTGGATAATTATCCAAACATTTACACTGATGCAGTAGAATTAGACAGAATCAAGACATTTGATATTAGTAAGTGATGTTGATGAAATCCTGCCCATGCTGTTTAATATGCTGTACTGTCGTGTGATGCACTGTCCTAACCCCTAACCCTGTCATTAAAGAAGAATTCCATTTTTTTTTCTACCTGGGCCCTATGTTTATAAATGTGGGTGTATATGTGAATCAAAGGTTTCATGATTGGTCCAGTAGTTTGAATCGGGTGGCATCCACAACAGGCGGCACTGGCTGCATTGTAGTCTCTATGGGGCAATCTTGCAAGAGTTATGTTTGAGTTATTGTTGTAAAAAAGTGTTTGATTTCACCATTAAATGGCTTGTTATTGTAAGAGTCTGGCAACATGACCGAGGGTGTACAAGACTGGTGGGGACACTGTGCTGTCGGAACAGCGCGTAACTGATGCTCGTAAAATCTGTGGTCTAAGTTTCGCTCACCACTCACAGCATTTGCGCACACCTACACAAGGGTGTAGGTTTGTCTACGTACAGTGGGGACATGTCCCTACCAATATTTGGAGAAAGCCAGAGTTTCCCTGCCAGTGTTAGACACATGGCAACATATAATGTCAGACTCTTACACTAACAATCCGAGCCATTATTTGTGAAAACGAGCACTTTTTATGGATATAACTCAAGATTGCCCTGTAAGATGACACTGCAGCCTGTCGTGGCTGCCACCGGAGCTTAACTACTGGACCAGTTATGAAAACTTTGTAGGTACCATTCACATCCACATTTATAAACATAGGACCCAGGTTGAAAAATAGTGAAATCCTCTGAAAACTGTAGTGAGCTCCCAAATTAATTTCAGTAATAATATCATATTTGAATGACTTCAAAATTGAAAAATTATTAGTGAAAAATTACTGTGAAATTCTAATTTTAAAGGGCCTTCACTTGAGCATTCATTCCAGACTTAAGCACTCTGAAGATCGACTGCTCATTTAACTGAGCGATGGCAGATCATTTGTTTCATTTTATGTTCTTTACATTATAAATGTCAGTGATGGAAAGGAGGAAATTGATCATAAAAAGCTAAGTGCTTAGGTATAGAACCTTAGTGCCTGTCCACCTCCCTGAGTTTTTTGTAGACAATGAATACACTACTTTGGGAAAATGGTGACAAAATCTTCTGACCTCTCTCTTGCTCTGGCATTCACTGTCCCTATCTTGGTCATTGTTGTTGTTTGGAGATTGTTTGGCAGTATCCATGGAACACGTCCTGTGGTCATGGACATCAGACATGGGAATGAAGCAAAATACTGTTTGTGTAGAAGATTAAGAGTGAAACTTAATCGTAAAACACGGGGACAAGAAAACAAAACTCATTTTCACAGACACTGTTTACTTGAATGAACAATATATTTGGCTGTACTGTAATTTCTACTGTAATTTCTTCTCTGAAAGTAGTGAGGTTTATGCCAGAAAGTCGCTAGATTTGTTGGTAGTCGTTTTAAAAAAAAAAAATAATTGCCAGGGGTCTGAAAAGATGCTAAATATAGCAACAAAGTCACTAATTTGGCAGCACTCTAGTTTGGTCTGTTTACTGTATGATGCTTTTATTTTATTTCTTTTATTTCCCTTCCTTACCCTTGGCTTGGTTCATTCTGTCTCTGTTTCTGTGATTGTATACATTGTAATGTGTACCATATCTTCTTTTCTGTTTATGGTATAGCAGTGCAACAGCGTCACTTAAAAGCTCTGCATAGATTTGTGTGGATGGAGACATTTCCTGAAACTATGCCGTGTTTATGGGAAAAAGATCGTCTACGTTTTGTTCCGTTTCTGTGTTTCATAAGAACAGTTATGTTGCTTAATTTTTCCTTTATCTTCTTTATAGAGTTAAGAGGACTGATTGTTGTAGTGTATTTTTTTTAAACAGTGTCTCTTCATTTCATATTAAACAGTATCTTATTATTGTGGTCTTTAAGCTTAGAAGAGAATAAGGTCATTTGTCATTTGGTCAATGCAACAACATGCTGTATCTTTGAACGCAAAGAAAGAACATTTACTAATTTGTAGTGAGAGACATGGTTGAATCTCTTCAAATCTGAGACACAAGGAAACATCAGATAGTAATTGTTTCTCTGTGTTTTTTATACGTGATAAAGTTCTGATCTGTTTCTCCAAAGAATCTGTACATGTCTGGCAGTGCCGTTTTCATCTATGAATATGTGAAAAGAAAAGTGTAACATTCTTATCTGCAGCCAGAGAGCTGATTCAGGTCAATCTGTGATTTGCTGCTCTGAGGAGTGGCTGTGATATCACCGGAGGGATTACAGTTGCTCAAGCTCCTCATGTTGAACACATCTTCAAACTTTGTGTCTTCTGCCTCCTGCTTAGAACATGATATCCTGAAATGCTATGATACACCAAGCATTTGATCTGTCTTTTTTTACACACTGCTGAAGCTCTTTATGACAAAGGCTGTGTCATTATCATTGTTTTCTTCACCATTTGTTAATGTTACAGGAGCAAGACTACATAACAACTCACAGATAAAATTTGTGGTTTGTCTCATCCGTCAAAAAGCAGCCACCAGACGACGAGTCATTCAAATACAAATCAAAACTTCTGGTGTCATTGCCCCTCTGAATAATACAAGGTAACGACCTAAGCTGGCAAGACATGATGAACTTTGGCCACACTGGATCCGTGAGCAGTGCATTTGTGTCATGGAACATCTCATTTCATTTAGGCTCACATGCTATCAGGTTAGAGCAGCTACACGACCTGAGTGGGACATGGGCCTCAGGTACCTCACATGCAATTGAGCCATGCTGTCCTGCTTCAGAATAGAGCTCTTACCTTTTTTTCAAAAAAAACACATATTTCAGAGTAAAAGCACTCTATCCATCTTCTGCCGCTTATCCGAGGTCGGGTCGCGGGGGCAGCAGCTTAAACAGAGAAGCCCAGACATCCCTCTCCCCGGCCACTTCTAGCTCTTCAGTGGGAATCTCGAGGTGTTCCCAGGCCAGCTGAGAGACATAGTCTCTCCAGCGAGTCCTGGGTTGTCCCCGGGGCCTCCTCCCAGTGGGACGTGCCCAGAACACCTCGCCAGGGAAGCGTCCAGGAGGCATCCTGACCAGATGCCTGAGCCACCTCATCTGCACTCTAGCATTTCTTTTTATGTAATCCATTCATGTTTCTCAACAAGGCTTTGATTGTAAAATGTTTGCAGGACCATAGATGCACGGTTTCATACTGAAGAGTTCTGGTATTTAGTTGAGTAGGAGGCATTTTCAAAGGCAGATCTAATGTAAAACATCAGCAGATGTGTGAAAAATGTGTGAGGTGCAGCTTATCAGCGCCGCAGCCATCATGTAACTGCATAGGCAGCCAGTTTAGCTGAGGCAGCAAAGTGCTTGCTCAGCCACTGATTTAATGTCAACATATTACACACATTTAATAATAATATCAAATTCACCAATACAAATAAACTAAATTTTTATAGTGCCAAATCATAACATATACTATCGCAAAACACTATAGTGCAGTTTAATAGAGAGATACACAACAATTTACACAAATACACATAGAGCAAGTACAAGAGTGGAGAGAGAAGAAGAATTTAATATGAAGGAAGCTCCAGCAGAATTAAGACTCAAGTCTTTTTTATGCTCACACAAGGTACTGAGATGTATGATGTTGTTTCTGGCTGTAACACCAAACACACTCTGGCAAGTATAAATCAAACTTCAGTGTGTGCAGCCATCTGCTTTGGCTGGTTGGGTTGAGGGAGGGTGAAGGGGAGGTGGAGGCAAAATGAGGAATGGTTGTTTCGCTTGTATCAGAATAGTGATGATGCCCAAGAGCTCATTGTCCCTTTTTTTTTCCTCACAAAGGGCCACGTTTTCTCTGCTGCTTGCCTACCTTTTAGCAGGATTACTAAAAACAACTGAAAAGGTGTATTTGTTTATTTATTTTGAGGGTAGATACATTTTTCCCCAATTTCTTTAACTTGGTGAGATAAACTACACAAAGCCGCCTAGTTTCACACTGGCAAAACAATCCTGAATCCATATGTGGCTCATTATAAAAATATCACCATGTTTTCTTTGGGTCACAACCTTAAAAGTTTCATCCAAATCTATTCTTTTACTTTTTGACTTATGCTGCTCACAAACAGACAGACAACTCTTTGGCAGAGGTAAAAATCATCAGTATATGTATAAAGTATTGTGAAACCCTGCGGATAAAAGGATTTTGTTTTTCAGTTGCTGATAAATGCTAGTGTGTTGCTGTCTATTTTCACTGTTTGTATTTGTGTCCATGTGCTTGTATGTCTTTGTGTGTGAATAATGTCATTACTTTGGCTTTGATTCCCCTGATTTAATCAGCAGGGGTTCCTGGGTTTCATATTCCTGGTGCTGAAGCCATTACCATCAAAGGCAGCTAAAGAAAACCCTGGATGTTTCTTGTTAGTCGCATGTCCTGCCTGACATTAATTCACTTTACGATTTAGATGAAACATTGTTCGATCATATTCTTTCATGCATTCACATGCTCGAAGAAATCTCTTACCATTACCAGATTTATGGCACTAAAGCATAAAAGAGCACATGTAGCATAACAGGATCTCTACATTGACTTATTTGACTGACTGCATGGCCCATTTCTCAGCAAAAATGTAGATGTTGGAGGAGTATGATCAAAGTCCATTTGTTTTCCATGAGTTTAAAAGTGGGGTGATGCACCACTTTGCAGCAGTTGAACAAGATGAAGTCAGTGTGGTAGGTTCAGTCCACCCCCCTATTTGAATGATGGTGTTTGTTTTTGTGGTTTGCATGCTGTGGTCACATCCCAGAGGAAAAGATGGAAGGTTCATATCTGGGACTATTCATTGTGTATCAGTGGAACCTTTACCATTAGAAATCCAGCTTGTTGTAAAATTAAATGTTTAGTCCACGTGCATGTGTCAGTGTTTTTTAAGTGTCAGTGGTTTGGAGTGATTTTTAGATTGTGTTTGTTCATTGGCTTTTTCTAATTTGCCTTTCAATATGTAATGTCTTGACAGCTGCCACTGTGATATGTTCTAAAATGTTTTCTTATCCTGATATACAAAATTCAGGGAAGAGGCAAAGAATAGTTTTAGACAAACAGTTATAGACCTGTAATGTTGCCTATCAAAATGAACACTATAAAAGAAGCAATATTTAAAAACACATGTTAGAATCATGGAAATTCACATAAATTGTTGGTATTTTTCTCACTCTCCAAAATTATAGACCATTTTCCACTCACTTATGCATCTGCCATGTCTTCCTTGAAAGGTATGCTGGAGTTAAAAACTGCTGACTGCATCCATTTGAGTTTCTTGTGAACAAGGCTTTACAAATAATTAGCTGTAAGCCAATTTGTTTTGTTAAACACATCTTTTAGCAGAGGAAAGTCACGGATGTCCTCACATCACTCTGCTGGAAACTTTTGTGCATGTAAAAGGTAAAAATAGTCTGAAAAGATACGTTTTTGCGTCTGATTTGACACTCAGTTGACATGTAAACCGAGGACTGAAAGTGACACTTTCAGAATTGATTGTGCTTCTTGTTTCCGGTCCCTGTTTTTCAGCAGGAAATGTAGGTAATCTCTCCCTCTCTCTCTCTCTCTCTCTCTCTCTCTCTCTCTCTCTCTCTCTCTCTCTCTCTCTATATATATATATATATATATATATATATATATATATATATGGACATTTAAATGTCCATACTTTGTTAAGAGTGATATTCAAAGGAAATGGTCTGAATCAGCATAATCACTTTGTACTCAACCACAAAATACTTAATGTATTTATTCTGCTGAAATATCGAGATATATATTGTGTATCAGAATATATCCTAAAATATTTAATAATTATCTGCCCATATTGTATGTGTAGCCTCAAATCATCACAAAGAAATGCCAGTAAATCAATGAATGAAAGCGTGACATGAAAATTCCCTTCTTCAGCTCAATGTCCTGGTACTTTTTTACCCCTCTGAATCAGGTTTTTTTTCCCCATCATACTGATATCTGCTGGAATCATTCAGGAAGCGGTTAACCCTTATGGAGAACGGCAGACAGAAGTTTGTAATGGCTCACAAAGCATTGAGAAAACTTGAGACTGTCACCCACGCTCAGTCATTTAGATAAAGAGTTATTGGCTTCCATTTCTCTTGAGGTACATTTGTACATTATTGTTTCACATTGATGTAAACCTCACTGTTGGAAACTGTTACTTCTATCATATTACACAGATTTAAAAAAAAAGATCAGACAAGAAGACAACAATAACCCAGCGTATGGTGACACGGTCGCATGAAATAGGTCTCATAAATGCATCTTACATGTGTTGCAAGAGACCATGCTTAATTAAAAATGTCAGTTTCCCTAGTGGCCAAAGATTTTGTTGACGCTTTACACTGTATTGAAGCACATCCACATTTTATGTACACATCTGATGTATTAAATTTCAAGTAATAGAGATCTGTGTTTGATATTTTTACCAACAGTGGCTCAATTCTTCCTCTCTACTCCCTCAGGAGGTTCACCACTGCTGAAAGGATGATGCAGAAGGCAGGAGGAGGCCACAGACGAAGGTGCAGCCCGCGCTAGGAAAATACGCCCTAACCCGTTTTTACCACCCATCACTGCTGTTTCGTCCCCCAGCGTCATGGCCAACCATCTGGAGCTGATCCAGGAGCTGCAGCAGCTGGACAAAGTGCCTAGTCTGGAGAGGCTGCGGGCAGCCCAGAAGAGACGCACACAGCAGCTGAAGAGGTGGGCTGTGTACGAGAAGGAGATGCAGAGCAAGAAGCGAAAGGCAGAAAAGAAAGGACGCAATGCTAACCATCTTCAGCATGGAGAGTCCAAGAAGCACGTGTCATTTGCCGCCAGCGTGGCTCTTCTGGAGGCATCGGCCAGGAACGATCCAGATGAAGGTAACGGCAGTTAAAAGGAAATATGATTTGTTCAAATAAGAAAATTGAAGTGCAGATTCGTGGTTCAAGTGCTTGGGTTTTAAAATTAATGGCACAAGCCACACAAGCACATTTGAAACACATGGCTAATTGGCAAAATATAGCTACTGTGGATTTATTTGAGACTAGGTTAATTGGACACTCTAAATTGCCCCTAGGTATGAATGTGAGAGTGAATGGTTGTCTGTCTCTATGTGGCCCTGTGATGGACTGGCGACCTGTCCAGGGTGTACCCTGCCTCTCGCCCTATGTCAGCTGGAGATAGGCACCAGCGCCCCCCACGACCCCTAGTGGATAAAGCGGTAGAAAATGAGTGAGTGAGAGTGGATTTATTTGAGTCGTAACAAGGCTACAAAGTAAAAATATGTGCAGGTGTTTGATGCATATGCTGAGAGTGAATCTGGGTCCAAAGCTCAGTGATGACACAATTGAATAATTACTTTAATTTCAGCCTCACCTCACTATTTCAGGTGGATATCAAAATGCCAAGGTCAGGAAAATGATTAGCAGGGCCTGCTCACTTAAACTGCCAGGGCTAGTCTCTCATTTGAACTGAATTTGTTCTGCAAGAAGTTTTATCATTGGGAAATAATGGAATTGTCACACTGAGATGAGAATCTGTCAGTCTTTTAATTAAAATTTCTATGGATGGTGTCCCCCCTCTATTTGTAGATAATAATTGTTTTTCTCCAGTACAAACAGTCCTTGGAATGATCTGGCTGATCTATCAATGTGCCAGTGATGCAGATATGATAACTGGCTGCTTATCTTTGAGATTAAGCATCTAATTTAACTTCACTTTAACTTGAAATTAGATTGAACTCTTTTTATCATACCAAATTTAGCCCACAGCTATGCTGCCATGCATCTTCTTTACTGATGAAAACCACCACAAAGGGACATTTGTTTTAATATTAATTCTTATAGAGCAGAAACTGCTTTGCTTTTTGAATAAACACTGACACAAGCATGTGGCCCATGAACTGACATTGTGTAAGCTCCAGCTGGGGAGAGAGTCAGCGGAAGCCTTGGGATTTGTGTTGTCTCGATGGTGTTTTGGATGGATTTTACCATAATGTGTAACCTAAATACAGAGTTGATTAAAAATAGCATGCAGTAACAGGATATCATCTGGCCTAAAATGAAAAAGCTCTTTTTGAGCTTAAAAGCATTGAAATTTCATCAGTTATTTTGCTGCTTTAGGTGATTCAATTACAATTTTCTGTTTCTGCATCAAAGATTTTGGGAGTGGTTCTTACAGCATTCAAAAGCTTTTAGTGCTGTGTCGTCACCAAAAAATTGCCACTAGAACTTTGAACTTGGAACACAAACAATGAAGTGAGCAGCAACATAAAACATATTTTATTTATAGTTAGTAGTCAGTTGCAGGCATTGACTGTATATTGAGATGGATGATGTATCCCCACTTCTTCTCAGTACAGAAAAGTAAGGACCAAACGATTACTCGATTAATGAAGAAAATTGATTGATGGATTAATAAATTTTGAAAATGTGTCAGGTTGTAGCCTTACATTAGTTAGTCATGGCACAGATTGTAAAATTCTGCAGCTAAAGAGTAACATAATTTCATCAGAACGCCTGAAACTTTGATGAATGACAGAATGTTCATCTCTATATTAATTAGCATCTGTGTGCAGGTCGATGTAATCTGCCATCATTAATCAACGTAAAAAAATAATCTCATCTCATAAGGAAAGTTGCAGTTAAAGATCACACCTAAAAACCAAATGTTCCTTTAATCATAAACCTTTTCAACTTATTAGAAAATAAGTGATTGCTGAGTTTTGTCCGTCAGTTATTAAAATTCTCATGCTTTGCAGTTCTCTGTCTTAAGCTCCTCAGACACACTTATTTCATAATGACAGAATACCTGAGGCAATATCTCAGTCTCTGAAACTCTCTGCTGATATTGACATGCATAATATTGTGCTAAATTTTCTAACTCTAACTGATTTAGATTCTTAACTTTTCAGGCTTCTCTGCAACATAGTCATTTACTCCTGCCCAGGAGGGAAGTGTGTGCTAAGTTATATTCTTTTATTCAAAAATCATTAGTAATGATTTTTTTGTACAGACTTTTAAATTAAACAACATTGTAGTGACACTAACCATCAGTTTTGGTTTGACTATATACCATAATTTTAAATATCATAAATAAAAATAATCAGAAATATATAAAAAAAAAAAAAAGTTACAACTTGTGTAATTGTGAAATTGATATTTAATTACTTCTACATGTCCGCTTTCAGCGAAGCTCAGTTTCACATTTATTGTAGTTTGCTAAAATCTGAATATGTACCAGTTTGTTCTGACTGAATGCAGACCTCTATGCTTTGTCGAGCTTTATACGAAGCCCTGTCAGTTCTCTTAAACACCAACAGTCCTGCGCATAGGCACATTTGCTCTCAGTGCGGTTTAAAGAGGATGACAATGAAAGAGGCAGAGAGATGAAACAGAAACAGGGGACAGGATGTCATGTTGCCCACACAGCTCCAGTGGCAGCTGGCAAGCTCAGTAGCCTGATAATCTTCTCTCTCATTCCCTCTCTCTGGTCCCCGAATGCTCCAACAGGCATCATGACTCCACACACTATGCTGCTGCTACAGCTCACTGTTCACAGGCCGTGGCCGTCCTCTTTCAAAAACATACAGTACATTTGACACTATCATTGATTCTCTGGCTCAGCCATTTTTAAAGAGAGTAAAGAAAAATAAATGCTTATCCTTAATGATGGAAATCAGGTTCAGCGTCACTGTCACAGATGGTGGTGGAAATTAAAAAAAAATCACCTTTTTTGTGGCGAGATGTAAAGGAAGCGATAAAAGGAGATGTTAAAACAACCCACAGAGAGATTGACACTAACTTTGACCTGAGGCTGACTTGACCAACATTAAGGCTATAATTTGATGAAGGGTTAGATTGGCTGGACTGACTCTTATTGTGTGTAAGTTCTACTGCTCCCTTCTATGCAATTGCTGCCATAGTGTTCATGCGATGAGTGGAGGAAATGAGACGATATTTGATTGATTGGGATCCATGTTGTACAGATAGAATAGCTGCTGTTTCTCTGTGTACTTACTTTGTTCTTCAAACGCATCAATCAATCAATCAATCAATCAATCAACAAAACAAATGGCACTTAAAGATCTTAATAATAATCAATATACTTAATAAATGGGTTTGACATTTAGACTTGGAAACTAATTCATGAACAAGCACTCAATCAGTGTTTCTCATTAACTACTGTACATAAACTGTGACCTGTGACCTGTCATATTCTAATTTGCCCTGCCATAATGTCATAATGAACCAAAGTGGTTTTACTTTGTTGCTGAATTGCAGATCTGCTGTTAAGCTGTCTCATGTTTGTGCTCTTGTCTATAAAGTATTTCCTTCCAAATACCTTTTTTATACAACTGTGCACAAGTAGTGTGTCTACTTACGAACCTGTACCTGTCCAAGACTACATATACACAGAGTTCACAACTGTTAGTGTTTGTGTAGAAGAAAGCATCGTTATCAAACAACCTGTGAAACAGACATGAAGAAAAGTGATTTTTTTTTTTCTGTAGTCACACTTGTTGACATGATTTACACAAACAAGTACACACGGATGATGAAGGGGTTTGTCTATGGGTAATTAAAAACAGTTACTGCAATCTCAGTTGAAAACATCGTGGGGCCTTTGCTTTTTTGCCAGATTTTCTGTAAACAGCAATAAGCTTGAAGTTTACACCAGGCATGTTGTCAGCATCCTCTCTACTCTATATTTTAACATAAAGAATGTCCACTGTAGACCCTCGTTTTTCTTCTCCTTTGCTTTTTTTGAAGGAGGTACCGGATTTCTTTTTGGGTTGTATTGTTCAGTATTTCTGAGCCTCATGAGTGAGATGGTCTCTGCTTGCTATGCTGGCATTCTGTGTGTTGAAGTGTGACTAGCTCTATTATTGGGTAGGTGGTGGTGGGTGGCGCAACAGACCGAAACATAAACACATTGTAGCCCGAAAATGAAAATGTATTTTGTCATTATACTGATAGTATCATTGTTATCACTGAAGCTATGTTTCCCCACTCTCTAATCTTAATTTTAATGAAATAATTTTATTTCATGTACATATCATCATTAATAGTAACTTGACAGTTGTGAATATTATTGTAGCTGCTCTAGAGACAGGTATTAACTCATATAATTTATAAATAGAATATTTTGCATTAGTTCTTTCTTTAGTAACATATTGTCTACTACGATGAACATTTCTCTCACCATCATAATTTTAATCCACGGTTTACTGCTTTTCCTATCATTCAGTAGGTTTTTTGTTTGTGTATAACCTATTTACCTATACAGCAATTCACTATCACAAATGAAAATATGCATTAACCAAGATTACTGTATGTAATGTATTTTCCATATACTATACCATATACTGGCATTAAACCACCTAAATACACCAGTTAAAATAATTTAGAATACATAGATAATGCAAGAGTAGGTGATATCATGTTTGTTATGTGCTTGTGTGTGAGTGTGTTGTTTCTCCTCTGGACTGATGTTCCTGTCATTAGAACTTTCTCCCTGGAAACTATGGGAGCAGACTCACCACACTGTGAGGAGAGTCAGATAAAGTGAAGCCACAGAGAACACCATGTGTGTGCTGCATGTACTGTATGTATGAGAGAAAGAAGAATGACAGCGTACATGTAAAAATTTGATATTGCATCAAAGAAACTTCTCACTGGAAAAGAAACATGTTTGTGTGTGGCTGCCATCCACCCCAATGAAGAGGCTTTTACTACAATATTAGTGTTTTTTTTAACCTGCTAAAAGGGGTGAAAGGGCCAAACCCGCTAAAAGGGGTGATTGACTCCTTCAACATCTTGATAGAGAGGTTTGCCTCTTTTCTGTTTTCTGTATGCAACACACAATAGATGGATACTAGGGACAATGTTACAGCAGTTCAAATTTTATGTATGTCATTTAGTTTCCTCTTACATACTGAACATGAACTACACAAGTGCACAGTGGAACACAGTGCTTTACTTATGCAGATCATAAGTGTAGACATAGATGCTGCATCTACATAAACCAAAATGAAGTGGAAAGAAGAAAATTACCATGTTTAGTTGGGTGCTATGATTCCATCTCTGCCATTTGGAGCCAGAAAACTGTGCCAACTGCAGGGAACAATGATTGTTTCAATGTATTTGCAAACAAAAGCAAGGAAAAAGGTGTATGTGGGCGTTCTTGTTGGCCAGTGGGGAAAGAGGGGATGAAAAAAGAAGAGGTAGGAGAAGATTGGATGGAAAGGAATGCATCCTGAGTCTGATTTCTTCGCCCTTTGCCCTCTCAGTGATGAGGGCTGATGAATGTGAAATTACTGTAAAGCATCCCAGTGTCTAAACTGCACAGCTCTCTGGCCTCTGAGTCTGGTTTTCCTTTCTCTAGAGAGTTGGTCTCATGCGGAGGAGCTACCATTGGGGTCAGAAAGTACAGACAACACAAGTTATGTTATTTTTAGATATCCCGATTTTTTTCCTAGGGGGGGGATGATCCAATCTGAACTTTAGACTACTGAGTATCTGCTGATGACGAGGCTAGATCCGATACTGGTATTTACCTAGTTGCAGAGCAAACCCTTTTTTAACAAATGTTCGCAGTCCTGACCGTTTGTTAAATTGTCACAAAAGTGAAAATATTGCCTCTACATATTTTTTGAACAGGGAGTTTGATTCTGGAGCATTGATGTTGCGGTGTGATATTTGATTTAACAAGTGACAATAAGCTCAGAAAGACAAAGCAACAAAATGTGGTCAGCTTTGATCATTAGCTATAGCTTGCCCAGGTGTGTTTTTACCCTAGATGAATTTGGGTGGTGTTTTAATGACATTTGTTTCCCACTCATGCACTCTCTTCCACTCTCTTTATTCACCCTCACGAGTGGCGACACTAATTACCACTTATTCCCGACTCAAAATCATAACTTGTAACTAGATGTTGGAGAAGCCAGACTTAAATCCTCATTCCATTTTTAGCTGCTGTGGCTTTTGTTTTTGGTTCACCATCGTTTTTTTCTGCCATATCATCATCATAAAAATACAGGGAGGGAAATGACTCTTGATTTAAAGATAGAAAATACTTGAGTAGTGAGCAACTCCTCTTGTTTCTTTCTTGGATATTTGTGTGCAAATTAGGTCTCAGAGGAGCTCTTTGTCTTCTCATGCTGTCTTATTAGGGTGGTGAGGCCTGATCCTTCCGAGGCTAGAGACAGGCTTAGCTGCTCACTGGCATATGGCAGCAACAGAGTAGCATTATCACACAAAGAAGCACACACATGCATGCTGGTTTTGCATTCTCTGTGTGGACACGTATAGACATAATGTATTCCCTAATTCTAACCCTAACCCTAAAATTCGGTCTTAATCCTCAAAAAGCCTGTTAAAGTTGTGTGGACCAGCCAAAATTTCCTCACAAGGTCAAAATGCCCTCACAAAGGTACACACACACAAAGCAATAGCTAAGTGTCAAGTCAGCAAACAACAACAAAGATAAAACACATCTCATTGGATCCAACTACTTTTCAGTTGCAGTGACTGCTCTGTCTTCAATATGAAATGTTTATCAATATGAATTTATCAATATGAAAAAAAAACCAAAAACATCAGAACCCATCAGCCATACATTTTAAACTATTTTTCAGTTTTAATGATGAGGGCAA
This sequence comes from Brachirus orientalis, assembly GCA_016785285.1. Classification (NCBI taxonomy): domain Eukaryota; kingdom Metazoa; phylum Chordata; class Actinopteri; order Pleuronectiformes; family Soleidae; genus Brachirus; species Brachirus orientalis. Next base: position 1,713,318 of record JAFBJR010019394.1, on the reverse strand, counting down.
ACCCAGGTAAAACCCCTCTATGGTGACGGAAGAATTCCTTCTTCCATTTCAAAAACTGCCAAAACAATTTGGGGTTTTGGCAGTCAAAAAAGGTGCTACTGCAATAAGACATTTTTTTGAAAGGGATAATTAAATAGAGACTCATCAAAACGGAGGTGGTGCTGGTAGTCTTGTGAAGAGATAATTTTGTCTGTTAACTAGTTACCTCCACCAAGGAGGTTATCTTTTTGCCAGTGTTGATTTCTCTGTTTGTCTATCTGTTAGCAAAATAACTCAAAAATTGACAGATTTTGATGAAAATTTCAAGAAAGGTGTATAATGGGACAAGAAACAGATGATCGAGGAATTTTTCTTTATCATTGCTTGGCGGAGGTCTGTGCTCTCTGACTGCTTCTAGTTACACATACTTCATCATAGAAACTTCATTCGAACTTCAAAACATTCAGCTCAATTAAGACATTATTCAGTCCAGAAAATATGTCATACTTTCCAAAATATTAAACTTTTTTTCAAAGAATAAAAACACACATTTACTACTACTACTACTGGTTCAACATGCTTCAACGTGCAAACTTCAGTTGAACTTCAAAACTTTAAAATCACAATTTTTTCACCGTTAGAGTCTTTTAATACATGATTTTCTACTGAAATGTAGGCAGATTTGTCTAGTTTCATATAATGTGACTACCAAAGCACAGTGACTGACAGAATTTGAACTAAGACTCTGAGTGGGAGAAGAACCATCCAACTTTTTGCAAAGAGCACAATATATACTCACCTCCCTTTTGTTAGGCAAAAACACAAAAGTCCCCAATTTTAAAAATGCCAGTACTTTTTTGACTCTTTCTCCATAAAATGTATATCAGGGCCAAGCTTTGTGACATTGTCGCAGTGAAGACATTTCAGCAATATGAACTGTGGTCTTGACAGTAGTTTGGAAGGTGTGTCAGTGGTGCTCCACTAGCAATCACTACATACAGGTGCCTCACAGCAGATTAGACTGCACACAGCTAAACACGCATACACTGGTTTCCATGACTACAGAGGACATTGCATTGACTTAACATTCCTTTCCTGGAGAGTTACTCTAACCATAACCATAATTACTTGTGCCCTAACCCTAACCTTAATCCAACCCTAACCTCAGCCAAACTTTAAAATATGTCTTTACCTTAAAATGTAATAATTCACTGTGTAAATAGATTTAGGTCCCCACAACATAAGAAATACCCGGTAACACAGAGTGACGGCAAATATTCAGCTCATTTAGAACTTAATACATTTTTGCAATTATTGCGACAGCCCTGATGGATATATTCAGATTTTGCATATATAGTATTTCCTACTTTCACTCCCTCATTTTGCACTAATTCAACCTCTATCTAAACATTCAGACGTTCAGTTTGAAACTTGAATTCACATTGCACTATGTTAGATTAACTTCAGCTTGGGCAGCAGGCAGCAGTCCCACTGGAATTTATTCAGAAATGGTCTTCTTCAGTTTAAATTAATTCTATCTAATTCTATCTAAATCAGATCACCAAGCAGAAAATCTGTATAAAATTAGTGTTTACTGCATCTAATCTAATCTGCCTACCTTGTAAAATGCCACAGTTTTTTTCTAGGTACTGTATTCATTAATCCATTAATGCGATCATTTATACCACCTCTGCATCTTTCCTCATGATAATAGTGAGGCATTTCATTTGAGGCTCCTTCACCATCAGCTCTTTGCAATTTAGCTTTTTCCACTTGACGCTTCTTAATGCAGCATTTTGTAGATACTGATTACTGAAGTGGGGTTTGACATTTCACACCCTAAGCAGAGCTGCAACAATGACAGGATTGAGGGCTACAGTAAAGTTTACTCTCATGCTGGTGGCGTTTAGTGATTGCTTTTGTGATTAGGAGGACTAGACGTTTTCTGCAGACATCAGTAGGATTTTAATTTGGTCCTCACTACTGACTGACCATTTTCATGGAGAATAGAGGTCAACTGAACTCTATTCATTCCTACTCTGTCACACTCTTTTGCTTCCCCCGCTCTTGCTTTGTCTCTGTAAAATAACATTCCTCTGTGGATGTTCAGAGTGAGCTCCTCCAGGCACTGCTGCTCAGCCTGGCACACACTGACACTGCCTGCTGTCTCTTCCCCTGCCATGCTATTTCACATGCCACAGCCTGGGCAGAGGCTTATCATAATCATGTAACATCATTTGAGATTAACAGTATAGAAAAAACAAACACAACAAAACCCTCAAACAAATACATTTATTGAACTACAACTCTTCCGTGATTATCTCTGCTTCACTGTGTCCCTATGCTTACATGATACTCCTTTAATTCACATGTGCATTCAAAGTGCTCTCATAAAAACATTATTATTATTATTATTATTATTATTATTATTATTATTATTATTATCTTTGCTGGGTCACATGCATTCTTCAGTGAACTATACCACACTAAGTGGTGGTTTGCCAACAAGCTCGCTGATATACCCTTTTCTCTCTCCTCCTCTCTCATCCCCATTTCCACATCAGTCAACTCTCCTGGGAGAGGCCAGACTCTCTAAGTTAACTCTTATTTCCATGGTAACTGAGGCAGATATAGAGAGGTCCAGGCAGCCATGGCCCAGAGCCACTTAACTGCCAATGTGCTAATTGTGCATTATCATTGCCACTGCTGCATGGAATAGTAAGTGGTAGGGTTGTACCGTTAATTGCAAAATAATCAAAATTGCTTTACTGTCAGGTGTATTTTCAAATCAAAGTGTGTGTGTATATATATATATATATATATGTGGTTGTTACCGTTTGGCTCAGTCAGCATCGTGTCAAACCATCACAGAAGTGAATGTTGAGTTTTGTCCCATTCAGTCAATTTTCTTTGAGAGAGTACTATCCAATCCCAGCCAAAATCCCAGTTTTTTTGTGTTCAAACCCACACTGTACTTGATGCATTTAGTATATCTGAGTTGTATTATCCTGTTCTTGATACCCAATTGTTTTTATGATTATTGTTGCTTGTTGTGATTGTGATTGCAAACGAGTGAAGCATAAATGAAATGTAAATATGCATCTTAAAAACTCTAGGAATGAAGATGAAAGCACTGTGTTAAATTGAGGAGAACCCAACCTGAGCCCTAATGTCATTTTAATGTTTTTGTCATGATTCATTTGTATCATATGGACACATAGGCAATTTTTTCCCTTTTCTGTGGCAGTTCTACACTTCTGTAATATCATGATTCTTTGGTGCTAATTCGATTTGTATAGTGATTCTACAAGTATTACATTTTGATAGTATCGTTAATTGCACATTTCTTTTCCTCCTAAAACCAAAATTTAATTATACATTCCATGAGACAATAACCCACTAGTCATATTTCCAAAATCAAAAATACATGATTATTTTAAAATAAATACATGTATTTATTTTATTATAAGCAGCTTATTGTAGCAGTTAAAAATTAAAAAATTCCTTCGTGCACATCATGTGCCCCTGTCCCATTCAGTTTAGATTCACACCGGAATGACTGAATTACATGCGCTGTGCACCAATTTTGGAGATATGACTCAAGCCAAATAGAAAATAAATTGTTTTTTTAGATTTGCCTACTCAGTGTTCAGTGAGCTTTTGTAAGAAAATAAAAAATGAATAGAGCCTTTCAAGAGAGGAAACAGCACAAATGTGAGCTTTTGTTAATGAACATGCTTCAGATTTTTCATCTTCCCCTAGTTATTTGTGCCAGTTACTGTGATGCATGTCTACATCTCCAGCAACTTGTCAGCCTTTCTTTCATCCCTCTCACACTCACCGATTGGAACCCACCAGCCTGCATGCTGACCTGTTGGAGCGCTTTAAGTGGCAAAGTCAGTCTGACTTGATCCACCACTGTCAATCCCCTAAATACCTGTTCAGCACCCTGTTTTTCCCCCTCTCTTTCTAAACCATCTCTGAGTGTTCCTCCACCTGCTCACCCTCCACCCACCATAATATGTTGAACAGCTCTTCGCGCTAAAATCTTGCAATAGGATTCAGGATTATTCTTTGAGGATTAGGCCTGACAAAACATAGACCACAGCATCATTAACAACAGAGAATAGACAGAAAAATAACAACGTCTAGTAATGTAATTATAAATTTCACTTTTAAACTGGGATGATATGATTACATATGGTAAATATGAAAGACCATATTTTGTGAGCTGGTTGAGACCCTGGAGGAAATTTAAAATCAAACTACTGTTCATCTTTAAAACTTCATAGTTTTGTCAATGGATTGGAAAGAAAAGAAGACAAGGTTCAATGGTCAAAACTAGAATGTACTTTGATAAATTGCCTCATACTAAAGCAACCAGACCCACAGCCACCATTATCAGTTATGACTGAAGCCATAAAATCCAAATGGGCTGTGAAATGGAGATGAGCTGGGATGAAGAAATGGCAAACACTGCAGATTTTTATATCCTGCAGAGCCGTCAGTCAAGCTGTTTGCTTTGACTGACGGCTCTGCAGGATGCAAACGATGCAGTGATTTCAGCATTTCCACTAAGGCACGTAAGAGTTGAAGTAGAATGAAATGTCTCAGTCTTTTATTCTTGATATAAGTTTACACTGGATAATTTTCCTGTTAACCAAAATATACCCAAGAGTTTTTGGAACTAATACTACTAATGTTAGAATGCTAACATAAGTATTTAACTCAAAGAACCACGATTGGGTACAAACCATGCAGCTGCTATAGTAATGCTGTGGACTCACAAACAAGTGAGTATAATAATCACATAAACATATAGTATGTTTATGTGATTATTGTGCTTCTTATTGTGTTAAATTCACAGTGACCCAGAAAGTGCCTGCTGAATCTCCTTCTACATGGTGTTATGTCTTTTAGGTGCCTTTCCTGCTGTGCTATCTAACTACATCTGTTAAAGCCGCCTAACATACAATTAAGGCCCCATAACAGCTCATCATGTGGAGGATAATTATAACACACAGTGGAATACTAATTATACATGTGATCCTCTCTCATAATGTCCTACCTACTAAATCTAATGTCATTTATGGAGTGGCCTTCTTTCTACACAGCCTAGAGAAAGACGGACACAGCTTCAGAGAAGCCTTCAGAGAATAATTGTTTTATTCTGAAAATGGCTGCACTAACATTATTTAAAGTGAAAATTAACATATCTCATTTGTAGGAACTGACACCTCGTGATGAGTGTGTGCACTACTGTGTATCACTCTTTTATCACTTTGCAGTAAATTACTCATAATTGAATAAGATGGGGTTGCGAAAGAACTTAATGATGACAGAAGTGAATGATAATGTTTTTATCGATTACTGCTCTTTAAATCATCACACATACTCTTAAAATGCTGGAGGAAAAAAAAGCCCACAGAAAAACATCTTCTCAACTAGAATTTATAGAAAATGAGACTCATTAATTTAATATACATAAAAATGTTTTATTTTAACTGAACTGAGTTAATCTTTCAGTGAGGGAGAATTAAACAAGCACCAAATACAGCATTAGCATGTTGTCATTTAATTAGCTGTACTTTTGGTCTAAACCAACTAATTTGCTCATCAGCTGCTAAATGCTAAAATATGCATCTACTTCTGGCTACCTTTGTCTGGCAACAGCTTATTTTAGGCTCTAAAAAGGTGAGAATAAAAACCACACAGTTATCTCCAGTCTTCCATACAAAAATCCTCATGCGATCTATTTTTAACATAAAAACCTACTTTGTGTCATGTCAGTTAAAAAGTTGAAATGTAGACTCTACTTCATACACCATGATAATGTATCCAGAGTTTTTTTTTTAATTGGCCTTTAATCTAGAAACACCATCTTCTTCTGAAGAATGCTGTAGGGTTATTAAATGTGTGAATTAAAATTTGACCGGTAATTTAATTAAAGAAAGTCACGCAGTTATTATCAGCTTCACGTATGATCCGCTGTCAGTTTTTATTTGAATCGCCGTAAAATGTCATACTCTGTAGCTGTGACTTAACTGCTCAATTGAGCACATTAGAATCTATTAGAATCACTGTTTCACTGTGATTTATAAACCACAGTGACATTTTAGGTACATGGTCATTATATAATTCATCCCGTCTCACCATGTTTGAGGTAATCTGTGTGATTTAAGGCCTTCCATGGCAGTGAAAACAAACACTGCACTGGGTCACTTCATGCATTTCATACAGCCCCTGTCATATCACAGTCTTTATCTGATCCTCACTTTACTGGCTGGTCCTCCTCTTATCATTGTCCATTGGCTGTGAGATATGAACCTATAGAGGAATCTTTGTGAGTCAGCGTGCATCCGAGCTAAACCCTGACTAAAGAATAGCCATGGGTCTCTGTCGTATTGTTCAGTGCCTAAACAAATATATTCCTCTGTCCTCTGTCATTTCCTCTGGAAATGTTACACACTATTTACATAGATTAAGATTTTAAAATTCTCAGCTGATCTAATAGATCACAGCACGTGGATTCATCATCTTTCCTGAGTCGAGGATTATCTGAATTTGAATTTCTGAAAGATCTTGGTCAGTGAGTGCTGTTGTGAAAGGTTACACAGTAGTATTAATAAGAGTCTCATTCTTACAGTGTGATCTAAAGAAACCAATTATGTGGAGCAGAATCAGGCTTTTGAAACACGACAAGGCATGAAATGTACATGAACTGACCCTTTACTGTATACAACATAGGGCTGCATCAACAGCTGGCACTGAAACAAACTTTTATACTTCCATTATTAATCAATGACAGAGTACAATAAACATTAAATTATTCATAATATTTATAGCTAGGACCGGGTGATGTGTCCAAGGCATCGATAAGGACACGGGTTCTTTTCCATAGATGCTGTGTTGTAATAAATATACTGTGTAAAACACCTGTACTGAGTGAATGTTGAGTGTTCTCGCTGATGTCTTGGATATGGAAAATAACATTTCTTTTGTGATTTACCAAGTTTGTGACACCTGTCCTAGTGTCACAAAGAGTGACATAGTGAAAGTAAGGTGTTTATCTTGGACCATGCACTATAAACAGATGGTGTAGTTCCATTTTAATTCCAGAATGACAAGTTTGAGACACAACATTGTCTGTTTGAGCTTTAAACCCTGATATTTGCTCTTCAATAAAAGATGAATAAACATGTCATTTTAACATTTAGTACACCGATATTGAAGAAACTTATATAATGAAGTAATTACTGTTGTGAAATTACCACCCAATCCTATTTGCAGTTTTATTTAGAGTAGATGTAGAAAACCACAGAAACACTGCTCTTGTTAGTGTCTTCAATCAGCATTCAGGAAAATTACTTGGGATTTTTTTTTTCCATCAATTCTGACACAATCAAACACACATACACGCACAGTATTGCCAAGGCAATCAAAGATAACAGGAAGGAAGGAAGGGTGGGTTTCTCTTCCTGCGCTGTTGTTTGTTAATGTAACTTTTATCTTTTGGGAAACATCTCGTCCAGCTCCATCTCCTCCCTCAATGGTAATTTATGGGACCTGCCCAGGAAGACATGCAAAATACTTCTCTACTGTATTACTGGGTTGTGTAGTGCTAGATAATCACCATGGTGACCCAGAGATATAACAGATTGCTTTTTAAAGATGTTTCTGTCTGTGTGTATGTTTGCTTGGTCCCATAGGGTGGTGGAACAGACACATAGGAATCACCTTCAAGATGTGTCTCACTTGCTGCAACTCTGTTTTACTTTCTATTTTACCTTCTTACTACCCTCCCTTTTCTTAGGGTCTTAGTACCACAGTCTGTCTGTGTGCTGAATAACAATATTTTATCTTTACATTACCCTTTAGGCTGTCTTTCTCCCTTTTCCTTTATCACAAAACTCTTCTGCAACGAGTGAGATAAAAGTGGAAACTGTGGCAGATATTTAGGCACAAGTTCTCATTAAGTCTGATTCTACAAGCTGCTAATCAGGCATGAGCAGGGCATTTTCTTATTAAAAAAAATGTTGGATTTCCGTCCCTTGACATACACTGTTGGACAACTGTCACCCTCTTTTTTTTCCAGACTCAAGTGTTGGAAAAGTGCTTGACAAACATTTCTAAGCCCAGATTTGCTTTTAGGTGCATCTGTATCTTCATGCACTCAGTCACACACCTGCCCTGACTGCAGTGTGTCTTAAAGAGATTAACTGCAGGGTGTTCCAGCAGAGGAACCGTTCACCGACAGTGAAATGTTTTAATGCCTTGTTCATGCAGATTCCCTCACCCTAATTTTTTTTTTTTTAATTTCATCTCCACTACATTACCATGACACTACAGTCCTCTGTATTGGTTTTTAGTCATGTTTAAATGCAGTTTTGTTCAAGCTGCATATAACAGAATTTTTTCTTTTATTCATCTTTTTTTTCCCAGACCAGGACCAGAGAGTCATTTCATTTTGTGTCAGATGTCAGATGGGCTGGATTAAAAGTTTAAATTGTGCTTCGTTTAACTTCTGATCCATCAAACCTGTGACTACCTAAGATTTGTTTTGTTGTGTTTTGTTTTTCAGTTGTTTGGAAAGTGGGAAATGAATTATAAGTTGGCAGTAATGCTTCACTGCTTATCATAGTGTTAGGCTGCTGATGGCTGCACCTCATCTTCATTCCATTCTCCTTCAGCCACATTTTTAGCAGTGCACATTTATATATATGATCACTTATGGTCAAACAGCACTTCCATTTAACCCCTACTCAAAGGAAACATGGCCATTGTGCATTAACACAGTCCTTGACTCATCCTTCTAATATACCCTTCCTTCCTTTTTTTAACTGTCACATAAAAATGCAGTTCATATCACAGAAACTCCTCAGGGAGCTCAAACAGTTCACTTTGTAGAGATTTCTGCCAAAATATGAAGGAGACTCTGACTTTTACAAAGCTCCATTTCAAAGAGCCATAAGAATGAATAACACAGTGAAAAGGTTAAGATAGTGTATGAATTCACAAGTACCAGCACCCCTTTATTTTCTTACCGAATGTATCACAGATTCACTTCTTACTAAAGGTTCCTTAATTATCAGGTAATCTGTTGATTATATTGATAAGGCCTTCTGCACAAGGTAATGTCATCAAATGCTTTGCTTGGTATTATAAATTTAATAATTCCCAAGAGGAAATAAGTGTTGTAGCAGCATTATCAGACTAAAAATACACAGTCAGCTAAATAAAGCAAGCTATGCAGTAGATGGAGTAAGTGAAACTTAAAAATTCAAAGTTGAAAGGTGTTCATTTTTAATTTAAATATATAATTAACATTAAATGGAGAAAAGCAGAATACCATAATGAATAATAAAGTGGAACTAGGTAATGGGCCCTGATTTATCAGGAAAAGTACAGGTGTTACTAATTATGTTAACAAAGGCTCTGTACAATTCATGCAAATCAGAGCATTGACTACGAGCCAGCAAACTGAGAAAGCTAAATGGAACTCAGCCGTCATGGATATTTGGACTGGAATTTCCTATGTGACTACAGACTACAGGTGCTGCTCAGGTCTGGGAAAAAATAATGTGTCCTAATCCTCTGTCATTTTAGTAAAATATCATCATTTAATCTGTGATTTTATTTGACTGTAGATATTACTGGAGTTAAATAAGAGGTAGTTTGAATAAGAGGACAGTGTTCTTGTGGTTCAGATGGAAAGCCATCTTTAGCACCAAACTACTCAGCATTTGAGGTTCTTGTACAATAACCTATTTTAAAAAGATCTTCACTATTTATATCCTGTATAAATATCCTGTTTCTGTACTGTATTGTATTACTGTATGTATCCAGCTGCTTAAATGCAGAGGAGTGTGTCTGTATCCGTTTAGTCCACTGAATCTGTGTTCTCCATTCCGTACATGTGACGCATAAGTGACCATTTTTCTGTCTCCCGATGGATAAATGATGGTATGGCGACAAGTCCTGCATGTGTGCCACTGCCACTTTCTGCCAGTAGATTTAGCAGTTTTAGTAATCAGGCAGCAGTCCAGTGTGCAGACTGTAATCACGGATATATTCTGAATTAGGGTTTATCTGTTTGGACCATGAGACACATAAATAGTGTAATCCTAAACATGATTAAGTCATCTTTTATCACTAATCCTCCCTTCCTCAGCTTACCCATCATTCAGTCACATTTCCTAGATCAGTTGGTATTAATACCGTATCCTTGCAAGCCATATAATTTGGGAGGTAAAATCTGTCGCAGGGAAAGATCACTACAATGCCGTGTGATTAGTGGATCACATGGATCGATTGATCAGTGGTTAAGTGAAGGTTACCTTGATTTCTGCTGGAAACTGTGTGAGCTATTAAGAGGCAAGAGGTATTCTAATTAAATTAAAAAAAATAATTCGTTTGTCCTGCATCTGTTCAGTTTTTAGCTGCCAGAACATCTCGGTCTTTCTCAAATGTTGATTTTACCTAAAAACCTGTGTCATGTGTGGGAATAAAAATAAAAATGCTTCATTTTTCAGCCACCTCTTTTGCTCTAATTTTTTGATATGAGCAACTGAAGTGTGGAAAACTTTGAATCGTTTTAAATATATTTAAGAGCCAAAAGTTGATTTTCATAGAAATATTGGCTTAATTCATGTGACATTTTAGTCTTAAAATTTCTTTTGCTTCACTTCTTTCCAACAGTACGTTACCTGCTGAGGAACAATGTGAGTCCAGACCTCTGCAATGAAGACGGCCTCACTGCCCTGCATCAGGTAAGACTGTCCCAGAATAAAGAAACGCATGAACGTGAAAGAAATGTGGCAAGATAATTTCACATTGTTCCAATAAAGTGTAGGCACCCTTGAACTATCCATGGTATATTCTTATAAATATTCAGTATCCATACAAATATAGACAAAATAAATATACATCTGATATGTGATTAAAATAACATAAAGATGAGAAGCTACTACAGACAGATGTAATTACTTATGATTATAGGTTCTTCTCTTATATTAGGTGCACCTCTATCTGCCTGTTTTAATGTGCATTTTAAATTTGTGTATATACACAGTGATTAGAAACAGATTTGAAAAAGACTTAAAATATTACATTAATGTTTATACTCTTGAGGACGGTGCAAAAGTTAGCATATTGATAAAAGGTAAATGTGAATAGAAGTGCAATAGAAACAATTCTATCCAACCAAAGGGGTTTAGTAGACACCAAGTTGCCTCTTTTATTGTAGTATAGTGGCACAGACTTTTGTGCCACTTATTGCAGTGGTCTAACTCCCATTACTCACCTTGCAGCCCATTTTCTTTACTTAAGTTCTTTGCACACTAGACACGTTATGAATATTTGTGACGAAAGTGCAAATAATTCCAAGCATGATGCACCCTCCCATGCACATCAAGTGGTGTGCCAAAAAACTAATAAATTATAAGGTTGAAGAAAGAAACGTTGTGTTTTATAGTTTGTCTTGTTTATTAAAAAGAACAGGCTTTTGGGAAACAAACACAATCAAGCGATCCACCACCATGTTAAATATTTGGACTGTATGTCAACAGTCTGAGTGGTTAGCTGTGAATTTGGAAAAATTGACCACATTCCAAGAAAATAACAGTTGCAATATGGTACAGCAAAATGAAGGAGATGTGAATGCTGCACTGATTGGACAAATGTTCTAACAATTCTTCAAACATGCAATTAGCACAAAAAAATAAAAGGCGTGCGCTGTACAAAGGCCTTAAATATGGTTAAAATTAGTAATACAGATGAATGGAAACTCTTAGTGTAGCGTGCGATTCATTGTACCATCTATGCATATCAAATAAGAAGTATATTTCAGTAAGACAAATAATTTGTTGCAGGAACACGAATTTTAGTTTGGTGTCTCTTTGCCCTCATCATTAAACCCCCGTTGCAGCCTACAGGTATAAGTGTCAGGGTGGTAGTGGCTTCCTTCTGCTAAAAAAAACAAGAAGAATCCCAACATACATGTTAGCCATTTTTACTTGTTCAGGTTTTTCATATATTTTCATATAAATATTCCAGAGAGAAAGAAATTCATATAATAGCACAATAATTTTAGGGATGTCATGGTTACTGTGGGAGAAGGGAAATACAGTAATTAATTATTGCCAAAAAAAAAAACCTTGTCCTGAAGTCAGCCACTGAAAGCAAATTTAATTCAATTATACTTTGTTTTAATAGCTGACCATGGTGTACTGTGCACACTTTCTATAAGGTTATTATCTAAAATGTCTTCTACATGAATAGCAAACTCTGTCAGTAGAAAAATAGGACTTCCGAATCATATTTAGTCTACATAGCGTAAGTCTATTTTTGTCGTTTTCTTTCTGTCAAAAGGTTAAATTTCAACATTATATTAGATTTGAAAACTGAATACCGAAGAAAATAGCATTTTGTAAAGGTGCCTAACCTGCCCTTTAAACTAAATAATGTTGTTTATGTTTACTGCAGAGCTGATAGTTTTGACTCTGGGTCATTGTTGAGCAGGAGAACATTTTATAATCAGAGCTTAGTTTTCCATCTTATATGTTTACAGATGTGGGTATTAAGAATAGTTTAATAGAGAGGAACTTTTTGGGAAATCAGTCAATTTTCATGTCAGAAAGTAATCAATTTAGGCCAATTCTCTTTTGTTAATTAGAGCCAATACTGCTGTGATTATCGAAGCTTCCACCTCATCCGAAGCTCACTTGTCAGTGCAGATAATTGTCTGCTTCCAAATCAACCAGCCTTTGATTTGAGAAGTTGTTTCTTTCCTCCACTTTAAAACAAAAGACACCAGTGGAGAAGGATATTTGATTTTACATAATGGTTTATCAAGCAGCAGGATGTCTCTGAAGATGGTGCAGTTACTACCGGCAGGAGAAGCTGATGGAAAGATGAGCCATCTTTAATTAAGTGTGAACTCGTGTTTTCTTCTGTCACTCTGAGTCCGGGACAGCGTCTCTATGAGAAGGGCATGTTACCATGATGCAAGACACAACACTGAGTCACAGTTTGATATGAAATAAAAATCTGTCTGTTTTCTTTGTCTCCCAAAGTGATCTGATGCTTAATTAAAGTGTGTGTCTATAAGAATTAGTGACATAAAATGCTGAGACTGCAACAAACGGAGGACTCCTCCAATAACCCCTCTTTTTACAGTGTGTCAGGGAACTATGGTGGCCTTTGCATGCCAGAAAGGATGTAAAATTCTTTAACAGCTCTTTCACTCCCCCACTTCCTCTGCCTTTTTACTTTTTCCTTGTAGGATTATATATTAGATTTATAGTATGATCGCTGACTGTTGTTCCTTGGCACAAGATAGCAGCCTCTGTAAAGCAGGGCTCCTGCCTATAGTACATATCTACACAATTGTTATTTTTACACGATTATTCACAAAGTTCTGGGTAGTATATTCATGTTATGCTAATAAATCCTCCAAAAAGTACACACTGGACCTGTTATAACTCCGCTTTCTTTATTACCTATCCATCCTTCTTGCCTCCTCTTGTCTCATTTGTCTCTCTCTGCAGTTGTAATGTACTTCTGACAGCGTATGTCCTCTCTGTCTTTGCCTCAGCAAACGCAGTCATCTCTCGGCTGCTCAGAACCTAATGTTCAGGCTCATGCTGTGAGGAGGAGAAATGAGCATGGGAAGAAGAAAAATTGTCCATCAGTCACCACCTGTGTGGCTGCTGTTTTTAAAGCTGTGGGCCACTGGATCAAATTGACCTTTCAGTCTTGATTTTGTGAGCATGTGTACGTGTGTGTGTACATGTCTTTCTATCCTTGTGAGAACCAAAACACATCCAAAACTATTCTTGTGGGGACATTTTGACTTGTGTGGACATTTTGTCTGGTCCCTACAAGGTTAAATGGTGTTTTTCAGGGTTAAGACCTGTTCTTAGTGTTAGGGTTAGTATTAGGTTAGGGTTAGGGTTAAGCATTTAGTTGTGATGGTTAGGGTAAGGGGCTAAGGAATGTATTATGTCTATGAGCTGTCCACATAAATATAGAAAGACAAGCGTGTCTGTGTGTATGTACTTGTCACCTCTTTAGGACCTTGTAGACCTTTTCACATTTGCTGCAATTTGACAAGCAATCTCTATCTCTCTCTTTTACACACACACAAACTTGTTTTTATAGCTTAGTGAGGACAAATCATTGACATAATGTATTCCCTAGCACTTTACCCTAACCTTAACCATCACAACTGAGTGCCTAACCCTAATCTAAATCCAATTCTAACCCTGACCCTAAAACCAGGTCTTAACCCTGAAAAAGACCTTTTAAAAAGTGTAAGGACCAGACAAAATGTCTCCACAAAGATAGGTTTTTAGGTTTTGTAGGACCTCACAACGATATAAATACAAGTACACACACACCCTGTGAGTTAGAGGGGCAGACAGATGAAGGAAAGTAGTGTTCATGTTTCTCTGAATGAGATGTCATACCTATCTAGGGTTGGTTTGGTTTCACCTCACTGAAATGAGACATTCATCAATATGTGGCTGGCAGGAGCATAGTATGTGCCACACAAAGTCACTTCTGTATTTAGTGTGTCAGCCCTCGAGAAGAAGCCGATGCATCATAAAAGCACCTTGATGGCCCTTGGCTGTGATAGAGATGTATGATTGTAGTCTGTCGGTTGGATCATCACCTCTGTTCAGTGACAAAGGCTGTACATTGTCTCATTTCTGAGAAACTGGTTTTGGGGTTAGGGCTAAGATTTGAATTATTGTCTGAAGAAGAATAGCTGCACAAACCTCTCTCTATTTCTGTGTCAGTCAGCAGATAGCCACTTAGCTTAGCATAGTGACTGGGGGGAAAAGGGAAACTGCTACATTCCTCGGTACAATTGTACCAAACTAAAATGTAAAGATTTTTGGTTTTTTTCTCCATGAAGACAAGATCTTTTTTCGATCTTATTTGTACTTCCTCTTGCTGAAGAACACAGCTCCTATTAGGTAAGTGCTGCTCAGTCAATTACAACGTTTAATAGAATCCATTTCCTAAGAAAGTTAAAAATGTCATGTCCCCCTCACTTTTCTTACAAAAAAAATCTCTAAACTGCACATGTAGAGTTAATTCATATACAAAAAAAGAGACATTGAAATTTAACATCAATCAAAAGCAAAAATCTGTTTAGGAATGGAATACGGCCTGCCACATCTGATACTAAAGTCAAAAAACACTCTTTCTCACATACTGATGTACACATCAGAGTAGAGTATAATGGTTTTTTAAACACACCCACTACAAGTCCAAGTGGCAACACAACACAATGTCACCTATTGGTTTGTAAAGTGATGTTGGGTTTTCCAGTTTGGCCAGTGCAATCTCTGCTTTTGGAAGTCAGATGAGACCATGTTATAGTGACTGAGTAAGAGATGAGCTGGGGAAGAAGTGAGGAGTGGCTCATACTGACGCTTCTTTTTGCAGAGTGGCGTCGTACCTTGATGCCCATTTAAACCCTTGCGACTTTGTCCCTTTTTAAATAAAGTGGATGGTCAAGTCCCAGCTGTTATCTGACTCTGTGCTCTGGCATTTTGCTTCAGCTCTCTGGTGTTGTCATTAGGGCCGTGTGACTAAGAACATCAACAGACTTTCTGGAGTCGCATTTAAGAACATATACTTTCAGTTGGGTGAAGCACGATTTAATTTTGTGCTTTAATGATCATCGACACGACAATGTGATCTTGCAAAGCTGCTTGGTTGAGTCGATCTGTGAAGTTCCAGACCTTTGATCAGTCTTGAAACTCTTAACTCCAGCCTTTAAGGCCATATTCTTACTCTAGTGGACTTTACATTATTATTCAGACATATGAATTAATGTTGGTGCTCTGTTTATGAAGCCGTTGCAAAGTGAAAATGGTGTTTGCTGTGATGTTCTGTATGAAAAGTACCAATGCAGAAGAGGGGGTGTTTTTGTTCCACCTTTTGCTCAACAGCAGATTTTGTCACAGGGCCAAATCATTTTCTGTATGAAAGGAAGAAAGGCTGAAAATAGTTTCCTCTGATGGTTTTTCACAACACCGTGGCATCGTGGTACAAAAGTAGAATGACTGGAGCAATAGGAAAAAGAAGAGGATATTGTGTGCAATAGAAATTTAAATTGTTTTGTAGCCCAGAAATCATTAACAGAGGATACATGCCACTCTTCACTGAAGTCCCAGCTGCTCGTGGCATCTCAGATTCAATTCATTTAGCTGTTTTGGTTTAATTACTAACAGCTGAATATGGCACCACAGATTTCTTTACTCCTTGGCTCTTCATGATTTGCATCAGGGACTTGGGCTCATGCACAATTTAAAACCTCTTTTAACCTTTAAACTCCAGCAGTCTCAGCTGTTCTCTCAGCCACCTGGTTGTCGCATTGTTGGATTTAAACTCACCATGTGAGCTTCAGTGACAGCCCTCCTGCCATCAGCCCTGATCGTGTTTCAGCTGCTCACTTAAAGGCTCAATTCCATTTCACCCCTTGCCTCTATCACTTTGTCCTACCCCTCCATTTAGTGCGTTCATGTTCAGACACAGGGTGGGCCTATTCTTGTTTGAGTAGGGTGAAGTGTAAGGCTAACCTTAATAATTCAGGGACATACTTCAAATGGAAGGCTATGAGATATTTCCCATATTTAACTACCTAATTCAAGAAAACTGATGTTTCCTTCATAAAGCTAACGCTGGTTAGTGTTTTGTCTCTGCTTTGCTTCAGACGAGTGTAAAAAAAAAAAAGTCCCATAGATCACAATAGCATGTGAAATCTTCCACAAAACATTTTGTCTCTGCTTATGAGAGGACATGTCACGTTCTTGTGTGTCTCATTTCATAGGGCTGGATTTTAATCACTATATTCGCCTTTTAAGTGGCAAGGGCTAGGGGTGACATGAGAAATGGGACTGGGCCAAAATCTCTGCCTGATTTTCTCATCGTGTTGCTCTTCAACCTGAGATTCTGTCCTCTCTGTCCTCTCTGTCCACTGAAGGATCCCAGTTTAAGTGTTGCAATCTGGGCCTTTGTTTGGTACCACACTCACATCCCTGTGAGAACAGTTGTAATGAAAGACACATTATCCTTTTTTTGTTCAAGAGAAATGGAGGTGGTTTACATCAGATTTAAAGGGGAAGTGAAAGAGTTTAATTTGGTAACAAGACTGTGAGTGGAAATATTTTGAGTTATTAAGAGGAACAGTTAAGAGATAAGTTAGTCAGTCAGTTCGTAGCTCGACTGGAGTGAGTGGGGTTTTATTCAGAAGAAAGAGAGAAGTGAACTGGGCAATCTCATCATTTGCTGATGTTTAGGCTTCAGTCTCCTGGGGTTTTTCTGAAGACATCTTGTCAGGCCACTGCAGTGGGCTGCAACATTAGATATGGGAAAATCCATCAGCGTATGATTTGTCGTTGACAAGCATGTATGTCTCTCATGAGTCTTGTTCCTGTCAGTTTTATAAGGTTGTTATTTTTTGTTATAGAATTATATCTTCTAGCTTGCCAATTACCAGCCTGTCAAAAAAAAGGGAAATCCATAAATCGCTGCCCTTGAATTACAGTCTCCATGACAGGAAATATGATCTTACACTTCACTGTAGATTATGTGCACACACGGACACATTTGGTGGAGCTTAATGTGTGACTTATGCTCTTCAGTCTCTCGCCGTGTATCTGTTCTCTGTTTTTAAGTTGCATTCCTGGAAATATGTACTGTAGAAGCAGCACAAGTACAGAAGAGTCACACTACATTCTATAAAGTGGCCCCTTCACATACAGCAGGGAAACCCCTCAGTGTGTTGACTTGAGCAAGGTTGTGTTCTTTTGCATTTTAATTTAAAGTTTTTTGTGAAATGTCATTTGTCAATTGTTTTATTACTTCAGTTCAAGTTGAAAGGTGTTTTACATTAAGTGCTGGATGTAAAAATGCTTCCAAATAATTTTACCTCACCAGAAATCTTATTTACAGGATGTGTTTGTCACCCAATTTTATATTTCCAGTGAGTGAGCATTTTTTTTCTCCTCTTATCTGTCTTCCTGCTATCTATCCTCTGCATCTGTGCAGTAATTTCATTTCCTCTGCACTGTGTATTAAGAATATACTCTCCACACACTGCAATCCAATTATCTGAGCTGCCTTGACAGATAAACCTGGAAAACCTTTTTTTCTGTTTTAGATTGTTGTGGTAGGTATGCAGAGAAAGAAATAGAGCAAAGCTGACTGAGAAGACATATCTTTGATTTAAGTTCTGGAGGGATGGATGTGGTTCCCAAAGTTGGGAAGCAGGATGTTACTGTGTGGTTACTAAACAACAGCGCCTGTTCTCTCTGTTTGTAACAGCTGGACCAACCGTCAAGTTCTACGGGTTCCCAACAAGTTCTGTGGTAGTAGCTATCCACTCTTTTCATTGAAAAAAAAAAAAGATGAATAATTGCAAGGACAGAGAATAACACTTTAAATCAATTAAATGCTAAAAATGAGTCAGTAATTACCATTTGCATTTCTCAAAGTGACTTCTGTCTCCTCTCTCTCTCTCTCTGTGTCCTCTCTTTCTGCACCTCAGCTAGAAGGTTTACATGTTTTATTCTAAACGTGTTTGCGTTTTGGCAGTAGATGGAAGCTGTCTAAGATTTTGCTGATGTCGTCTGTCCATAAGATGGACGAGGTTAAGTGAGTAAAAGCAGTGATCATGAAACACTATATGAATAAGGGGGAATATTTGCTGAAGAAGATATACGCCGAGCAAAAACATGCAACACTAGTGAAACTACCAATAAAGAAACTAATACCTGTTAGTGTTTAAATCAACTATTGAACTAAATTCATATATTTGCATGTATAACCTGAATTTGATTACTTTATAACTGCAAACAAACAATTACCCTCTCTTTTCACAGTCGTATTCCCTCTCTGTGTTGTTTTTCTCTCCTGTATTTGTGGTCATTTGTCTTTGTTTGGCCTCATGGTGCTGCCACACTCTCACCAATTAGCTCTGATGGAGAAAACTGCCGTTGCTGACAGCAGTGTGACAGGAGGATCATTTTCATGGGAAAACTTCTCCTTCCTTCCCACCATATAATCACACCCAGTTTAGCAAGGAAAATACTTTTGGTCCCTCTGTGTCTTTGTCTCTCCGTCTCTGTGGATGGGTGTGAGTTTTGTCTTGGATCCAGGAAACAAACCCACACAATGGCTGAGATGTCAGGATGACTGTGGGTTTTCAGTGTTTCAGTGTCTCGTAATGAAA
The DNA here is from genome assembly GCA_016785285.1 of Brachirus orientalis. Taxonomy (NCBI): domain Eukaryota; kingdom Metazoa; phylum Chordata; class Actinopteri; order Pleuronectiformes; family Soleidae; genus Brachirus; species Brachirus orientalis. Next base: position 1,694,090 of record JAFBJR010019394.1, on the reverse strand, counting down.
TGCAGTTTGGCTTCCTTATGGACTCCCTGTTTGTCTGTGCTCTTGGTGACAAATTTGTTTCTTTCTTTAATCATTTTCTTGACGAGTGTGTTGACGCAAACAGTATCAGTGCGGCACAGCTGATTACTCACTCTCTGAAGTATACACTCCTTTACGCCAGTCAAGAGGAAACTCTAGATCTGTTGCCGCACATTTATTTGGGCTGCAACGTGTGTGTAGGCTTTTAAAGGCCCAGTGTGAAAATTAAGAGTTGTTGTTTATGATTACTTTGGAATGAGCCGCTTCTGTTGCACCAGAACAGATGTTCTTCCATGATGCTCTTCAGTTGTTTGCAAATTGCAACTTCACCCCTAAATGTGACTAAATCCGAACACACCAAGAACTAGTACAATATAATATATTTTTTAAAAAAAAGTCTTTCCTCACCCTCCTTTCTCCTCTTCTGTCCTGTCCTCCATCTCTACATAGTGTTGTATTGATAACTATGAAGAGATGGTGAAGATCCTGCTTGACCGAGGAGCCAGTGTTAACGCTCAAGACAATGAACTGTGGACGCCATTGCACGCCGCTGCGACCTGTGGCCACGCAGGACTGGTCAAGATACTTATTGCCCAGTAAGTCGCACAAATACACTTCACCTCAGGTTTCTTGTCCTTGTCTGGAAAAAAAAAATACGAGCCACTCCGCTAACATCATAGGAGGCTCTTTCATTTTTAATGAAATGTACTATCAGGTCTTATTAGACTTCTGGGAAAGTGAGTGATGGCAGTAGCTCATAGAGTAAAGGCCACATATTTAATGTGGGATATAAACTAAATTAATAAGAAGAGGAGATGCAGTGAGATGCATCTAGATCAGTTTGACTCAGATCTGCAGGTCATTGAGGTTTTATAAGAATTGATCAGCTGGACTTAATATCAATTAATGGTTTTCAATAGAAGGTGCAGTGGAAAGCACTTGGGAAAATACTGTGTGAACACACCACAGCCTCGAGTTAACAGTTACTTGTTTATATATACTGTATATTCTTAATTGATATCTGGAAACAAAAAAGACACAGTCAAGGGGAGACCAAAAATATACTAAAAGCAGAAGTAAGAAAAAACAGACGTGGTTAAAATCAGTCTTGTCATAATATAAAGGCACCATGACTTTACAAAATATGAAAAGTCACTTGTGAAGGTTTCACGTTGATGATTTATACATTCAACTGTAATATTGTTACCCTCTACTTTAGTCTCTCATGCATTCAAGCTAGTATCAGTACTTTCTACAACAAATTTTGAGAAAACTATAACACGATATCATATAATTCCCAGGGAACATTGATAGACAATATTGAGTTTTCAGGGATAATATATGAAAAACCTTCAGATATATAAAGAATATAGAAGTGTGAGAGATCACATATCGTTTAGTTTATTTGTTTATTTAACAAGTGCCATGTACAGAACAAATTCTAGACCAGAGATGGCTATATAGCTAATTTGCATCTGTGGTCCCTGGTCAGGAAACTGAAAGACAATAGGACAATGTGGACATTACATACACGACTATTGCTGCCCTACAGAAAGATACATGCAAGTCATAACATCATACTAAGACAATGCAGACACTATCAATACAGATACTTCATCACACTAAAATATTATAGCGTCCTTATTGTTGACATTCATATGTAGTAATTAGAATTTAATTTGATATACTGATATTACAACAGGACATATGAACACACACACAATGAGACAGATGCAGACACATTTAAAATACTGCATCTTAGTGCAGAGTGGAAGTTGAAAACAACACAGTACACACAGAGCATGTTGTATAGACAGACACAGTGCTGCCATCTGTTGGTATGCAGATATTTTCAAAACGCACATCATTTCATCTGGACACATTACCCTCAGTGAAATGATGACTGATGATGATTCAAACAGTTTAAAATTGAAACCCATTCATCCTCGTCCACTGTAAACTGACCTTTACTTCTTTTTACTCTTTACACCACAGATGATGCTCCCATTCGGTCTTAAACATTATATATTTTTTTTGTACTTGTGGTCATTGATACTGCACTTTTAAAAAAAATCTAACACATTTGTTTAATTGTATTCATCTGTTCTTCTGCCAAAGTGGTGCAGATCTGCTGGCAGTCAACTCTGATGGGAACATGCCCTATGATCTCTGTGAAGACGACCAAACACTGGATATTATTGAGACGGCTATGGCCAACAGAGGTACAGTACAAATGTTTGAAGGCACTGATGCCCATGGACAGAATCTCATGGTTAAAGAATATTTTTACTTCCTTAAATCCCCTGATTCCTATGAATCAATCTAGTCTAGACAGAGAGTGAATATTATAATTTCACCGTCAGTGCTCACAAGAACATACATGCAATAAACTGCATGTATGCAATGTTGTCACAAAACAACCGCAACCTTTGTTTGTGCAGACCTTTGCTGTAAGGACTCTTTAAGTGTGTTTTTTTTCCCTTTAGTATTATAAATATAATACATGATAATGTGGCTCCCCTAAACAGTCACTAACAATGTGGCTCACAGTCATCCTCCAGACTCTTTAAAAGTTCCACCATGTAAAATGTAGGATAATTTACAGGCAGAAATTGAATATACTACTAATACACGTGTTTGCACAATTTCTTAAAATGAAAAAAATATATATTTGTTTTTCATAACCTTAGAATAAGCATTTTATTTGTACTCTTAGAACAGCCTGAATGGACCAACCAGCCAGGATGTTTCACATTTTCAAAGCTTATGATGCAAACAAAGAAGAACAACATCTTTTTGGTTTGTAAAGGACACTTTAGTTCCCTGACACATGCTTGGAATAGAGAGGGATGAGCGGAGGAGTCCTCTGTTTGTTACAATCTGTAGTCTCACCATTAGATTTCACACTGGACGTTTAAGTGGAAGATTCTCACACATGTCTACATAAGCATGTGAGGAGATCCAAAGACATGATTGGAGAGCTTCTAAACTACAGAAGAGTTTAGCTTAAGTAGACAATCACACATTGATCTGTGACACGTCACACACGTACTTTCCCTGCGTAAAAGACAATGTAACGTCTCCAGCTGCGTGTTTGAAGATTGCTGAGGGAAAAAAGAATGGCAGTGCACTTGTGACCTCGGAAAGCACTTAGTGTCCCGCTTTCTAAAGGATTTTCTTCAGGAATCACTAAGACATTCACAGTACTCTTTCTTTCAGTGGGATACAGTTTGCTGTTGTGTATATTTTGTTACTGTGTCACTGTTAACAGCCCCAGTCAGATAAGTCTGTCAGTGTGACATGGAGCATCAGCTCGGACATTTATGTAAATGCACATCAGTGGTGAGAGAGTGGAGAGTTGAGATGTTTGCATTTCTGAAATGAAACACAAAGAGACTGACACGCACAGCTTTATTTACCTTTACATGCTCTTTTGTCTCCTTTTGTTTAGAGAAAAGCTGTAATACAACATTTTACAGTTTGCTGAAGGAATAAGCTTTTCGAAAACGACACATACAGTTTGTTTGCTTTCTGGCAGATAGTAGGATAACAGTATTAAAGCCACAAGGGCGCTCCTTTGTAATTTTCGTCATACTCCATTTTGTTAGCAGCCGTCTCACTTAAATAGTGTAGTTTCTGTTGTTGTGTGGGACTTGTTCAGGATTGTGTGAACTTATTTGACCTATGTTTTACTGTAACAGACATTTGTTAGTTACACACTTCAGCTTTAACAGCACTCTTAAAAATCTCCTGTGCCAAGGCTACAATCCATTTGACAATGCTGTTTCGATGCTTTGAAATATTCTGGACTTCCTTTTAGCCAATGTTCCCTTCAATATTAAACTAAATCCCAAATGCCTCAGTGGAACTGCTCTGTGGTAAACAGTAGAAGACTGTGTGGCAGAAACCATTCTATTTACAGTACCTCGCTAGTTAAAGGCAAGACATCTCTGTTATATAGTGTAAGGAAGTACAGCGATGATGATTTGGATAGATTTACTAGTGCAAATAAGACACGTGTGTACACTGCTTCCTGGAAAACAAACACAGAGAGACAGACAGACGATAGAAAATGAGGTTCTCTGCTTACAGGAGGCTCTGTGGCGCTGCAGGATGCAGATAGCAGTACAGTCGGTAAGAAGAAAGATTATTAAGCTGATCAAAGGGGAGAGCGGCACTGCTAGTTGCTCCTGTAATGGTCCCCGTTCTGTATTACTGGATTAGATCATTCTTTCCAAAGACAATACAACAATCGGCACTTGGTTTTTCCTCCCCCTCTGTCTCTGTCTCTGTCACACACACACACAGCACGTGATATGAAGCATCGACTGATCTGACTCTCCACTGATCCTTCTCTGTATAGCACAGTTCATCCCAGAGTGATGAACAATATCTACCTGGAAATAAACAATTGACTGGCTGCACAAGTGACGTCAGATTACATTCACATTCGCAGCATTGGAGGGATGAAACGGTGTCAGTTATAATCATACACGGTTAAAATTCACAAAGCGAGAGTTTATTTAGGAGGCACGATTTTATGCTGAAATTACTCATTAGTTAATGGGAAATTAATTTACTTTTTGTAATAAACAAAACAATGAAATACTCTTGAAGACAAATCACCTTCTTGCTTCATCTGTATTTAAATTAATTATCTTTTAAATGTTATGTTGGCCGGTTTTATTCCCCATCGATTGTTTTTATTATTGTTAATCTGATATTTCTGTAAATTTGCTGAACAGTACAGTCCATTACTGCTGAGCCAGGTTTCCCACTGGAGTGTGGCAGTCACAGTTTAGAATTCTGCCTTGTCGCAGGACAATTTGAGGACCAACTTAAAGTGGTTCCGAATCTGAAGCCACTTTTAAAGTTTAAAGTCTGTGTTGCTTACAAGTGTTTCGTTGTGCCCCTGATTATTCTCTATGTGCCTCTTAGTCTTCCATGTGTCTAAGGTTCTAAACTGTCCCCATAAACAATGCTAGAAGTTAGCTTTGTTATCAACACACGTATTCCTGTGTGTGCAATTGACAGGCATCACCCAGGAGATGATCAATGAGACGCGAGCATCAACAGAGAGGCGGATGCTGGAGGACATTCAGGAACTGCTGAGACTTGGAGAAGAGGTCAACCAGCAGGACTCTCAGGGAGCCACGCTGGTAGGAGACTCTTCTCTGTCACCATAGGAAGTCTAATGGAGTATAATGAACGAACCTGGGAAATTACGCATTTTAACAGATTTAATGTTAAACCACCAAACCATGGTGACAGCGAAATTGAGACTAGATAATCCTGTTGTGTGAAGTAGACTTAGAATTGAGTAAACTGTTACAGATGTGATTTACGTCGGATGATCAGGCTTCACAGCTCTGCACTGAGTGGAGAGTGGACTGAAACGGTGTGGAAAGATTCATAGAATTAAGAGTCCACATTTAAAGATTGTGTGCTGTGCATCGCTGACTCTTGAGCCTATAAAACATTCAGAGATAAGCAGGTGTATTTCATTACAAACATATTTAACATTTGAAGGCAAATCAGCTCTGTGAAAATGCTTTGCAGTTATTAACCTGATCTGATTACATCTGTTGTCATAATTAAACATTTTGTTTTGGGGAGGACTGCATCAGAGAAATGTGTTTAATGATAAATATGTATGCAGTAAAGAGAAAAAGTGAAAGCTAAATGTCACCATGAACTGATGCTAGATCAGATTAGAAAATGATCTGAAATAAAACTAAACCCCACAGGAGCTGATTGAATGAGCAGCACGTGCCAAAACAAAAAATTAAGTTTAGCTTTACATGTAATCAAACAAATTAGCTAAATTTAATTGTCTTTTTCCTCTAAATGGGAACACAATAAAATAAAATAAAAAAACAGCATTATGTGCCATTAAAGAAGACCTGACTCTAGCATCTTAGACCATTAAAATGTTCACTAACGTTATAAATCAAGTGGGAAGAAGGCTCATATTCTTATGGAGTTCTTTTTGTTATTTATAAACTGTATTGTCAACATTTACATGTGTTTTGTTTACAGGTGATGCATTCAACAACACTAACAACACAAAAACACTGTTGTAGAATTGTCTGAGCAATTATGATTTCAGCGGGTTGGAAAGTCTTCATTACGTTTCAGGGATTTAGTGTCAGATCACAGGGTGGAAACAGCTGTGGGACATTACACGGGAGTTCACCAGAATTACCCTGTCAAGCTGCAAAGTCTAATCACCGATGGTGTGATCAAGCTTCTTGTCCCTCTACTTTATGCCTCTTGCTAATCTTGGAGGAGCAAACTAGATGGAGCATGGAGAAGCAAACTGGAGCGTGTCTTATTAAAAGACTAGATGATGAGACCGTGCAGTGATCGGCCGTCGTGTATGGTCAGTCTTTTTGTTCTTATCCTGACGTGCAGGAACAATCAGTTTAATATTGGTTGATCAGTTCCTGACAAGATAAAACAGATAAAGTAAAACCAAAGTTTAGTCTTGATTCACATGAAAAACAACAATAAAATTGAGAGGTGTTGTTATTGTCCATTCCATATTGTCCTAAAGGAAGGGTCAGCCGTGGGTCTCGTTTTCCCTCAGTACCATGCAGTCAAGAGGGTAAAAACCTTGCACATTGCTCAAGTTCCTAAGATAAAAATCCTCTCATAAATGTCAGGCATTCAGAGAGCAGGAAGCCAGTGACATAACTGACGTGCTGTGAAGCCTGAATTCAAATATGCTGGAAGTTTTGTCACATTGTCACAGAAACACAAGATGGCTTTTTCTCTACACGCAGCTCGTGTAGCATATGCTCCCGTTTCTTCTTTCTAAGAGACAGACAGAGAACATCTTGGTACGGACACACTAATTAGCTTTCTCTGTTGCTGTGTAATAATTTGTTTTTTCTTCTTCTTCTTCTCTCTCTTCTGCATTTTTCTCTATTTTCATCAGTAGCAGCATTTTTTCCCCAGTGAGTCACAGTCCCAGTATTATGAAGTAGTACAACGTTGAGTCCCATGTGTCTGAACCTCTGCAAAGCACAAGGCTGTGATGGTTTTTTTCCTCACCAGATACAGAAACACCAGTAATACTAGATGTCTCTTCAGAATCACTCCAGTGTGGAACATGTGGGGCGAGACCGGAACGAAACAAAACGCACCTTGTTTCTGTTCATTCAGAGATGAACATCGCTAGTTGCTCAAATGCCTCCGCCGCCACAGGAGCAGAATCTGACCTGATTGTGTTTTTTTTTTGGACCAAAATGTTTTCTGTTCACACACACCACAGTTTGAGTGGCATCAAAGATTACTGACAGAGCAGGGAACATGAGATTAACTGGCTGCATCACAATCTCAGATGAGGTGATAGTCAGTTTTACTGTACTGTATGTACTGTAGGGTGCTGCAGGCTGACTGATTTACAGAAAGTGAAAAGAACATACAAAACAACCCGGCAGTCATAGTCACATATTTCAAAACACTAAAAAAAAGACAATACGACTTACTATTAAAACCCTCTATAGTTTTTTCTAATGTTTCCTTTGTAAAGTAGATTCACAATCTACCAGTCCTGTTTAATCTAAAAATCATATCAAACATGAAAAAGACAAAATTAAAAAAATGTGTTTGAGAGTGTTAAAGCTTTATATTTAATTATTTGTTTGTTGTTGTTTTTTTTGCATTTTTTTGCATGTATTTTTTCCAGTAAAGTTTTTGGGAATTAATTTAAGTAGCTTTGATGTTTAACACAAAGTATTTTGAAACGGTTTATGCTGTTTTTCATTACACGGCACAATTCAGTAAATTAAAGTATTCTAATTACAAATTACAATTCCTGAGAATTCAGTTACACATCACTGATCTCTTTGGAAACTTAACTATCTTATCTCACATTTTAAGTAAAAATAAAACTGTAGGGTTGAGTTGTGGTTGATGTTCAAGATTTTAATTCTGCAGTTCCTTTAGTTCATGGTATGATTTAAAAATGTGTGCAGGGATTTGCTTCACTTAGCTCCTGGTATAATTGGATATTTTCCTGCAGAGAGAGAGAGAGAGAGAACTCTCTCAGACCTGCAGGATCCATGTGACCTGTTTGTGAAATTCAGTTCCAGTAAGATTGAGAAGCCAATCAACCTTGAAGTGAAAGCAGGGCCTTTTTTGAAATGGTGTGGACCTTATCTGAAGAATTATTAACATCTGAAGGTGCCCAGTCACAGTCCCACATCCTCAAACTTGGACATAATTGAACGATTGGAATGATATGACTTCTTGTCTTGACTCAGTAAACAGCAAGTCTCTCTATTGTTCCTCCTCTATCCCTTGTAGCTCCACATCGCAGCAGCAAATGGCTACGTGCAGGCTGCAGAGCTGCTGCTGGAGGGGGGAGCGCGCATGGACCTCAGAGACTCCGATGGATGGCAGCCTCTTCACGCTGCAGCGTGCTGGGGTCAGGTAAGGCAAACGCAGCAGGAAGCAGAAAACACACACACACACATAAAGGTTTCTTAAAAAGCACTCACGCATGCAGTTCCGATGATGATGTTTCAGATGCACGTGGCTGAGCTGCTGGTGTCTCACGGAGCTAGTCTCAACGCCAAGACCTTCCTGGAGGAGACACCAATTGGTACATTTACACCTCACCACTCTCTCTTTCTCTCTCACCTGGTGGAAGGTTATGAAAACAAATGTCTCATCTTAGCAGCACCTCACTTCCAACTTTAGTCAGTATTTTCATCAAGGGTTATTTACTCCTAGTGCTGATTTACAAAGCTAGGCAAAAGTGTGAATCGATCTCATCAATGCCAGATGTTAAATGTGTAGCAGTATTAATCGTGGCCAAATGAAAACGAAAAGTATGAAACAACCACTATGAGAGACAAAAGGCATTACTAAGAACAACAATTCACTCATCAATCGCAAAGGAGCAGCTGACAAACCTTCTTCTCTTCTTGTCACTCAAAGATCTGTGTGAGGATGAGGAGTTCAGAGCCATCCTGCTGGACCTCAAACACAAACATGACATCATCATGAAGTCACAGCTGAAGCATAAGACCTCGCTCTGCAGGCGAACGTCCAGCGCAGGCAGTCGTGGGTAAGTAGTGACATCTGCTGGTGTTGTAAGAAAGTCCTAGAAAATGTGTTCTGTTGTGAACAGACATGGCAGATGACATCAGAGCAGCCCTGATCCATGTAATTAAAAAGATTTACAATAAGGAATTGAAATCTAGATTATTATATTTGAATAAAGCTCAGAAGAATTGTTTCATTCTTATTTTTTTTTACTGACTGGCATGTTCATTTAGTAGTTGCTTTACGTCACGGTTTATCTGTACCTGTGTCGACAGAAAAGTGGTGCGACGGGCGAGTCTGTCAGACAGACACAACTTATGTCGTAAGGAGTACGAGACGGAGGCCATCGTTTGGAGGGGAGGACGGGAGGAGGAGGACGAGAAAGAGAAGGAGTCTGATCAGGAGAATAATCAAGTGGCTCATGTAAGTCATCTTATTTATTCGTCTTGCTCGACTTCTTTTAGATTTACTGTACGTAACCCAATGCTTCACATCTCTTGCTCTAATCATGCAACCACTACTTATAGCACTATTTAGCATCAATACTCAGATTGCAGTAAGTCTATGAACAGTACGGTAAAGTCCCAGGACACCACCACCTTTGTTGTTCTTATGAATCTGTCAAATTCTGTCATCATTGGCATTTGGATCTGAAAGATGAGAAAGAAGACTAGTATTTGCACCATGCGTGTGTAATGATCAACCATGTCTTGAATGAACGTGGTATAACAGACCTCTTTCACAGCAGATACTAACTAACTAGCTAACTAACATGAAATAGTGGGACAAACAAAGGCTTTACCAGGAACATTTATTCGGGTCCCACTCCAGTTTTAAGAGAGTCCGGGTGCTACTGTTCAATTTCTTCTTTTAAAGTAAGGGTTTAGGATTTACCCTTGGGTTCCCCCACAGTTAATAAACGGCATTGTTTGTTACAAGTGTTGTGGTAACGTGCATTTGCTGACAAGCCAACGATACTGGTGAACTCTGAAGCAGACATTCTAATGTGCAAACAACCATGTCTTGAACCTGAAACTGAAAAGTTTCTTAGTGCCATTGCAGGCAATGCAGATCTGCTCAGGCTTCGACAGCGGTCCCATTCACCCTGTTGTATGCTGATGTACTATTAAAGCATCATACACGTTTCCCATATTTTCTGGATGTGTTATAATAAAGTGACTGAGGCAGAATAATACTATGGTCATTATTGCATGACTAAAACAACAACTCCTCTTTCTGTAATGCTTCCTTTTAGCTTGATAAGTTTGGCACCAGAGCAGAAAGGTGCGATCTCCCCTGCACAGAGTTAATCATCTAATTGAGTAGCCTAATAGTGGAATTAAAGTAATCACTTTTGATGCCCTGCAGGTTAAGCCAGTTATGGCTGTGGAGCTGCCAGACAAGTCCAAGTTGTCTACCATCCTCAAAGATGGCAGCAACAAACAGAATGGCCTCATCTCCACGGCAACATCTGTGCCACCTCAGCCGCCCTCAAATGGCAACACACCATCTTCCGAGAAAGTCGGAATCGTCTCCACGCAGCCAACCCAAGAGGAAGCCTGGCCAAGAGAGCGAGCGCAGACTCTGTCGGAGCTGAAGAAACAGAGGGCCGCTGCCAAATTGTTGAACCACCCCTTATTTAACGGTCACCTAGGCAACGGCTCCACAGACTCCTTCGCTGATGCCAAAATCAACACTGAGGACCCTCGCATGCCACTGGTCTCCTCCAATGGCAGCGCTGTTTTCTACACGCCAGCCAGCGGTGACCCGCCCCTCCTTAAACTCAAACAGCCAATAGAGGAGGAGCAGCCGAAGACGCGGACCTGCTGCTGTGTGTCGTAGCGCTGTAGTCACGCGATGGGTTTGCACAAAGTAGAAGGAAGCAAGGAATGTGCTGCAGGATGGAGGAAAGAAAAAGGGAGTGCTCTTGTCTTGGAGCTGTTTCTGCACCTGTTTCACCCTTTGTTCAGAGAAGATGAACAGCCTGAAGAAGGTCCACAGACTTCCCCCCCCCCCGTATCCCTCTGTTATGTGCAACTATCAGAGTAGCCTTCCTCCAAACGGAGACATGCTCTAATGTAGCAGAGAAGTGAAAACAGTCTTTTCCTCCAGAAGAAACTTGGATTTCAATGTTTTCATACAAGTCCAGTAGCAGATAGAAAGAGTGCAAGATGCTGTTTGTCTGTCCCCACAAGAATTAAAGCTTATACAGTTTTTTTTTTAAGCTTTTCTCTTGGAAAAGGTCACAATCAGAAGAGACTGTCTCAAGGTACTGCATGTTCTGCCCTCAGATGAAGATGGAGAAGAGCTTTCTTGTATTCAAACAGCAATTCTTTTTTTCAAACCTACGATGATCCGCTCATTTGCCACGTTCTTGTCACGTCCATTGTGTGCAAGGAGACCACGGCAGAACTGTGCAGATTTAGTGTATTACAACATGAGAAAAAGCCAAAAGTAGCACCGAGGGATCCAAGACATTTCTTCTCGAGTCTCCTTCATGTTAAAATGCTGCCTGCATAGGTAAAGGGAAGGAATGCCATAAAACAGTGTTAACATATTCAGGAAGTGTTTTTTTGTTGTTGTTGTTTTAATTCCGACAGATAACAGAAAAGAGTGTAGTACTGCACTTGAGTTTAAGCCTCACTATATTCTGTCAACTGCACGTCACCTCCCTCTCCTCTCATTCCAAGCCTAAACTGACAGACCAGGATCTGATTTATACACAGTCCACCTTGTGTGAATCAAACGTAGTTGAAAATGACTGTATGTTTCCTTATTTATGAAATAATGTAATGCGTGTAAAGAAAAAAAAAAAAAAAACATGGTTCCAATAAGTGAGTGTATTTATTATCTGGATGGTGTGTGGAGAGTATGAATGCAGTGTCAGATGAGCTCTAGAATCATCCAGCAAAGCACCTTCAGACATGGAATAGTCAAACAGATGAAGTGAAGTAAGGATTGTTGTACAAGATTAAAAACACAATCCATCTCACTGGGATGGGCTCATAATTGTGTCACTACAAATAACAGTGTAATTTGTTTTTGTATTTTTTTCCCTCCTCCTTTTGGCCATTGTGTGGCTTTACTCTCTCGCTCAGTCACAGTATTTGTCTCATTGACAGACAAGGTTGATGTTTTGGAACTAATTACTGTAAGTACAGTATGAATTTTAGGAGGATACACATGGACCCAGTTGTGTTATTTTCTACTGAATATGAGTCCACACTGGTATTGGTCCACTGTGAGATCTCTTCATGTATCATGGTCTCTCACACAAATGAAACATCAATAAGGGCAAAACTAATGACCAAAATAATTTGGAAATTATGTTTGATTTTTTTTTTCCCTCCAAAAATCTGAATTAGATCAAGACATTGTTTCCAGTTTCTTGTCTGTAAACAAATATGTAGCAGAATCAAGTAGCAGGTCAGCTTTGGCCAAACAGAGTCGGTGCCAAATCAACACATTCTATTTTCTTTACTTAATCTGTACATGGAATAAGAAGTTTGTTTATATACCAGGCAACCAGAGAAGAAGCTAAGAAGCAATCTAGTCTGTTGGTTTGGCACAGATTAAACAAACAAAATACAAAAATTAGAATATAAAGCAATTCTCTTGGTGTTTTAGAGGAAATCTACATATATTGTTTATATAAATTTCTATACATAAAAGTGGAACCGGTAGACTGGCTTCTTTTTGTGTTAAACAAACAGTCGGCTGGCTCCAACAACTCAAACACTCTTCTGATCAAACCTGACAAGACAGTGAAGGATGTATCTAATTTCCTCTGATCTACCAGTGAGTGCCAAAGAGTCTTCAGTGATTTAAAAAAAAAAATGTTGAAATTGTTGCAGTAGCGCTGTCATTGTGGTCACCCAGAATTCCTCTCATCACTTTGTCCCGTAACATCTGCTGTGCGGTGTCAAATATTTATACAGATTAGTTTGTAAATAAGTTTGTATTTGTGTTTCCATGAGCTGCATTTCCATGTCCGTGTTAGATACAGTCGCTGGTGTTTAATAAACCGTGTTAACGGACGCGTGGTTTCCAAGGACAAATTTGTGTTGACCTCCCCTCAAAGTCTGTCAGCATAATTTTAGGAAGTCAGACTTTGCCACTTCCCCTCGTTTTTGTTCCTTGTAGTGCTTCCTGTGCAGTGACATCACTTTGTTTGTTGTGAGTCAGCAGAAACTCACTGAAGTCACTCGCATCTGTTACAGTGGCTAAATTTAAACTCTCACATCTGCTTCCTGGAATTCAGTCAAACTGAAGAGTTCTTTTGAAGTAGAACCTGGTCAGTTTGGGTCAGAAAGGGACCGTCACCTGTTTTAAAAGTCACGATCAAGATCAAGGCTTGTATTTGACTGTGAGCCTCACTGTCTATATTAATAGTAAGATTATAAAGATGAAAAACTACTGATTTTGTAATTACTGGAATATATTGATGGTTGCATTAACATATTTTGAATAAATTGTATATTTTGAGAATTTTACACAGTCTCTTTTGAATTTGTAAAATCTCCTTGTTCTGTGCAATGGTCCAATGGATTTTATGACATGTTTTCACTACAGTGTGTCCTGCAGGTCGGAGGCAGAAATACCATGTGATGTCAATAGTTGAGCTACATAGTTTAGCTTGGCTCAACACATGTCTGTAAAATCCTTCAGCACCTTGGTCATTTCTGTAAAATGTCCAAGTGAGTCCATGAGAGATTACAGGAAAGAAAAAAAACATCGGCAGAATTCACAGTGAGTAACTCAGTCTCATCTGATTGTTCTGGAAATGTCCCTTCTGTTGATAATGCATCTGACACAGACAGTGTCCTGTTGCCTTCTTCATATGTAAACAGCAAAGTCCAGAAAATGGAAGCAAAATTTAGTCCAGATATGGTCGTCACCGTCCGTCCGTCCCCCCCCGTCCCCCCATCACGTTGAGAGATGGCTGCTTTCTCTGCCCCCTACATCTTCTTTAACTGTTCTGAGACAGGCAGAGGCTGGAACGTCCTTCACCACACAGCTGTCAGCTCTTTGGCCCAGCTTCAACTGTGTCCTTTACATCTTTTTTTTCCTCCCTCCTCCTTTTCCCCAACTTCCTCTCATTCACTGGTTCTGGGGTCAGCAGGGTTCAGTGTTTTTTTAAAGGCTGCGCCGAGCTGTGCTTGCTCAGACAGAAACGCCAGCAGAGTGACAGAGAGACAAGAAAACTTAATTCTATCTTACAAGTGGAGGTTGTTGTTTCCACGGCAGTTTTTAGACATCTGGGCAGCTGATGGCTGATATATAATGTAAAATTGTTTGGGGCTGTTGTTTCTTGCCATTTTCTCTATATAGCAGTTTAATTAGGTTCAACCTTTTTTGTCCCAATGGCTTAATTCAAGGTAAATTGCCCCCATTTTGTCAAAATGCTTAAACTTTGCCAAATAAACCTTTGGTGGATAAAAGCCTGTTATGAACTTGACAGCATTTATCAAATTTTGTAAGATAAAATTACATAAACTTTGGTAATAAATGGAATTAACAAAAAAAAAAAAAAAAAAGCACCCTCTTCATGTAGAAAACTATTAGTCCTTTATTTATCCCTACGTCTATTTAATTCCTAATTATAAGGGAGTGGCTTATTGGCACAGATATTTTTTGACAATTGTCAACTTTTTTATGCTTATTTACTGTGTATTAAGTGCTCATAAAATAGTTCCTCATTAATGTGTGCGCAGGGCACTGAAAAGCAAACCAGCACCAGAAAGAGGAGCTCATTTGTCAAACATCTTCGTTAGGTTACAGCTAATGTTGGGGAGAAAAATCACCCTTTATGTGACGCTCCCTCGTGGGCACAGTCAGTCAGTATGTCTAAAGCATATAGACAGAGAGAAGGAGAATAGTGGTGAAAACACATGATCCAGACTGCATTAACCTCGTCTTCATGGCCTGACTTTGCTATTGTGCCTGAGCTGCGCTGAGTCCAGGCCAGCTGGCTCCAGTCCCAGTCCTTCAGTCCTCTTCACTGAAGGGTGAAGTGGAACAGCGCCAGAAAGAGGATGCAGTCACATACTGACCACTCCGCTGAATACATAAATGGACAGACACTAAAGGAAGGCACTGAAGAACAGTGGGAAGTGTGAAGGACAAAGGGGGAAAAAAAAGAATCAATGCCAGGAGTTGCTTATACACTGACAAGTCGATGGAAGAAGGGATGTGTCAGGCGATGAAAGGAGGATGGCATACAAATGAAGCGCTGCGATGGGAAGAGGGTATTGACCATCCTGCCAGTTGGTCAGAAGACACATTGAAATGCTCCACAAAAAAAGAACAAATGGATGGATGTGTGCCCAGTTCCCAGGATCCTTTGGACTCAACAGAGCTCGATTGTTGTATTTGACCTGAACTGAAGTGCGACGAGTCGATGAGTGGCTGTCCAACTGCTGACAAAAGTGTATTGAACGAGGGATTCTCGCTCAAAAATCAAAGTCAGTTAACTCAGTCGCTGACAAGAAGAGGCATTTCAGACCAACAATACAGACACTGTAATCTAAGACTCAGTGATGCATGTGCAATGATTATCCTAGTGAGACATTTAGTGCCCACTCAAGAGAAAGGAAAGTCAATGTCGCAGAAAAATATCTCCACTGTTGAATTGATGACATTTCAATTTTGTACCAATATTATGACAAATTCATCCAGTACTTATGTTTCACTCAAAGGACACCTGATCATATGCTAGTTAACAAAAAGGTCTAATCAGCCATTCACATTTAGGTATATATATATAAACATGGTCACGAGGAGCTGCTGAAGTTTTAACCGAGCATCGTAATGAGGAGGAAACGTTGAAAGTGACACGGTGGTTAGTGACAGAAGGGCTGGACAGAATGTTTCAGAAAGTGCTAATCTGCTGGGATTTTCACACAAATGTCTCCAGGAATTAAAAAGAATGGATTAAAAAAAAAAGAGAAAATGAGCAGTAGCTGTTGATAGATAGATGACAGAGAAGTAACAGTATGTCAGTTAACCACTTGTTGCAACCAAAGTTTGCAGAAGGTCATACAACATGTGTTAAGGCTGAACAGCAGCTCACTGTGCCATCCCTGCCACTTTATTAGGTACACATGGCACCTGTTAAGGTGGCCATCAATTTCTTACAGAGATGTGACTGAAACCATGAACAGTAGCAACGTCTCCATAAGCAACTCTTCCTTCCTTCTGTGGCAAACGTTCACCTATGTAGAGTCCAACATACTGTGCACATTGACAGGTCATTTAAGATAAAACCCAAATGACAAGGAAGCCTATACAATGTGTTCACACACACACACACACCAATAATCTAATAACACTAGACAAATGAATTTATTCCGAAGTTGGGATTTAAGTTGTGATATTATAGCATTTCATAGGGGAATGTAAAAATAAAATGAATATTTTCTTCAAGTGTGGGACATAAACCATCAATTTCTCTTTCTAAATAAACAAATAATAAAACAATAAATTTTCTGAGGCACGTTCAAAAGTCACCCTCTCGCTTTATGTTCTACACGACACTGAACCATCTCTTATCTCAGTATCTTCATTCACACTGTTCATCTGTTTTACTAAAATATGAAATTACTTTTCCCCTCAAGGCAAATAAATCATTTTTGGTAAACTGATAAAAGAAGAGATTACTGAACCAGGTTTAAAACTGACTGTCAACTTTAAAGCTGGCGTAGCAGAGAAAAGGTTACAGGCTCTGCTTCTGTGTTCACTGAACTGTTTTACATGGTTTCCTGCCAAAACCTCCCACCCTCCTTTATTTTAATCTCACCTCCTACTCACTCTGTTTTCTCAGTCTTTCACTATGTGAAAGACTGAGAAAACAGTCTTTTTCCTTCTGCGTTCCCTCTTTAGAAAAATTGTGCAAATGTCAAAAGGTCACTCTATTTCACATGTGGAAACTTATTTTCGTCACATGATGCAACACGTTCCACAAACCACATGGCTTTCCGTGACATCAAAGAGTACAGTATTTTCTTTCCGACCACTTTTCTTTTTTACGTTGGGGTTTGTTGACATTTCAAACGGGCATTTTAAATTTACATGACAACAAACAGAAGAGCGAATTGTAGAATTACATGAGGCAGTGCTTTTTTCATTGAGCTTTTGTTGACACTTTAAATGTAATTTGCATATTTACATGAAAAAAGAAAACAGGAAAACAGAAGAGTAGGGTGTGGTCACCTACAGTAGGTCAGAGGATCAACGGTTATGTTGGTTCGATGGCCTTATCTGATACATCCAAACACAGGGAGTGAAGACATTTAAGTGCAAGTGTAAAGCAAATGCAGAGGGAGTTGGTCTTATATTGCATTGCGAACATCTGGCCTGCTTGATTCTGTCCTCATTCTGTATGTTCGTTTGAATGAAGCTTTATAAAAGAAAAAAGGTTGAACAAAGTGCATACGCCATATGTGCATTCTCCACATCTTTTTTGGTTTTGTGTAGTAGCACTATAACCCCATATAGAGGCTTGCCATATGTACTACAGCGTTTCGGGTCCTACTGGGGGTTTCGTGTAGATGAAGACATTTCCTGGAATGACACTGAAACTGTGCTACTAAAATCAGAAGGCTGAGAAACAGGTCGGGGTATGACAAAACACAAAGACGCGCGCCACAAAAAGTTCCACCTGCACAAAAAACCCCCCGGTCATTCATACATCCCTCTGTCAGTGCTGATGGTACTTCCTGACAGAGCCCCTCTTTCAAATTCAGGATGTGGCATACAAATGATGTTCCCTTGTCTCAAAACAAGACAAAAATCGCCAGCAGTTATGCAATGCAGCTTTAAATGTTTTGGACAGGACCTGTACAGTATTTATGTTTATATGAACATTATGAACTATAATCTACTGCAACAGTATGCATTGGGTTCAGCCACATTTACCCCAGAGACGGTTCCCTGACACGATTACACCTTTAAATGCCCCCTCCCTTCTCCCAGGCTTCACTCTGCGTCAGCGCTCATTGGCTGCGGCTGATAATGGGTCAACAGAGGAGGAGGAGGAGGAGGAGGAAGAGGAGGCAGCAGCAGCAGCAGCAAAGAGCAGGGCAGCATGTTTACAGCTGCTCACAGTCTATGTTGCTTTCCGTGAACCGTCCTGTCTAGTGTTCGACTTAATCAAGGCCACGAAACTCGGCCGAAGGACGTCGACGGCGATGTTGTGGTGCGGCACAGGGAGGCTGTGCGCGGCGGCTGTGGCGCAGGCGCTCACGGTGCCGCACTCGTGCGCGGCGCACAAAGCAAACAGACTGAGGTGCGTCACTCTGACATTACGCAAAGGTCACGCGTTTCATTGGAGCAGGTCTCTCTGCGGATCTGCTGACTCAGCGGCTGCTCACCCGAGGAAGCAACGGGAAACACATCCCGTCCAAAACTGGGACTTTGTAATCTGGGACTGGAGACACCTGGACCGAGTGTCCAGAAGCGGGACAACAAGTGAGGGCGGTCATTTAGATGTAATCAGAACGGGGCCGGTTCGTGAGAAGAGGCTCCACAGCAGCAGAGGGGAGCCGCTGTGTCATGGTTTGTTTCCAGGTAACTGCGGAGTCTTCAGCACCAGGACCAGCACCAGAACCATGCAAAGCAGAGCTTCGTCCACGGCTGCAGCCACCAAGAGGGGCGACGTCAGCGAGGAGCACACGATCACTGACTCCGGCACGACGGTGAATTTCGAACTCAGCTCGTGTTTGTGTAACCGCAAAGCCACCGTGTTCAACTGGTGGTGATGAATACGGCTCCTGTCAAGGGCGGGAGACAAAATGTCTGTCTGTCTTTCTACCTGTGTGTGTGTGTGTGTGTGCGTGTGTGTGTGTGTGTGTGTGTCCTCCCGGGTTTACTCACTAACAGCCATGATGAGGAGCTCAGCTGTGTGTGTGTGTTCTTGTACTTGCTGCAGAGTGAGGACCAAAATTCGTATAATTCCTACAAAGTGAGGACATTTTTTCACCCCTTAAAAGGGCTTTTTCAGGGTTAAGACTTGGTTTTAGGGTTAGAATTGGGTTTAGGTTAGGGTTAGGGTAAGGGGCTAGAGAATGCATTATGTCTATGAGGGTCCTCATTCTGATAGAAGCGCGAACGTGTGTGTGTGTGTGTGTGTGTGTTTGTTGTCTACATTTACAGGCATCCTTCCATAATTGATCTGCCTTCACAACCTGATTCTGAAACAGCGGTAACTCAAACACACACAGGTTTGTGCAGCTATTCTTCTCAGGACACTTTTATTCGGACAGTGTTATCCCTAACCCTAACCTTAACATAACCACAGTTCAAATCTGAAGCCTAAACGTAACCAGCTCCTCAGAAAAGGTTAAACAAGAAAAGGTCTTTAAGGGGTTATAATAAATACAAGGAAAAACACACTCTTGTCTCTAGTTGCGAGTGCTGATTCTTCAGTTCAACTTATTCTAACCCAAAAGTCAAGTCCTTACCACTAAAAAGCCCCTGTAAGATGTGAGGACCTCGTAAAAGGCCTTTACATCAACATGTCTTCGCAACAATACCCTCGAACCTGAATTTGTAACTTAGTAAGGACATGTGCACAAAAAGCTGTTCTTGTAGAGGCACTGCATTCACTTCCATTCATTTTGGACAGCCTGACTAAAATCCTATCCCTAAACAAAGCATAGAGCATAATTTAATCTTTAATCCTAACGCTAACCACAGCCTCTAAAGTGAGGTCCTGTCTCATGAGGTCCAGACTTTGGTCCCCATGAGGACTACTGGTCCTGAAAAGGTCAATGTGTATGCAGAAAAGGAATCATTAAGGAGACAACAAACACACACAAACACAGATATTCTTGCCAAATGAATGGACAGTGTAACCAAAGCCCTGCCTCAAAGTTCAGGCACTTAAAGCTGCTCTAGATAGGGTTGCTTGAAAAACTGTCCTCCGATGCTACACGTTTATGGCACTTCCACGATACAGCACGGCTCAGCTCTACTATACTCGGTTTGGTATCACGTCGTTTTCCATTCTGCATACCTCCTCAACTTCAGCAGGGTCATCACTGCACAGCTGCACAAAACAAGCATGCCGTGACGAGCACCGCGGTGTGCTGAATCATTATCGTTCAGTACTTCCTGCATGATCAGAGCACAGACTCCGTCGGACACAGTCGCCGATCTGAAACACGGCGGAAGAGGTTGTGATGCGGCTCACGATCGCCGGCTTTTAGCAGCTCTGTCGCTAAATACACCAGACTCATCTGTTAAATATTGACATTTTAGACATTTCCTTGCTAAATACTGGAGATTAACACATTTCCAGGATTTTAAAGTTTTTTGTTTTTTTTTAACTGATCTACAATTTGGCACTGTTCAGTTTGATTCCTGAGAATTACGAAAGACAGATCATCTGATAATGATCACAAGCTGGTCTTGTTGTTGTGTTAAGTTGTTCTTCAACTTCAAATTATTTTTGGCCTGATGGTGTCACATGAAAAGTAAGAGTCACCATCTTTACTTCAGACGTACCTGAACCGAGTTTCATAGCAAATCAGCTATTAACTGTTGAAATATCTCACTTTAAACCAGAATGAATTTACTGAATGACTTTCTTATCGACAGAAGTATAAACTGTGATGTGCTAAAATAATTAAACCTGCTCTAAACATATTTTGGACGAAAAACAGCCAGACTAGTTTGAGTCACTGAATGTAGACTGCTGGTATAAGTCAAAAATGACTTAGTGTAGGACTCCGATTATCCGGTTATCTGCTTTACATTTTTAAAATACTTTTTGCTGTTGTGTGTTACTTTTTGCATCTTTGCCATATTTTGTAGTGTTATTGAAAATCAGAGGCGCGACATGTGACACAATAGCATTGGTGTCCATTCCCACCATGACAGATCCCCCGTTTTACAGAGTCAGACACCGATTTAGCTCTCTGATAAAATTGGAACAACAACAACAATACTTCAAATCCCACATTTTCTGCCTTTTACACACAATGACACCGTTGAAAAGACTTGTACAAAAGGAGACAAATGCTGAGCTTCTGTTTCAGCCTCTGACAAAAGGGACTGACCACTCTATCTTTTGCCTCGTGTTCCGTCTGCTTGCACGTGAGTGGGTCTCTGTCAGCATTTGCATGCCACACTGACTCTGCATGTTTGCATGTGTTTTCATGCCTCTGAAATGCTGTTATCAGACACAGCAGTCTCACTCTTTCCCTCCTATACACCCACCCTACACAACTCCCTTTGGCAGCTGGCTCACATGACCCTCCCATGCTGCTGCCTGCCTTTACTTAAAGCTTGGCCTGACTCGCCTCTGAAAAGCAAAGGCCTGCTCCCTCACCCACGCTGGACTTTCCATTGTTTATTGTTTTCAAGCCAGTGAATATTTCAGCAAGCATGTGGCTTAATCCTGGGAGTTTAGAGTGAAATTTTGCGAGACAAAAAAAAAGGAAAAAGAAAATAATCTTATTTTCCATCTCTTCTCTTCTTTATTTTTTTCCTGTGTCTTGGTGTCCACTCAGTTAAATGTCTGCCTCTGGCATTGGAGCAGGGAAGGCAAAGAAGGATATGCACAAAAATGTGGAGGCATGGAAATATGAATGAAAGTTACTGTATTTGGAATGAATGCATGAATCTCACATTTTTAGAAGTAGAAAGCAGATAATTTAACAAATATGCACTCTTGCATTATTTAAAATATTCAAACTTTATGTTTGTAGCCTTTGATTAGTCCCAAATTATTGCTGATCATGTCAGTTCTTTCTACAGAAACTTTTTGTTTTGTAGGTGAGAAGCTTATGAAGTATTCCTTTCAATTATTTTCCATTCTGTTAAAAAAAATGTCCTCTTAAATGTTCATTATGGGTGGGTGGGGGGATTGATACAGTGAAATAACATATTTTGCATGTCTTAAGTCTTAGTCCACTAGAGTGTGCCAAGTACTCACTCTCACTAGAACTATTGAGAGAGTATATCACAAGATGATTTTGCAAATAGTATTTTGCAATATTGCGATAATATCGTACTGTGACCTAACTTTTACGATAATATCATACAGAGGTGTTTCTGGCAATTTCCACCCCTAATGTGCATGTTGCCTTGAAATTCTCTGTTGAAGAGGTCACTGTGGATAGTTTTCCCTGTACAGAATAAGTTGTCTTGACTTTGTATGCACTACGGTATGCCATCAGCTTGACTAAAAATAGATAAATCCCACTCAGTCCTGAGCTGTTTCCTCTTTTTCCCCACAGTGGAATTGTGCTTCCTCTTTGCAGAAAGGATAATTTTTAATAATAAGGCAGTTGGAGTCACTGAACATTGGATTCCCACCACCCCCCGCCAGTTAATACCAAACCCCCAGCCTGATTAAAGACAAAATGGGAACATTGTTAATAAAGTTGAAACTGTAATTATTTTTCACCCAGTATGCTTAATGAAACTGTAAGCCCTGAGGTAACCTGAAGCAGTGCTATAAAATATGGTGAAAGTGCATTGCCTCAGCAGGGTGATCAGGCAAATGAGTGGCAGACAGATCTGTGAGCAAGGACTCACACACAGCAACAGTCAGTATGTTTACATAGTGTAAGAAATAAAACTAATTATTGTGTCAGTCTGACTAAGACCGGGCTTTATAGAGTATAAATACATAAGTTGGACTAACACACCCAGATAATGTGGTTGGGAGTCGAATTGCAGTTTATGTTCAGTCTGACTCGAGCTGGCCTGGGTGGTCTGCACATGCTTCACAGCTCCCACCCTCAGACTTTGACCCAAAAACAAAAAAACAACAACAACAGCGACGAAACCATGGAAAAATGGAGGCTGGTACCTTTTTAACTGATGACAGTCCAAGTTTATGGTCTGCCACCTGACAGAATTGAATCTTTTAAAGTTCATGGGTGGTAGGAAGAGCCAGAATGGCACTCAGCATGTTGTTTTTGGTCTATGATGTAATAAGTTAAATGGAATTGACCCAGGACAAACAAGCTGGAAGGGGATATATCACCACCTAATTTAGCAGAGGAGGAAAACACTTTTTTTTTTTAATCAAAATTATTTTTTGGGGATGTGGGTTATGGGCCTAGGGAGAAATTGATAGACTGTTAACCTTTGCAAGATGGGGGCATTTTTGATATTTCTGTTCAAATTCTGTTAAAAAATGTCAATATTGCTTTGAAAGAACAAAATAAATAGCACCTCATGTTACTGTGTACTTTGGTCAAAATCCTAGTCGTTATCTGTATTGACACTGTGAAACTGAACGGTCTTGGTAATGTTTTGTGCTCTAAACATTTTCTCTAATAGTTTACTTATTTAGAGAAAACATAGGTGTGTGAGAGAGAAATGTGCAGGTTAACTTTGGATCTGATGGAATGAAGAAGTACAGAGAAATCAATACTGCAGCACACAGAAAACTCAGTTCAAATGAATGGACATTCAGTTTTTATATCAACACTGCCTTTGCACGTTTTAATGCCTGTTATACAGGTTTGATTGCATTACAAGCAAGACTACTGTTGTGAAACATAGCCCATGAGGCAAAAGATTTATTTACATTCTCCTAATGTAGGGTAGATTTTCTCAAACTTCTGCTGTATTGGTCTCATGTCTACACCATCAGTGCTTTGATGGTTTTGCTGTTTGTTCTTGACAAATCACTTTAATTACCAGCAAACCTTAGAGTGACCCGCTCGCTCCCTGCTACGTGTCAGATGGTGTGATAGTGTTTGGTGTGTTTGCGTGCACGTCACTCAGAGTTATGTGTGTGTTTGTTTGCACTAGTGAGAGGCTCTGTAAGACGGAGTTATTGCTTTGTACAAAAGTGAGTCAGTGCATGCAAGCCTGCATAATGATGTTCTTTACCTAAATAACACAGCAGTAGCCTCATGTTTATTACAAGCATATACAGGTTGATGGACCCACTTAAATGACTTTGCAATATGATGAAGGATATTTGGTGCAGCTTAGCTCAGTGCAAAAGCATCAGAGAAGGGGAAATTCTGGCTATGACTGGACAATAAATTGTTTCCAAATTTAAATTACAATTTTAAACAATGCAATTAGCAACGCGCAAATGCTGCAATTTAATTGTTCCATTTTGTAACACAAACATTGAAGACAATTAGTATCTTTAACTTCTTAACTTATTAAACCGAAGCTTGACTTAAAAATTCGTTAAGTAATCCCAAATAAAATATCTGTCAGAAAAATCACAATATATTTTCTCCAAAGCATTCAGCCCTAATTTTGGCCCCGTTTTTTAAAAGCAAGAAAGAAAAGACACAATCTTGTTAAGTTGCGCTGAAGTGAAGAGTGAGTTCATTTTAAAGTTGATTTATTACGTGCAGTGGCAATAAATATAATTAATTAATTTCATAATTTGATATTGGTTTTGATCACTCCCTGCTATTTTCTTCTCTCTTTTTTCCCAACAGGAAAAGTTTAAGGAAACATCTGCTACGTCCTCATCGAACGAAAAGGCCCCAGAGGAACCCGAGCCAGAAGGAGGGAAACCCACCAAGACGCAGCAGCTGAAGAAAGTCTTCAAGGAGTATGGAGCAGTGGGAGTTTCCTTTCACATTGGGATTTCCCTCATGTCTCTGGGAATGTTCTACCTCCTTATATCCAGGTAAATAAAGAGTGGATTGCTTGTTGTTCTACATGTCATGTCAGGAAATTATAGTCTTCCATTTAAAGATGCAAAACACAAGCTTTGGTTGTTTTGTCTATTTGGGCTGCTGTAGAAACATGATGGCACAAGACGGCGACTTTTGTAAAGCAAGGGCCTTATCTAAAAAGGCTTAATCTAAGACAGTGAAAACCAAGCCATTTTTAAAAAAATTAATGCATTATACATTTACACAAACATACTTGTGGGTAGAATATTCAGTCTCTGCCACTAAACCCTTGTAAATGTTATACACTGGACCTTTTTAAACATTTAATGAACTAAATCAATTTAGGTCCAGCTAGCAACCATTGTTTTCATTGACTGATCACTCTTGGATCTATGCAATTACAGAAAGCAGTTAAACATGCTTTTCAGTATCCCTTTGACATAATCAAATGTCTTGGTGTGACCAACACATGGTCAAAAACAAGCAGTATTCAACTTACATTGCTATAAAATGGAAAAAAATCCTGTTGATTGTAGGGCTGCAACAGACGATTATTTTCATAATCGATTTATCTTTAGATTATACTAATCAGTTGCATAATGGATGATAAAGACTTTTAGCTGCAGCTACTCATGGTTAATCAAATTGCATCCTGATGAAGTTGTCTTAGTATAAAAGAGGTTAGAACGACCTGGATGGCAGAAAACCTTCACAAACATAGATCAGGAAGGGTAAAAGTTGATGTGGTCAATGAAGGAACTATAACATAGTGCATCAGACTACACTTACTGATATTACTGTATACAGTGGCATTAGAACATTGGAGTGCAACATTTCCAAATTACTTAACCACAGACAGCTTTTACACAGAGGAATGCAGCAATGACAGCAAATGGGACCTGTCATATGTAAGAAAGCAAAAGTACAGGCTCGGTCAGTCGATTTATACCAGCCCTGCTGTTATTCAGATACTCCTACTGGCTCAGTCAGATGCAGATACTAAAATCATGTGGAGTGCTTGAATAAAACATGAGGTCATTTTCTCCTTTAGCTTTCATTTTTCAGAGCTTTACCTTTTTATCAATGTGGGCAGAATTCAAAATCTTTGACATCTGTCTGACATTTTATTACCTTCTAATGATGGTGATGGTCAGAGAAAAGCCTAAACAGCACAGCACAGCCATCGTTTTGACGACAGCAGTGACTTTCAGGCCCACGTCTGTTTGTTGGAGCCACATGCCTTAGTTTGTTGGGCCTTGAACACTAGAGAGACTTGGCAGTGATTATCTGACAGCTTGGTTTTTTCCTCCTACGGCTCATCACAAGCCTTGAACTGAAAAGTAGGAAACCATTGAGTATTATTATTTTGTCAGAGGCCAGACATGTGGCCTGCTAATACAGCGCTGGGTAATCAGTTGTCACAGTCCCTATATTTAACGGAGCAAAGTTTATGGAGCGCAGTGGAGCTGAATGTGAGAGAAAGAGGGGGGAGAGAGAGATTGACAGAGAGAGGGGTTGTATTGCTGCTTTAAGGCTTGTGCTTTCATATAGCTCAAAAGGTAAAGATCTCAACTACATATACTGTGTGTGTCTCATATAAGCATGTTGCATGGAGCTTGTTTATCCGCCTTTGATTTGTGTACTTTCAGGCACTTTAACTGGCACTGATTCTTATCTTCACTGTAAATGGGTCAAGAGGCTATAAATGGGTCAAGAGGCTATAAAAAAAAACTGTTATGGAACATTAGTTGTTGCACACTGCTCCATCTGGTGGAGGTAAAGGAGGATTGCACTTATATTATTATGCACTGAAATTCAACAGAGGGACAGTTTCCTTTACTATTATTGAAAGTATGTATGTTGTGCAAGAAAATACCTTTCTGTTTAAATAAAATGTTTTTTTAGTTTTTGGTTTGGGTCTGCAGTTTGTATTCCACACACTAGGATGAAGGAATTGACCCTCTTTTTGATTGGTACTATAGTAGGGTTAGTATGGAACAATATTATTGTTAGTATTTTGTTACTGGTTTTTAATTACACTTAAAGACAAAATATGCAAAATTTCTGCATAGAAATAACTAAAAACTAGGAGACTATTAGTAGTTATTTTGCAGCACTAACATAAGCCAAAACATTTTTTCAACACTCTTATCCACAGGAATCCATATGACTGATCAAGGCAACGGACTGTTTCATGTTGGATGACTTTTAAAGTGAAACTAAACCCCCTCTTCTGCAGCTAACTCCGCCCGTCTGATTTGAAAAATGCCAAAAGAAGTGGGCTGAGCCCTGAGTGAGAGAGGAGGAGGGAGAGTGAGTGCTGAGCAGTTAGTGGGCGTGGTCTGGTGCTGAAACCTAACATCTAGTTGTGGCTGTCTGTCAAGGTGCTGCTCACACTGTTTTCCACATGGTGGAGAGAAAAAGGCCACAGGGCAACAGCTCCTGTATTTAAAAAGCAGGGAAGGGGTCTGGGACAATGACCCTCTTTCTGATTGGGCAAGATGTAAGGGTGTACCAGTGATGAAAGCATGGTCTAAAATAGCCAGTGACATAATCTGAATGCTGTAGCTGGTGTTTGGGCAGAGATACATGTTGTGATAAAAATGTCATCAATTTTTATCACAACATGTATAATTTTGATACTGTACACTAATCTGTGGTTTAGGGGTTTAGTTACACTTTAATGACCTCGTATGCTTCACACAACTCTGCTGTAACTCTGGGGCAAACCCTCATGAAACATTACAGGTGCAAGAAAGTATTTCAAGTTTACAAGTCTATTTAGCCAGTGTCTTGTTTTATTTAATTTTTTCATTTTTTGTTATTGTGGATCACTGACTCATTGCCAATTTCTGCATGTTTTGCTCCTCTTAAAGCACAAATGCACAGGTGAACCAAACAAGAAAACAAATCCCATGATCCCACACTACTTCCCAGTGTCATCAAACTATTTTTTTCTTTTGTTTTGCTTTTTTGATTGCAAGACCCCATAACAGCAGAAATTACACACTGTTAATTTAAACCCATTCATCCATATGCTTTGTCAGTTTATGTCAGAAGATTAAAGATAACAGTGAGGACTGGAGTTGAAGTCAGTGTAGTCACTAATTCCAAACACGTTTTAAACACACACTGTGTATAACTGTAGCCTAAATGCGAAGGAGAAAATGTTAGTCATTGGCTAATGTATTAATTACACACACTTTCAACCACTTTGTTGTGTCATTTTTCTCCCTAGTGGGATTGATATGGCTGCCATTCTGTGCAAACTGGGCTTCAGTGAAGCAGTCGTCCGCTCAAAGATGGCTGCAGGAACCAGTACATTCGTCTTGGCTTATGCCATCCACAAGCTCTTCGCTCCAGTCCGCATGAGCATCACCCTGGTGTCCGTCCCGCTTATTGTGCGCTACTTCAGAAAGACTGGTCTCTTCAAGCCACCCTCACCTACACCATGAAGACATGTGTTATTCTGCCTCATTAATTATCAAGCATCCAGATTATTATTAGTTAAATTAAAAACATCTGTACATACTCTCTGTTTTGTAATTGCATTTTGTGAATTCAGGTTAAATGTTTCTTGCAATTGTAACAGAATCACGTGTTTCAAGACGTAGTTTTTCTCTGAGATTAAAAAGTAATAATGTACCTGCTTTCCATACGCCAGTGTAGCTGGACTTGTGTCTTAATGTGTGTGTATTTAAAAACTTAGAAACTGAAGCACAAAACAGTATAAAAGCTCAAATATTTATAAACCAGTTAGAAGTCAGATCAGTGACTTTCAGTTTCAGGACTGAGCTCTTTTCACTGGGCAGAGTTTTCTCCAAATGCTGTGAAAGTTGCCTACAGGGACAACAGGGAAAAAGCTGATGTCTCTTCCACAGCTCCCCGGAGCTGACTAAGCCATGTTCTGGTGTTATGTGAATCAGCAGAATATTCAGGTTCACTGTCTCCTACCTCCATCCTCTGTCCTATCCATTCTCCTTACACAGCTCAGACGCTCCCATTTTCTGATGTTGTTTTCTTCTCTAATATGCTTCTTCTCAGCATCTCTCCTGGCATTCAATTTCCTCTCCCTCAATCGTTTTGCTGTTGTTCTTCCATTTTCTCTTCATTCTCTCTCTTGTTCTCTTTGCTAATGCCACTACCCAGTTTGCCAGCACATTAATCTCTGAGTGAGGCTGATTGTAGTTTGTTGCAAACTTCTGAATGAGGTTGTTTTTTGGGGGGACTTCTTTTCTTTTTTGGACTTTGATTAATAAAGAGTTTGTCTTTTATTATTGTTTTTTTTTCTTTTTTCATGAAATACCTTCACATGATAAGTCAGCTCAGTTATACTTTGTCACTTAATCTGGTCTAATATGATTTCCTAAGTTCGGCTCTGTGATTTGGTTTTATAGTTAACTGTCTTGACTGTAGTCATTTTGTAAATAATCATTATTAAGACGCATTGCAATTTGGGCATTGAAGATTCTGCATCGATGCAGATACAGCCATGTAATATTGCTTGATGATTTATCAGTTGCTAGGAGCTGCAGCTTGACTGCAGGGGCATTAATTGTTGGTTTTTGGACAGAACATTTCAATTTAATTAATAAAGTAATCTTTAAATTCATTTTTCATTTCTGTGTGTACTGACTGATGAAAAAGAAGCATGTGCATTCATTTTAAAAAGTGAAGACGCAATGTACCATGATTAATCATGGAATAGATTCAAATCATGACATGCACAGCCCTACAGTAGGCAGTTTTTTTCCAATGAGCTTTAAAATCTTAACTACTTTGCCAGCACTTTGGAACAGTTAACAGCCTAATATTTCCCTCAAGAGATAAAATAGCAAAAATAATGGCCAGACAAATAATGGATACAACACTGATGAAAATCTCTCCAATTCCCTAACCCATTTTTTCTGTGAAAGAAAAGATAACAACTATAGAAGCTGCTTTGAGAAAAAGGAAACTTCTGTTTTGAGAGTTAACTGAAATCAGTAGCTGTTACTTAACACTATACGTGAAGCGTGTGTGTAGAAACTGAAGACTGCAGTTCCCCTTTTAACCACACAGAGGAGCTCCTGAACTATAAATGTCCAGTACTGTTTTTCCCCCTGGTGTGACCACGTCATACAGCTCTCATTTCTCACTTTGAACATCTCAGTGTGTCCTCAAGATAGATGCCAGCCTCAAAACACGAGAATAAGAATCACACCTCATGCATCACAAAGACATGGAAAGAGATGATCAATGACCGCAAAGCAATGATTAAGTCAGGATGGAACTCGTGCACAGTTTTAAACTGTCCAAACTCTAGATAACTGGATCGTACTTTAACAAAAATACAAGACGGTAAGGGTTTGGTCATCTCACACTGACTTGATTTACTCTTCATAAGTATTCATTGCTCTCTGACTCTGTTGGATGGCAGCGTGTCTGGTGCCATCTCGGTCCTCTCTGTCCTCCCCTCTCCTACCTTGAAGGTTTGACGGGTCAGCTAGCACAGCGAGCAAACCTCAGCTGGTGTGTCCCTGAAGGTCTGCAGTGTACTGAATGGTAGCTGCCTTGAACAAGACCAGTCTTTTCTGTATGTTTGTGTGTGTGTGTTTCTTTCTTGGCCCAGTAAATAATTCAACCAGGAGAGGTGTGAACTAAGAGAAAAACTAAGAGGACATGGTGGTCTATGCCAAATATCAACCCAGGTGTTTCAGGAATACGATCTATGGCACCACTGTGACACAGAGTGATACAAACTGATGTGTGTCCCTTTCTCATGCACACACTCACACACACTGATCTGCAGAGGAAGGAGAAGAAGCCTTGGCCTCATTAGCCATGATGAGGACAGGGAGCTGCCATCGCCTCTCCATCCCCTGCATGTCCCCCATGGCTAGGAACAAATTGGTGACAGTGCTCCCAGCCACTCTGTCAGGCTACCTACTATGCACTGGGCTGTGTCAGACTTGTCTCTGTCCACACAAATGTGCATTTGTGTATTAGAGAGTGTGTGAGGGTGGGGGTGGGTTGGGGTGTGTATATGCACATGGCAGAAAGAGGAGAGGGTGGAAGGACTCATTACACTCTCACCTCTTTGCTCTGCCCAGAATCAAATTATGATTCCTGTGAACACTTCATCTTGAGTTTGATGACCCCAATGTATTGGGTTCAGGGGTCAGAACTCCTGCCTACCTTGTGCCTGCTGCACCTTTTATGAAAGTTAAATTCAACATCATCACAGTCAGTGTGACACACAGGGTGCACCCGTTAAGCGTGTGTATCCAGACACAGGTGCCATCTCTGATGCAAGACTTTGGAAGGCATATGCGAGAGTAGTATTTGCAAAGTGCTGATGCTCGAAATGATACTGTATGGAAAGACAAGGCAGCAGGAGCACACACTTCTCCCTTTTTCACTAACTCACTTCCTCACAAGCTGCATTTTTTTATCTATTCAATTTCTTCATTTTAACAATTATTTTTCCGCCTTTTTTTTTCCTACACCAGCTCATTATCCCTCCTCATTTACCTTCTTCGCACCATCTCCTCATCTTCTGTCCTGCTCAGTGAACTAGTTAGACCAATAGAACAACAGTACCGAGATGGAGCAACAAATATTCTGTTAACCTCGGAACTTCAAAGATATCCTGTCAATTTCTTTACAGGGATGGCTATTTAACGTGTACACAACTGAACACACCACATACATAAACTAACAAATCTCTCCTTCTTTCCCATCATCTTTTTTTTTTTTTTTTTTTGCCACTCCTCTTTTTCGCCACAACTTACTTTCACTGGAGCATCCTTTTCTCCTGGTCTCTTCTTCCCTCCCTCCCTCTCCAGCTCTCTCCTCTGCCTGTCTCTGAGTTAAGTTTAGCAGATGCACCTGATGGCAGCATCATCTTGGAGCACCTGTCAGCTGTCTGCCTTCATCACGGCTCCTCTGCTGCCACAGGGGCCACAGGGAAGCAAACCTGAAGACAGTCGCTACTATCAACAGCTGCATCTTATTATTTTAAACACCAGTGCCAGTCATTTTCCACCAGAGTTGCGTGCATTTAATTTTCTTTCTTGCGTATATGGATGTGCATGTGTGTGTGGTGTGCTGCCTTCTCTTCATTTCTCCTCAGGATTCAGAATCTCAGCTGTTAAATGTGAGCAATTATAATTGAGCAGAGAGGAAGAGACAGAGTTTATGTGTCCTGTGACAGAGGAGGGAGAGGAGGCAGCAGACATAAGTTGTCAAAGTCTTTTTGGCAGGAGTGAAATGTTTTTCAAGTGTCTGCTACTGTAACTTAGATGAATGTCTGTCACATGGTCACTCATTTTTGTGCTTTCTTTATGTAATATTACTGAGATTCTTCAGGTCCTCTTAATACCACAGTTCCTTCCTTCAGTCAAACTGCCTTCAGGTGATTGGCAAAACAGTTTTTAACAGCACAGACATATTGAGAATGAAATGATTTGACTAAAGGGGCTTATGGGATTTCTGTCTACAAAACATTTTCTGGTGAAGATTTATTCTGACCAAGAATAAAACATAATATCTAGTCTTAGATACTATTTTTAATGCATAACAAAGAACAACCAGATGTCCTACATGTGGTGGCCGTATTTCCATCCAGATTTGTGTACCATAATGTCCTACAGCAGCATCACGTGTCATCAGTCTAGGTGCCAGTTATCATATATTATTTAGTTTTTGTGCATTGTACAGGCGTCTCACCTGAATGCTGTTTTGTATCTGACTTATCTCACTTTTAGCTGTGTGAGTACTGTATACAAAATCTGTGACAAGAGATTTAGCAATGAGGAAGCAAGTTGAGTCATAATTTTTTCCACCTTGTTCCACAAATAAACTCTGCTGATAAGAATAAGGAATTAGAAAGGACAAATTGAAGGCACCACTAACCACTCTTCAGCTTATTTCCTTTTTAAAATGTTAACTGTTATTCATGTCGGATGTTTCACTATGGAAAATGTAGCTGGTTTAAACCATTGTTTGGGGAAATTAAATGATGTGAACTGTCATATTACATACTTTAAAAGAAAGATTCTGTGTAATTTTCAGCCCAAATAGGCAGACATTATGAGATTAAATAAAAAATTAAATAATGTTTTAGGTTCATACTGAAAGCTCTCATTTCCACTCGACTAAAAGTGCTGTGCAGGGTCATCATTTCTGTAGCTCTCCACAAAAATGGCAAATATAAACATTTTGATACAAACAGAGAAATGATGGCCACAAATATGTAAATAAGTCGTGTTCTAAAACATAAATGATTCTTAATATTGTTTTAATCGTCTTTAAAGTGGCACAATGAAGGATTTCCACCTTCAAATAATGCCTCCAAGATTATTCATAGATCGTACATCAACTTAGAACAGGGTGAATATGAGTATGGAAAAATCTGGTCATTCTACAACATCCTACAGTGTGTCAGAAGAGGTCATAAAGTCAGATTTTAAGACAAAAAGTTAATAACATTGCCAAAATAACAATTGATAAGCAATAAGCCAAAAACCTGATTAATAGCATCTATAAGTCTAAGTGGACAAGGCATCTAAAGTATTTCAAAATCAAGAACCAAGATGGTCAGTCATAATCAGCATGTCGCACTCTAGGAAAGGTGTGAACCAAAATAACAAAAAGTACAGACACGGTGTTGTAAGCCATTACTGAGCTGCCATTAAAGATCGAAATCTGTTTGCCTCTATACACCTCATAATGAATGCATCTCATAAATCCTCCCTAAATGATTCCTCCTTAAATAATTCCCACAGCTCAGACTGTCTGCTCAGTGGAGGGTGCTCATGGATCAAGCCATTAACAGGGGAACCAGGGTGAGGTGAGGAGTGGAGGGCAACAAGCTCAGGCCCCAGATCATCACCCCACCCTAAACTGCCACCTTTTACAAATGTAATAGAAAGCAAGCAGACACACAATTTCTTTCAATTAGCCCGAACTGGTTGGTCCAATAAATTTTAGTTTGTTCCTCAAGACATACGGCCTTGTTGCATGTCCTGGTGAAAATGAAGACTAATGGTGTGTTGTGGAGCTGCTGAGTGCTTGATTTTCTGCCACTACACCACTGCCACTCGCCTGCTTGTCTTTTCTCTCCCTCCCATTCCTCACTTTTCCTTCTTCCCTTGGCTCTAACTTGAATGAGTGCTGACCAGGCACAACACAAATGTTTCATACATTTATTCACGACTTGGATTAATTTTCTGTTTTAAGCATTTTTCCTGAGTAGTAAGGCAGTGTCATTCATCACAGCTTGACAACAGCCATGAAAGTAACCATTGTTTACCCTTAGTGTCAATGACGTGACGGCCAGTAGAATAATACTCAGCCACCCAATGTCATTTTACTTAAATAAAGAAAAGTTTGAGAAAGTATCAAAATTACTGTAACTGTGCTAATTATGCAGAAAAGAAGTGTCATATTACAATGCATTAGATTTTTATTCCTGAAAAGTTTATTTTGTTGTCACATTTGGCACTAATTTCAACTTCTATTATGATAATTATAATAGTCACCTATGTAAAAATGACAGTAACAGGGCCCATAAATGAAGCCAAAGTGGAAATGATGTTGCAAAGTCTGTTTACACAGAACATTATACAAATTAATCCTAATGCTGCTTGATATATAACATCAGCAAACACTTTCCTGAAGAGTACAGTATATCGTCTCAATCACAAGTTTGAAGGCCTCTTCAGAACAGCATGTTGTTAATATTTAGGTTATAATAAATAATAAAGCAAACATACAGTAGATATTTTTGGGGCATGACCACTGTAGGTGCATGATTGCAGGAGTAAATATTCAGAGCTTTCAGTCAGACCAATTCTGCTCTTCCACATATGATTACTCCTGTATGGCATGGGACGAAATATCAAAGCTGAGGCTTCAAAACAGCAGCTCACCAACCAGTAGGTGACAACACAGTGAACTGTCACTTGAATAGTATAAATATTTAAATTGATTTTCAAGAATTAAATCAGTGTGCTTAATATATTTCTAGAAACTAAGGTGTGTTGTATAGCAGAGTAATCATATCTGAAATGTAGTGTAAATATACATAGTGTATGTAAAGATGGCAACATGATGCATTCATATGTGTAGACATGATCAGAGTGGGCAGGAGAGGTGACTGAAGTGACTGTGAACATGGCCTCATTAACTGATGCTATGCCACCGTGATCTGCTGGGATTTTCACAAACAACCATCTCCAGTGTTTACAGAGAATGGTGAAAAAGAGGCATTATAACCTAGCAGTTCTCTGGGTTGTAATGCCTTGTTGGAGCCAAGGATTAGAGCAGAGTAACCACTGGTTTGAGATTACAAAAGGCAAACAGTAATTTAAATAGCCACTTGCTGCATGCAGAAGGTCTCTGAAATCTCTGAAAGCACCTCTAATCTTAGCAAGGAGGAAGAAGTATTAAGTACAGTTTCGGTTAAAGTGTGGTGAGATTAATAAAAAAAAAAAAAAAAATACTGGTGGACATTACAGCAATGCCGAAAACAACAATAAAGCAAAATAATTTGAGTTATATTTGCCATCACATGGTGATGCATTGAAGATTTTCAGGCCACCTTTGGTTGATGAAGGAAAAATCAAAATTACTTTGCCGTATGAAGAAATATTAACTACAAGCGAAAAGGAGGCAAAGAGGCATTGATTTTACAATTCAGAACTCAATCAAAGAGAATTATGGATAGCAATACTACTGTGATTTGCCTGTTACTCATTACACTTAACATCCATAGCGTGCCTCTCCCCCCCAGCAAGGAGATTTACAGGGACAGGTTAAATACAGTTCAATACCATCGAGACGTGGAGTCACACGATGGTTCATAAAGGTGGTCAAGCCTAAGGAGGCGGTTGGAAGCTAAACACGAGTAGGTACAGAAGAGGGATGACAGAGAAACTGAGAAGAGGTTGAGACACAAAGTGAGGAGAAGCAAAAGAAATGATGCACACAAACAGAGACAGAGGAAGAGAAAAGTCTATTATTGTAGCCTGAACATAAACTATGCATCAAAGTGCAGCGTTTATTGAAAAACCATTTTTATGTGTGCTTTGAGGGCATGAAAATGAGAGCTCTGGGTGTCAAACACATCAGTACAAAACTGCACCAAACAATGTTTTGGTTTTTTGTCTTTTTTTCCTCTCCTCGTCTTTCCCTCCAAGATTCCCAATCAGATATTGTGGCTCCCTGCAGGCTTTTATGCCAGCCACAAATGGTTCAACTGCCAGACTGACAAACACGCAATCATTCAGAGAGGAAAAGGGGGGAGACAAAACTCCGCCTTTTATGACATAGGTCCTTTTAATAAGCACTGGAAAAAAAAGAGCAAGTAATCCTTTGATTTCATTAAACGTGCCCATCACACCTGAAGATAATTCCATTATGATTGTGGCAATAAAATGAGATTTTCATCAAGACCTGCTGACAGAGGGAGGAAAACCTATTATTCCTCTCATATTCAGATATGGCTTTGCCTCTAATATTATGACATTAGGCCATTTGGCAGAATTTATTCCAACTACAGTGAATCCATATGGCTGGTGAAGTGTTTCCCCACTGACAAAAGCAGACATTTTTAACATGCTTCATGCTGGATTCACAGAGCGATAATCATTTATGGTTTTAGAAATAACCCCAAAACTACACAAATTGCAGCTTAACATTAGGATGCCAGGGAGAGACAGAAGTTCACTTAGTCCGTTTTTTTCCACCTTTGAGGTTTCACATTTTTTGGCTTGTCTTAATACACCTTGTGCCAATATACTGGTCCCAAATTTGCAAAAAAAAAAAAAAAAATAGCACTTGTAAAAAAGATATTTCTTAATAAGTTTGAATTTGCTTACATTCATTCTTTCAGACAATAATACTTACAAAAATTGTAAACACACTGCAAAGAAGATATAATTTGCTTTAAATTATACGCACTGACACACCATTGTCTTGTAAATGTGTTGTCAACACACTGCACAAAAAACAACATAATTTTAGCTGTATATATTACGTATATATTACGGCCTAGTATGTTTATTATTGGTTTTTTTCCTGAAAAAAAAGCAATGATTGTTAAATTTGTGGGCCAACAAATAAACTAAGTTAAAAAAATGCTAAAAGGAGGTAAAAGTGTGGGTTCATCATAACAAGCACCTTTTCATCTGATCCATTATTAATGACTCATAATTAAAGCAACACAATGCAGGATTTGCTCTTGGGCTCCTCCTAGTGTTGGTAAAGAGTATTGTTTGTTGCAATGTCATAAAATATATGTTGTCGTTTGTTGAAAAGCCAATGATGCCAATGCACTCTGAAGCAGGACAGTAGCCTATTGTACGGCAGCTGCGACAAATGCCCTGAAGTAGAATGTAATAGTTCTTTTTCTGGCATGGACCCAGAACTAGTAGTTACATAGTGCTAATGCATGTGATGCAAACCTGCTCTGGCTTAGACAGAGGTACCATTCGACCTCATTAAGTTCATGTACCATTAAAATAATGTTGGAAGACACTACGTGAAGGTTGAAAGCCTTCATTTTGCCACTTTAAAATACTGTATTGACCGGAGCTGCTTTAAATAAATCAGACATGGTGGGAAATGGGTTTAGAATGACAAGTTAAAATAATAATAATAATAATAATACTGAATGTTGGTTATTGGGATAGCATTTGTGCTGAGGTTTGAAAGAACAGAACATGTAGGTATACATTACAAAAGACGATTGAGGGGGAAAAAAAAGAACTGAAAAAGAGGAGAGGAGAGAGAAAGAGTTTTATTACAAAGTGTACCCAAACAGAATTTCTGCACTGCCACAATTCTGACAGCTGGCACTGTGGATGTACAGTTATAGGGGAGTCTACAGAACTATTATTGCAACAAAAATTCCAGCACGGCAAAGAAAGTGTGACAAAAGGGAAAGGGTGGGGATACTGTGTACTGTCTGGAGAAAATGGAATCTATGTGTTTTTTGGCATTCATGTCACGGCCCTTTTGAAAAATGCATCAAAGCATTTGCAGAACTCGCGGGACTGGGTTTGGGCACACAAAGTCGTGACCATCATCCAAACCTCACTGCTGGTGAGGGTAGAAGGGAGCTGCTGCTCATAGTGGAGGGTTTGAAATGTGCTACTGTGCCACTTAATAATACAGAGGAGTGCGCTGCCTGACCATGGCAACACACATCCCTCTAATTTCTGTGGATGTTCCCGAGTTAACGTGTACATGTGTGCTGGTAGCCTCCGAGCCTAGAAACAGATTGTGTTGTTTTTAATGTTTACATTCACACATGGTTATCAGCTGCCTTCAGCTTTAAGAACTTTCTCTTCCAGCCTCGGCACAAACACCAATGGCCTCAGTCCAATATGACTTATTTTACACGTGCACTAACTGCAGATGGATAATTAACCACAGATTTCATGCACTTCACTCATCTTCAACTTTATAATTCTTGGCCTTGGTTTACCTCTCTGTGTTGCTGAAGAAAAGAAGGTCCTGTTGTTCATTCCTATTGCTGTATCTGTTCTCTTCCTGGTAAGTTGCACTGCAGCAAACACAATGTTTTCTGGAGATGAGTTGTTTGTTAAGGTGATTAAGATTAAAGACTGTCTCATAAAGTTTGTTTTTGTGATAGATATTGAAATTTGAATGCATAAATGAAAACTAGGGCTGGAACTGAATCAATTTCCTGACTGTTTAAACTATTATTACTTCTGCCAAGGAGGTTATATTTTTGGGCATGTATGTCTGCCTCTCTGTGAGTAGCATAACTCAAAAAGTAAAGGATGGATTTTGATTAAAATTTTCTGGGGATGTAGGTTATAGCATAAGATATTGTTCAATTTCCGTGGTGATCTGGACAGGGATCCAGATTGTGAGAATGAATAAGTTGAGCACTTTCCCAAATTGATCAAACGTTTAAATTATTTGTTTTGTCTATAAACTCCAAAATGTTTAGGTTTCTACCTGTACATGACAAAAAGGGGGGGGGGACTACTAATTAATAAATCTACTACAGCTTAAATATTATTAACATAAACATGCTTGAAGAAAAATGTGGTTGGTAAATTTTACAGCTACAAGCTCTGCCGCATGAGATGTACACTAATCACAGAGAGTAATTGTAAAATTGACCATGTGGGAACATCACATGTTACACCTCAGAAGGGATGATGTGATCATTCCTCTGCCATATTTTGCAGTGTTATATTAACACTAAAAGTGTCAATTCATAACCAATTCTGATTTGGACAAGATACAACCAGGGTGTGTGTTAAATTTTAATGTCAGCATAACACTAAAAGTTAAATATAAAGAGTAATATTAAGTCTTTAATTGTTACTTTCACACTGTGTATACCTTCCACATTAGAACAATGTGACGCAAAAATTTCCAAAACAATAATACATACATATAATCGAACCACCTATTTTGGCATTACATAAACACTGTTAGATGCACTGTGTATTACAGGATGGGAGGCCGACCTGAAGAGGTGGCCTCTCAAAAGACCTGAGGCATGTTATTATTTTCACAGCAATGAGGTCTGTTACGTTTTGTTAAAGGAGGTGGAACACAGTCTTATTTATTTAAAGCCCGACAAAGAGCCAAGTCAGAGCCTCAGTGTCCCACATCACCAAGCCTGGGCTTTAGTTTCAATATCAGGTAAAATACAAAGTGCAGGATGCTCATGCATGGCAGGAACACTGTGAACCTGTAGCCACACAACTGCCGCCACAGTGGACAACCACTGGGAAGAACTAGCTTACTGCTACTTCCTCTTCTGGTCTGGAAGTTCCAAACAACAAGTCATTTCTACAGTAGCGCCCCCAGGGATAAGGTGGATATGCCCAGAATCAAGCCTATAGAAGCAGGTAATGTGAATGAATGACCAGACTGTTCTCTGTTTTTTGTATGTATCTGGTACCAAGTGTTTTCAAATTATACAGTGTAAAGTTTTCACAACTAAGACTTGTTATTAAAATTAATCACAACTTTGGCACACGAGGCACCTGATATTATAAGTGAAAAAAAAAAGAAAACTCCTTACACCTTCAAGTACATGATTACCCAAGCGTATTTTCTTGTAGTGAGAGGAAAGAGAAACATTCTACTGTGATCCATGGAAGAGAATGCAGTGTCATCAAATATTTTTAAGATTCACTGTTTTCAGGTTAAAGTAAGTAAAATAATTTAATTATCTTACTGAGTGACAGTATTGCAAAAAAAGAATTTTGAGTATGTTCTGTATTTTTTGTGTAAATCATGGATGTCTCACCTTCTTATGAGGACTAGAATTTAAAAGGTCTTGTATCTACTCACTGGAAATGGATGTTAAAATTCAAAATAAACTATTTTCATGAAACAAGAGGAATTGGTAACAGAGCTATCTATTATTTGAAAGCTATCCTGGTAGGATTACATGTTGGGGTCAGCACTTATTTGTACATGGATGGAGACTGGATTTGACAAGGCTCATGAAATCCCTGAGAATATCGGTGTCACATCTGCCACAGAGAGGAATTGCTACTACCCTCTACTCAATGAAAGTCAAACATGTGGAAAATGTATTGGAGCTCTTCCTCCCTCTGTGTGTGTGTATACAGTATATACTGTATGTGTGTGAGAAGAAACAGGGTATTTACTACAGGTGCTTCACTGGTAAGAGCTGTGAACAAATATAACTATATTTACATTAAGAGTGTGTTAATGTCTGTTTGAAATAACTCATTACTTCTATGGGCGTGTGTACCTGGTATTCCTTATGTTGTGGGGACCTAAATCTGTTTACATAGTTACATTATAACTTGTCTTCCTTAGAGTTAGGTTAAAGTTACAGTCAGGGTTAGGACACTAGTAATTATGGTTAGGGATAGAGTAAGTCTAGGAATTTCCAGGAAATTCATGTAAGTCAATGCAATGTCCTCTGAAGTTATGGAAACCAGTGTGTGTGTGTGTGTGTGTGTGGGCACATGCACATGGGTACATGGGGAGTGTGTTTGTGTGTGTTTGTATGTGTCAGGTTGACAAGGAGAAATCATCTAAGTGTCTTTGAAAGCATGTTCATTGTTGTGGCAGGGATGACAGTTGCCTCAGCCACAAAGACTGTTTGACTGGCAGATGTTTCAATAGGAACAGTGACAAAAGTGACATCTAGGTTTAGATCTATGATGTGGCCCCTTTTACATTAAAATGTATTTTCTATGATCGGAGTGCAATTGGATAATGCCTAACCACTTGTAAGTACTGGTGTAAACACACCTGAGACACAATGAGAATGTAATCTGAGCTGCCTAATGACTTCGGGAGGTGGTCGGAGATGCATTGTAACCACATTGAACAGAAGTGTAAATGTTAAGAGTATCCGGGGCATCTCTACTCCACCCACAACACCTACATGAGCGGAAATACGTTGGTGATTAACGTAAAAGCGGCAACAAAACTATGCAGTCTCCTCTGCTTGCCTCACATTGTTGTTGTTGCAGCGCACTGGATGTGATGCAATCAGATCTTGATGTGGACATTGGAGACACAGATTACATTTGATTACCGTAATTATACTTTAGTGCAATATGTAATATGTAAATGTAAAGAATAACTAATCCTCAGTTGATGACATTTCAGCCTTGCAATGAAGAATGCAGTGGGAGAGTGTTGAGCTCACGAGCATTCACAACAGCAGTAAAATTTTCAGGTCAATCTTTGAGAACTTTCCCTTAGACTGCATTTAAAAAGTTTGCAAATTGTACTTCAGTTTCATGCAGCTCTTTTTGAACCTAGTGGAGTCACCCCCTGGTGGCCAACTGCTACTTCCATCCTATTTTCTGGGCTTCACTTTTCAAACTGTCAAGACCATATCAATTTTTAGTCTATGAACTTGCCATAGTCTGGATAAACAGAGTATTCCAAGGATTTGATGTTGTGCTGCAGACACATCTGGAAAGGGCACCATTTTGGACAACATCAGATTCTCTACAAAAAGTGAACCAATCACAAATCCCTGACACACTAGAGGTGGGCTTACTGCGATGATGACAGAGAGGTGACATCTAGCAGTTTTTGTCCACATCCAACATTGTGGCCACCAAAGTTCAGCTATTTTTGATTTGGCTGTTCCTTCTAGTTTAATGACTTGCTTCGCATAGCCCCCCTGGGAAAAGTTATTTGACACCATTGCATTGCTCCTAGAAAAGTACATTAAGATTGTCAACATGTTTTTAGTCGCTCTGCATACGTCATAGGGATAATTGGTCGGGCTGGTTGTAGGTCTATCCAGTTGCGTACAGAGGCCTCTTGAAAGTGAGACGTGAATACACCCTTTCCGGACTGATTCTAAATTTCAAATGAGATAGAGATGCAGTCTGGCATTAGCCAAAATAAACTTACCACAGTGCATGTGTAGATTTTGGCTTTCTCAGTGTAATCTACCATTTCATTCTAACCTGACTGACTCAATGATGATATAAAGACTCTGTGGGAACCTGTTGCAGGACCACTTCTTCAGATTGTTCTTTATGACTATGTTTGGGAATTAGTTGCCACAATGTTTGGGCCCAGTGGTGCCATTGGGTGATGTCATCCACAATACTCTGATGGTATTGTGGATAACCTGACCAAAATCATGTTCAGGACAGCAGAGCAACTTGACTAAAGGCAACATGCAAGTGTAGAAATATTGTGGCATTTTGAATTGGGGTCTGGTCTGGACTCAAGACAGGCCCAGCCTACTGTTTTACTTTCAAAGAAAATCTTATTACACCCACTCTTCCTCTTTCCTGCATCAAATCAGCAAGATAAACAGATTTGGATGTTGCACTCTTACACTGTCTTTTCTTTTTAACACTCGGCCAGCAATCTGTTATGGCGAACAATGGATGACTTTTTCTCTCCCCTATTTCGTTTTAATGCACCTCATTCCACCCATCCTCTTTTGTTGAAAACCCTTCCTTTCACATCAACCTTCATCAATCTCTCTATCCTTGCTGGGTGAAATATTGCACCCATTACCCTTGTCATGTGGTATACAGAAATAGCAGCCCTTCCTCTGACAAATGTCAGGTAAAACAACTTAGGGTGACTCACAAGACTGCAGGATGCAGGCACCAATGCATTAATCACCTCAAAATATTGGCATCTACAAGTTAAATGTTGGGGAATATGATGCATATCCCAAATGATTCAGGATGTACAAACTGAGTTTCTAAATTAAGGAATTGTTATTATTCCCATGCTGATTGTCACAAATGGCTAATGAACATAATGTGTTTAGTATTGTCCAGTTTAATTAAGCGCATCATTCCATGCATGAATTTCAAGTCCCACATTTCCCAAATTGTCATAGTCTTCCAGTTCTCCTGAGGATACAAATATGGAAGTAAATACTGAATAGCCACTGGGGGGGCAACTCTACTGTTTGTATAAAAAGGTCAGTTTTAATGGAAGTCTATTTTAGAAGGAGCCAACTTTTCACTTGATTTTTAATGTCAATTAAATAGGAATTAATGGTCTCAATCGACACAATTGGCAAGTGATTTCAATTTTGTAAATTATGTTTCCATTTACAGGAAAATAGGAAATAATGCATGTGATTGACAGCTGATTTCATCCAATAGATGCCTGGTTCCAGGTGACACTCCTAAACTTTTGTTTGTAAAAACATCAACATGGCACCAGACAAAATTTCTAGAAGCTTCAAAATGGGAGTTCACATTCTTACGGGTGGTGTCATGAATGGCAGGGAGTGGCGTTTCAAAAAGATACATACTTAACTTTCCTGTCACACAAAAATATGCTGAAGATACTGTAGACTTAAGCAGGTATATATTTTATTAAGTGAGCCTTGTTAAATGGCTAAAATCTGTTTTTCTCAAGTCCACACTGGCAGAATTAGGGTATATACTGTACATCCAAACTTCCAAAATACTGTACATCCAAAAAAAAAAAAAACCTGTACTATACCATATAAAATTAAGGATAAAACATGCTATTTTTTAGATTTTATTGTTATTAGATTTGCAGATATACTAAAGGAAACCTTACAAGTTCTTATAAGTCATCATGAGTAGAAAAAGGTGCATACCAAAATCCATGCAAATCTAACAGTCAGAATAAGTTTAATTCCGATCTGATTCAAAGTATGATTTTGGCGGCAAATTACATTTAATAAGGGAAGTCCAAATTTAACAAGCTCATGTGTGTATACTGTATCTCAGCAACATTTTAATAGATCAGGATGACATTTGTCACACTTATGTAAGATATTAATAGATAAGCAGGTAAAATTCTATACAGATCCACAAAGTATTCTGGATCCAGTTAATCAAAATGTAAAAACTTCAGGTTACGGTATGTAAAACACAGATGACAACGTGTTTGAGCCCCAAGCAGAGGTCTGCGTTCTGCCAGTGCTCTTGTTCATACATGATGAAACACAGTTTTAAAAATGCTAGTGATATTGATTAAAAGATGGGGATCTCCAAAGCCATTAGGATTGATCTAAACACCACAAATATCCAACACTGTAATTGTTCAATAATAAAAAAAAAAACAGAAGATCAGCAAAGTCAGTAGAATTCACCTACTAGGGACATTGAATACAACATCTCGGTCTGAACCAGACAAGTCCAACAAACTCATGTTGCCTAGAGCACCAGCATGGCTAACAATGACTCTACTATGTCTCAAATGCACTTAAGCAAGATAAAT
Source organism: Brachirus orientalis (assembly GCA_016785285.1). Classification (NCBI taxonomy): domain Eukaryota; kingdom Metazoa; phylum Chordata; class Actinopteri; order Pleuronectiformes; family Soleidae; genus Brachirus; species Brachirus orientalis. The sequence continues at coordinate 1,649,694 of JAFBJR010019394.1, read as the reverse complement.
GGTGGGAAAACAATGGGTACTTTCAGTAAGTAATAGTAATGACCTGCACCATTTTAACAGCGTAGCATTCTGGTGTTAATTACATTAGGTTGCAAAGTGTTATTAAAGAACCTGAAAGTTTTGCAGGTGTTGCATTACTGACTAATCAATTGCCATTATCATACAAGGGTCTCAACCCAAGGGACATGTTGAGCACTGCTTTCAATTTGTCTACTTTATACTGAACAAGATGCTCACCCGCATTTAATGACCTATTTTTTGGTTCAAACATTTAAGAGTGACAGCTATCCACAGCTTCATCATGTTTCCCTTGTGTCTCTGTGAAATCATTTGCATAAATACAGTTTTAAACAGTGGCCATTGTCATTTTAAGAGCCTGTAAAAAGCTGGACCCCAGTGATATAATGTGGTGACAGGTTTGCATATGAATCCATTATAGCAGCTGGCTGCTCTACTGCTGCACCTCCAGGTGGAAATGTTGAGAAAATATCTGCCTGTATCAGTTGAGTGAGTAAAAAAAAGCCTTGCAATAACAGCAGCTTTGTTGTGGTACAATAAAACACTTCAGCAAACTTTAGAGTACCAAATGAACCTCAGTGGAAACTTACAGTGTACTGAACAAACAGGATTATATGGATTAAGACTGTGTCTCCCTCTCTCCCTCCCTCTCTCTCCGCTCTGACCCTCCTGTTTATTCAATGAGAAGGAGTGAACAGAAGAGAAAGACTGGCAACAGGTTTTACTGCACTGCCCAAAACACTGTACTTCAGCTAACAAACATTCACTCACATGGATATATTTATCAGTCATTAGCTCACAGCTTTTTGTTTATATGTTTTTTTTTTAATTTATTTATTTTTGGGTCGATTGATAAAGATGTTCAAGACCATGCTCCAACAAGCGAAGAGACACCCCGGGGTAGGTTGCATCATTTACATGTCTTCACTAAGCCTTTGTGATTCTTTTTGTGACAACAATAATTTACACACAAGGCCTGATGAACTGACAATTTTGGATTAGTCTTTTATTTTACTCTATATATTGAGAAAACAAAAGAATCTCTTTTCAGAGACAAATGTTTAGGACAGTAGAGACAGCACTCATAGCAACGAACAAAAAGATCCTGCACACTGTGGGATTGTTTTGTTTGTTACTACATATATTCAGGACATAAATTTTAAATGTTGTGTAACATATGCACTGTAGGGTTACACCGTTCACACACAAAAGGTAAACACATAGAGAATGATATATGATTTTCTTTTTAGAAAACACTAAGGTATAACCAACATGTTAGTCTATCCCCTCAATGTAAGTGTTTTACAAACAACTTTTGTCCAACAACTAAAGTCACTGTAAAATATTTGGCAAAACAAACTGAGTCACTAAGTCACAGTTCCTGTCACTAGTATGTGGTCATTTAAGAATCTACTACAATAAAATAAATACAACAATTGAATGTACAGTGACTGCTTATTATTCATTTCATCAGCATCTTTATTTGCTTCACTATCATCATTATAGTGAAGACAGTTAGACAAGAAGAAAGAAAGACAAAAGGAAAAAAGCTATCTGTCCTTTTTCCCCCTCCCTGGACTGCTGCCTCAGTGCCTTGCAGAAGGTGACCCAAATTCAAGGATTGACGGGGTTGGCTTGGCAGTGCACCAGAAAAGTAATAAGGGCAGCAACAGCATCACACTAAGAAAAAAAAACATTACCCAAATCAGCTAGGCTGAATGGTGAAAGGTGAAACACTCACTTTTGTGGCAAGACATGAAGATATCAGCACTGGGGAATGGACAGCTCCCTGTGTGTGTGTGTGTGTGTCATTGATCAAAGCTGACCTGCTTCTGTGTGGCTGACGTGTGCATGTGCATGGCCAAGCTGATCATCTGCAGTTGTATCTCTGTATTTGTGTATGTTTGAACATTCATGTGTATGAAAGAGGTAGAGAGTAAAAGAAATAAAAAAAATTTTTCTTCAAGATTTGTTGAAAAAAAAAAAAACTCTATGCTGATAGACTCTTAAAGTGGGATCTGAACCCATCACCATCTTACTGTAAGGCAGAAGCACTAGCCACTGTACCATGTTAACCCAAGTCGAGGAGACGATTTGCAAAAATGTAAAAAAATATCTTGTTAGATGCAGGTCTAAAGAATTAGAGCTGAGATGATGTCAATCACTTAGTTACTGAAGCAAGAATTAATCAGCAAGTGTAATACTTGATTATTCACATTTAATGCCACTTTTCTGTCACCTCTGGGAAACATACTGCACCATGTAGTAGAGTGATTAGTCTTTCAACTGGAAGATTGTGGGTCCTGCTGGTCTACATGGTGTTATGTCCTTGGGCAAGACACTTGCCGACAATGTGTGAATGGGTATGAAAGCGCTGCACATAGATGTGTTGTACGAAAGCATGATGAATGGAATTGAATGGGTGAATGGCAAAACTGTGGTCTAAAGCAGCTTCTAGTGGTCATACAAAACTAGAAAAGCACTATATAAATATAGTCTATTTTCCATTTATTTTACTGATATCTCCTGTACTGTATTTCTTGTGTGCGGGAGTGAGGGTGTGTAAGAAGGGTGGAAAGTGGCATTTTAAGCAATTTCTTAAACTTTTAATCCCTTGCATTTCTAAAGTTGGCACTGCACACACTGGTGCCCTTAGTAAGTGGCCCACCCTGTTTGAAGCCTGTTAAGTCAAGTGGACCGTGGGACAGTTATGGGGGGGTACGATAATTAAAAAATTATATACAATAAATTATAAGATTTATAAGTGGCAGGTGTATTCATATTCTTCACAGTGCTAATAGTCACCTATTTAGCCGTCAGCATTTGACATCTACATACAGTACATGTATGTGATCACCTTAGTCTGCAGCAGGATATTCATATCAGGATAAAGTTATGACTGCAGAAAGTTTTTGTGCACTGATTGTTTTAAGTTTATGAGGGTAAAGACATTTTCTTCAGCTCTCCACCAGCTTTATTTTAATCACTGAGCATTCTGCTAATCAACAAGAAAACAAGTGACAACACAATCAGACAGAAGACAGATGTCTAGATACAGCTGAGTGGAGTCATCCTTCAGTTCAACCTGATCAAACTGTCATCTTCCTACAGCTTGACTGAATCTGTATGGGCAGAAAACATCTGTTCTCGAGCAACTGAAACTCTTTCTGCACTGTCTCATACACGGAGCATCGCACAGCAGAGCAGAGCAGGGAGGAAATGTATGACGATGTATAGTGTTGATGAAACATTTTAATGAGGAGAGAGGATTGTCACACATTAGCCTTGGTTTAAGTTGACATATTTCACTATCCCTGTTCCCCTTATGTGCTTTCCTATTTTAATTCCTGTGATCATCACAGCTAACAGCACACATGCACACATATCTGTATGTTTGAGTATACAGCCTGAGAGTGTAAGCTCATTCCTGTGCATATTTGTGCAAGTATATCCATGTGTTAAGCTGCTTTTGCACTAAGTGTGTGTGTGTGTGTGTGTGTGTGTGTGTGAGATGTGGTTGTTTGGTCTGACAGGTATACTGTAGTGTTGGGAAGGAGAGGCTGGCACACACTGACATGCGGCAACTCTCTCTTCCACCATGTCCTTGCCCATTCAACCCAGGCTGACAGTGAGCCGCCTCACACACAGCCAGGGCCTCATGCATATGCAGGAGGGCAGTGAGAGGAAAAGCAAGAATAACAACTAGTCGTGTTTGTGTGTATATGTGTGTGCATATCACACAGGTTTATGCTCAAAGTAGATATCACAGCTAACCACTTAATAGAGTGTGTATGTTTACCAACTCTTCTCTCCTCTCCTCAGTTAATCCCTCAGTTTTTCTTCATGACTCTGGGCATGACAGGAGCCCTCCTCTACCTGATCCGTCTGTCCACAGGGCCTCATGTCACGTAAGTCTTCCCATTCGTCTGCTTTGCTTTCAGGAAATATTCACAGTTACAGAAATTTTGCTGGATCTTTTGCTTTGAGTATTGAAACTAATTATTGGTGTCAAGCACCAAAATGTTCAACACTTTACTATACTATGATGCTCATGCCACTTTTTTAAACAGTTGGGCTCAAGCCTGATGGCCCACAATGATGGCCCCACTGCTCTGTGATACCTATTATATTGCACTACGTAAAAGAGTGTCCGGTAAAAGCAAAGCTTCCAGGCAGGCACTATGACAGTCCTGCCATTAAAATGTATTCCACTTGATCCACTCATGTGCTGATTGAGTCTGAACACTTCCAATGTGTCCTGAATTTGTACTCAGACCTGCTCAGTTTTTGCACATTGGACCACATTCCCGATCCAATCTCATGTTGTGACAGAAGATGCATTAAATAAGACAGTGTAAACATATTATTTATAGCTGTCCATATGTGATTGATCAAATTAGGCTGTTTTTTTTTTTTAAATAATCACTAACTTAAAACAAATAAGTGTTCTTTATTTTGTTGCCAAAGACTAATGGAAAACAGTTGTACCAGGGAGAAGATTTTACAATTCGAAAGTAAACATGTTATTGTTCTGTGATGAACAAGCTGCACACAGTAAACACATAATTAGCTGTAGTTTATTAGCCCACACATCTAATAAATATATCTTTGACAGTTTAAAATCTGTGGATAATTTCAGCTTGTCAATTTAATGGCCAGGCTCTGTTACAAATGCTGAATGTGAAACCTTGTAGATATAGAATTCTAAAATGATAAAACATCAACGCTGTTCAGTGAGTTTAATGCTACTATCAAAACAAAGCTTATTTGATAGCTGCATGTTAAATTAAAGCTGTCAACAAACACAGATGGCTTTATTAACTTGTCATATTTCAGAATGAAACATTTCAACAATACACTGAAATCAGGAAATGTTTACATAACGTAAATATGTGCAGCCCATGCCCTGTTTTAGCCACAGAGAACCACTTGTTCTAAGGGTCAGCCATAAAGCCTGACCTCATCACCAGCTGGTGATGAGTGTTTGGTCAGTCTCACTCTCTCCCTCACTCTCAGAGACTCTGTCTAATGTTTGTAATAGTAGAGGAGGGTTGGAGTTGCATGCTCACACTGCCATCAGTCTCTTGGCCTCTTTGTTTGTGCTTTGGCGACAGGACATGCTGCCACAGTGGGATGAGGAGGAGAGAAGGACAGTCACAGGGGAGAATTATGAAATCCAGACTTTGGTTAATGAACAGAGGAGTGATGCCAAGTCACTGGGCTGAGTCCCCAACCCCCCCCCCCGCGGGTTCCATTAAGCACTTACACATCTTGATTCTGTTCATATTTTTGTTTTCTCTTCTCATCTGCTCTTTGCTGTCATAGTATATGCTTCTTTCTCATGTGCATCCTGTCTATTCTCTTCCTTCTTCCACTCCTCTTTATTCTGCATGACCTGAATCTTTCTACTTGTGTAGCCTCTGGGACAGGAAGAACAACCCAGAGCCCTGGAACAAGCTTGATCCAACCTACCAGTACAAGGTGACTCTTCCCATCACACACTGTCTGCTTGCATGAAAGCTTACATCATTCAAGTTTGTCAGAAAACTTATGCAGAAACAAAAGGCACCATTTCATTTGATCAGCTGAAAACCCCATCTCAATAGATTTAGACAGATCAGTGCTGGCAAAATAATGTCAGTTCTACATTGTTGCTTCCTGGTTTTCTTTCTCCACATCCGTTTAAATAAAGAAAACAAACAAAGGAACAAAGAAAAACAAGTCTTTCAAAAGATAATTAAAAACTAAGATGTGGTTGGGGGTAATTTCCTTACCTCCTGATAAAGGGCAAAGTCCTAGACAAACTAATGGAAATATCAACAACAATGCCCTCCAAAAAAGAGCTGAAAAACAATCGGCTTACTGAAGACATGATCTAGATGATGTGTGAGGGGTTTTTTTTTTTTTTTTTAAGAACGTTTTCTGAGGTTTTCAAGGCTGTGTTGCTTGCCAGTGGAATGAAAGACTCTGCAGACAAAAGGTCAGGACATGGCATGTTTAATTCTCTACAGGAAGGCAAAGGTCTCGCATCGAAATTCCACTGTAGTCCAAAAAATGATCATAATGAGGAGGAGAAAGTGGGAGTGAGAGGGAAGAGATGGGGGTAGTCAAAGGAATTTAATGGATCAATCAAGCAAAATACACGAGGAGAAAAACATCTGAGAAAACAATGTGCATTTTCATGGTTGTGCAGTCACACAATGTTATCCATGATATATGCATTACTGTTTCCTAAAAGGCTCAGCAAGATAAATACAGTATCTAATAAACCTATCCCCAAAAATAAATAAGCTATAACAAGAATTGTGTTTTGGTTGAGCATGTGCATCTAAATCTGTATACAGAAGGGAAGAAGCAAAAATTCTAACCTTTGTCTTTTTCACCATGCTCTTCTAAAAACAGATGTGATTAATGTAATTTAAGCAAAACAGATTTAAATGAATTCCTCCTGCCTTTCACAGTTTGTGGCCATCAAGACAGACTACAAGAACCTGAAGAAAGAAGGCCCTGACTTCTAAAAGGTCCTCTAGGCAGCTCCGCAGGCACTAAGTTTGGCAGGACCTCCTGCTGTCGCCTCTGTGATGTGAAACGTCTACATTCTCACCTCATGCTCTGTCACAGCAGCTCTGATTTAAAACTGTAACCTAGTGAATAAAACTGATGAAAAAAATGACACAAGACAGTCACATGATCCTTAGTCACATGATTCGTTCTTGTCATCATTCATCATGCACTAAGGCTCAGTGCATTGTGTTTATACTTGCTTTCATGTTTGGAATTAATGAACACATTTTACTTCAGCCTGTAGTAATAATGGCGAACATATGTGTACATATTTTCAGTTTGTGCTCTTTCTTGTATTAGCCCCTCAGCGGAAAGGTCAAACCTCAGAGCCTAACACTGAACAGCAACTTTAAAGTTAGCACAATCTGTAGCTTTGCTCTAAAAGATGCATTAATCAATATTTTACAAGGGAAGAACTATTGATCAGCATCAGTCCCTTTTCATCATGTTGATTACCATCGGCAAATATGATGACAGTTGCAATTGTTGACACCATTATGTCAGACCTTCTTACTACAGTGCTAAGAAATGGGTCCTTCAGTGTGATGAACCCAGAAAACTTTTACCAGAGTCTGTCATTCCCCTAAGCTCTATGGACCATTTTACTATCTTTCAACTCTTTTTTGTCTTTACAGAGTAGAAACTGAATTTTTTTGGTTCACTCATCAGCAGGCAGCAGTTTAAAAAAAAAAGAAAAAAAGGATAAATTCTTTGTACACAGTACCTGTACATCGCCAAGTGGCACCCAGGCAACATCAGCTACAAGCTAGTAAACCATAGTGTATAATTGCAGTGCTTGGTTTAGCAGATATGTAATCACATCCCATCAAAAATGTCTACAACAAAAAACAGCTCAAGTATAGTTGGTTGTAGAGGTTGTAACAAGAAGTCCATGAGGTTTGGAGTACATACTGTATCAGGCAAAACTGAATGAGGGACTGAAAACAAATATACAAATGTCAGAGCAAGTTTCCATTTTTTGAATAATAACTATTCCAAAATTGTATGATAAAGACTAAAAATAAATGGATTAGATAAACTTACAAATTTGTAAAAGATATGAAGAACCACAACACACAAATCAAGAGAGATGCAACTCAATTCACTGTGTACCAGGAGAAATGTAGCACCAGACATTACAGCGTGAAAAGGTCAGTAGTTAAGTTCATTTAGTATTTTAGTTTTGCAAGGTATTTCAGTTAATATGCCATTCATGTTATGTAAATTAATGATATTACAATACATATGCACACACTGAAAAGCCAAATGAAATTATAAAGCTCCACAAGCCAGCCATTTCCTTTTAATTTCCATGGGAGTAACATTATTTAATGTGCTCTCCACATCACAAATCCAGCACTGCTGTGACAAGTAAGTCACACATGCACTCACGCTGTGATATGAGGTGGCAGATGAAGAGGACCAAAATAGAAATTAAATTTGAGAGATGAATATTTGTGTGGGTCATAGAACTCCTATCAACCTGTTTTCAGTTTTAAGTCAACTGTTTGATCACTTCTTGTCTGGAAAGACCAAACTATTTTCACTTCAGTGAGAAGCAGGAGAATGACAGATTCTGTATCAGGAGCTGCACTAAACATGCCTCCTACTGGCATCATCTCCCCATGTTGGAGCATTCATTGAACGATGAATGTTTCTGTCTGTGTTCACGTAAAAATCTGTTTTCATTCGGTATCACTGTGCACCCGACAACAACATAATATCCCGCACTAATGGCACACAAAGTGTCTGAGTGTCGGACCCCTGAGTTCTCCTAATAGACAATCTACAGTGTTCCAGCCCCTGTATGGATCCATTTATGTGTTTGTGTGTATGTCTGCTCCCTTTAAACAGCAATATGCTACCTGAAACAGTGTGGTAATCTGCCCAGTGGGTATTGTCTGTTGCTGGGAGGGCATTTGTGAGTGTGTTACACAGAACCTGCTGACAGGTAATCAGCTGGGCCAAAGCATCACACTGAGCATAATCACAAGGTCACACATAGTCACAGAGAAAGAGAGGGAAGGATTGTCATTATGGAATTTTAACAGCTTCACTGTGATCAGACTGTCTTAGTGTTTTTGTATCAGAAAAAAAGCTTTAAAGCTGAGGGTGACACACACTTGCAGATTACACAAATCAATAAGGATAAGTGCTTGCAGAATATAGGAAGAATCTCTTTGTTTGGCTTTTAATCTCTTTTTATGCCATTCGTAGTGTGTGTCCCTTTTTTCCAGCATTTCAAAATGCACATACAATGCCTACTTATGTTAGCTTCAAGCGTTCTTTATTTAATAAGATGTTGTCCCTGCATGCTTTTAGTCATTTCTCCAAATCTGCTATCTCTAATGACTCATGGCCCCATGGAGCTAAATTACTACATTCATATAGCTTCAGCAGATAGCGACGGTGTCAACAAAACTGCAGCAACACAGTAAAGATTTAAGGCAAACATGTAATCCCAATCACACCTCAGCAGGCAATGAAGTATGGCAGTATATGATCACAAACACAGGTTGCTTGTCATTTCTCCACCACAGACATTGAAGAGAGATCACTTTCTCAACACACTTGAGCACTTGTCGGTTAAGACTGAGCGAGACCATCTATTCGATTACATCCTCTCTCATGAGCAAGAGTAGATATTTTTAGATGAGGATTAATTTTAATGGGTGAGATAAGAAGTAAGTCATGGGTGGAGAAAGGGACGAATAAATAAGTAAATAGGACATGCCGCAAAACAGGAGGAAACTGTGGCAGCATTGGAGTAGAGTGGCTGTTGTTGAAAGGCCCTGGGCAGATCCACTGATCCAATGGAGATAGTGAGGCTTTTCATCCTTTAATGCTTTTCCTCCCTGAGTTTGAAAATCAAGATTCAAACAAGAACTTGTCCAACCATAATCCAAATGGAACAGCTGTTTCCAAGAGAGAGGTAAGATGGAGCAAAATAGTGTCATGGTTTTTGAATGGCCAGTCTAATCTAAATTTGACTTGGAAATTGGAACTACACTTAATAAAACCTATGCTGATGTGAAAGACAATACTGTTCAGTTGCTCGCAGTGCCAATACACTGAAAAGCAGCATCAAGGAGAATGAGTGCTTAAGGAATCAACGGATCACCACCAAAATCAAATAATTTCTTTCCTGAGCTGTAGACTACATCCCCAGAAAACTTCAACAAAATCCATTGTTATCTTTTTGAGTTATGCTGCTCACACACACACAAATGCTGCCAAAACCAACCTCCTTGGCAGCAGTAAAAAGCATGGCCTTGGGTCATAATAATGAGACAATCAACATGGTATTTATCACACATATAAAATAAAGCACACTTTTCAGATGCTATAACCTTAAACATATAACGTTCTATGTTTTGTACTAATGTCTTTTTATTTTAGAAGATTATTTAATATTTTAGTTTAGTTTTATTCAAAATTTAGAAATGAATGAGGTGGAGACAAATCCAGATTGTATTTAACTAGGAACACAGCTGGAGAAAACAGACAACTGTACATCTCCCTAAAAATAAGACAGTGTATGAGGTGGCAGCATGCGTATAAGAATTCCTAGATATGCCAGCGGCATGTTTATAATATACAACACGAGAATAGCTCACACTGTGTTAAAAAGTAGCATAAAGAATTATGCTGCATTGGCAGTCTTGTTCCTAGAATCACTCATCGCTTCAGGAGCGAGGAGAGGTTCCATTACGTTAGACCGGGGGGAAAAAAAACAGGGTTCAATTAATGGCTCACCACTGCACGTTTACTGCAGGAGTGGAAAAAAATGTTTGTTTACTCAAGGTACAGGTAAAAAGGGAAAATGTGTGTATAAAATAGATATAACTGACTCTTTCAGACACATACACACTCATATACAGCTTACTGGATTGCAGATCAGGGACACTGTTAGACAATTATTTGAGGATGGAAATATTTTCCTTGTCCTCATGTGTATCATCAGTGTGTCATTAATCCAACTGATAGCCTAGAACAAAGAGGAGACAAACAATAAAAAGTCTATTACTTTTGGGGGACACTTGAAGAAAATGCAATATATAAAGTAAACCATTAAAGTGACCCAAGCCAAATACATTAAAAGTAAAAACCAAAGTTGTAACAATTAAATAAATAAACAAAAACAGGACAATAAACTTCAGAATGACTCTGTTCTTTCCCTTCTAAGACCTTTGCTTTTCTTACTGTCACATTCAAAATGCCTTCTCTAAAGATGTTGTCTCCCATTTCACAAACATTTGTTCTTCAACCTTATAATCATTGTCTGATTGGAGTTAGATACACAATTGAGGAGCAAAGCAGCACAGCAATTAACAGCGTTGTTGGATTATTTAATTTTCTTCAGCAGCAAGACTATCTCTTGCTGGATTATTTGAACAGTGTTTAACTTATTTTGAGTTTAATGTACATTAACTCTTTGTCTCCTCCAAAATAAATTTCCTCCAGTGTGGGTAAATGGTGTTAAAATAAATGACAAAAGTTTACAGAAGTCTGCATATCACAGCTAAAGTGTATAATCAGAAATGGCATAGTGCAATGTTTGGGCAAATAGGTACAGTAGATAAAAATGGATTCTGCTGAAATACAAGCCTTCTGGTTAGGTCTGGTTATGTTAAATGCCTTGCAGTAAATATATAATTTTTCCACCATGAATTAACACTAAATGAAGAGTGTCATTTAAGTCGACCCAGTTTTCTTTAACCACAATTGTTTATGTAGGAGAAATATTCTTTAATGAAAAAAAAAATCTTTTTGACAAAACATTTTGGATCAATTTATGAAAATATAGTATGTGTGAGAGAAGTTTCACATTTTGCTTGGAACATGCAAAGTTGTTTATGATAAAGCAAGATTATTTTCATATTAAAAAATACACACTTTTGACAAAAGGCACCATTCTTAACTTCAAATGTATTTGTTAAAACAGGCAAATTAAGTTTTGGCAAATTTTTCCACTTGTGCTATGTGGGCATGTGCACACAGGTCTTGATTTACATCTACCCACATTTCCTGTTAAGTTTGTTGCACCTGTTAGGACATTAGGTATTATTAGCAATAGAAGAAGCAGCAGGTGCAGTAGTATAAAAAATATCAGGATTGGATTAGGATTGTTCAAGAGACTGACAACCACTGCACACACTTAATTGATCTCTCATTGACTGTGAGGTGCACTCATATTTCATTATCAGATAATTGCTGTGCATTAGCATGGTTTGGGTGTCTAAATATGGCTTGGTACATCATTACATCCAGACACACAGCTCCTCTTGTCAAAATATAAATGGTTATTTTATTTATCACATATCTTCTGCCAGTAAAGGTATTCAACATGCATCCAAAATCCTACACAGACACACACACACAAACACTACATGATCAGACTAAAGATATATTTCTAATTAATTGCTTGCTTTGTCATTTATCCCCCTCTTCATTTAAAAGACATGATTTATTGTCAGATCAGCTCTGGGGAGCTTAATTTTGTCAGCTTTTTCATTTTTTTGTGTGCACGCAACAGCACAGGGAGGATCAGAGGCAAGTTTTAAGGCTTTGATATATGACCAGCATTACAAGGCAGTATTACCAGATGGGTAATACTCTGTACAATTATTACAATTATAAATGAAAAGTACTTCTTCATTGCACTTTTTCTTGCCCATAGACCTATTCATTTTAAAGAGTGATTTTACAATCCACTCTGCAGCTACAAGAAATCACTCATCTGTAGTGCTTCTAAGAAATGGAAAAAAATTGTTAACATCTCACTGGGTAAAGGAGGCAAAGCTGTATTACACGAGAAAACAAAAAAACTGGCAAGGGAGCTACCCAAGTACAGTCTGATTCAACTCCAACATCACATCAGAATGTTATGCTGTTGGTAATAAAATCCTACAACATTAGGTCAAATGAACCCACACTCAAGAGCTGTGTCATTTCTAAAGATACACAATGAAGCCATTTTACCACATGGGAATCAATACCTCATTACCAATTTATAGTATATTCCCCAGGCCTAGTATATTCCTCTGCCTTTGATTACTTCAAATCATCAGTCCTTAACATCAGCATAATTTTATTATTATAACTTTAAATGATTTCGACTATCCTGCTATTAAAAACTAAATCTCCACTATATTGCTCCTATTTAAATCAAACAAGTACTAGATCAGGAATGACAGTAGAATATTCATGTTTGAGAAATTAAATTTTAAAATATCATATAAGGTAGGGGTGGGGAAAAAAATCAATAGAGTGAAATACCACAATATTATGCATGGTGATATTATATATCAAGTAATTTTTTAACTGATGTTTCAAATAAAAACATGAAACTTTTTGTAGATTAGCATAAAAAAAATCATTTGACATTTCTGTCCACTAGATGGTGCCAAGTGCTCACTCTCCCTAAAGCTGTTGTGCGAGTGCATCGCAATATGATTTAACTAATATTCTGTATTTTTGCAATATTTTCATAATATCGTATTGTGATTTAAATATCGTAAAAACATTGTATTGTGGTGTCTCTGGCGATTCACCCATAAGACATCTTCTGTAGAATCAAACAGCGTATCTTCTTCTAAGCATAAATCTATTGAGCAGATCACCTTCATGTGTATCTTCTCATGATGCCCCAATAACAACATAGCACAGATATGTTCATCATCGTGCTCTGTGGCACATAATGGATGAAGAACCTTCCTAGAGTCAAAGCCACAAAGCTCTCATTGGGTCGTTTCATATTCAGAACCTGTAGCAATCTATCACTTCTTCCACAGAACGCAAGGATGTGTTTAGTTTCAAACGCAAGTCTATCTCCATATGTGTCCTTGACTCATTACCTATGTAACAGTGAAAAACCTTGTATCACAGTGCGTTAGGCTTTATCGCAAATTGAAAACATACTCACCACTGTGCTCAAAATCACACAATAGAAGTAGGATGTCCTACAATCAGTGAAACAGCCACTGAGCTATTTTATAGTCAGAAACTGCACCACTCTATTACTAGGTGTAATGGCTCTTAAGCTACTGTATGCCCTAGTGATACAATGATGAATACTCCACCTAGTGCTCAGAAGTGTCAATGCATACAATTTCCATACAAATATAATCGTACATCTGAAATGGCTGCAACCTTTAGTATAACACTGTTGATATTTGGAGTGTAGACTGCTAGAATACACCAGCAACAGCACATAAGGGATTGTTACAGAGATGGATGGAACGGTGCAAGCATGCCAATAATGAACCCCCCCCCATCAAACAGGCATTAGCTACAGAGCCAAGAGCCAGGCTAAATCTGCTATTACCACCTCAACAAACCCTGCAGGTCTGTCTGTGGCCATTCCAATGTTATCACCTGCAGAACATACTCTTAGTACTTACTGTAATATGCTGGATACATTTAAATACAGCAATACACCGAATATAATGCAACTGCAGATCAAAACAGTGAAACAGGCATCATATTTGTTGTTGTTGATTGGCCCTCATATGAAATGTTATGCATTGATGAGCAGAAAAATAGTAGTCCATCCATACAGTCCTCAGGCGGCAAATGAATGTGACTGCAGCAGAAGCAGCATAAAACTGAGAAACAGGCACTCCACACATAAACACACTTCTCCCAGTGAAGTCGCTATTATAGAAAAATGCTATGCTATGTGGCTGTTTGCAAGAAAAATCATATCCAACATTTGATCCTAATGAGTTGCTATACAGTGTGACTTGGCACATGGTTTACAACATTGCAGCACTTAATTAAGTCCGATGACGCAGAGCTGCAACGATTACTAATCAACCGTCAACTATTCTGATAATAGATTATTTGATTTTAGTGATTTTTCAATAATTAAAACTAGATTTTCTTTTTTTTTTTTAGCTTCTTAAATGTGAATATTTTCTGGTTTCTTTGCTCCATGTAACAAAGAAATCATTCAATCATTTTGGTTTGTGAACAAAACAAAACATTCAAGAACATCATCATTTCCAGATTTGGGAAACAGTTATCAAAAATGTTAACATTTTCTGACATTTTATGGACCAAAGCATACTTTCAGTCAACTGTTGGTTGCAGTCCCACTTTGAAAGAGTGCAAAACTCAGCCAATGTCGCTCACTTTCCCACAGTGTGAGTTCATTCCCCAATCTTAAAAGATTAACAATTGATAATAAGTAAATAGTTAATAAATCAGTTAATCTTATAATTTCTTCTTCTTTGGGTTGTACTCACAGAGAAAGGGAGTCATCAGAGAAGGTAAATACAGACAACCCACACATCATCAGCAATATAAAGACTTCAACAAAGATAAATCCAGCAGTACAACACGTAATAGACAAAGCCAGGACACTGTCATGGTGGACAGCTTTTGTTAGCACAAGTACACTTACCTTTAATGAAGCTTGTGTTCCCGGACACCTTTGCAGTTAGTAAATCCTTTGATAAGTTTTCCATTTCCATCATGAAGAGATTATCCATCAATAAAATACGTTATCAGACTGTTGGCCTGTTTATTAGATACACAAAATAAGGCAATGAAAGTTGCGGGCTTTACACGTCAAGCTAACGCAGGAGCTCTGAGGCAGCAGGTGAACCGAGTCAAAAGTGGGCGGGGCTTCGAAGGTTTAAATATCCCGCCCCATCAGAAGGAGTGTGTTGGGTTTGTGTTGTATCCAGCAAAGTGCATCACGTGTTTGAACATTCTCAGAGAATCATCCCCCCCAACACTCAGTGGTTTAAGTAATGTAATGTACATTCAAATGGCACAAACAACCACCATTACCATCTCCAAGAAATAATTTAATATGACCATCCACGGAAATGACCTGGAGCCAATGAGCATCAAGTCCGGTCAAGAAGGGGGAAAAAAGGGGGGGGGGGGGTATTTTATGATGATATTTCATAGAATTTCAAAGTAAAAGTGCTTGTTTTGATATGGGACGATGTATACTTCACAATTTAGGATGCAAAATAAATCAATAATAATGTCAAAATCTGGCAGAAATAAATCTAAAATGAGGTAAATAATAACGTGTGCAATGGTACTTAGAACAACAAACAAGTTTATATACATTTAATTTAATGTAGTACATTTACTAATATAATAATTGCAACTGAATATATGAAAATATTGCTAGCAAATATATATAGTATTATGTTCTGTCTATAATCTATCACCCGAATGGCCTCTTTGACACCTCTGATTTACACCAATCATCTGTTACTTTAAAGTCAGTTAACTGTACACAGGTCTACATACATATTAAATATTTATACATGCCACAAACATAAGTCTATAGGTTGTAGCGGGAGCAAAGCAACTGAGGATGGTTAACTGAAATGGAAAGGTCCAGTATTCATTTAAATAGTAACGTCATCAGTGTCACAGAGAGACAAATGGCAACCACATTTCACATGAGCTCATTTGCTTTTAGTTAAGTAACATGGAGCTCAGCGCACAAGGATACAGATGTTATTGTTCTAAATAAGTCATCAGTGCACTTATATTCTTGGTTTGACATCAAACAACATATTATATGCAGAAAATCAGTAAAAAAAAAATGAACATAACAAAAATGTACATACAATGTACATTAAAATATAAGTGACGTAATTGTAGGGAAGGTATACACTGACCGGACACAACTTTGAAACAGATAACAGGTTTTAATGTTATAGCTGATTGATGTATGCTTTCATGCCATTTCATTTCATGCACAGAAACCAATTTCTCCTTTTTTTCCATACTCTGCCTGAAAAAGTTAAATGCACTCAAGCGTGCTATAAACTGATTTAACCCAAATTCAAACAAATTGGGACACTGTGTAAAATGTAAGTAAAAACAGAATCCAATGATTTGCACGTTTCATAAACCCATATTTTATTCCCAGCAGAACATAAACCACATATCAGATGTTGAAACTAAGACATTTTACCATTTAATGAAAAATATTAGCTCATTTTGAAGTTGATGACAGAAGCACATCTCAAAAAAGTTGGAACATCTCCTCTTCTTTTACCAAGTGTCTGTAAAGGTCTGTTAAGTGAGGAGACAGTTGCTGGAGTTTTAGGAAAGGAATGTTGTCTCATTCTTGTCTGATGCAGGATTCTAGCTGCTCAACAGTCCTGGGCCTTTATGGCTGGATCTTTCATTTCATGATGGGCCAAATGTTTTCTACTTGGACTCTTCTACTGTGAAGCCATGCTGTTGTGATGGATGCAGTATGTGGTTTAGTATAGTCTTGCTGAAAAGAGACATTGTCTAGATGGGAACATATGCTGCTCTAAAATCTCTATGTACTTTTCAGCATTGATGGTGCATTTTCCAGATGTTTAAGCTGCCCACACCATAGGCACTAATGTAACCCCATACCATTAGACATGCAGCCTTTTGAACTGTATGCTGATAAAAGACTGGATGGTCCCTCCCCTCTTTAGTTTTCAGGACTAAAGAATTCTCAATTCCCAAATTTTGATAATTGAAAATCACTTTGAATAGACTCATTTCAGTTGTGACAAAGTGTGTGACAAGAAATGTATATTAATATCACATAAACATGAATTATGCTTGAATCATTTAATTTTATTAGGATTTGGCTTAACATTAAGTGTTATATAAATGACAGTTCAAAGTTGATGTACAACAGCTGGCAACATAACAAGAGATGAAAACAAATACTTGTTGGTATACACTGCCTAGAAGTCTGTTCTACTTGCTAGTTGATTTCATTTGGTTTCGTTAGAGGCTGTTTTATGCATAGTAAGAAAAATACCACACCATTTCCAATATATCCAGTTTTTTTTTTCTTCATTTGTGCTGTTAAGACAATTTCTCATTTCTCAGACAGAAATTTTGTTTCCTCACTGATGCAGTGATAATGACAACAGTAACAATCTGTGAACCAGAGAGACAACAAAGTACTGTGAAAATGTTTTATGAAATGTAGGTGCTTCAGTTTCCATACAGTGTTGTACAGAACACTTTAGAAAATTTTCCTAGATAAAGAAATTAAAGCAATACTAATATTGAAACCTGAAATTGTGTGATTATGTGTAATTATTAATTCTTTCAAACTCATATACAAATGTATACCTATAAATTATTTTTTAAATGCACTTAAGAGTGTGAGGAGGATATCTTTTCCATTTGGCTATTTATGATTTGTAATTATAAAAAGAGAGCAATAGAAATGTGACATCTATGATAGGGAGAAAGCAGATCAAATCAATGTACCTGGTTAGATTTGAAAAGGCACTGAAAAGGACATTTCAATGCAATATTGATACGATCTTTTACTGTTAAGTTCACAGTATATTATTTTTGCTGACATTGTTATGATAATTAATTTAATCAAGTATGTAGTAATTAGGCTGTAGTATATAAAAGATAAAGATGACTACCTCCATATTCTTTATAATCAAACAGTTGCACTTTGCCCTAGATTGGTAGAGTGCTTTTTTTGAAAAAGTGCTTTCAAAAGTGAAATTTCCTCCCAAAAATATGTTACACGGTCAACACAACACTGTTTGAAGGACAAATTTTTCCATTGTGACACTTTGGTGACATAATGTCAGGGTGGTAAACTACTATGCACACATCTCCATGTAAATATAAATATCTATATTAGTGACTTCAGTTAGGACTCTTTACAGCATTAAGACTCTTCCATGTGATTTATTACAACTAGTTTAACATTTAACAGGTCATAGAAGCTCTGTAAATGATAACTGTTGGTCATGTAAGTTCTGACATGTCCCCCCCCCCCCCCCCCCCNNCATTGCCCCCCCCCCCCCCCCCAACACCCACATGACAGGAATGGTTTAAAACCAAGAGAGACAGATCTTTAGACATTCAATACAAAATAAGTTCTTTGCCCTAGAAAAAGCCTTCTGTGATAATGTTTTTTGAACCTCAAAATAAGGGTTATGTTCTTTGTAAGAATAAACTGAGTGATGACTGCAAAGAAGTATATAAAAATGTGGTTACTAAAATCTGATTGGTAAGAATCGGCCCACTTTCCCGACACCAGTCATATCTGAGTACCACATGACACATTTCCCATCTCCCAAGACATTTCTGCTCAGCCAGATTTTATCACCTGGCTTTCAGCACTGAGTCCACACAGACTAGTCTAATGATCATGGAAGCCTGGCATGGGAAAAGGCCTGGCAAAAGTTTCAACACGGTGGCGCAGATCAGCGATGCGAGCCACAGTCTCTGGGTCCTGAAGGAGAAAATTCTTGAAGTCTTGGAGCTTGCCTGGAGAAAATATAGAGGGGAGAGAGTGAATATGACAGCTTTATTATACCACAGGGGCTTTTTAGGTCTCAGGCTTTCGTATTTAACAATTTAAATATAATCTTGTACCCGTTTGTTCTGTTTCTATGGATTGAACTAATTTAAACAAAAATTGAAAAAGATAACCAGGCTACATTGTAATGTGAATTTGACAAAAAGCTTACTGGTCTTCTTCTTGACATCCAGAGCAATCTTGAAGCCTTCATCCATGAACTCAACAACCTGCACAAAGTCTGCCTCTTTGAATTGCCTGGAGGTCAAAGCTGGAGCACCTGCAACAGAGAAAAACATGCTCTGTTGCTTGAAATAACAATTAAAGAATGGTAATTTCTTCCTTTAACTTTAATACTTCGGCCGTCTGCTACTTATTTTCTTGCTTTTTTTCTTACTTGGGAACCATATGGCCTTTGAAAAAAGTAGAACCCTGAAGCTTCTTGAAATTTTAAATTTGAGACTGTAGATGTGTCAAACCTGCACAGATGCTAGTCATAAAATCACAGTCCAAATGAAAAGGGATTGAGTACAGATCATTAGACTGTAGGTAAAATATCTTGCCCTGAGATAAAGCTAAAAATGTAACAGTGTAGATGTGTAGCTCTTGAACTTCCTGGAAGAGGATTAAAAACCAAACATGCTTAATTAATTATGTTTTGCTCAGTGCTTTTGGCTTAATTGGTGGCTGACTAATTTCCATATGCAGAACTACATTTAAAAAAAAACAGCAAAGCAGATGAAGTGAAAAGGATGTTAACTACAAAGTAAATCTGACAAAAAACACTGTAAATTTATAATGAACACAAAAGGCTGGACAATTGACCATCACATAAAGACTGATTATCTTGACAAAGGGAATATCATGTATTCTGAATATAAAAGAAAATGTGGTTTTCTGATCATTACCCTGATAAATATGACAAGAACATACCTAAGTCATGCTAATATGAGGCTATTCCTTACCAAGCCTGAGGCCACCGGGAGTCAGGGCACTCTTGTCCCCAGGGCAGGTGTTCTTATTGGCCGTGATTGACGCAAGTTCCAAAACCCTTTCGGCTCGAGCTCCGTCAATGCCCTGAGGCCGCAGGTCTACTAGGACCAAGTGGTTGTCGGTTCCACCTGAAACATTCAGAATTCAAAGTTAACACTTTTGAAGAGAAGGAAACTCTGAATGGACATCATGGTTACAAACTTCAATTTTAAACCTATGATCTGACCTTTAAAAGAATATAGAGGTAAATGCATATTATCATGAAGCCAAATTACTTTTGGGTAGTAATAAGTCCTAAAATGCTTCACATCTTCATCTTTGTTATATTTTGATCCATTTTAATCCCATCTGCTTTGTAATGTATTTATAAATACTGAAAAAACAGTAGCAAGTAACATGTTTTCCCCAATGACAAAAAGCCATTAAAAGTACAATATCTTACATGATTAAATATTTATCTAGCCAGTCAATGCATGTAATTCACTATCTTAAGCTCTCTTTTTTTACAGTTTAAACTGTTAATTTTTTTTATGTAAAAAATGGTCACTCAGTTGTCCTTTTTACTTAAATGCAACGTTTTTGAATCTGCTCTGTGTGGTCTGCTGAACTGATTTAACTTATAGAAGGGGGTTTCTAATATCTTGTCCAACCTTCTGTAGCAGTTAGTGTGGGCTGACTAGCAATTAATACCTAATACAACATACAGCAAGTTCAACAATATGACAATGCACAGGCTCCAGAATGAGCACAAGGTTTACATAAATGACAACAAAAAAATATTAACCTTCATTGGCACTTCACATTTAGGAAAAAAAAAAACTACATAGGTAGATCCAACAAAAATCTACCTTCCGTAGGTAAAAATCTTTTAAGTACAGAAATTTTTTTCACTTGACTTGACTTGAACTGGGTGGAGTAGTGGCTACAACCTGGGGTTGTATAGGGTTTGCATGTTTCTCAAGGTTTCCTTCTACAGTCCAAAACATGCAGAGGTTAAACAGTTGACTGTAGGTGTGAATGTGAGAGGGAATGGTTGTCTGTGTATGTTGGCCCTGCAATGGACTGGTGATCTGTCCAGGGTGAACCATGCCTTTCACTCCATATCAGCTGGGATTGGCTTCAGCCCCCCTGCAACACTCATGGAGGATATAAAGCGGTAGACAAAAGAAAGGGAATGAGAATTAACCTTTCCCTGTTGTTGTCTTTTTAATAAAGCCATTTACAAACGGAATAAACAAAGTAAACAAGCAATGCAGTGTAAGCACAGGGCACATATGCACGTTTTAGGGAATCAAGTGACGGCTGTGCATTGAAAAAGAGCTGAGGCCAGCATATTACATGCAGTCTACGAGCCAAGTATTCTATCACAACCAAAAAGTGACCACAATCTGGTTTAATTTTCCTGACTGACGAGGTCATTATACTGACATGGGCCCATTTGCACATCATGAATTTCAATGCACTCCCCTTTTGATTTTTTTTCCACACAGTAAAATTTGCATTTTGCGGCAGGACCTCTCTCTTTATTGATGCATGATTGTTCTCTTATTCGCTGACCCAGTGTCTCAAAGAGCATGACTGAATACAAGTTAGATTACCTGATACCAGGGTGTAGCCTTTGCTGAGAAGAGCTGCAGCCATAGCCTTGGCATTCTTCAGTACTTGGGCAATATACTTCTTGAACATGGGAGAATTGGCCTGGCCACACAAAGAAAGTATAGTGACATCTGAGCTGAATAGAAGCAATGAGATTCAGAGTTTTCTTCATATCAACATCAGTAAATGACTCACAGCTTATTAAGAAGCATTGTTTTCCCAACATGAACATATTGTATTTTTGGAACTATTTTATTGGTGTCTCGGGATGGAAATAGTGAAAACTGTCCTCTGAAAATTACTTAAATAACCTGAAAAAAACCACTGCTTAAAAGTAAAACAAATATACGTAATTTCTTTTTGTGCCATTTAACAAATTAAATTTTGATTACATTTTCAGTAGAAACATTAAGACAATTCAAAATGAAGGTAGAGAAGGCACAAATTCCAGCAATAGCCCCCTAGTCAAGTCACACCAAGACATTTTAGAGGTATGATTTTGTTTCATTGTTAAATTTGAGCTGGCGGCAATCAGTTTTTATTATAAAATAAAGACCAGGGTAATAAATCCTTACATCAATACAAATGCAGTTATGTTTGCAATGAAATGAGCATTTTGGTGTTGCACTGACCTGTCTGAGTGCCACAGCAACACCAGCAATGGCATGATTATGAGGTCCACCCTGTAAGGAGGGGAAGACTGAGAAATTGACCTTATCCTCAAGGTCATACATGATCTCCTTCCCCTTCTTATTCACTGAGCGAACACCCTTGCGGTAGAAGATGAGGCCAGCCCTGAGCAAAACAGAGTAATATAATGAAAAAACAAAATTATTTGACTCTAAAACACATTACATTTTCTCCCAACTAATTTAGTCAGTCCCTTTCCCTTCCTCCCATGACTGTCCTTTTTACCTGGCTCCACGGAGGGATTTGTGTGTGGTAGAGGTGACAAGGTCAGCATGGTCAAAGGGAGAGGGGATGGCACTGGCTGCCACCAAGCCACTTATATGGGCCATGTCAGCAAGCATGTAGGCATTGATGTCGGTGCACAACTGAAAGATAAAAAAGAGGCACAAATGACAAAATTAGGCTCCAAATTTATACCAGATTATGTTTTTTTTTTAAACTACAAGATCCCAAATCATGATATTACTCTGAGATAATGTGACCTGCAGAGCAGGCAGTCAAGGGGTAATGAAATGCTTATGATTAGGTGTTAAATTAGTGCTGTCATGTTACTGAGGTAATTTTGAGTGTGCCTGCATCCATATTAGATCAACAATGCTGAAATTTTGGCAATTCTATTAGTGTCCTACTTTAGGGTGCCAAAATAAGTTGTCAAAAATTATACTCATTATAATAAGTAGCAAATCCTTTGCAGTCAGCAAGTGTGTGAAAAATATGACCTTTAAAACACACATCCTTACTTAGGATATATATACTAGTTATACTTAGTTGGACAGAATTTTAGTTTGTCTGTATTGTCAGTATTTGTAAAACTGGGAGACTACAAGGGACTACTGTTAATAAACTATATTTGTTAGAAGTTCCTAAATTCTCAAAAGCAGATATTTTTAAATGGTATCTGCTATAATTACACTCTTCTGCATTTGTCAGAAGCCAGAATTATTACAGCATAATTCAGTTAATCCTTGCCAGCATTTATTCAGAAAGGCACAAACAATAAATAGCTCACTAGCATGCAAATGATTTGTTGGCAAGTAAACAATCTTTTTAGTGCTCTAATTAATATGCATTATGATGACAACTTCACTTCCTCTCATATCTAAACTGGATCAGTAGATGTTAACAATTATCATTACATGTCATTAAAAGGCATGGAAGAAGGCACAGTTACTTTAGGGGGTAAAGAATGCAAAAATGTGATACGCAGTAGCTGACAATCACTGAGGGCACAACAAATTTAAAAAGTAGCAGCAGCCTGTTTCAATCTAGGTAGCACAACACTAACAATCTGGAGAAAAGCCCGGCCCAACAGATTCTGCCATAAACAGTGAACAGTTCCACAGAGAGATGCCAGGGGGAAAATATGGCCCCACTTCAGGCCTAGTGGCAAAGCAGTTATGGTGCTTAATAAAAACACAGCTCTATAATGGTGGGACACTCCATCTGATGGTACTAGCTAAAGTGGAGCTCTGCAACAAAGAGAAGCAGTCATGGAGTGAATAAAGTGAGTCAGCGGGTGGGTATAACAAAACAGATAAAGGGGCCTCTTGAGCACTGTCAAAGAGAACAGTGAAGTGTGCGGTCAAAAGTTGCCCTTGTGTAGGTGCGAGTCAGGGCCATGTTTAGTTTGGTTGAGTAGGCAAGAGACCAAGACAACATCTGTGTTTCCTGTGCACAAGGCTAAAAAACCCTGAAAATGGTACTGGGTTTACGAGTTACTGTTTATGTTAAAGGGTTAAAAAGTGGAGGCTTAGAAGACGGAGCGGGAATAAAAAATTTAAAAATGTCTTGGAAAAAAATGCGACAAGGGAAGGCCAGTAAAAGCTCAATGAAAAAGGGTACATTTCAAACAAGAGAAAAAAATGGTCTGTCCTTTCAAATGCATGAAGAAAAGTGAGGAAACCATGCTGATGCACATAAACAGGAAGGGGAGAGAAACAGAGAGAGAAAGGTGGTGCAAGTCAGGTATGGTTAAAGTACACAGAGTTCTCCATGCACCTTCTTGATGCGGGTATAGTCAATGAGGCGGGCATAGGCGCTGGTGCCAGCAATGATGATTTTGGGCCGGAACAGCTTGGCTGTCATCTCCATCTGCTCATAGTCTATAAGTCCTGTTTCGGTCTGCAGAGAGGGAGAGAAGGAGACACATTAAGGGGAGTCTGAAGATGCAGAGAAAATTGAGGTGGAGGAGGAATATGAAAATATTAAGTGAGAGTTAAGGGTCAGGAAAAAAAAAAAGGACCTGGGAGAAATGTCAACACGCTTTTTCCTCCCCATTTTTTCAAGCTCATTTGAAGCAGCTGCAATGAAGGTACTTTGGGCGAGATTTATCAAAGAGAGACATTTTAACCAATTATATCATGAAGGAACATGATGCAATTGCAGTAACTCACCCCATACTTATCCTAATGTAACCTTTCACAGAGCTATTCAACTGGTGTGATGATGCACTTTTTCAGTTCTTGACTGAACTGAGGCATGTTAGACAATTCTGTTTAGTGGGTGTACTTCACAGTCACACGACAAATGGAGCAAGGCTGGACCAGTCGAAAGACCAATTTGTCTTGTTTGCAAGTTTTACCCTTGATGCTTAAATCCCAAACTGCTAGACTCAGAATAGAGAGAAAGAGCAAGGAGTAAAAAAGTGAGACAGAGAGAGAAAAAAAATGGAGGAAGAAGAAAGACTGACCAGAAAAAGAGGAGAGAAACAGAGGGGGAAAGCTTTATTTAGACAACCTGATAATCTCCCATCTCCAGAGCACATCTATGGATGACCCCTCACTCCATCAAGCTGCTCATTGTAAAGACAGAGCCAGTGGTGCTGGCCAGCCTGTCGATTTCCCATTATACCTCTCGCAGAGGGGTCCTGCCAGCCCATACATCAGCAGGTCTGGACATGCTGACTTTCGTGGTCATCCATCAACCACAACCAACACTACCATACAACTATGTCCCAAAGAAATGAAATACTACATTCTAACACACAATAATGCCCTTATCTACATCTTAACTTTAAGAATTACTCCTCACATGCTGTATATCACCTAGCTAAGCTTGTTCTTTTCAGTCATTACATATTTATTAGACTGATGTAAAATACATGTTTTTGACACTAGCGAAAGACTAAATTACATTTTATGACCAATGAATGTAGAAAACCTTAGAATTACAAACGGTTCACCCAAGTCTTCTGCAACTGTTAGAATTGTCTGTTTATCCAGCATAAAACACTTTGAGCGAAACATATTGCTCAATATATTATTTTTCAGAAAGAAAAAACACACAGTTGAGTTTGCCAATTAATTTCAGGGAGAGGTCAGTTTATATTGTACACATGGTTAAAATTCGGTAAGTCACTGTGCTTCAGCAGTCACATTGTGTTAAATTAGTCAAATTTATCTACTTTCGGGAAGAAAAACTGGAGAAGAAGCTGAAGAGAATTTTTTTAAGCAGTTGAACAAACTCTCTCCACCCTAAGGTGTAATGTAATCCACCCCAAAAGTGAATCTTTCACAAAATACACACCAATGTAAAATTCTGGAATAGGTTGAAAATTCCATGAATTCTTAACTTTAATGGTGAAAAATCTGTGAAAGAAGTTTCTCAGTTGAAGTATATGGAAGCAGTATATAGTAAAAAAAAATTATGTCAGTTTAAAAAAAAAAAAAACTGTCTTAGAGAAAACTTCTTTCGGAAAGTTTGAAATTTTCCAAAATTCTGAATGGACTTAATAATGTCCAAATTGAGATAAACATTTTGAAGTTTGAATTCATTCTCTATGTTGAAGTATTTAGAACAAATTAGCCTACAGAGAAACGGTGAAATATTAAAAATGGCCACTGCAGAACAACATGTGTTAGGATGTGTTGCACCTGCACCTCTCATAAGTTTCATATTATTACATACTTTAAATAACAAGTTTTCTTCACCATATTTGAGAAACCTGACAGTTTATAACTGGCATATTCAGAGAGAGCACACAGTTAGTTGCTAGTGGGGTTTGTACTTACATTTAGTTTGTAGGGCATAGACTCAAAATAGATCGAGGTAGCCGAGATCCTCTTTACATCTGACATGTAGCCATGTGTCAGACTTGGGTGACAAAGGGAACAAGCAGACAGATGGAAAAACAGAAAAAAATCAAAAATACACAATTACATTATCCTGCAATTTATGACAAAAAATGCTTGAAAGTGAAAAAAAAATAATATGTAGCAAAAGGAACAGGTTTAGGAAAGTGTGAGAAAATAAATGAGAGTGCAGTGATTAAAAATAAAAAGAAAACAGACTACTGACTGTCCTCCATCTGGCAGGTCCAGGCCCATGATGCGGTCATGGGGGTTCAGCACAGCAGTGTATGCGGCAAAGTTAGCAGGTGAGCCCGAGTATGGCTGGACATTCACACCCCACAGATCTGGGTCCAGGTTAAAAGCCTCCAAAGCTCGCTTCTGACACAGTAGCTCAATTTGGTCGACCACTTCTGCTCCACCATAGTATCTGTGGATTCACAGGTAACAGAAGTCAAAGGAAAAAGAAACAGAACTGCTAGATTAAGGATTAACATTAAATACAGTGGTGGTCACAAAACTGTAGAGCAAGCATGACAAATGTTGACTTGACATCTCATAATTCTAGTGAAAATGCTCATGATTGCTTTCCACTGGAATTACAGATGAAGTAGTAACAGATGGATCTTGTACAAACATCTTATTCACTGAGATCATCCTTTTAGTCTGTTCCATTAAAATGTAAAACAGCAAATATGTAATATGTGGAAAGAACTGGGGAGGGAGGGAGATTTATGGTAGACTCATATTCCAGAACTTAGATGCATCAAATGAGGAACAATTTGGGACGAATTACCTCTGTTTACAACGGTTAAATGTAAATTATCCAAGGGAAATAAAAGAAAACTGGAAAATTAAAAAAAGTAACTATTAGCCTGGCACGCAATTTTTCTAATGTATCCCCTAAAGAATCTTCTTTGGCAAGGCAGAGGTTGTGGATTATTTGCTATGTGTTTGGCACAATAATAGGGTAAGCTTGAATGCACAGTATAATCAGTGTGTGCCTATATGTGTGTTTTGGTGTGCATGTCTGTGACAAATATCCTAAAGCAGAGAATATCAACAGTGTTAATAATCTGGGAGTGGCTGAATAAATGCTCACCTTCTTCCTGGGTAGCCTTCAGAGTATTTGTTGTTCAGACAGGAGCCTTGAGCTTCCAGAGCAGCTCGACTGCAGAAATTCTGTGATGGTAAGATGCACACACGAACAGGCAAACACACACTTAGATCAATAGTACCAGTGGACAAAAGGGACAAGGACGGCAAATTAAAGTCTGTTAAGTGATAGTGAGAAATCCGCCTGCAGCTAAAGGCAATCATTACAGTATTGAACCTCTGGACTTCCATAGACTAACACTCGGCACTCCACAATGCTCATCAATGTGCTGCTTGAGGATACAAGTGATGTAATTAAGTTTTCTACACACACTAAGACACATTGGTGAGGCTGTTTTTCATCATTTTGCAATCTGTTTTGAGAATATACTTTAGTGTACAATAACTTGCTGCAAAAAAAATACAATTATCAACAATTAAGTAAATAAGCCTCCTCAAGGCAAAATGATGAGCAACATGTTTACAGTCACAAGCATTAAGTGAGAAAAAAATTATTAAAATGTAATTGAAACAACAGCCATTACAATATTATATTTTCACAGATTCAGATTGCAGGCAAAATGGAAAATGTGACCTGAGAATGTGACATGAGAATCCGTTACAAAAATGTGTGAGACTGAAAACAGATACCACTTTTAGCATGACCACCTGACACAACACTGTGATAGATATCACCACACTGGACAGTAACAGGGTCACATGTAAAAACCTACAGTCCCCACTCGTTACATTTGCCGTGTGTGTGTTTATGCAAATGTTTCACCTGGGAGCCAAGACAAGATCAAGGGAGATAAATGCTCTTGTCACAGCTCTCTGCTGCGTCTGTCTGTCATTGTGATGACCATGCATATATTGGAAAAAGAATTGCATTTGCTTTGAGTCTTTTTTTTTTATATATATATCTTGATAACAACTTCAACCCAAAGACACACCAATCCATTGGGTCAATGAAGTTCAGCATGCAACTTTATTATCATATTTCCCTGAATAGTGTCCAGGCCTCAACTATAGAGAACCGCCAACCATTCCAGCAGGCTTATGTTAGAAAGAACTTTATTTGCATTGTTTTTATAGCTATTATTGAAAATTTAAGTTCTTCACAGATTTAAAAGGCTGTTTCAGGGTTAGAATTGTTTTTAGGTTAGGGTAAGGTTAAAGCATTTAGTTGTGATGGTTAAGGTTAGGGTATGGGACTACAGAATGCATTATGTCTGTGTCCTCACTAAGAATGCAGACGTCATTTGTCTCTTCTATAGCTAAACTAACATAATATTTTGGATACTCATGTAGTAGCAGATATTGATAGAAATGTATTAAATCGTGCAAAAATATATAAACATAAAAATAATAGTTTGAGAGGGTGCCAGAATAAATTTTAGAAAGAGAAGTGAAGGAGGCAGAATAAAGATATCAACTTTATCTCCCACTAGACTGGTCAGGCTTTGTGCTGAGAGGGAGCTGATATACTCCACTGAACAACTACTGTGGCAGAGAAGAAACAGGAGAGAGAGAAAGAACAAAGCAAGATAAAACGTCTGCTCTTCTGAAGAGAACATTTTTTACATTTCACGGCACCCAGCCTTGGTGTTAAACCAAGTTTCATATATGTGCTACAACATATTCAAACCACGTTCAAACGAATGACAGAACACAGTTGGCCAGTGGGTGAATTATGAATGTATGGGTCAATTTCTTTTTTTATTTTTAACACTCATGCTGACACTTGTCAGAGTTCATGGTATCCATTTCGAAATGTGTATGTTGAAGCCAAAAGGCCACTGTTACACTTGTGGAAACTTTAAAAACTGACAAATTAACTGCTACTACCACTTTAAATATACAAAAGTCAGATTCTTTTGGCATAGTTTATATAATCTGCATTTATCTATAGTATAAGCTTTTCTCCAAGTGTTGCTGGCAGGTATGATAGACAATTGAAAAAAAAAGGGAAAAAATCATCCACAAGAGTGTTTATAAAAATTGACCATGAATTTTCTTTCAAACCATTCCACCTGGTGGAAACGCAACTTCTGGCTCCGGGTCTGTGCCACAGAAACAACTACATCATTCTACTTTATGGCATACATCAATAAATGCACATGTTATCAGGCTTGATGTATATTTTAAGGAGAGTTGTGAACAATGCATTGATTCACTCAGTGCCTCCATACCATTGGTCTCACTCTGTCCCCCTCCTTTAAAACATAGTTACGACAGGGCCATCTGTTATAGTCAGACTAACTAGAAACAACAGTGCATTTTGTCTATGCAAAAGGGATGTTGTATGCTAATTTGCATATGGAACAGGGAAGTGAGATCTGGTCACAAGACACATTCTAATGCAAGGTGTGAACAGATGTACTTAAATCTGTTCACTTCTGACTGGATCATATGCCAGGCCCAAGCTGCATGCAAAATTATCCTACTAAGTTTCAATCCTCCATCTGTTTAATGTTGGGCATGAGAATGTTGCGTCATGTTTTCCCCCCCTCCTTGTACAGCCATCCCTTCCCCTCTACTTATTACAGTCAATCAATCAATTCAATTAGATTTGTGCAAAAATTCAATACAGTTGTATAAAAACTGTTTTATATGGATACATTTTAGAAGCTGTTACTGAAATGTACATAGTTTAACGTCTCTTTTAACAGCTGCATTTATTTGTTAATGATTTCTTCTGAATTTAATCCAACATTTTCACTCATTTAGCAGCCAAACCCTAATCCCATACTAAAATGATAAGGAAACACTGACTGGAAACGACTTTACTTTTTATGCATGCTGTAGATTTTGGCAGAAGTTTCCACAAATGTCATTAACTTTTACTATGAGTCCCGTTCTCACCAAAGTAGCTTGATGAAGATTAAGTCTAGAGGCAATGGTGGTTGATGGTTTTATGATGGTTTTTCTATCATGTCAATCAACTTTTAGTCATTATTTGGCTGAAAGACAAACTAGCAGCAACTAGTCTTTTTTCATTTGCTTTCCTTTTGCCACTACTGTCACTACCATATATCATATTATTGTCAATATATATATATATATATATATATATATATATATATATATATATACACACACACACACACACACAAACACGTAAGTGCTTTACCTCAGAGGCAATGAGCTCTAAGCCACGACACTGCCTGTCTTTCTCTTTCTGCAGAAGATCCCACATCTCTGGGTCATCCTGAGCCAGGCTCTCCTGACCTGTCCATGGTCGGTCTTCATTTACTGAATGAGTGGCAGCTTGGGACTGCTGCCCACGGAGACTGAGTCGAAGTGGAGTTCTCTGACACAGGGGCTACGGTTAGAAAAGTAGTGAAAGAGTTAGGTAAAGACAGTAAAAGGAACCTTATACATATCTCTGAATAATTCCTTCTTTTTAAAATTTGTTCTAATAATTGGGATGGGGGGGTTCAAACTCAAACATTAAAAACATGCGAGTTAAAAATATATAGAATAAAATTCCAGCAAACCATTTGAAAAAGGTTTGTCAGGAGATACTATCAGAAGAATAGTAAATATTGTTCACTATTGTACAATATTTGGCCATTTGGTGGATTAAGCAAAAATATCCAAACATTTTACTTACTTATTTAAAATGACTCCTTTAAAATTAAGGAAACATTTGAAGTATCTTGCCTTTGCTTCTGTTCATTGCAGTCTAATATTTGGCCTGGTATAATTAGAAGCTGGTGTGTTTGCATAATATCAATTATCAGCATGGTTGTTTAATTTTTGCCTCCTTCAGCACTTCTGCAAACTGAAGGACTGACTTTTACAGCCTCAGTGAATCAAAAAAAGGCATATAGAGAACAGATTCAGCACTTCCTGCTTATCTAATCTGGGCTGGGACTGGCAAGTTCTTTTTCTGCTGCTGTATTGCCTAATCATGTGAGTTAGCAAAGCGAATCCATGAGGTTAAAAATGAATCTTAGTAAATATTGAGCTCAGTTCAGGTTTTAGCACTTATTCTATGCACCAAGTCTGGCCTGGAATTACATACAGTAAATAATTAACATAAGTGATTAAATCTTAAAGCTGCACATGTACCCTTCAGTGCAAATTCCTCTTTACTCTTCCAATCAACAGACAGAACACTGTGCGGAAAAACAATCAGAGGTTAAGAAAAAAAAACCTTGATAGGCTGATTGCACTCAGAACAAACTGGCTCACTACTATCACTTAATCAACAATATGATGATGACTCTGTGCCAAGATCATTCCCACAACAGCAAACCTATAGTTATCATCTGTGCAGGTGTGCTGGGGTGTGAGGGACAACCTCTCTTTAATAGCAACATTAAAAAGCAATTAACACAATGCTCAAGACTGACTGAGGACACCCACAAGACAAAACACTTGAGCACTTAATCTTTTGTAGTGGCTCTAGTGCAGTATAAATCTAACAAAGAAACTAAAAGAGAGTTTAAGAGAATAAATAATGAATATTAGTCCACATAAAAACCTATATACTTCTCTAAATGGGGAGACATTTATGCAGACATAACCAACAACCAGCTGTGAAATGAAATTTGAAGATGTAACCCACTAATGACTATGCGAACATAGAACTATCTACAGACACATTTTTCTTAATTTTTGTTGTTTAAAATCTTCAAATTTTATGCATTACTGAATCCATTTATGGATGGTAATACACCACATCTACTGTACAATAAAAGTGCCATCACAGTGCAGCTTCTCTATCAAGACTTGCCCAAAAACTCAGAAGTGGCCATCCACAAACATGCAAAACCAATTTCTAAGGCATGTTCATGTTTACAAAATAGACTGTGTGTATTAATATTTAATAAGATGAGTTGATGGGAGAGAGACAGATCACTGTGATTGGCTATTTAGCTGGAGCTGATCAGAAGATAAAACACATGGAAATGGCGAAGCAAGCAAACGACTATGACTACCTTTTTTCTTCCAAAAGCAAAACACCAAGGTCTGTAGTTTATGCAGCATGTGCAAGTGCAGCTTTTTTCCCTGAAACATGCCAATTATTAAATTAGCCTTTTGTTAAGCAGCTAAAATCAGTTTTTTTTCCTTGTGTCCCCTACCATCAGCCATGATTTTAGTGAAAATAAGCATCTGTGTCCATGGGTTAGTCCCACCATACAAAAACTGACAATATGTCAATACTTCATACAACCATACTTCAAAAAACCTGACCTATACCTTTAAGATTAGATATACTAGTAATTATCAGTGTTTGAATTATCAGTGTTTGCCCAATCCGCTCTACTATCACTGCAACATTAAAGGCCAATTTCTAACATTCGCTACCTCGGCCTTCAGTCACCAGTGCTGGTGGAGAAGGTAAAGAAGGGGAGAGGGGACCCAATGGTTGTGAAATGAGGGCCTATGGAAACAGGTCAGGTTGCCTCGGAGGACACATTCTTCAGTTAAAAAAATAACAAAAAAATACACGGGTCATTAAACCTCATTGGGGACTGTCCTTTGCTGTCTGCATTTTTAGTAGGACACACCAGAGTCACAGAAAAACCCAACAGAAGCCAACACTGCCATAGTTAAAATGCAGCTGATGACTGCATAACAGACATGGGTCCCTCTTCTTTCTCCTTGCCTTCACATTATACTCTACTTTTTCATTTTTCCCATCCTCCTGTCCCCATCATGTCACCCTACACTGCTAAGCGCACACTGCCAAGCTGCACTTGTGTGGCATTTTTATTACTTTCTCTTGTCATCCATAACACTTCCATGGTTTCTAAATGGGACAGCTCTGGGCATAAACAAACACACAGGTCAGATTCTCTGGTCTTCCTCTGCCGCAATTCACAGCTGTGATCATTAAAGGAGACTAATTCAGAAACACAAGATAAACTGAAATCCAAGTTAAAAGAACTGCTATATTCAAAGAGGGACTATTTATGGCAACAGTTTATGTAGTCATTTGAAGGTGAACTTGATGAAAAGGATAGGCCACATCAACCAGGATAATGGCAGAGTCACAGATGTGCTGCATCTGCATGACAATGATAAGTTAACTGTCAGTGGTTTGCCCTTTCTGTCAAACATCTGCGCCCAAAATGGCAGGGCAGAGAGAAAATAACAGGAAAACAGACAATCATTTCATAATCCTTTTTCTGTATTATTTTTACCTATTTCCGTAAAAGTAAATTTTACAGATGACTGCTGTTCATTAGTTGCTTTATGAAAAAATAATCAGAAAAAAAACTAGATGAACTACTAAGAAAATAAAGCTATGTAAAAATAAATAAATAAAAATATGTAAGGCAAGACAAGTAAGAGTGTGAACAGGGCAACAGCATCTGTCCATCTTGCATGGAGTTGCTTCTTTCCCTTTCAGTGACTAATAGCATGGCTGTCTGTTACAAACTGCCCTGTGATTCAGTCTAGATGACACAAGACAGAGATCTGGGTGGGGTGAAGTAGCATGAAGGGATGCAGGCAGAGGCTGAGACGACTCCACTCTATTTGGGTCAAAGGGTTATGAGGGTGACAATCAGAGACTTAAGTGATGCCAGTGACAGAGCCAATCTTCAGGAGGCAGTGGAATGATACATTTATGATATAATCTTTCCACAACAGTTTGTGAAGAAGATGGTGAAAGAGATCACTGGGCTTCCTGATGCCTCAGGGAGTGTAAATGCATGCTGTAGATTTAAACTGTGTCACTGTTGGACGTGGGGGTCAAGCCTGCCTTATGGCTTTTCTTGTACCTGTGCCTTGATGAGGAATAAATAACTTTTTGATCCTTCTTTATTTGGAATAAAAATGCTCCGTTATCCTTTTGACATTTAACTCATTGTTCAGATCAGTGAATTATTCAAGCATTATGTAACAAAACAGGTAGAGCTTATTTCTTATTTATTTAATAATGAATATCTCCCAGTGTTGATTTATCTCAAATTACATCCCTGACATTTGACTTTCCAGCTTTTCTGAGTGTGACAAACCTAGACCAAAACCTTTGAGTAAATTTTATTCAGAAGTCACGTCAGGGTGATAAGAAGTTTAAAGCAAGACATCAACCATGTGTAATGTTGTGACAATCATGTGATGTTTTGTCTGTAATCTGCTGAACTTGTACATGTGGCACAGACTGCACATCTGCCTGTCCTGGGAGAGGATCCTCCTCTTTGGCTCTTCCTCAGGTTTCTCCATTTTTTTCCCTTGTACAAGGGTTTCTGTGGCATTTTTCCACACTCAACATGATGATAGAGGATAGAGGGTGTCACTTGCTGTTCAGAGTGTAATGCCCTTAAAGGCAAATTGTATTTGTGATTTTGGTCTACATAAATAAAACTGACTTGACGACACTTAGTGACTTGTCAACAAATTCATTCATTATAAGTGATCAGTACATGTGTTATGGTAACGTGACGGCAATGCTCATTGTCAAGTAAAAATTAGAAGTTGCAGCTGAATGCTTTATATCCTGTGTAACTATTGCTACTGAAGTTGGCTGTTGAGAATTAGTGCTGGAGCTTAATTAACCTGTAATGGCTTAACTGGAATTTTAGGAATCTAAAACCTGCAGCAACTAGCCCGTTTTAGAGCAAACAAGTGATAGCAAATTAAATGTTTTCCATAGATACGTATATCAACACATTTCCCCAATAAAAATCCATATTCATCACCCAATCCAAAGCATGTTCTCAAAGCAACACACCGCAACAGTATCAAGGAACAGGGAACAAAATGATTTGTATGTACAACTTATGAGGACACTACTTGCATTCACCAAAAAGGGTCAGTCTTGCGAGTCCTTTAGTAAGTTAATGAAGATGCACACTTAACCAGTTAACATCAATAAGAAAAGCATGGTAACATGTGAACCACTCAGTTTAATGGGAAACCTCACTGACAGTGACTTACTAAAACTGGGTCTAGCTATGTCACAGGATTTAAGAAAACACATGAATGGTTTTCTTAGGAGAAATGCACTTTGTGAATATATACTTTTAAACTCGCTAAACAACATCGTGAGTGAGTACTATACCCTGCGGTAGACAACAATTTTGTGAGTGATTGGGCTGTTCATTATGCAATAAACAACTGGTACATAAAGACCTTAAATGAATGGATTTAACTGCAACTCCCTCAGTGTCCAATATACTCATCTGATAATGTTACAGCTTTTGTTTGCTTTTCAAACCTTTATGTAGCTGTAGAGAGCTCACTGGGGATGTAAGGATGTATTATGAGACAGTTAAAAAACTATGCAAATCTGTGATGATTCAAATTAGTTTGGACATAAAATGAATTACTCTTCTCAACAGTTTTCCGCTATATTTAGTGACTTATCAGGCCCCCCCAGTGACTTTTACAAAAAAGCAACTAGCAACAAATCTAGTGACTTTCTGGCATAATCCCAGCTACTCTCCGTGGAAGAGCTCAACAGTTCTGCCACATGACTGAGGTGCATCTAGTGGCGAACCTATGTACATACTAGGTCCTAATACTTGGCCTCAATTAGTCTCAATAGACTGGTAAAGAATTCTCAGCATATTCTTAAAGAGCTAGCTGAGCATTTATTCTGATGCTCAAAATGAACATATCTTACAATTAGTGTCAAAGAGGAAAATAAAATACACTTATAAAAACATGATTAACTATAAACAGTCCTGCTGCACATTGTATGGACTGTAATGCACTGAAAATGTGTCAGCAGTCTACAGAAAGCAAACATAAGAACTGCTGCTTTACCACATAATTCTTTTAAATAAATTGTTACATGTTACACTGCATGCTATTTCAAATATTTCTCCACCACCTTGATATTAAAGAGTATGAAAGTTTAAGAGCTTATAAACTGATATGTATAATGTTAGTGGACAGTGGTGTTTAGATTCACCAAATAAGTATAATATCTATTTTATCTTGTAAAGATTACAATATAGGTTAAACACTAATGCAGTAAAAATGTTTCAACACCCAAGAAGCTGTTGACATTGCTAAAGTGTGACAAAAACACAGCTTCAAAAGTTACATAATCATATCACAGTGGGAAGTTAATATTTTCTTGGTGCTCCTTCAGTAAAATTCAGGTTCATCTTGCACTTTGGACACCAGCGTGAATGGGATCACTTATACCTTGTAGATTGACTACAAACCCCAATTTTATTTGTGTAAAACATGAATAAATAGAGAATACAATGAGTTGCAAATGCTTTACAATCCTATATTCAATTAAATACACTTGAAAGAAAAGCTATTTAATGTTTATACTGATAAAAGTTTTTATGATTTTTTTGCAAATAATACTCATTTTGAATTTGATGCTTGCACCTTCTAGAATACGGGTCTGTATGATCGTTATTGTATTATGGTGGATAATCCATAAATGTGTAAAAAATAGCGTTATGTATAAACAAATTCGAAGTTTAATCAAGTTAATTTGTCGTGCAATTAGTCTATTACGGAGAGAAATGTGACCGAGACGTGTTGTAACCTGCAGTCCTCCAACATGATGAAACTGAGCAGTCGCTGTTGCATCATTAAGTGGACACAGCTGCAGCTTTAACACATGTGTGGCTAACGGTCTAGTCTGCTGGCTTATCAGCTAACCAACGACCAACAGGGTAAGCTAGCAGGACAAATATCAAAACATACGGCATTATTTTTCACGAATATATTGTTTGTTTTTTTAATGCCAAATTCTACAGCGGAACTAAAACACCAAGGACTGCAGCACCACTTACCGACATTAACGTCAAGCTTGTTAGCAGAGCCGCCGTACACAAACAGCAACTTTAAAAATACAAGGAAAAAGGGGAAAGAGATATGTAAGTGATAAAATACCGACCCGTGTGAGTTGTCTCGCAAAGAGGGACAGCATGCTTCCAGTTCTCGGCTCCGGTGTAGAGTCAGAGTGTAGCAGGTACCAAACAGCGCTGCTGACTGGCTCCGGAAAAGGCTGCCTCGAGTTGTTGGCAACGACTTGTGACGCTTTATCCTGCCGAAATGGTGGATGGGAATTGTAGGCAGTTGTGCTTGTGTCTAAATGTAACAGTGCAGGGCAAGACAATTTACTGTACATGGCACATTTCGTACACATGGGTAGTACACATTCAAAGTGCTTCACAGAGACATTTAAAATAACAGAGACAGATTTCACATATGTCACTACAAAGTCGAGAAATGCAATCCATGACGATTTGTTTTAAAAAGAATAAAGAGGTAAAAAGAGTAAAAACCTCAAATAGTCCTTTTGTATGTTATGCATGTTTGCAATTTTGAATATTCTGCCTCTGTGTTTTGACATTTATTTGTATTTTTTTCAGTAAATTAAATTATGCTACAAAAATGGAAATGCAGAGAACTAATTAAGAATGATAATAATTGTATGAAACAAATAAGGTTGATTTTACAGGTAAAATAAATAAACAAATACAAAATATGTCAAATATTATGTAGATATAGATAATGATGGTATGACCATCATTATCATGTAGAATAATGAAGGTAGATATATTAAAATTGCAATGAATGACGTGTTTCTGAGACAAGTCACAGTGTGTATGTAAGTTTTACATGTCCACCGATTCAGGTTACTGATTAATTGCTGTATTTAGGCTACTTAACATTTCCATTTACAAAGTTATGTTTAGAGACTGTGTGTGACAGTTAAGAATGTAGACCACACAACATATTTGTACGTACTTACTGATGAAGCAAAAACATGATAACTTTTGATATTTCATCAAATATACTATGCTAATTTCCAACTTACCTGTAAGCCATTTTCCCTTTGAGACTGTGGTTCTTATCAGAGTTTCTGCCTCAGCAACATGGGATAAGTGCATTTTAAATCGTAGTGTTGAGTCTCATTATTAATTAATTGGACTGGCAGCCTTGCCTTTTCTGTCCGTTTTTCTTTTCTTTATCAAGTGCTCGTTGTTCTGTGGCACTTTAATTGTATCATAGCATGTTGTTTATGTTTTGTGTATATTACAGTTAGTTTTTTTTGTACTTGACAGGAACAGGCACCGCAAATTAGCATAGTATATGAGTGGTGTTGTATGTGGTACTGTTCCTGCCCCATGTGAATAGACATTAAAATAAATGTCTGTGTCTGATAATGTGCAGTGCAGTACAAATTGCTCATGGACAACCTTGAGTTAAATCCTCATGTAGGAAGTGATGGCTTTGTTTAGTGGTCAGTTTTCCATCTCTTCCTGTTTGTCTCCCATTAGAAAAGTCAACAGCAGTGTGACTAAAAAATGTAAATAGTATTGGGTGCATTTTCCTGTGTAACACTGGATGCTGAGAAAGGTGCCACATCCTGTTAATGCACAATAGAAATAAGAGGGGTACCTTAGTGGATAGGGATTAGGTGACAACCACAAAATCCAATATTATAAGTTTGGGTTCAGTTGGGGTTTTTATTGCATTTTACTTGTCATCTACCTCTGGCTTATTTATTTATTTATTTTTTCATAAAATGACACAAACATTTGTATAAAAAGCAATACATTTTTAGTTAAGCACAAAATTCTTTTGCAACATATTACCTTTATACGTCAACGCCCATAGAAATGGTCTAAATCCTTCAATTTATATGTCAGGATTTGATAATGACACAAAATAGTGGTTGTATTATAGAACATTCTCATTTCCAGCCACAGTTTTCTAATATGATCTTTCAGGAACAATTATAGATCGTTTTCCCGCATCCCCCCAATTAAATCCTCATGTAGGAAGTGATGGCTTTGTTTAGTGGTCAGTTTTCCATCTCTTCCTGTTTGTCTCCCATTAGAAAAGTCAACAGCAGTGTGACTAAAAAATGTAAATAGTATTGGGTGCATTTTCCTGTGTAACACTGGATGCTGAGAAAGGTGCCACATCCTGTTAATGCACAATAGAAATAAGAGGGGTACCTTAGTGGATAGGGATTAGGTGACAACCACAAAATCCAATATTATAAGTTTGGGTTCAGTTGGGGTTTTTATTGCATTTTACTTGTCATCTACCTCTGGCTTATTTATTTATTTATTTTTTCATAAAATGACACAAACATTTGTATAAAAAGCAATACATTTTTAGTTAAGCACAAAATTCTTTTGCAACATATTACCTTTATACGTCAACGCCCATAGAAATGGTCTAAATCCTTCAATTTATATGTCAGGATTTGATAATGACACAAAATAGTGGTTGTATTATTCTCATTTCCAGCCACAGTTTTCTAATATGATCTTTCAGGAACAATTATAGATCGTTTTCCCGCATCCCCCCAAGTCCTGCCTTTGTTAGACTTGTGTTAACAAACTAGTATCTGCACCACCTTACCAATATAGGTTGTATAATTATAATGAATATGTGAGCATATTCATTATTTTGTCATTGCGTACTGTTTTCTTAGTTTAGATATTTTTGCATGCACACAGAAACATCTCAAGGATCCACAATAACTTGTCTAGTGATTCTTCACCAAACAAATTTAGAGCAACCAAGAAAAAAAAGAGGGGAACTCTAGAGAATCTGGGCTGCACCAACTCTATCAATCCAAGTGTCCCGGCTGTCCTTAGCAACTTGTGTAAGATACATGGACCTCCCTGGACCTCCATCTCAATGTCATTGATCTAGACCATAATGGGGTATTGAGCTGGACTGAGATGAAGATTCAATTAAAACTGACTGTGTGTTGTCTAATGAAATTCAGAGCACCATTATTGTCACA
The DNA here is from genome assembly GCA_016785285.1 of Brachirus orientalis. Lineage (NCBI taxonomy): Eukaryota > Metazoa > Chordata > Actinopteri > Pleuronectiformes > Soleidae > Brachirus > Brachirus orientalis. The sequence goes on along the minus strand of JAFBJR010019394.1, from coordinate 1,609,658 downwards.
TCAAAAGTGTTAAGAGCAAAGAACTGTTGATGCTGAGCTGAGAGACAAATTAAATCTAAGATAGCCTGATGGGTCATAGGTGTTTTAAGGTGTAAGGCAAATGAAAAAAAAAGATGTTTGACTGAGTGTGTAATCTGCATGACCATATAAACAGGAACCTGTCAATTATTAGTTATATTACTTTTCAATTTCAGGGTGTATGTAATTAAAACTCTTATCAGATACCTGCCCTGAATTCAATTAGTGTACATATCAACCCCCTCAAAAGGAGTTAGCCATTATAGAATGTTTCACTGTTGGTTTTCATGTTAAAATCCATTCAATATATTTTAGAAAATTAAAATTACATAGCTACACAGAAAACTTGGTCATGCATTTCTAATCAGAGTGAAATGTAACTTATTTCATAATAGCTCCCTTGCTGACTTTGATAACATGAACGCGCTGCACAGCTTGTGCCTCCGGCTCAAAAAAAAATACTTTCACTCAGTAACAGACAGACAGTTTAAGAGATTTTAATGTGCTTTTTCATACAGTATATTGTATGCATATCCAGCATAGCATTTCTCATACATATAACTCTCTTATATCCAGGTTTTGAAACATATAGTTGAGGTGGATAATTAACAGTCAGTCTACCATAACGTTATGTCTGCCACAGAGTAACGGCAAATTCAGCCGCTTCAGAAGCTTTTTTTGTACTCAGAGGGCATAATAATGGTTCCAGCTGTTTACAACTGAATTCTCCAACTGCTAAACAAATATCAAAAAACAAGAATTTTTGCTGAGTTTGAGTACATTATTTACAGAAAAAAAAAATAGCAAAAACTGAAGTTAACAAATACAAAGTTGAGAAAAATAATTCAGAGAAATCAGCCATTTCCTAACCATCCATAACTCTGTTTATACATGTTTTAAATCCACAATTCACAGCAGTTTTGAGGCAAAAAAAACTGTCCCCTGCATCTTCAATGTAATCAATATGACTATCATTTCCATCCTTATCGTTATTATCGTTACATCATCTTTGTCATTACCATTGTCTCTTCGTTCTCTTTGCAGGTCAGTCTCACTTACTTATCCAAAGTAAGGGTGCTCACTTTGGAAGTTGTAGTCTGGACACACTTTCTGAACCAGCTTGTAATCAATGCTGAAGAAAGAGATGAAGATGCAGATCACCTTGAAGGGCTTGGCACAGAGCCAGGCAGCGTGGGATTGGGTGTGCTCTGTGAAGCAGGTCTGAGACGGATCATACAGACAGGGTTTGGGCTTCTTGGATCTGTTGGTTTTCTCATACTCCACCCGACAGTTAAAGGTCTTTGTCTCTTTGGGGTCGATAGTGGACTGCTGGGTGTCGTGGATCTGGATGTCTTGCTGGGTGTGAGGGTACAGCTGCTGCTGCTGGAGAACCTCAAACTCCACCACTTTGGTTGGTGGTACAATACTGACAGAGACATTTCCCAGGCTGGAAGAGTTGTGGCGGAAGTAAACAGTGAATGTTCCGTTGATGTGGTCCACAATCTTCCCAGTCACCAACAAGCTGAACTTCATGGTCCTGACGTTGAAGTAGAAATCGCCCCAGCCGAAGATCTTCTTGGTCTTCATGGCTGTCTTTAGTGAGGGCTTGCGCTTAGAACGGTATCCTGTCTGGTCCAGGAGCAGGGACTGGTTTCTAGTTGTGTCATACGAGTTATAGAAATTGTAAGTGGGTGGCTTGGACTTGATGGGTGTCTGGTCAATGGAAGTAGAGAAGATGCGGGTTTGGTAAGGAGGTTTAACAACTCCTCCAGTCGTTCCTCCAACTGTACCTCCACCCATGCCATAGGGAAGAGTTTTCATCACTGACCCCACTGGGCCCAGATCTGAGAAGTCCACTTGCTTCTCTAACCCTTGGACCTAAGGAAGACATTAAGAGATGGAAGAAAAGTATATTGACAAAGTGCTAAAGACTCTTAATTATGTTTTTAATATCTTCTTCAAGCAGACCCTCATTTCAGCGCAACAACATTGGTCATTTGAGATTTTTTCAGTTCATGCCAATAGATTTCATCATTTATATCATTTACACAATCAAGGTTGCAGAGAAGGAATAAAAAAAAACACCAACTCTGCATTGGGAATAACAGATTTTTCCATTCAATTTGATTTCTTTTGTCCTTTGATCATTTGTCATGACCATGAAAGTGTCCTAATTCTAAATGGCTTTGCCTTTTTCACCAAATACTTTGGATTTGTTTTTAAAAGGACTGAACAGTTGATGTAAGCAAAACATTTCTGTGTCATTTTAAATGGCAGAATAGTTGGCATCCTACAGAGAGATCAGCCAGCTTCTTTAGCTCTAAATATCAAGGAGTAATCATTAACCAGATTTTTATTTGTAGTCAAAACATAAACAGATATTATGACAGACTTTTGTATGACCCATATAGTTTCAGACACATTATTAAAATCTTAACCGCTATAAAGGTAACTCTTTTTAAAGTGTTTTTAACCCCAGATGATGTTTACTTCCGCCGGCATCTAAGTAGATGGTATTTCATCTGTCAAATTCAAGACAACAAAACCATCTATTTTTATTAACACACTTTAATTGTGTTGCTCTGAATGTGAGGTAATGGACGTGAGCCTTTGTTTGTTCAGACATCTTTCTGATTTTAATCCATAGCCTTGGTCCTTATTCACAGGGTTGATTTACTGGAAATCCTCCTCTGCTCTGTTTCATGTGGCATTAATCTTGCTGCCATCCATGTGTTCTGCATGTACACATACACACACAAAACTGCCAATAAGTGACAGGATAAAGGATTACAAATACTTGGAGAGGTTACATATGTTATATGGACAGGGCTTAAAATTACTCTCATAGTTGGAAAAAAAAAGTATTTTAAAACTGTTACAGGATCAGAGTTTTTAATAACACAAGGACTGTTTCTGCCTCTCTTTGTTACTATCCAGGGCAGTGGAGCAGATAGAGTTGTGCCAAAACTTTCCTAATCTTTCATCAATCACTCCACCTAATAACAACTCCACATTGCTGTTCAGGCACTCAATACAGCTCTTAATGTATTCAGTCATTCAATTAACATATCTATTTCTGCTGTCCATTCACTGACATGGCGGCAGAGCTGAGCAGATTGATTGAGGACGAAATAACTGAAAATGTATTGATCACCGAAGGAAAAAAAGAGAGATGCTGAAAGATGACCAGCAACTGGGATAATGAACCACAAGATTTTGACCAGACACCGACTCCCCTCTGTTGCCATGACAGGTGACCCGTGCGGTGGTGTTGCAAATTTAAGTTTGTGAATTGGCAATCTGACAGGTATAAATAATATACAGTGAATGGCAGAAAACATCAGAATACGTTAAGCAACAAAGTGAACACTGAATGCAGGATGGGGACTTCCTGAGAATGCGCTGTCAGCAGGGCTGTCAGCTTGCTCCATGTGCTGCCATCTGTCAGGCTAACACTCGGCTGGTGCAGCCCTAATCACTTCTCTGGCTGATGGCACAGAGCTCGAACTAGCTCCATCATCATAATCCTTAACCATCTTCAGCAGCAACATCACAACATGAACCTCAAACTAGCCTTGAGGGTCAAGTGTATGGAGCTCAAAAATGATTTCATGTTGGGTGCTGCGGTCAGTCTTTCCAAGTGGGAGAAAAGCAACACACAGTCAGCACCTTTGCCAAACATCGACTGATTAGAAAAAGATGAGTATGGGGAGAAGGCTTCTTCTTCTGTGGCACAAAAGTAATAAAATGCCAAGAGAAACCAATAAATAGATGGACTTTCTATTAGCATAAATGTGGAATTTTTTTTGTGCTTGACAGTAAATCTATTTAAAGGGTGAGGATTTGTTTCAAGAAATATCAGATATTTTCTCTTGACATAAAATCCATAAGCTATAGACTTTTTGCAAAATAGAGGATGTTTGCTATAAGGTCATATCAGGCTGCAGCAACTAGCAACAGATTGACAGATTGAAAAATACAACTTCTATATCTTTCTTCCTTCTCAGCCTCTATTCAGTTATGCTTCAATAAGAGAGAAGTAGACTATTGCAGCAAAAGCCAGGGTGTGTTGGTGTGATGATGAGGTGCATGCACACAAATACAAGAGAATAATATGGTACCACCATCATCATAAGGTACGGATTATTCTGTCCTCTGACCTTGTCCACTACATTAGCGTAGCACTGCAACATGAAAACATTTACTCGCCTACACGAAACCCAAAGTACAGCTGTTGATGAAAATATCCGGTATTTTGGCATTTTCAAAAGCAGAGGATGAATTACAATCTGAGCTCATGTAAAATGAAAATGGCAGGTCAATATGTTGAGAGACATTTCATCCAAAGCCACAAACGCCAACCTCATGGTGCCGCTACAGGAAAAGTCAGGGGATCACCAAAGTCTGCATAATTGTTTAGAAAAAAGAATCATTGCCACTAAATTAGTTGGAATATCTATACAAAATTGTCTGCAATCTGAAGAGAAATTACCACAGGTACAGTATATTCCTCTTTGGTTTAAAGTGGTACATTGACCAAAGAGACCTTTTTTTCTGACTACAGCTATGAAGCTAACAACCTTAAAATCAGACATGACATTGCTGAAAAAAATTTGCTTTAGGGTGTACTCTTTAGGTACTCTTTATGTTTGGTAAAGTTTCACTCCACTCATGCTTTATTTTTTGCAATGTCTACTGTCACACTAAAAATATACACAAAAATGCAGCTTTGAAAATGATTTTGTAGAAAACCATGCAGGTTGAGTGCATGATTTTCAATCCATTCAGCCAACTACAATTTACATAGATGCCAGTGGAAACTGAGTCCTCACCATTTAGTAATCCCAACCTGCCAAGTTCCCACACTGACGTTTTACATGTGTCAACATGGCATTAATGTTTTCTCCCTTTAGGCATGAGATTCCTGTTTGGTCGGATGCTGGGGGGGAAATTATAGAGGATGATGGAATAAGTATTGTGGTGGACTTATACATATGTATGATACAGACAATTCAATAACAGCACAATCATGGAAAGAACAATCAGATTACAGAGCTTAGGAGATAGAGGGAAATAGTGAAGGAAATGTTATTAACAGAGAAGTGAGATGAGGAGAAGCGAGAGTAAGGGGATCTTGTACATTTTCTAGGAATGGGGGGAACATTAATCATCTTTAACTTCATTTCAAGGTTCATATGAGCAAAAAGCATCCTTAAGCATCTTTCCTGCTTGGATGGGAGGTCTAGGTATAACCAACCTGGAAGTACATTGATTATGAAATGTAGGGATTGTTGAATGAGGAGATTGTGAGGAAAGCTCAGACAGATAAAAGTGACAGATATAAAATGATGAGATGCACATGCAGGCAGATAGAAAGGGGTTTACAGAGAGAAAGTGAAAGACAGACTGTGCAGTGAGGGCTTCACACTAACTTATTAAGTAGGAGAAGGTCAGATGAGCAATACAATTGACTGCTGAAACCTGAAGTATCACATGCCACCACAACTGAGATCTCCTTTCATCATTAAGGAAGCTTTGGATCAATGGAAGCACCTCTGTATCTGCTTTCCCTGTCTTCCACATGCTCTGTCTGTCTGCTCTGATCTGATCCTCTATCAACTGTTCTCTCACTCTCACATTCAGCTCTAACTTCCACTCATCCTTGATAGTATGACTGTTTAAAAGAATAGGACCTCACTCAACAGCCCACGTCTGCCTCCATTTCCTGACCCCACCTTCCCAACCTTTCCCTGAGGACCGACGAGGAGATGAGAGCAGCTTGCCTCAGAGCTCTCTTCAGGCTTGTTCCTTTGTTTAATTGGAGTTTTATTGGTGACAATCAATTCATTTCTATCTGTGCTCCGGGCTGCATTGATCTGCTGTCACAGAGAAGAGTCAAATGTACAGTTCCATTTCTACCACACTACAAAACCAAATACTTCGATACCAGCTGCTGAGATGTTATATTCATCCATCTATCTTTTATCTAAACCAGTTTCAAAACTTTTTTTTTACTCCAAAGACTGAACAGAGGTTGTCATGTTTTTATGGACTGGTGGGTGAAAGGGGCACCACAGAGCTGATGGTAATCTACTACTAATGACATGTGGTTAAAATTTCACCCTAACCACTGTACAAAAAACACACAAAAATCAGTCCTTAACTTTCCATCACTTTGAGTCCTAAGTCTCTCTTCTCAGTGGTCATTGGGTGATACACAGTGAGAGGTGTGGCAGGTTTTTAACATCTAGTCTTATTTTTGTTTGGTACTGCTACATTAATATGAATTCCCTTATTATACTGTATGTACCGACTGTAGCTACTGTAAGTCCCATGCTCTGTGTCTTGGGGGTTAAGAATCTCTGATCCATACCGTTTGACGTCATGGAGCAGGAGCCAATAAAAGATGACATTGGATGAGATATAGCATGTAACCTGGACAGGTCATCAGCTCTTTGCAGGTCCCCATGCTCCCATTTTCACCTATGCAGACTTTGGAGTCTTCAAATAACTTTACTTTAATCTGCATGTCCTGAGACTGTGAGAGAAAGCTGGATTACCCAGAGAAAACCCATGCAAACACAGAAAGAACATACAAGAAAGACCACAGTTGAACCAGGATTCAAACTAAGAGCCTTCTTTCTTTACAACAACAATGCAAACCCAGTTGTCAAATGTCTACAGATTATACCACTACTTCTAGAGGGGTCTCAATCTCATTTTTAATCTGGCAGAGTGACAGAAGCTGTGTGTGTGTTTTTGAGCAGTCCCAGACAAACAAATCAGGGTAAGATGTTGTGAGGTTAGATTCACAGGCAGTGAGACACTGTTGCAGCAGGTTGTAATGTCAAGTTAACAGGTTTCAGGCAGGTAACAGGTACACGCAGCAGGCAGACAGGAATGCTCAAGTGTAGCAAACAATATAGAGAATATGGCTCAAAAACAAAAACTACACTAAAAAAATCTGCATGTCAGATAATAATGCCACTAATTGCCAGATGCACACATTTTATTTTGGTTTTGATCAAAATTCTTCCTCTGATATTGAATATCATTTTTCTACCAAATTTTAAATCTTCCCACTTTACTGTGGGGATTTCACTGATCATGTGAAATAATACAAGGAACAAGCACAAACCATATTTGGTGCATATTGGTGATCCCCAATGGCTTATTATTATTATCAAATATAGCTGGCAATGATAGCAAACTGAAGCCATTAGAATGAGCGTGGAGTACCGGCCTTGCTACAGTTCCATCCAAAAGAGCAGGTTTCAAATATTTATGGTTGTTATACGTGTATATACTGTATCCTGCTTTAATGCAATGGAAATGTTTAGATATATTCAGGCACAGCTGTCATTGTACACATTAGACGCAATTGATGCTGAGCCATTTTCAGTCGTTTGTACAAAGCACTACAGCTGCTCTAAATAAGTATTTTTAAAAGACAGTTGCAGCCTTTTCAAAAGGCCATTACAAAGTTCTACACAGTACAGTACATAAAATATGCTCTGAAGAATGAGTGGAGGGCCTTGCAGATATCTAGTCAGGAGAAGTTGTGTATTAATAGTTCCATGTGTCTGTGGAAAAGCATGGGTTTGATTTTGGCCAAGTTTACAATAATTATAAGAGGTGCCAAGATTTTTTTGTAGAGGAAAAAATTGTGGGGTAAGTTGACCAAAACTTGGCTGTATTGTTAAGGGAAGTGAATTAGGACCAATGAAGACGTCTGTTTTATCAGTATTTTTGTTGAAAATGGTGGATGATAATACTGGAAATCTTTTGAGAGGCAAATAAGAAAAGAGAAAGCTGAAGTGAACATATTTAGGTGAGGCTGACACATGAACAGTTTTTACCAAGAGCGACTCCTCTGTGTGAAACAAAAGTTTTCTTTTTTTCTTCCACAAAAAGGGATTTTTTTTTTTAGAGAACTAAAACTGACATTTAATTACATAAAGCAAAATCAAGCCAGAAGGAAAACAGATAAACCAGTAGGGGGGAAGAGAGAGAGAGAGAAAGAGAGAGAGAGAGAGAGAGAGAGAGAGAGAGAGAGAGAGAGAGAGAGAGAGAGAGAGAGAGAGAGAGAGAGAGAGAGAGAGAGAGAGAGAGAGAGAGAGAGAGAGAGAGAGAATTTTTGTGTGTGTGTGCATGTGTGTGTGTGTGGCAGTAAAAGTGATTTCGCAGTCCAGTGGTGTTGCTGGATTATCATGAAAATGAAAGCTACTGAGTCAGGGAGTATCAGAAAGCAAGGAAATGGAGCCAGGACAGATAACACAGTAAGAGAGAAGACGAAAACGAATAAGCGAACGAGTGCAGAGAGAGCAGACATGTCTGTAAGACAATATGAGCCAAAAGTGCAAGAAAAGAAAGAAAAAGTAAAAAGACAATATATATACGACATAGAGTGAGATTATGAGAGCAATAAGACAAAAATGAGAATCGCTTCACCCCATAGAGAATAATCAGAGGTTTCTTCAGAAGTAATATCTGCAATATTGTTTCAAAAAGACCAGCTCAGCTCTGAAATAATTTTACTTAAAGAAGGAATAAAGTCTCCTTCCAAAATATCAGGGACAATTGAAGTATTTTTGCAAAGCAAAAGTTTCACTTAAAATAATTTCTTGGTGTTATATGTGAGTGCTGTGCAGAATATATAGCAAATAAAAACTGTACTGAAATGTTGTTTGCATCCAGCATCTACTGAGAAAAGGGAAAGAGCTAAAGAAACAGAGAGAGAGAGAGAGAGAGAGACAGAGAGACAGAGAGAGAATAGGTGAGACAGTGTTCTCTGTCATTTGATGTCTACATAAGAGGATTTACAGTATGAAGGTATTGTGTGCTGACAATATTGCAAGATATTGCAGATGCCACTAAGATTGGACTGACAGGGAAATGCAGAGTTTCTCTGTGGTGGCTTACACTCTGCCTTGGTTACAGTGTCAAAAACTAAAATGTGCTGCTAAACAAACAGTGCTGCAGTGCTCAGCGAGGTCCTGCTTATGGTTTTGTATCTTTCCGCATTTTTCTCTACTGTGTTTTACGTTTAGTCCAGAAAGTTTTAAATGGAAACTATTTAGAAAATTTTGCATTTACTGATGAGTAAATTTAGCATTAACTGCTGTGCTCAATCAGCTGCATTCATTGCACACAACTTTCACCATCAAGTCACAAGAGACACTTAGAGGTGAAGTCTCTGTGATAGCCACAGGGTGTTCAGCAAAAAAAGGCTGCAACAAATATGCGGTGGAGGTGCAGAGGCCAACAGAAGTCAGACAGGGTTTCTGCATCTAAACAAAAAACCCTATTATTTTGCAACTGTTTCAGCTGTAAACACTCCAATGCACATTAGGAGCACAGTGAAGCAAGTCACTTTAGAGAGAACAATGACAGCCACAAAAAAACAAACTGGTGGGATGGCGACATGAAATGTCTTTTGCTAAATTTTGGCAAAAACATACATTTAGAGCAAAGGTAAAGAAAAAAAAACAATTAAAATATCCATATAGGCTACCATCCTTACAAAATATAGAATTCATCTTATCATATTGGACAATGTTGAATAATAATTTGGCTGCAGATTTATGCAGCAAGTACAAACCCTTCACAGAAAACATTTAGGCTACTCCTACACATGTATCTGTGCTATATGTGACTAAACAAAATCGTATATAGGAGAGGCAGAGTGATAAAAGTTTATTGGAAGACTTAACATGTATCAATTAAAAAAAACAGTAACAGAATATGAATAATGGGAGCAAAACAGCAGCTGAAAGCAAAAAAAAAAAAGCTGAATTTACACTTATACAGAATCTCTGGCAACTAAATGTTAATCTCACAAAAATCCCTTTGGTACTGAGCAGGTTGGGATTATTGAAGAATAGGCATCTGACAATATCAGTGGTGTGGAGAACTCTTAATATAATGAGATGTGCAGCTGAGTGAGGTGAAATTGACTAGAAATGTGGTACAAACCAGCAGCCGATGCGTTAACTACTGCAATAAACAATCAGTGTGATTAATCCAAAAAGCAGTTGTTTAACCAATTGAGACTTTGGAACTGATGCTGAGGCTGTCGTTGTAAGTCTCATGACAAAGCTCTCACAAAGCTGTTGCTTCAAAAATCTCTAAGTATTACATAGTTATAACACACGATAAGTGTGCATTACATTTTGAGTAATTCTGAAAATATGACAACAAAGCCAGCGGGCACAAGATGATGTAGGAGTATCTTTGGTTGTGAAACTATGAGATTATTCATATTGTTTGAATGACTCTCCAGGACTTAATGTAGGGCAACACCTGTAACAATAAAATTAACGCAAGATTGCAAACCTGGTCCTGGTAAAACATCTCTTTGTGGCATCAGCACAAAGGAAAACAGCAGAGAGGGTTAATACAAACCACCAGAAGCTTTATCTATAAAGCCATTAGAAGCTTTCACTCCCAGAAGACTTCACTGGCCATAGATCAACTGTGTGCACTAGTTCTTGTTCCTGCTATCGCTCTGATCACATTGGATCAGCATGCTGGAGTGTTTTTGCCCGGCTGGCTGGGTGGGCAGACTTCCTACGTGTCTACGATGATGCCACAGCAACACCTGATCAATCACCCTGAAGACAAGTCTTCAGGGACCCATGTGAGAGGAAGGAACGGAGGGAAGGTGTGAGGAGGAATCAGTGGTCTGATGGTGTCTCGTTTGCATGCAGGATGGCAGGCAATGCATCAAAAGATGACAAGTCTTGCATTCTACCTTAAATAAGGGTGGTGAGACTCTTGCTGGCTGTGCCTTAACTTTAATCATTCATCTAAATAACAGCTGCAGAAATCCGGTGCTGGAGGAGGCTGCTTCAGCAGACAGGCTGCCATGGGTGTGGGGGAATATGAGAAGTGACGTGGTACTTCTGGATTTCTCATTTGTTAACGTGTAAACATATATTGGACTCAGATTGCCAAAGCACAAAAGTGCCTGTCCACATCATTGCCCACCCTCCTATCTCACTTATTCCTCTCTCTCAAATATTTATGTATTGAAAGAGTTTGAAATTCATTGAGGGTAGACTAAGCAAAAAAAAAAAAAAAAAAAAAGGTTTGGAGGAAGTTCTAGGTATTCAGGCTTTGGCAGCAGAGACGACTTATTCAGCAGCTAAGTGACAGTGATTGATGCCCTCTGTATTTTGCAACTTATCAAGCGTATATTTACACACACTCCACAAACACATAAACAGCAGAAACATTTGATATAAACAAGGAGTCGAATAAACACAAGGGACTGGCAAAGAAGAAAAGAAGAAAAATCTGCATAATGAATAAATGTGATGGAGAAGAGGAGGGAGAGGAGAGGAGAGGAGAGGGAGATATCCCCAGCGGTGAAACCGAGCCTGGGAGACATCAGTTTGGGACGGATACTGGGAGACGCAGGTCTGTGAAGACTCCGACAAGTCACCCAGGCAGGAAAATAGAGCCCGGTTTCCTCAGATTTGTTTCCAGTGCTCATCAGTAGGAGAGCTGGATGACAGATGGACTGGCACTGAGCACAACATGAGTGTGTCAGTTACTCACCATAATAAAGACTTGCTCTTTTCCCTCCTTTTGCTTCCTCTTTTTCCCCAGCCACCTTCAGTCCCACTGCACACTGCATACAACCCATATCAAATGATTTCAATCTGTTTTTATTTGTGTGTCTTACAATTTATCTTGTGTGCTTGTGCCAGATATTGGTTTTTTTTTTCACATTTGTTCTCAAGTATAATTTGACAAGAATTAAATTTCTCATATTTCCTCTCCAATCCATAACCTCTCTCTGTCCTTGGCCCTTGCTGTCAGAAATTTGTTTTTCCATTGCCTCATCACACCATCATTCCTGCATTTCCTCTTAATATTTAATAACAGTGAAACCTGCGTGCTTTTTACTGTCTTGTGTCCTTTGGTTCCCATTGGGCCATTAATGAGGAACAACATTCTGATTTGCTCCTGACATATCCTTCTATTGCTTTTCTTTGTTCATCTTTTATCCTTAACTCCATTCCTCTCTTTTACCTTTTCATTTCCCCTTCCCTCTAAACTTCTGATATTTACTCCCTCCCTTTTTCTTGAACATCTCTTTTCTCACTCAATTAGCTGTTTCTGCCTTTGTCATCCAACCGTTCCTTTCTATTCTGATCTTTGCATTCTTCATTTTCATCATCCACCCAGCCATTAGTCCATCCACACATCTACTTCCAGCTCCTAAAGACCCCTTCCTTATTTTCATCCACCCTTTGTCCATTCCTCGCCACATTCCTCTTTTTACTTTTCTTGTAATCCCTTCCCAAATTCTATCCTTTGTTTAGGAGTCACCTGAGCTTTGGAATGTGATAGAATGATTAGACAAAGATTAAAAGAATTTCCATGTCCATGTCTGCTCTTTCCTGCTGTACATGTCTGCAGGGCCCTGGGAAGAGCTGGAAGGAGTGTTTGTAGACTTCACTGGAGCTGATAAGACAGTTAATTGGAAAGAAAACAGTGGGAGGTGCCAATGAATAAAACCTCTCGGAGATGGTGGCAGCAGGGCACGATGATATTCCCTGTGCACTTCAAGGTCATGCACACACTCAACAGCCCACACCTGCTACTGAGGCTGAAGTGACAGGGTCACTACAGCATTATTTGCATAGAAAGCACAAGATTATCTCGAGTGTGACTCAAATCTGAACTTTGACTAAAATTAAGGTTCATGTTAAAAAATACAAATAAGACAACATAATGTATAGAGATTTTTCTTATCTCTTGCCTTTTGGATGCCTTTGCTGGTATATAAATCACCCAGCTTCAAGGACGCAGCATTGGGACCCCTAACTGGGATCTTTCACATCTACCATCTGGACACAGAAAACCAGAGTGCTGACCAGCAGCCCTGCTCTCATTCTGTTCCTCTGGAAGAGCCACAAGATGTGGGGTGAGTGTAATATAAACCTTATCAGCCCAACGACTGCTTAGCATGTGCCAGACTTCATTTAAAAAAATTTTCTCTTGAGAAAAATAAATTGGATGAAGGCAGCATATTTTGGGAGGGAATGAGATAGATACAAAAATACAGACAGAGAAAGAGAGGACCAGAAAGAGAGCGAGAAAGGTCTGTACAGACAAACAGACTGGGAGAAGCTCTCAAATGTCTCTGCTCATCCAGAACTGTTCCAAGCATTCATTCACATTCTCCCACCCTCTTACTCTCCCACTTGCTCGCCCTCCTCCTGAGACAGCAGCCCTCCATCATTTGACTTAGTTTCACACTCAGAGACCCAATATCAAAGCAGATATGAACCGAAATGAGAAACACGGGATTGTCTTTTCACAGAACCATGTGCTATTTGAGTCATGCTACCCAGCGGTGTAAGCAGACCTGTATCTCCCCGTGTGTGACTGCCTGTCTGTTGACTTTCCTCAAGGCCACAAACATGACTGAAGATGGGAGCCATCTCCTCATCTCCCTCTATTAGACAGGACAGTCACTTTGTTTCAGCTCAGGTCACCTCAGTGTCCACAGCCACATGCACATGTCTGTACTGGTTAACCTACATGTATATCATCCTTGCCTGCAAATACCCAAGGAGAAAAACTGTCAGTCTGTGAGCTGTGTCACAATGTAGGTGTTCAGAGAAGATTGTGAAGGCTAATCCAATATAAAACTTGTACTTCCTGCAGCTGAATGTGATACTATATGTGATAATGTGATAATTAAAATAATGATTAGAGTTGGAAGGAGCTTTTCAGGATCTTTAAAACTGTGATTTTTTTTACTCTATTGGCTGTCCTCATTACTGTGTCAAAACAATTGCTTCTGGTGCACAAGCAATGCTGCGATAGGCTGAACTGTAAAGTAACCACTCCGTTCCATTCCATTCTTTGTTGCTTAGGTATAGAAGAACGCATTTGTCAGCCACGGACCTTCAAAGTGGGACAGAGAGGTGCAGCACTGTGATGCAATCGATTTGCCTTTAAATGCACTTCCAAGGAAGGCAGACAATGCTTTTCTGCCTGTTCATGTGTAGATCAACTGATTTAAACTACCTACCTGTCCTAATTGTCTATTTGTGCTCACTCATCCACTTGACAGTGGATAGGACAGATGCTTGATGTTGGTGTTGGCTTTTAGAAGTCAGGAGAGCAGTGTTTGTCACGGCCTACTTCATACCAAGATTTGTTAATATTGCTAAACCAATGGCCACAAACACTGGCAACAATAAGAGCTTTGTTTCAAGCGCACTGTTTTGTGCATTGCTTGATCTTACATCCATTAACACTAGAATATTCCAATGATATGACCTGATTGGCCAACAATTGTGGTGCCATATTTCTCAACTTCCACCATATCTGGTTTTGACAAATTAAAGCAACACATTCACAATGTAATTTACCAATGTATGATGCTGCCCAATCGAAGTGAATAGAGAGCATTTCAGTTAAAACCTTTGCTGACTATGTGAGTATCCAGTTCTCTCTTTTCATAATAATCAGATTATTAAAGATGCTTTAGTTGGAGTTAAATTGAAAGTTTCTCTTGAACAGGTAAAACATAAATAACTGTCCAAAGATCAAGCATGTCCACATCATAGCTGTCTTAATTGCACAACTTGGTAATCCTAGTTCTGTGTGACATCTGCAAACAACAAACCTGAGCGTTTTCCCAGGTACTAGGAGATTATTGCGATTTGTACGAAAGAAAATTAAAAACCAAAACAAAATGTGGAACTGCTATGAAAGCTACATTTGTTGCACTGACATGCTCTTATTTACACTGCTTCTGGTGATTTACCGGTGATAAAAGGGTGTGAACAGTGCAAGACTTGTGACTAATGGTCCAACTGGATCTGTGGTTCAATTATTGTGAGAGGCAGATTGTTGTCCCCGTGTCCCTGGGCTAGATACTTCAGTGGAATAGTTTCACAACACACACAGCTTTTTTGTGATGTCAACACTGATATATTTCTCACCCCCCTTTTTTTCTTTTAAGTCCAGAAGAAACACATTGGAAGATTGGATATTGGCACTATCTAAATGAATGTTTTAAGGCCAGTGGGAGAAAAGGCTTTCTCTCTGCACTGTCTGGGTTTTTAACAGTGAACAGCTGATAAAAAGCTTGGCTGAAGCAGTCTATTCACAGTGAGAGAGGAAACAGGGGACATGACTGGAGTTAATTGTAGTCCTTTCTGAAAACACTTGGAGGGTGAGAATTTTAACCATTTCCAAATGAATTTATACTTTTGCTCAGATGGTCTTTTGTGAATTTGACTCCAAGGACTCGTAATGAGCATCTTGAGCAACTTGATTCACTGAGTCTACGTTGGGCTATAGGTGCTGAATGGCAAAACTGCTTATTTCAACAGAAAGAACTTAGTCTTGATGTTTGAGTAGCAAATATCATGGATGCAGTAAAAGAGTCCAATCAGTCTTATGATGACAAAGTGAACTGACACACACACCAGTTTCCATGACTTCAGAGGACATTGCATTGCTTACATTCATTTCCTAGAGACTTACTCTAACCATAACCGTAATTACTAGTGCCCTAACCGTAACCCTGACCCTAACCTTAATCGAACCATAACCCCAGCCTAACATGTCTTCACCTTAAAATGTAGGTCCCCGTAAGGAAGCCAAACCCCCACAATGTGGCTGTGTAAACAGATTTAGGTCCCCACAACATCAGGAATACCAGGTCCACACTAAAGACCATAAGTGTACACGCGAGAGGGCAGTAAAGATCTGGCAGTTATCCAGAGCAGATGGGTGAGGTGGGTGGGTTGGCCTGGTGTGTGTGTGTGTTTGTGTGTGTGTGTGTGTGTGGGGGGGGGGTTGGCAGGAAAGCGTCAATCTGTCTTTTCTAACAAGCCAGGAGACTTAAAGCCAGGGCAGGTCACAGGCACAGGAGACACACGCACACATACACACAGCACATCCTCTTATATGTGTCACATTCCAACTGTGGCATTCTTGTTAATTAGAACACAAATTAATGATCCAGGCTAGTGAGACAGACTGCTTCTTCCTCACTCTAGTCAGCATTAAGTCTTGCTCCCAAACACAGCTGCCTCTGCATTGGCTTCTCCCACATTGTTCTCCTCCAAGACAGGTTAGGGAAACATTCTTAGAATGCTGTGCATATACAACCTTTAAGGATATATCAGTGAGCAGACTGCAATTTCCATACTTGTGTTTTTCTGTTAAATAGCACACAATAGCTGAACCTGGGACATAGGTGGAAGGATTACTGTGGCGGCACCTTAACTGCATCATACAGTGTAACCGATGTAAAAGTAATTTTCTAAAATACAGATAGAGACGGTGCTGGACAATAATTCAGCATCCATAATTATTGCAGTATAATTTTGTTTTACCTAAGATTTGTAAAATGTTTAAAAATGTCATCATTATGATTATTGATGCAAATGTAACTGACTTGATTTTTTTTAAAATCACGATATTTCGGCCGAGCCCTAGATAGAGGTTTTAAGCTGGCAAAATACTGTTTCTTGGTTAACGTTTCCTTTCTATAGGATAATAGCTTTCCAACTGTCAGATAAATGTGGACATTTTGAAGACATGTTTATAATGCTGCCACGGATGTAGAGGAGTTATGAGTGAAGAAAGCCATGTTGTTCAAATACACCTGCCTGTGTGAAAATCCTGCATCATTTATTTTCTCATGTTTTCTCCATTAAGCTTGATAAGAAATATGTTCCTGTCCACAGTAACATGAAGAAACAGTGGATAACTGGGTGCATCATTTGCAGAGGAAGTGCTGTGTTGCTAAGTAGATTGCTTGTTGTATGGTTGTATCTTTTATTCTTTCTGGAAGAGCAGTGATAGATTCTGGTGCAAAGTCAAAGAAAACAACAACAGCTAACTCAGGCTGGCACTGCTCCTCTGTGGTGTGGGACACCTTGCCCATGATGCATCAGTGGAGGACTGACCTTGAGTGCTCAGCATTAAGGTCAGGAAGCATCATTAGTCCTGCTTCCCCACTGCAAGGCTAAGAATAGGAACATGAGCACAATCACTTACTCATCATCTCCATATATCTATCTCTGTTTTTGCTTTAGTCTTACTCCAGTTCTTTTTTTACTCAACTAATATCCCGCTGTAGTACATGTGGGCCTCAGTGAGACCAAATGAGCAGCAAAGCAGCTTTGAAATTATTGGAAATGATTTTAGATGATATGACATTTACAGTCAGTTTACAGTGTATTTTTTCAAAATATACCTGTAGTTTCAGTTACAGTTCCCAGAGGCAGTTTGCAAGAAAAAAGTAGGTACAATTTTGTTTATTTATTCAAATAAAAAGACAGAACTTGCTCATTTATGTAAAGTAGTAATACATTATACAAAAGGGAAAAACCCATTTATTGTTACCACATACAAATCACCTGCCAGTAAAAGCCCACACCCTGCATCTCTGTATCTTTCTCCTCAATCCCTGCTGAGGCTCTGGCTTGCAATCAATACCTTTCACGGCTAAGCCAATCTGCAATAATAAAGGCATTACAGACAGGGAAAATGAACACTAAATCTTATTAAATATCAGGAATTGGTCTCTTCCATTCTGTTTTTTCCTGTCTCTTGTTGCCTAGGTGAGCCGGAAGCTGCCCTGCTGGAATGACTGTGGCGGCCCAACTTCATTCCTAAAATGCTGTGGGATGATCAACAGGCTCAGGATCAGCGTCGGCACTGAAGGCTGTTGGTATAGTTTGGAGCTTAGCATTCTGCTCACCTCTCCTTTCATGTATATTTCACAGGATTGTCTTTTATATCCAGTCTGTGGCTCAGTGGAGCAGTCATCTTTATTTCATTTTGTGGCATTTCTTTAATTTTAGCTGAAATTCTATTTTGTGCCACACCCCTCCTGCTCTGCTCATTCCATTCTTCCTGACAAACCCCTCTGCTGACTGAATCAGTAATGACGTTATGCATCTTGCATACTTTTAGCAAAACAAACAGCGGTTCCCAATCTGGGGGGCATGCCCAACCACAGGGGCACAGTGAGGACAGTGATGCATGCAAATGAGGCATCCTGCACTGCTCACAAATAATGAATACATTCGTGAAAGGAGTGGCCAGTAGTTTTTTGTTTTATTTTTGCCATGTTTTTTCCTATTCTGCCTTCTAAGAATTCAAATAATAATTTAACTGTCAAAGACAATTAAAAACACGCAAAATAAATAATACAGTAAAATAAGAAACTGAGACTCATTAAGCTTATTCCTCTTATGATGTGCAACTGAATCACAAAAGATGTGAATCACACATCTATGCAGAAATATTGTCTTTATCACAAAGTATGAGGAGCATTAAACCAGAAACTGTTGTTCTTTCTGAACAGAGCTTCAGAAATCTTCTGCTGAGATGGGAGAACATGGCAGAAGGACATTCAACTCAGCAGCAATGCATCAGTTTTACCTTTGTTGCAGAGTGGTAACACAGAGGCCCATTTAGTGTAAATACATATCAAGAACACTGAGAATATGAAGAAATACATTCAGCATTGAAGACACTGGCCAGATCTTCACACACTATGTCTAACAAACACCAGACATTCTAAATCAACTGGCTACTGCCTGCAATCAAGCGAGCTGTTGGCTATGGGGCAAGAACGGGAAGACAGAACTGATGGAAAATTTAGTGCAGCTAAAAAACTGGGAGGTCCAAAAAGAAAATCTGCTTCAGGGCACATATGACCTGAGACTAGAGGGTGACAGTTCCCTTTCTGCACAACAGTGACCCAAAGCAAACAGTCAAAACAACACTGGAATGGCTTCAGGACAGGTCTCTTCACCCCCGGACATATATCCACAGAAAACCTAACCCCAAACCAAAGCCACATAAATGTAATCACACTGACCTAAACAATTATAAACATAAATGTAACAGATCAGACATTTAAAGTTGCTTAAAATTAAAGCAAATGAAGCTTGTCAAGAGAAAATGAGAAATTAAAAACATATTATTATGCCCCATTTACCCAAATATTGTACGTGAATCTAACACATTTTATTGTCTTCCACAGTCATTGTGTCATTTCCACAGTGGTGACAGATTTTTCCTGCCCAGTTCAAATAATCTATTTATATTTCAGATTGACTTGCCTGAGACTCAAGGGAACAACCATCTTAACAAACTTGGTTTGTTCTGCCATTACAACCTATAGAGTCAATGCAGCTTACTCTTTGTTTTAGGGACTTGTTTGTAGTAAAACTGCTTTCAGATCCTTTGGGCTATTGCAATTGTCTGTTGATTATAAACTATAACTATATAAAATAATGCCAATATTAATATAAATTAACACCAAGTCAATTTACTATAAAAATGAAGCCAAAAGTAAAACAACAGTACCATGATTGCTCCACTGATCATCCTAAAATTCTGCCTTTGGAGAATCTGACATTATAAAATGAGAGTGGCATACAGGATATACATGCCAGTCATACTATATTCTTTAGATCGTTAAAAATAATGAGACATATAAATATTATAGAACTATCTAGGTGGCTTTATTAAATTGTTATAAAGCACCTTACATGTTCTTTGAATACATAACAAACAATGCAGAGAAATACTTGCACCTCTTGGCTTCCTTTTAAGGTGAAGAGTTTTCTGTCATTTTGCATTTTAGAAAAAAACTTAATTTACTGTTAATAATCCCGTACTAAGTGAGAAATATACATTTTTTTCTTGGTACACTGAATTCTAGAATTTATTCTTACAGTATTTGTCTTAAAAACATGTTGAGAAAGACAAAAAGAAAGGCCTTGACTAAATTTAAATTAGCGTCACTCATTAACAACAATGGTTTAAACAATTTCGCTCATGTCTTTTTTTCTCCACAATGATTGGTTAACTGGTAATAAAACATGTAAATATAACAGAGACTCTACAGAAGGTAATACTGGGGCTTTGATTTAATTATTGGATTTTTATAGCACCCCGTTTATATACAAGCCCTACATTTATCAGATTATTGCTCATAACCACAATATGCCACATTTAGCAAAATTTCAACAAAAAAAAATAGAACGCGTGCACTATTTTTTTTCAAAACCTCAGTGAACACAGTAAATGTAATATAAAGTTAATGTATCTTCTTTTTATCTTCTTGTCATACTTTGAAAAAGAACATTATGGATTTCTGGACTTAACTGATAAAACATTTGTTTTTATTCAGATGCTTCCACATACACCTGCTGCCATCAAATCCATTTTTCTGACCTCATATAGGGTTTGGATTACATCTTTTAAACAATGCAATGCATCCACCGCAGTGGAGATGTTATTCAATTAGCTGTCTGTCAAATAAATGTCCAGCCTCTGTGATGCATAAAAAAAATCCTAAGAGGAAATTTAATCTACAAACAACAACGTAACACAAATCCACTATTACTTATATATATGAAAAACATCTGAGTCTTAAAGGATTCATATCCCTTTATTTGACGTACCCTCTAATCTATAAAACAACTATGAAATTATTTGATTTGGAATCTAATCTTCACAACACTGCCAACATCAATGGAAAGGAGACACCGGGGTTTGATATTGCAATAAAAATAAAAACAACAGGAATGAAATCATTAACTAAACTGTTTGGCAACAGAATTTAATCTCTGCTAGATTAGACAAAGACAAAATCCCAGCCTACCCATTTTTTGGAGGGTGGCATCTCAGATGAAGACTATATGCTGTTAAAGCTAAAACTGAATTCTAACAAATATAGAAATCATAATGGAGACAGTGAAAACATAAGCATCAGTGTTATACTATAGGAACAATATGTACAATATGTGTGTCTAAGACATACAGTACCTACTGTTAAAAGTCACAGATTGCATTTCAAAGCCCTTTGAAATTGATAGTATGTCCTGTAATACATAATAACTCGAGTAAGTATAGTGGATCTCATATTAAATAATAAAAAAAAAACGTGGGGGAGGAATGTGAATTAGAGAATTGATATGGGTGACATGGGGTCTTGGATTAAACATCTGAGAGAATGACCATAAACTTTTATCAGCGACATTCATTTGTAAATCTCATTCTAATCTCTATTTAGTGGATGTGGCAATCTCCAAATAATGCACACCCAGTTAATACAAATAGCTTTGCCTGATGAGATTTTGTGCAATGTGATAAACGTTGAGCACACAATAATGTGGGACAATTTGTGGTCATGTCATTTTTTTGATATTACACTAAGGTTAAGTCCTCAAGTTGATCACAAGAATGATGTTCGGCTGCGCCATAAATTCAGAGTGTGTGCCATTGCTCAAAGTGAAGGTTTACTCATTCAAGGTCTGCACAGGGTTTTTTAATACCAGACTACTGCACAGTTAAGTAGAAACAGTAATATGTTATTTTTTTAAACTCTTGGTGGTTGTATTTTACAAGGCAACACAGTAATCAATCATTCATGGAAATCTTTTAATCTCTTTCTTTCTGTCCTTGTGTGTGCATGTGTTTGATTTATGTGACTCAGCAGCCCAACACGATGGACTTGATGGTCTCTCAATACTCTGCCGTCTGATGCAGCAAGACATGAGATCACACTGGCCTCCTTATCTTGACAACGAGAAAACACCCAACCACAGCGCGATGGAGAGGAATACAAAGGAAATGAAAACCTGGAAAACAACAAGAGCAAAGGAGGAGAAAGGTGTGACATGGTGAAAGACAGAAGGGAGAACTAGGCGAGTCTTTGACAGGAAAGACATGTCTCCATGTGCCAAGGATGATCAGAGAGTCACAGCCTAAATACTGTTTTTAGGGATAAACCTGATCCAATCTGACACAACATTGGGTTGCGCCTCTGCGCTGTGCACGAAACTTGCAAAATGTGCTTAGACACACCCCCTTGGTCTGCGCTGCGCCTGGCCTGGTTTACGAAATTAGACTTAATCTCAACTCAGTATAGGTAACAGCCAAAAGAACAGCGAACCTTGCTTTTGTCAACAGATATATTTCAAACGAAAGTATACGGTAATACAAACTGAATGATTTACAGAGCAGACATGTTTATTTCAATTTCAAGTGTAACAGGTAAGAAAGGTTTGTTATTGTATAGTGAGAACAGGATCGGTCACCTGGATCACAGAGCTCGCAAATGATCACTGCCTTTTCACTGAAAGAAGTTGTGGTGAGTTGAACTTCATGAGTATAGAACACAATCTGCACTTCCTGGTTGATACATCTGGGATTACATTGTTCAGACTGTTGAAAAATTCAATACACAGCCCTCTGCAGTAACATGCCCATCCTCTCTCTGGTGGAACATATGTGTCTGATTCTCTGTCTGTCACCTCCTACCCCTCATTCTCTGCCGGCCTGTTTCTAAAAGGTTCCACACAGTGTCACTGTCACTGACTGGTCATGTTGCTACATGCAGTTTGGGGCCTGGTCCAAGGGTTTGCCGAAGAGGAGGGTGATATCTGGTGAGCAAAGTGAACCAAGGCTTTAGGAAACTGGTTCCATCTTCCAACCTCATTCTTTACAGATGTGCATATAAACAGTTTAGTGCTTTAAATACTTGCAGGACCTTCGACATATTGAGGAAATTACATTTTGCAATGACTTAGTTTCTATGTTAAAAGACAGGTACGCTTGTGGTCATGGTCATGTGACAAAACATCATAAAACAGTTCTGGAGCTTAGGAGGAACCAATAGCGCACAAGGTGCGGAAGGACCTTATTGAAACTCAAGGAGTTATTGAGTTATTATTATTAAGTTCATTCTTTTTTCTTTTCTTCAGTAACATTTCTTTTTACGTAAAATAAACACTCACTTGACTTGTTTTTAGGTATGTGTATTTGTATTGGTATAAATTAATGGAAAATAATGGGATTACGGTGTCTTGTCGATGTGGTCTTCTGCTGCTGCAGCCCATCTGCGTCAAGGTTTGACACGTTGTGCATTCAAATACTTCTTCAGATCTTGGTTGTGATGAGCAGTTATTTGAGCTACTGTTGCCTTTCTATTATCTCACACCAAGCAGACCATTTTCCTCTGACCTTTGGCATCAACAAGACATTTTCATTCAGAGAATGGCTGCTCAGTGGATATTTACTTTTGTTTCAGACCAGTTTCTGTAAACCCTAGAGTAGGTTATGTGTAAAAATCCAAGTAGATAAACCGTTTCTGAAATATTCAGAAACAAATATTCTGGCACCAACAACCATTCCACATTTAAAATCAGTTCAGTTACTCTTCTCCACTCTGATATTTTGAACTTTACCAAGTTGCCCTGACTATTTCTACATGCCTGAATGCATTGAGTTGCTGCCATGTGATTGACTTTAAATTAGATATACATGTTAAAAAGGTGTACCTAATAAACTAGAAGATAATAGGCCTGAGAATTAAGGCAGGGCACTGTATCTGTTACGTCACTGCTAATTTTGTTATTAATCATTACTTTTTAATTTAGTTTTATTTATTGTGACACTCACTCTGAGCCCTATGATGTCACAGTAATTCCATATTCTGTATATACAGATCAAATAACATGTGGAGAAGCTTTCAAGGTATAGAAATTTGTACATAATACATAATACATAATAACAACCAGTTGACTCAACAGGTTACAGTTGACTGCCGATTGTTATAGGTGGATCCAGTCATCATCAGGAAGGTCTACATACACTGTGCACTGCATTTGCTTGCCAAATAAATAGACACCGCACATTGTCAGACCAGTGGCTGGTTCTGCAAGGCTACTCACTTATTAGTAATTTCCAGCCACAGACTACAAATATAATTCTCATGATCAGAGTCCAGAACTTCAAAAGCATGAAGTGGTAAAATACATGTCAAGGTCCTCTAACACACACACTGACAGTAAATGAAACATACACACTCATGCAGCTTCAAGTTCAGTTTGCTCTGCTCTTCTTCCTCAACGCTGACTCTCTGCCCAAGATCCTCCTTTGGGCCAACTTGGACCAAGTTAAGACAGACACACACACATACACACCTTTCCTTCCCTCTTGCCTCTTCATTTCTTAGACTAATTAGCTAAAAACCAAACCGAGATTTTACATTATTCAGCATCAAACTGCCATGTCTTGATCCAGATACACCCAGAGAGAAACACTGTGAATGAAGCCAGAAACCACCAGGACAGGGAAATGGAAAAAACAAGTCAACTCACCATCAGCACAGAATATAATGGCACAAGTAGTTGTAAGCTAAAACTATAAAATTCTCCACACATATTTTATTTCTTCAAGGGCTTCATTTTAATCAGGGGCTGGGCAGGACAATTATCAAGAGCAGGGTGATGGAGGAAGTGAAAAGAGCATGCAAGAGAAGTGGGGCAGTGGACTGCAAGATAGAGACTCGATTGTGAAGGTTTTGCAGGCAGGTGGCAGGTGAGAGGGGTGTAACATGAAAGACAGCGAGAGAGTAGGACAGGAAAATAGACAGAGAGAGAGAGTTGCGGGAGATCTGTGAACAAATGGTTCAGTCGAGTGGTTGCTTCGCCACTGAAATCGCCTGAACCACTCTCCATTAGGCTTGAGTCTGGGAAACAATATACTGTATAAAGAAAGTTTCGACATGGGAAAACAATCTGCAGAAAACATAAATAAATAAATACAACAGCAGCTTCTACAAGCATATTGTCTTGCTTTCATCTTAATGCATCCAACGTAGCCGCTGAAATCCTGAAAGGAAAAGAAATGATGCAAAAAAAAGAGACTGTTATTATTACATGTCCACCAATAAAAAGAAATAAATAAACAACATCAAATCCTTGACATTCTTCTATGTCCAGTGGATTTAGATATGATCTTTTATTTATTAAGATAGTGTGATTGCTGAGGCTTTGTGCATTCTAAGGATTACTGTACCACAGGGGGTCGACACTCTCTGTAGGTTACTTACGTCTCTTTTTCTGCTCACCTTGCCACAGTTCTCGAATAAATTCAATGCCTGTCTGAGTTAATGCACTATAAGCCACACTGGAGATATTAAAAAAAAATTATAAAAACGAATCCCTCTTCACGCCGAGCTGACCCCATGCTTTCTCTGCTGTCTGCAATGTGAGTTATGATATTTGTTGTCACTCGGATTACACCTTAATATTTCAGTATACATGCACAAAATCATATTCTGTCTATATCCCACTGGTGTGTCATTAATCTCAAGTCATTGTAAAAACCCAAGGCCTACTATGTACGTCACACTGATGTAGAAATATTGGGTGAGCGGAGGAGAGGGGTGCACCAACAATATGTATAGAAGTAAATACAAATTGTGCATTTTAATAAACACGCATGTACACAAACTGCCATTTTCTTAAGATTCCGCAACAATACAGAGCTCTGTTGTCTGTGGTCTTTTCATATGTTTGTCTCTCGCACCAGTAAACACATATGAATTCATCAGAATACAGACTGCAATCACAAATACAAATAGCAAAAGTATGAAACACAGCATGTTTTCTCCCAGAGGGAACCGAGATAAGGCAACACACTGACCACAGACAGAGGCGTTATGCCATAACGGGTGGCCCCCGCTGGGAGCAGAGCTACTCATCATGCATGTATGAAAAAAATACAATGCCCATCATTAGGAGCCAAACGCCCCTTCTGATGTGATCTACTTCCAATGCTCGATTCAGCCGCTCACAGCCAGAGGAGAGAGAGAGAGAGAGTGAGAGAGAGTGATAGATTAACTCACTGTTCACATCATGAAGATGACTGGGGACTTCTCAAAGTAGAGCAACATCAGTTGAGCTTTCTAAAGTAGGGCTGACCACTTCACACCCGCAGTGCTGCTTGTTGCCAGTGCAAAAAGACAGCAACAACAACGAAATCCTAGTGGAGATTGAAGAAAACTACTTAAAAAAAAAAAAAAAACTTTTCCCAGCAGTATTACTTGCAAATATCAAATACGTATATACTTCTGCCAAAATAATACTTTTTTTTCGGATGGATATTCTCAAATCAAGATCCATTTCAGTGACCAGATTGTAGGACAATCGACATTACCGTCCCTTAGGACACCTTTAACAGTTATAAAAAACTAAAAATAATGTCTTTTTTTTTAGATTTAAACCAGGAGCAATCTGATTGTTTAACTAGTCAAAAGATCATGTGTCTGAACAGACATTCAGTGTCAAATTGTATGCATTTCAGTGCGGACCAAAAAAATTTAGGTTCCACTAAGAACAGAAAGTAAAAAAGAAAGAAAACTAAAACATTTAAAACAGTGTACTGAAATGACCTGAATTGAAGAATGGACTTGTGGAGATTTGCTCTGCTTCCCTAAGCTCTCTTGGCCATAACAGGCCCATGATGACACATGGGTGTAATGTCCCTTTATCTGTTTCATTTAAGTCTGTTTCACTTTCTTCCCCCTACTCTAATGGCTGTAATACCTCAATGGTAATTGCTGTTTAATGAATGAGGTCTTTGTCTACCCCACCTTGGTCATGACAACACAGAACAATCAAGCACTCATACATCTTGTATTCCACAGTTTTACATCTTGGTTTAGTATGAAGTTTAGTCTCTGCATGCGTGTGTGCGTGTGTGTTTGCTCCATCTCCATTCTAAGCATGAATGCATGCCTGTGTTACACACAGTATACATATGACAAACAAATTATGTATTCTCAAGCTGATTTCCTTTCAGACAGTCTGACTCTTTTTACCCCCCAACGGCTCTTCTCAATCAGCCATTTCCCACAGTGTCTCTATAATGTTTGGTGAGTCATACACAATACTGGTAACAGCCCCATTCATTGAGGTTGCCGTGGAAAAATAAAATGTGGCGCGAGTGTTTGTTCTGCTGTGTCGGTCGAATTCAGTTCCAGGCAAAATCAGAAATGCTAGGAAAAGAACAGCGTTGCAAAAAACTAGAACCATGAGTTTTGCACAAGTTGATTTCATGTTTGTTTCTATCATCCCATAAAGCCCCTCCATATCCATCAATCTCCAACAAACAATCAGTCATCACAGGCTTCTCCTCCACTGCCCAGGCTGGCAGTTACATAGAGAGCTTTGATGGAGGCTGGACACTGGCTCAGACCAGAAGACATGGGACCCTCTTGGGGCTGAGGCAGCAGCTGTCCTCTGGCTTTCTCCTCTAGATTACCCTGGCAGTGAAACCCTGGTCGAATGGTCTGATGTGAAGCCCACTGCTCTTCTCTCTCTCTCTCTCCCTCTGTCTAATCACATTTTTGCCGTAGCTCTAGAACTAACTTTCCTACTGCTCATTTCATGGCTTTCACTTCTATACACTTTAACATGTCAGCGACTTTTTCTGCGTGTCCTTGGTTGAATAGGTACCTTGGTTGACTGTTGAATCACAGTTCCCCTTGCTGTATGTGGCTTTACACTGACACCAATGAAGTAATGAACTTACCTTCTCATGCCATGGCTCATAATGGTGCATAATGCCATAACGCCAAGAAACAGAGCAGTTCAATTTTCAGGAACCCCCGCAAAAAAGGAGATGCCAAGAGTCAAGGAATAATTCCTTAAAAAGAATTTCTAACTTATGAATCAAGCGTAATGAAAATAATTCATATAAAATTTAAAAAGTGTAATTAAAAAATGTACTGTATGGCATCGACTGATCATCAGTCAGATCAAACATCCATTTCTGCACAATTCATGAATCCAGTAGTCACTGTTTTAAAACGCTTCTCAAACTGAGAATTTTTTAAGTGACAGGTTTAAGGTTTAAACTGGAGTACACCTTATTGAAACAAAGAAACCTAAATGTATTTGTTTTGGTAAGCAAAACATTAAACATCATCCAGAGCAGCGAACGGAGACATGGGTCTATATGCTCACTGTCAAAATAACTATTGATAGCGTACTTTCTAACACAGTGGTATTAAGGATGTTGAAGGATACTGTTGTTTTCCACCAGTAACTTGCAGTTAGGTTTAGTTCAACAAACTGAATCAACACGACAGTTGTATTAACCTGAAATGCCAGATGGTTTGTTCCACAGAGCCACCTGGGAAGGCTTCATTCAAAACCGATAAAAGGACAGATTCTTAAAAAAAAAACAAAACACACACAAAAAAAAAAAAGGTGATTGGATTAACCTTCTGTCTATAAGAACATATTTTCTACCAGGAACAGGACTGCTTCTCTCTATGAAGAAATGCCCCATTTCTAATGACTGATGCTATGATAACCTCTTTAGAGTCACTATTGTTATTCACGAACAGCCATTTCTGATGATCTTCATTGGAAGCTAATTAGTAAGAAGATAGAAGGGAGCCAGAAAAGATGGATTTTTTTTGCTGTGAGATGTGCATTTGGCTATTATCCATAAGGATGGCCAAGGTTTTTTTTGTGTGAAGTAAAGTCAATGAGTGAACGTCACATTAGATATTGTCTCGTGTTCATACAGTATGTACAGTATTTGCGTATACTAAAAAGCCAGACATTTTCATAATCTGCCCAGAATATGTGAATAATGACAGTGTTACATGCAATCACTTTTCACATGCAGGTACCATGTTGCCAAAACCAACTACTTTTTAATTTGACACAGGAAGAAAAAAAATCAAAAAACATTAAATTTAGCAAAAAAACAACATTTTATATTAACGTGAGCTTTTGAAACCCCTCAGATTTGGGCACTTCATGCCTTATAACTTCTGGTTCTCTAAGGGAAATAATAACTGACCATTGTACCAAACCCTGTCTTCTTGTACTGCAAGTGTCTTGTTGTATTTTAAAGGTACCTGTGAAAAACAGTAAGCAAAGCTAAAATATCCGTCTCGCTGTCTCCCTGTTGCTGCAGACATGAGTGCTATGTTGACTTTGACACTTCTCGTATAAGCTGGTCGGGGATAGTTTAACAGTAAAAAGTTTAATCAATTTACATGTTTTCTTTGATTCTATGCAAATTACATGCTTGCACTTTCTTTTAATTTATTTATGTAAGTCCAGCATACAAGGCTTTACATGGTGATTAAGTCACAAATGGATATGAATGTACTGCATTAATGTGTAAAATATGGAAAAGGACTGTATAAATATAGAGCTTGGTTGATATGCTTTTGTCACGATTCAGTTGTGTAACAATACTTGGGGGGATGACTTGATTTGTATTGTGATTCTGATTTGTTTTATTTTAATTTGATAGTATTCAGATCTACATTGAGTGGGACAATGGAACGCAACTTGTACAGGAGAATTTTTTATAAGTAAACTGCTACATTCAGCTACACCTGCAAATAATACAATAAATACATTCAGGCCAAGTAGAAAATAAAGTGTTTTTTTTTTTAGCTTTGCCTTCTCAGTGTTCACTGAGCTACCACTGTAAGAAAACAATAAAACGTGTTGTAGCCACAAAACTCGACACACCACAAAATGAATTGCAGGTATTACTAGTGAACAAAAATACATTTTGAGCTAAAATGGCACTGTCTATCTGTTTATCTTTATCAAGGTAATAGAAATATCATGATATTGGGGGACAAAATTATTTTTCAAATCATCAGAACTGAACTTTTTCCCGCCCCTCAAATAAGACAGTTAATATTATGAGTCAGCATCCAAAACACAGAGATGCTTGTTTGTGATGGGTCATTTATTGCAGTCCCACTGCTAATTTAGGTCTTGATTTTTAAAGGGTTTAGAGATCTCATCCTCACATTGACCCCTGTTTTCCAGTTGTTTCCTGTCTGCCTACAGAGAAACTAAGTGCCAGCTTTCCAAACTGAGACACATCTGTTCTGTTTCACACTGGATGTAAGCGAGTAAATTTGCCTGGCATATTTATTTTTAAGTGACTGGTTGTGAAAAGTCCAATGCTTTCTTACTCTAAAAATATCATCATATTCTTCTCGCCGGCTGGTTTTTGAGACTCATATTCTTCTCGCCGGCTGGTTTTTGAGACTCATGTTTAAGAAATAAGAATTAAACCTACTTTTGGACACTGATTAACTATGTGCAACAACCTTAGGTGGTTACTGGTGAGTGAGGAGAGCGGACTGATGACAAAATGCTGGCAGAAACATTAAAAATGTTAGAATATTAGGTAAAGCAGTTGAATGCAAATTATGACAATGTGATTATAGAACAACAAAATGTACTTCATGTACTGGTAACTTTTCACATCAGATTTTGTGATTTGCTTATATCTGCATATAATTTAAAGATTATGAAGCTTTATTGTACCAGACTTTTTATATGTATTCCTCCAATAGGTATGTCAGTTATTTTATGGTGAAAATAATTATGATAATCAATAGGTATTCTATGTATGTGCATGTATGATGCACATATGGGTATTGGACCAGGAGCCAGGACGTCTGACGTCAGCCAGAACGTCACACACCAACAATCGGTAGGTTAGTCCAAAATTTTGCTGAAACCACCAATGATGACATTAAAATCTCATACATACTAAGATGTAATCTAATTCCTTTTGCAAATGTGCATGTGTGTGCATTTATTTCAATATGGCAAAAAATGGCAAAGCGTGGCTAGTGGGTGCACCTCTCTGATTCAGCGTTTAACATCTGCATATCAAAGATGAACATGTGGATCCAACAGGAAACAAAAAAAATAAAAAAGAAAAAAAAAGTCACACAAAGCACTGAGAGCAGCAGCTGAGTCAATTATGGGTTTCTCTCCTTTTTTGTCTTATTATTGAACTGCGGTCTTAAAATAATAATTTCAGAAATAATGCTCCCTTTTCAGAATTTCAGTCAAACAGGTGCACACGTTTTTAACTGGCACTACCATTATTTCACCCCCATATAGAGTCATCTTTCTGTCTGCTATTATCATGATTGTATAATATCAATTAGGTTTTGATGTGGTTATTATATACATCTCACTGTGTCCTTAAATCAACAAAAAATACAATTATAAGTGATAAGTTAATTCCCATAATGGTACAAAGCAGAACTAATGCATCTATAATATTTTATTTTACATAAGTGTAAAATATATGACATCCTCCCGTATTAAAAATTTCATTCTCCTCGAGGTTAGTACAAAGCCTGGGGTGGAACTATTCACTACAGCAAGTAAGTGATGGCTTATTTTAAAAGTAATGGGTTGTCAAATGTGGGGCATATGGCTCTTAAAAGGGGAGAAAGCAAATTAATAAAAAAATGGATCATTGCTTAACCTTAAGCAAACCATGTGAGAATTCATTAAAATACTGCATAAATCTGTGCCATTTTTTTTGGAATTAAAGAACACTTTGATCTCTGGGAACAATTTGAGAGGCAATAGATAATATAGCAGTAATGTGATTGCTTCTGTCATCATGATTCAACAGATTACATATCTCATCGGTTTGGGAACAGAATATAATTTGCAGATTACAGACTAGTGGGGCCTCCTGCCTGTTGAAACTGGGCTGCTTGACAGTTCAGATGATCTTCACACAGACAGATGGACAAAAAGACAGTGAGTGGGAGGGAAACCACCAACCTTTTAATACATACTGGGAAAAAAAACATTTGATCGTGTTCTGATCATTCAGATTTTTGTTTGTTTGTTTGTTTTTTTTTTTTTGGCATGAATATGTGTGTGATATGTAGGCGCAAACATGCAGCATGAAAACACACGGCATTTGTACTTTTCATACACATTTTAGACAAGCAGAGACTATTGAAATGCAAATCTACGCAGAATATCAGAGACAAAGTTACAAATGAAGAACAACTACATATGTACATACAATATAATTAGAGTGACTCAGTAGCTGTAATGTCCCAGGGGTATAAGGCTAGTTGTTTTATGGTGATGATAAGAGGATTTGTCAGATCGGGATACCGGCTAACGCTATTGTTCCCACTGAGAGAAAAAAACAAACATACAAAAAAAAGCTTTTTACGCATGTTTTCTTATTTGTTTTCCGTTGTTACTGAGGAAATCAAGTACAAGATGCAAAAAATTATAATTTTGCAGCAATGGACATTATAGGGAAGAAACACATTTTTCTTTTTTACACCTTCTTATCCACATTTGTGAGCAGAAAATGATAGAGGACATTGAAAATAGTCTATAAAGTACATTTCTAAATTGAATGCACTCACTATTCTATAAAATACATTTCTAATTTGAATGCATTCACTAAATTATAGTTTAGAGACATTCTGTTTCGAGGAAGTGGATTCTCACCGTTTTCTCAATTTGTCTCCCATCTTCTATTACAGACACTCACTTACGCACTTACACATGTACTTCAACAAGCCTCTAAATTACTCTCAATGATTAGTGAGGGTGGGTTTTGTTCATCGAGACCACCAAATTAAGTTAGCGAGATGGTTAGTGTTACCTTCTCTACTTTCCCTTCCGCTTGCTCTTTTCGATCCCAGCTTTCCTTCTTCTTCTGCGCCTAATTCATCACCTGCCCTCATTTCTTCGCCATGTCCTCTACCTCATCACTTCTTCCTCCTCAAGCTAATAGATTGAGGATGAATCTGCTGTCAGATTATGTCAGCCAAATCAATGTTTTATCTACTGAGAATGGACAACGAATACAAAGAAGACTTTCTAAAAGGTACTTTAAAATGGAAAATTACTAAAACAGAAACATTGCTAATATAATCTAATATTAAATCAATCAAACACTTGAACCTAACAAGTTGTGTTCTCATGTGGAAGACGAAGAGCAGTTTGCAGTCAATCCTCAAAGACGCATACAATATAACTTAAATTATATACGTATATTTAAAAAAAACACTCAATATAACAATTTTGGCATTTAGAGAATATGATGGCCACAGAAAATCTGTTGAGCAGCAAAGGTCTCCACCCATTCACTTCCAAACAGTCCTCACACCAAAGTGTGACAACTGTGTGCTCCTTGAACTTGTTTTAAACTTGTTTTTTTCTTGTATGCTGCGCAAAAATAACAGATAACAGGAAAATTTCACAGTGTCAGCTATATTGGAGGATACAGTTGGTTTTTAATGAAAATCAGCCGGGGTAAAGTTATCCATAATGGAAGAGGAGCAGACAAGGGAGCAAAGAAACAGGAAGGAGGAGGAAAATGAAGGTGTCAGGGGTGAAGGAGGAGGAGAAGATGGGGAAACATGGTGAAAGGTCATGTTTTTATTCTCTTTCATTTCCTACTGAGGCCAAAGAAATACTGAGCAGGCTACAGATGGTGTGCGTCTGCTGGGACAGACAGGCTGTCTTCCATAGTATTCTGTGGTATTGTGTTGTATATATTGAATTGTATTGTATTCTGGCCTGGATTTAATATGCACATTATTACTCTCCGTGTAAAACAGGAAAACACCAATGTGGTGAATAAATACCAGCTAAAAATGAGTCGGTGCGCGCGCACGCATTAAGGCACAAATAATCAGCAGCTGCAGCACAAACTATGCGTTCAAACTCTTGGCCTGTCGATGCCGAGATAATAAAACAAGCCGCTGGCGTGTTTGACTTCTGAAGGAAAATCAGAGGAAGCTGCTGGGAGCGCAAAAAAGAGATAAATAGATAAAGGGTTGCTGCTTAACTCGAGTGAGGGGAAGAAAGCAGAGGATCTGATCGTTTGGGGATCATGCTTAAGGCACACGCGTTTCCCCAAACTGACAAAAACAAGATTGAAAATGTTGACATTTGCATTTTGTATGTTATCGTCTCAACAAATGTAAGGAATATAGCAACTTTTAATCAAGTTCCAAAGCTTTAACTGAGAGTATCCAGAGTATGAGACACGGCGCTGTAAAGAGAAATCATAAAAACGATCAGATCATATCTGTCTAACAGTTCAAACATAATCACTTATGTCACTTCCTAGCAGTGATTTCTACAGAACACGATCCTCCTAAAGAAGAGCTGCTCCGCTGCTCCACCTCTCTGTTTGTTTGTTCTCCAAGTTGTTCCTTTTCTTTTTATTCCCAGGGAGAAAATGAACTCACCTTCTGTAGGATCCACTGGCAGAGGAGAACTATGGTCCAACCGAGCACCTGCATGTCACCTTCCTTGATAGCGGACCACCCCGAAAAACTACACGTCTCCCCGGCTGAACATAAAAAGACACAGCGCGGAATCCAAGCAATCCCAGGTGGCAGGCTACAAATACACAGTGTCAGGAAAAAAGAACAAGGAAAACGCGCGTAAAGTTGAGTATTTGTTCAGTCACAGTAGGATTTTTTCTGCAGGTAAACTTCGGCTTCAGTTTCTCCGCTCCGCCTCATGTGGCGCATCCATGGTGCTTGGCTTCGCTCATGTTGGACGCTCGCTGGAAGTTTGCGCGGAGACGTGGTGAGTTTGGAAGGTGAAGGCAAAGAACAGCTCTGACTGGAGATCCCGTGCGCCTTCTTGTGTTTTAGGACAGTGAGTGGTGGTGGGTTTGGAGAGATGAGACCTCGCTCTCACCGTCCCCCGTCCCCCCCCTCCCTCTCTCTTTGACGTCCCTGACTCCCTCTCCATGCGCGCGTTACGGCTCACGGCAGCTCATCCACGCTGACCACAACTGCTTGCAGATTATTTTCCCGCCGGCGTTTGGATGATGAGGTTACACTTAAGCAAGAACTAAATCAGAGCTGAAGCTACTCACTCACTCACTCACTCACTCACTCACTCACTCACTCACTCACTCACTCACTCATCTTCTCCCGCTGGTGCCTAATCCCAGCTGACATAGGGTGAAAGGTGAGGTACACCCTGGACAGGTCACCCACATAGACACAGACAACCATTCTGTGTCGCCGCCCCCCCCCCCACCCCCCCTCACACCGCCCCCCCCCCACCCCCCCTCACATTCACACCTATGGAATTTATATTGTCCAATTGGCCTAATCCCAAAATCTGCATGGTTTTGGACTGTGGGAGGAAACAGGAGAACCCAGAGAAAACCCACACACACACAGAGAGAACATGCAAACAAAGGCCCTTGTTCCAACCAGGTCGCAAACCCGGGTCTTCTTGCTGCGAAGGCAATAGAGCTATTAACCATTTTAATTTTTTATGTCATACTTTATATGAATATGCCATGTAATTGTTTTAGTCGAATGAAAAACAGTTTCTATTATTTTGTAAATTAAACATTTTTCTGAGGTCACTAGTCTCTATAAATCTCCTGCTGCTTGTTTCTCACCAGTGATAAGCTGTTTAGGTATAGGTTACTTTCACTTGCTGTTTCCAGAGAACTACACAATTAAGACGAAAATAGTCAGAAGATTAATCAGTGATGAAAATAGCTACAACTTCACTGCCTGTCAACTTTCATTAACTCTGGTGTATTAGTTATAATGCATAATGTTGACGCGAATCAATCAACATAAAACCTCATCTGCGCCTTTACAACTGATATAAATTCATTTATTATTTGCTGGTTCCTTTGTGCAAAAGCATCACACACAAGACAATCAAATTAAAATAACTAATTAAGAACATCTTGAGCAGAAGATGCCACACCACCAGCTGGAGAATTAGTACAGTGTGCGTCACTTTAGTTCACACCAAATATGTGACTCTGCCTCACTTTGTGGCAACTGAAAACTGTCTTAGGTTTCAATTATCTCACCCAGAGACATGGACCTTTGACAGCTTTGTGTAAGTGAATGGATGGAATGGGGCTAACAGCACAAGCAAGCCAGACCATAAATTCCCAGAGAAACAAATTTGAAATATTAATGTTGCATGGTTATATTAGGTCAGCCTGGCCCCAGATCTCTCCCCGATGGCCAGGCACAGCTGCTGCCTGCCTGACTGTGCCACCTTAAAAATGGACTGATGTGGGGTACATGCTGTTTGCTTGCTTGTCTCACAAGTTCTTCTGTGTGGAGACCAGTGAACATCTGTCTGCAGGACACAGGTGTGTAGCTGTGTAGCACTGTGTAACTCTGTGAATCAGTCATGTATCATGTGACTGAGTGGCAGACCCCTCTTTGATAAGCATAATCACCATCTTGACTCTATGTCAGTATAAGATAAAGCATGTCCCTTCTTCTGTAATTGTCAGGTTGGGTGACTGACCAGCTGAATGCCTCTTAACACAACATATCTGTCCATCTCTCTGTCATCACCGTCTGTTTCCCCAATGTGCAACTTTACCCAACCTCTCTCACCCATGAGGATTACATTGAATCTGAATGCATGAGCCTCTCTATATATGTTCCTTTCTGTTTCTCTAAATGTCTGCTGGAGATTTAATCTCTCCTGTGAGTACAAACAACAGATGCTGGCCCTAAACCCTGCGATAGAGATCCACAGATCAAACACAAACATTGCAATACTTTCTTTTTCACTTGAGGGATATTGTTGCTCACCTGTGGCATCTCCTCATACTTCTACTTTTGCAATAAAAGGCTCAGTGTTTGTGTCTGTGAGCAGAAGTGCACGCCATGTTGATGAGCTTAGAGGCAGTGAAGTTATCACTCTTTAAAATGCAGATGCTCTGCAGTTCATCTGTGGCTCCCACCAGCGTGAGTGACGCAGCACTGCCTCCCTGCGAGACAAGGAGTCACTACAGGCTGAAGCAAACACAACCAAGTAACAAGACCTGGACTCGGGGCACTATGTTCTCACGGGGGAGGAGACGCAGTGGCAGGAGGATAAAATATTTCAGTTAGTTAGTTCCGGTATGCTCCACAAAAAATCTGCTAATACTTGGATGTATTTTATGCTGAAGCACAAGAAACTGGCCAGACAGCCCTTCCTAATAGTACATTGTACCTGGTAAAGCCCAGTTTCAATTGTGCAACCATCAAACCATTGTTCTGCCAATGTAATTATTTAAAGGGAAAAATACTGCCCTCTAGGACCCAGTTACAGAGATATACATATTTTAAGTGGGTGAGTATTCAGAGTAATTTGCTTGTAGCTTTACAGGAGAAGGATCACTCCTGCGTGTCCTTTTCTAGCTGATTAATTGTCCTTTTATATGATGCTGTACAAGTTGTAAAGTGCTTTTCTTTCCCTTGAAATTCTTGTTTTTCTCATGGAATTCTTCTCTTGAGAGAAAACAAAAACATGATTAATTGTATGAAGGCACCAAAAACAATAAGCTAGAAACCCACTACACAGTCTGGC
This sequence comes from Brachirus orientalis, assembly GCA_016785285.1. Lineage (NCBI taxonomy): Eukaryota > Metazoa > Chordata > Actinopteri > Pleuronectiformes > Soleidae > Brachirus > Brachirus orientalis. Next base: position 1,572,627 of record JAFBJR010019394.1, on the reverse strand, counting down.
GTTAGTGTCTAACCAATACAAGAATATTTTCCTGTCTTTAACTCAACAAAACATGAGATTTGGATCCTGGTCTCTAGTGTCCTATGCTTTAATGTTCACCGTCCACCTCCATACTTTTGTGCAGAGCAAAATTGAAAGCTGGGTCCACAAGCCTGGGAAAGCTAGCAGCAGCAAATTACACTTTGAAAAAGTGTAAGTGATATACCCCACCCTATCCTGTCTGCCCTCGTGTCAAAAGCATTAGCTTCAAAACATATAAATGTGCACTGCCTGACAGCTGCGAGAAGCAGAGTCGAGAAAGGAGAGCGCATCGAGGACAGCTTTGTTGATTTAGACTCTATCAAGTCTGAATCACTGGCAATTAAATACTTAACATTAATATATTGATCTGCGCAGATAGCAACAGGAATATTTGCAGATTAATTAATTCAGGCCAAATAAAATTACTGGCTGTGTTTAGTACAGCATTACTAGGGCAACAAATACTATACAAACAAAACTATAGAATAGATTCAACAGATGTTCAGCACATGCAAAACAAGACATGACAGTTAGCCTTATAATTTATTTGGTCAAACAAATAAGGTCTAGAAATCAGGGTTCCCATAGGTAATTGAAATCCTTAAAAGTTTGTGAATTAGATTTTTTTTCAAGGCATTTGAAAGTGTTTGAATATAGACATGGGTCACTGAAAGTGCGTGAATTTTGTGCAGGATAAAAGTTGATATTTAGGTAAAAGTCTCCCTTGTTTGTTACGACATGAGATTCCATGCAGAACAATGAGTGAGTAATGTTAAGCATGTTATGTGTTATGGGATGTCTGGGAAATGCAAACTCCAAGATCTCAGTCTCACCAAAGAAATTTACAAAGACTGGCCTTTGTCCAAGGCCAATCATCACTTGGTCAGATGCAGAGTGTGCTGCAAATGAATAAAAGTGAATGCCATGGGCGAAACGGCTCTTACAAGTTGCCGTCCTACTTTAAGCTGTGTTGGCACGTTCGTTTGTTGAAGTTGAGGATTAGTCCTGGAAAGTGCTTGAAAAGTCCTTGAATTTGTTGTCGACCAATGTGTGGGAACCCTGAGAAATATAATATCAAATGGGTGTGAATAAATCTATAATGTTCAAAGTACTGACACAACTTAATGTTTTCCGCTATTAAAATGAATAAAGTATTTCTGAGTACCATTTTGGTTTCTGTCAGTCTTACAGCTGCTGTAAATCAGTGTGTTACACCCACTGCTTCATCTTCAGTCGACCATGAAAACCTGTCTATCAAGCACAGCTGGTCTCAAAGAATGTGACCATTTCCTGTTTCCAACACAGGCCCTTTTTTCAATCTGCAATCTGTGATTTGTATGGCCACAGCACAGTCTGTCCTCCAGTTTCCCCTAATTTTTTTGCCCTACTACTGGAGCAGCAATGCTGGTGTGAAAGCAATTTCTGATCCACATTGGAAGTGGCAGGTGAATTTTGCCCAGCTGCTCCCCTTCTCTTTTCCACTTAGCAGCAATGCTCTTATTCCGAGTCTCTCGGTTGCCACATGGTTATACTAAATGAATGAACACGCTCCAAGCGAGAGGCGAATGCATCTACTTTCACAAATATCATCGTCACATCACTATTCCTCTTGTTCTTTTCCAAATATCAGGAGAAAGTTTCACCAGCTCCAAACTTACACACTGCTTGTGGTTATAGCCTTCAAGTTTGGAAACAAATTACAAGTATGCATCATGAAAAACAATAAATTCCAGCCCCGACCAAGGGCATCTAGTTGTCCACACATACAGTATGTACTCAATAAAACAAAAGCAGGTGGAGGGGGACAAGGTGGTGAGGAAGGATCTGAGGAGGACAGCAATTTGAGTATGATGGAAGCTGGTTGAAACAGGAAAACGAGAAGTAAAAAGGCAATTAGAGGACAAATAGGCTGTGGTAGCACAAGTAAAGAGGGTGGCAAGATGAGACAAATGTGCAGAAACCAGTAGAGAATAAAGTCAACTGTGCTCTTAATGAGGTAAAAACACTAATTCAAGATAATCATGAGTATCATGCCAATGGACAAAGACAAAGTTTAATTAGCTGTGGATTTCTGACATTTTAAAAGGCTGAAGTAAATTGCTAAAAATAGACGGATGTGCAGTCATCGCAAGAATGACAGCAAATAGTGTGAGAGGGGAAGAAGTCAGAATGAATGACAGATTCCTTGTCAGTGCATGAAGCACTCTGGTACATACACAATTACACTGCTCAGTCACGAATACACACACAAAGACACACACCTGCTAACACATACAGTACATCGAATCGCTGATCCTGGGGTGTCTAACTCTGAGGTTAAGGAACACAATGATGAGAGGTCACCGAGCAGTAATGGAGCCTTTTGTGTGTGGAAATAGTAATTTCCCTGTGTAGTCGCGGGGTATCACAGATATGATATGAAACCCTGTCATTTTGTTTTCCTTTCTATCGATTTCAGAAAGGGGAACGTGTGGATGGATAGAGGGTGAGAGAGTTACAGGAGAGGAGCATGAGCAGCGTGTCTGTTGTGGGTGTCAGGACTACACCATTGTCATTCAAATGATTTGTTGCAGGAAGGGAATTTGAGAGGGGAATAGGAGATGAGCTGTAATGGGGAGCAAAGGGAGAAGTGGAATAATTGGATTTGATTATGTCTGTCTGTCAGAGCAGGACAGGACATAATATGCAGCTGGAATTATTCTCACAGTGTCACAATGTGCATGTCTTACTATGGAGTTGGTCCAATGTGAAGAACTTTTGGACTGATAATTGTCTCACATTGTTTTTCTTTTAGCAGTGTGTTGTGATGTCATTCCACTGCTTTGGTCCAAACATGTAAATGTCTAAACAACTACTGTTTAAACAGTATAAACATTAATGAAAATAGTAAAAAAAAAAATAAAAAATTTGGTCACCGGTGTACTGATTAGCACTCTTGCCTTTTGCAGCAAGATGACCCAGGTTCGTGACCTGGTTGGAACAAGGGCCGTTCTGCATGGAGTTTTCATGTTCTCCCCATTCTTCTTCCGCTTCCTCCCACAGTCAAAAACATGCAGATGTGGGGATTAGACACTCTAAATTGCCCATAGATGTGAATGTGAGAGTGGATGGTTGTTTGTCTCTATGTGGCTCTGGGATGGACTGCTGACCTGATCAGGGTGTACCCCGCCTTTCGCTCAACGTCAGCTTGGATTAGGCGCCGGCGCCCCCTGCAACCCTAATGTGGAGGATAAAGTGGTAGAAGAGTGAGTGAATGAGTGAGTAAGTATGTCACCAGAGGATGGTGATGCCGGACCTAATGCAAGATACTTGTGCTTTTGAGTTCTTTCAACTGCAGCAGTCAGGAATTCTGGACATTCATGTTTTGCTTGGTATGAACTAACCTTTGGTGATCCTGTCTAACATCCGCAACCATATTAAATTATTAAGATTCAGCCTCACCTAATGTTCAGTGGCAATTAGTAATATATTTATATTTTATAATTTTTATTTCCAGCCAGTGTATATAAGTATGCCTTTAAATACATTGAGGATACTAGGTAATCAGAACCTAAAACTGACCTTAACCTGGTGGAGGCATATTGCTTCAGTTAGAAGTGAGACATTAAATACCTAAATAGGTCCATCATTTTGAAAATGTATTTCAAACAGAAAAACAAATAAATAAATAAATAAATGACTGTCTCATTTCTAATGAGACTGGGAAGTTCAACCTTAGTTACGTTATCTTGAAACCAGACACATAAACCTCTAAACATCTGTTTGCTGACAATGTTGTGTTATAGTCACTCATTCATCACTTGTCAACCACTGGGGTTGTGAGGAGTCAGAGTCATCCCAGGTGACATAGGGCAAAAGGCGAGCTACACTCTGGACATGTGGATAGTCCACTGTAGGGCAATCACAGAGACATTCCGTCATTCCGTCTCACATTCACACCTACGGTCAATTTAGAATTAGAATTGGAAAGAACATGCAAACTCCATAGAGAAAGGCTGTTGTTCGGATCGGGTCTTTTTGCTGTAAAGCAACAGTGCTAGTCACGACTTGGCCATGTGGCCTATATAGTCATTTATTTATTTATTTTCACACGACATTTTTTTCCATTGACTGAATGTATCCGTAATCAAACCTCGAGTTTAGCATTTTGGTCAGAGTTGTGATTTTTTTTGAAACCAAAATTAACCATATTTGGAAACCAGGTTCATTTTGGATGATACTTGCTGTCAGTCACACGCTGACCATGTCCCAATACAGTACATGCTACAGGACCCCCCTATTGTCTGTTGGCACCATCATTTCTTTTGCTAAGGTTTGCTAATGTTATAAATAAAGTGAGATGCATTCTTTTTTTTTCCACAGACAGTCTCAGAAATGGGTTTTTGTTTTTTAAAGAATTTACCTGATATCAGCTGATGTTCTTAAAGGCTGTAGGATGGCCATGGTTAATGAAGAATAATACCTGGAGTACCGACAAGATTTGTACACAAGCAGGGAACTGATTGCTGTGGGCCTGGGGGGCATGAATGAATGTGTCTAATGTTGAAAGCTCTCTCTAAACGCTCAGTGACCTCAAGTTACATCGATGATGTGTCCAAATGCATCAGAAAATGTGCAACATCACACTCATCTGCCAACATGTTGGTAATCCATCATTCTTAATCACTTCAGTACAAAATGTCTGATAAGTGTAAATAAATCTAAAAATCACTTTGATCAAAGTTAATCAGATTCCCCTGTCTGACTTGAAAATACACGGCATTTTCTACGGTGCATAAATTTGATTTCCGCTGTTTCAGGTTTGTGTTGTTCTGTGACACGGTGGATAAAATGTCTGGTGCTAATGGAATTTCTTTTATTTCTTCAGGACACAGTGAACACACGTGTGCACAGACAGACAAAGTATCATTAGCACAACATGGAAGCTCAGACTTCCAGCATGACATCACCTGTTCTCAAATTAAAACAACAAAAGGTGAAATAAGTCTCATGAAACACACATTAAGACAAAGCCTGGTAGGCCCTTTAAATCTATATGTTTCTGTGAAATGTGAGGGTGCCATCCTTTTCAAGTTTCCTTGTCGCATGTGAATCAGGACCCAGTGAAGGACAGTTTCTGTGTCCATATCACGTTGATGTCTGCTACGGTTTTTTTATGTCTGTCAAGTTCTGTGGTCCTTGGCATTTGGATTGGAATACTGTGACTGAAAGTTTGCCTGTTTCACTGCAGCTACTGTATCTTCCAACATGAAATAGTTGGTCACACTAAATACTTGACACAATCTGTAAAAGCTGTATTTTTATTTCTGTAAAATATGATATTTTAAAACTGCAACACACGACATATCTTGATATCTCATTACAGCTAAACATGGGTACTGATACTTGGTGTTCTATTTTTAGGACTGGAAAATTCTGGGTATAAAAGTGGCACTGTACATCTGCATGCATAGGAATAAAAGTTAATAGTCAGCTGGCGGTGAAAATGACCCAGTGATAATAACACATAAATGGAACAGAAGGCTCCACATAAACTAAGTCCATGCTGTGTAACAACGGTGATTACAAGCAAACAAGTCAATTGATCTTTATGTTCCGTATTCACACACAGCCTTTATCAGCACCCCTTCTCACAAGGACTCATTTCTATAAGTGAGAGCACCTCTGTCCTCACACACAAATACAAACACAATACCACACAAAGCAAAGGAAGCATAAAGACACAAATAAATGGAGACAGTCCACTGGTGCCAGTTGCACTGCTGCTGTGTTGTGTGAGTGTTATATCAGGAACAGTTGGAGATAAAAGCACCTTTAAGCAACAATGGTTATAAATTACCAAAAATAATATGGCAGCCATGAAAGCATAGAGGGGTTGTCAGCACTCCACAACTCCCCATCTGTCTCACACACACACGCAAAGAGAAAGAGCGAGAGAGAGAGAGAGAAAGAGAGAGAGAGCGCAGCAGAACGCATCTGCTTCCTTCTCCTCCACCTCCTCCACCTCCTCCACCCCCCAAACCCCCACCTTATTAAGATTCATATCCCTTCGAAAAGGTGACTTCTTTGTCGGGCACAGTGACAACCCCACATTCCACACCTCCCTGCCCCACGAGTCTGCTGGAGGTGTAGGTACAGTGACAGGTAGGTCTTTACTCCCCTGGGCCCTGAGCCTGGGTGAGGAGAAGGAGGTGTGTGTGTCTGTGTGTGTGGTATAGGTGATGTGGAATAGGATTATCAAGTCAAAGATGCCCCCTGTAGATAAGGAGTCTCCGGGGAAGAGTGCCTGTCTAAGAGCGCTGGGAGCCGAAGCCTCTCTTTCCCTCTCACTCATCTTCTTACTACCTGTGTTGCACTTGCTCTCTTTCTGTCGGACTGTCTCTTTTCTCTCTGGGCTTATCTACCTCTCACCTCCTACAGCTTGCCATTCTCTTTATCCTCTGACACACAGTTCCCCCTCCTTCTCTCTCGAGTACTCCCTCTGCACTCCCAACAAATGAATCAAGCCACTTGACTCCTGATCTGTCGTGCTGTTAAAGCAAAGTCCCAGTTCCCCATAGCAGCCATTTGGGGGGCAAAGATATCACTTAATTTTATTCTATTTAGATTGTAAGACCTTGCGATTGCGTTTAGAGTTCCTCTTTTTTTTTCCTCCACAGAAGCTTGGATGCTGTTTACTTTATTCTTTGCCACCATGACTGTGAATGTTTCAATCACACACTTACACGTGCAAAAATGTTTCATTTGCATAGCTAGCACAAAAGAAGCAAAATCTTGCCTTTCAAATTAAAGCAGGACTTTTTCATACCGTGTCTCCCTCTGGGTAACAGGAATATGAGTCAGAGTACTCAATCAAATCTTTTGTTGCTTTGCCTTTTTTCTCAGTCAAAACTTTAGAATTCTGTTAGTTATAATATTATTGTTTTCAGGAAACAGTAACATTGATGAAGTAAGACATGAGAGGTCAACGGACCAGTTTCGCACAAGCCAAGAGCTTAGGCAGATTATCCAAATCTAAGTAAGTGCACTTAAAAAGAACGTGGGGGACCGTGTGTCTTTGCTGTCTGTCAGCGTGCTGGTGGATGTTTAAAACAGTGAGATGGCAACAGTTTATTCTGTTCATTTTCATTTTTGTGATTAAGAATCAATCTCTATCAAACTATCAAACTACATATTTTTCCTGACTAAGATTTTACTAAATTGAATTTCTCAAAATCGCACACCCAGATAAAGTGATTGGGAGTGAAATTACTATTGCATGCATACTTTCAATCTCTCGAGCAGTTTCCACTCCCTGGCTTAAATGCAGAAAGGATAGAAGACGTCAGTTTACAGAAAAATAAGACAACATCAACAAAAACATTTCAAAATCTGGGCCACTTGCACATTTTTATACTATCTAAGAGACAATTATATACATAAATAATTGAATAGTTTAAAGTTCATGGACAGAAGCCATGGAATGTCTTGATATGCAAACAACTAGCCAGAAACCACCCACTAATGAAAGGGGGGTGTACTGCCCCCTAGTGTAGCAGAGGTAGACACACTTCAGTCAATAAATAGATTCCCTGCTAGTGCTTGTATACTGAGACAAGAACAGTAGTTCTGTGGTTCGACTTAACTATTCATGGTAAATGACTAACTAACGACCAACTGTGTGGTACTGATCTGTAAGGTACTGAACATGGGCACTTTAGAGACATGTGTCTTTCAGTGACAGACACCAATTCCTTGGGACTAGGGGACTTGTGAATGGAGCACCACGAGCTGCTGTTGTAAGAGACACTCTGAAATGAAGAAGGCCAAGCTGAGAGACTGAAGAGACTTAAGGTTCTGGTTGGTGGATCCATCAGATGAAGTGTTTAATGAGGCAGTCCATGCAGACAGGCAAAGCTAATACCTTCACACCAGGCTGATTAGTGTGAACCTCCCCTAGGCTGCCAGCTAGAAGCAGGTCTAGGTGTCAACCTGGCCCTCATTATTACTTGTCATGCGGGAGGAAAATATACCTTTTTTTTTTTTTTTTTTTTAAAAAGAAGGACTACTTTTTAAAAGCAAGGTTATTTCAGTTTACTTTGGTGTGCCTGAATGGATGTGATGCACCTGAAGCCAACAGGATACAATCTCCAGACAGACAAAACCACACACTTAAGACAGAGACAAGGAATGTTGAGGTGAAATCATTAATTGGCAACATTTTTGATGCTCAGTTATATTTAAAGTGGTTTAACTTTAATGCCAGTTTAACACTCAGTCTTTAACATGACATAGAATTATATTAAAATCAGAATGTGTGGTGTAACAGAAACAACTGCAAAAAAGCTTTGATCGGGGGACGTAACACTTCTGTATTATAAAAATTATACTCCCTCTTACTCTCTGATTTCAGCTATTGTCAAACTGTGTACTGAGAGCGAATATGTCTATGATATGGTTGGAGTTAATTTGCTGAGCTCCTCTTATTGAAGTTAATACTGTTTTTTGTGTACATGTACATTACACTAAGATATAATTGTATATTAAAAAAAAAACAAAAAAAAAAACAGAAAAGTGGAACAGACTCAAGCTAAGAGTTCATGTAAAAATAGTTGGTCACTATTCTGGTAGGACTAATTAACAGCTTCAGAACAGCAGCTCTGACCTCTGCAAGACAGCATACTGAGGTCTACATGATAACAACTTCTTTATAAAGGCTCTTGGGTGCCTGGTGTGTTGTGGTTGAAAAGGGAAAAACACACCCATTGCAAAATTTACTGTAGAAAATGCAACTTAAAGTGGAAGAGTGTTTGCCTCCTTAGTATTTGCAAAAATGCTAGAGCCCTCAAAACAAAAAGACACAACCAATTAAATGTGTTTTCTAGGCATGACTGGAAAGAAGCCTTTGATTGCAGAGGACATTTCCCCATGAACTGTACACCTACCAGAAAGACCAAAGACAGAGAGAGTGAAGGAGGAAAATGGAGGAATAATTCTTTGTATTTACACTGTAGAACGAAATGTAATTGGTGCTCCTCTTTTAAAGCCCATAGCAACAGTCACTCGTCAGTTTCTATCATGATCTACGTGAAATGAAAGCTCAGTCAGAGCTTGTGTTGCTTACTACCTACAGTATGTCCTTTTGTACAGAGAAAGCAATTACACACAAAGATACCTCCAAGCTGCCAACAACCTTCTGCCCAAACGCTCCCTCACTGCATGCATACAGTTCATTAGCATGCATTGTCCAAAGTAGGAAAGCAATGCTCAGGTCCTGTCCTTCATTTTGAGATGAGGATGGAACAGGGTAGGGCAGGAAATGGCAGGTTAGCAGAGATGGGCTGTGGCTCCTAATGAGCTCCTTGTTGACTTCCCATTAGCCCAGAGCTGTGCTCCCCTTCTGCATGGCATTCTGGGAGCTTGTTAGGAAACATTTCTTTTAAAAACAATCATCTAGCAGCCCATTGCTGTTTCTGTATCTATATATTCAAATGTATCATAAATCGTGCCTACTGATTTTCCTCTCTGAACAAGCTTTAATACTTTGGTTAGTCCTGCCACTCAGTCGAGGCACTTGTCTTGCATCCATATCACCTGTTGCTCAGTATTCAGATTCCCTGGGACCAGAGTCAGATGAGATTAGCAGCGGGCCAGTGGTTTCCCAGGGGAGCAGAACCAATGACATGTTTAAAAGAGCTTGGAATCAATCCAAACAGAGGAAGGACAGCAGGCTGAAATGCAAAGTTCATCTCCTGCAATGTATTCACACGAGAGAATACACTTGCAAAGAGGAATCCATCAAAGTGCAAGTATGATTTAACCCCTTTATCACCAAAAGGGCCTTTTAATTGGTTTATTGCTAGTCACACCCCAAAACCATGATGTCATTCATTTTAAGTCATGCATATATTTCAGTGATCTTCTTAATTCTTTTTAATTTTCTTGGTTCAAAAATTCACATCTCAATCAGCCTTCCCGGGAATCAATGGTGAAGTGACCGCAGGTCCACGTACATGACACGGTCAGCACCACAGTCTACACCGTCATGTACGATGTCTGGGACTGCTTCCTCCAAAGAAGTGGTGGAGGAAAGCAGTAACCCTGAGCACGCCAGGCCTCCTCCTCCGCTGAACCATGGGATGTCGACACCCAAGCTGTCTCCTCAACGAATCCAACACAGCAGCTAGTTAATATATAGATAATAAGTTTGAAAGTAAATGCTAATGAGTGAGCAATAAATGCTCGGAGGCCACACGGTTGGTGTAGTGGTTAGCACTCTTGCCTTTGCAGCAAGAAGACCTGGCCTTTCTGTATGGAGTTTGCATGTTCTCCCTGTATGTGGGTGGGTTTTTCTCCGCAGATTTTTAGGCCGACTGGACACTCTAAATGGCCGGTTGCCGTGAATGTGAAATTGAATTGTCGGTCTCTCGGGGTGTACCCCGCCCTTCACCCTATGTCAGCTGGGATTGGCACCGGTGCCCCCCGCAACCCTTATGTGGAGGATAAAGCAGTAGAAGATGGTATTTGTAGCGAGTGTAAAGAGTGGGTATTTGTAGCAGCACCTCGAGTGGCCACTGGAAAGTATTAACTCCAAGCCAGAGGGGGTGGAGCTCTTGTAAAACATCCATGATAATATTATTCCAGGAGTTGACAGGACACTGCTGCCCTAAAGACTGAGAAAAGCAAATGCACTGGAGCCATAGTTAGCACTATGTCCTACTCATACACTGTGATGATATAAAAAACACTTGTGCACTTTATCAGCAATTTACTGTTCACTCATGAGTAATTTAACCTGCGCATGTACTACTGACTTTGGGTTTCTAGCCAGCTGAGATGCCTTTGTCTTGAAAATGTGTAATGAAGTCGAGAAGAGGCACAGAAAGAAGAGCAGAGTCCTGCTGCGATGCTGCAGGTAACACTGACAGAGGACTGTAGCTAAACCAACTCTGTGTTTGAGCACAATGTCATTAAACTGCGACCATGCAACAATTCACAATTTGAGGGGAAAAAGTGCCTTTCGGAGCTAGATGAACAGGACAACCCTCTTTGTGTTAGTGGTTGTTATAATTTATATGAATATTTTGAACTTGAGTGGTTGTTATAATTCATATTAATATTTCAAAAGATATAATAAAAAAGCTTTCATGTTATGTGACTCACCAACTGCAAACCAGTGCTAAATTATATAACTAGATTGTTTAAACTTGATTAGTCTTTACACAAGTGTTCATTACAGTATGTCCAAGTGTTACAGATGCGAGAACTATGGCAAGCAAAACGAAAAATAACATATGTTATTTAATTGAAATTAATTACGTTGATTGAAATTGAATCCGTTCCCAGCCCTAACCTACTTTCTTTCGATTACTCAAAGCTTATTCAACTATAATCACTGCCACATTCTTAATACACTGAAAACTGTGACGCCCTAGATGGCATTATGATCATCATGATTCATCTGCACACATGAAATCACTGAGGCTAATGAAGGGACAGGAAGTGTAAGTGAGTTAGAGAGTGAAGTTAGACATGTGAAGAGAGAGGTAGAAGAGCATGTGAGGAAAAAAAGAGATCTGTGTTAAATTAAACACAAGTTATATATGTGAGAACACACACACACACATGCGCCCAGGCAACTGTGTCGTTTTGTATTTACAAACAACATTTCTCCTGAAAATATATGTTCCATGGCAGCTAAATTGCATTCTCATATATGTTTCATGAGGATTTTTTTTTTTGAAAAATAAAATTATGTTTATATGTCCAGTTAAGGATTTGAAAACATCAAGTGGTGGTCTGCTTTTTGGCAGACTCCATAAAAACACCAGTAAGTTCTGTAAGGTCGATGTCCTGCGCTGCAGAAAAACTGTGACTATAATTTCTGTAAATTCGTTTTCAGCATGAACCCCATCCTGGTAGCAAAGAGAATAACACAGTGAAAGCAAGGCTTATAGGGGATTAATATAAATGCAGATAGTGCCATTTTTCCATGACCTTTTTAAAAGTAACACAGTGTAGGATTTGCTCTCAGCTTCTGCCCACAGTGCCACACACAAGCCAATGATACTGGTGAACTCTGAATCAGGACTTCTAATGTACAAGCAACCATGTCTTCAGACCAGCTACTTTAGTCCATTTTATAGCATTTTACACAAATTTGATTACATAGTTTTATTTTTCAAGATATTAGAAATGAAGGTTAACCACGAAAAGAACAATTAAAGGACGATATTGCTTTTATTTGTGTAGCTTCTATTTTCAACCCGGCTTAAATAGCCTATGGATAATTGTACGCACATTGTTTAAATCACTTGATTTATGAGTGAGATGTACAAGAGGACGAGATGACTTCAATAACATGTCCTGAAACACAGCAAACACAAATGCTCTAGATTTAGCTATTACTTATTAATGTTTGAAGGTTGAAATCATTGTGTGGCTTTAAGTTGTTTTGTTAATTGGGGTTTTCTATTTATACAGATTCATTTGCATGTGTTAAATATATCCTGATACACCTGAAAAAGATTATCCACAATACTCACACCTCCTTCCTCACAACACTTAAACATGTAACACAGTAACAATATCTTCACTACTGGCCCATATTTCACACCACAATTGCGTTGCAAGTCGACTGCAGACAGTTGTGCAAAAATTCCCAGGTAAAAAGACCCAACCTGTGAAGCATGTTTTACAGGTTATATGGAAAGTATAAAAGCATGATAATCTGTAATATTGCTCCTTAAACTCAGTCTGAATTTATTCTACTGGATCTTTCACCATAGGACTTTTTTTTTTTTAAATTGGATTTACCACATAATATACATGTACTAGTTTGGATTTATGATAAATCCATTGTTCACTAATAAATTCCTTGTGTATTGAATTTGTAGTAGCAGGTAAAAATAAACAAATTTGCACCTACAGGCTTTACTGCTCATCAGTTTTCAGAGAGAATTTTCCTTTGCCTCCCAAATTTTATTTTATTTTATTTACCTTATATGCCTAAGCATAGTACTTTTTCGCACATGGTACCATGATCGTACAATGATCCGGTAAAACCACAGGAGTGCAAACATTTTATCTTCTTCATGTCATTTTTGGTTGTGTTCAATGTATTGTTTTGGGTTTCTATGCAAATTCACACCAGACAATTCAAAGACTTTCATGCAAATATTGCAAAATGATTAGTTTGTCAACAGAACAATGTTGACAAACTAATGATGAACAAATGACATTTTGGACCTTTTGATCAAAAATGTCAAATATTGGTGCCATCTGTGAAAAGATTTATTAAAAGAATTATTATTTTTATTAGTCATTCATTTTAACTGAACATTCACAAGTGTTGAAGTTTTTTTAACTGTTCATCAGACAAAACAAGACATTCTAAAAGGGGATAAACATACTTTGGAGCGTAGGAAACGGTAACTTAGAAATGTTTATACTATTTTATGACATTTATCATCAAATAAAGTGCATAAAGGAATAATGAATATTAAGCTCTTTATTTGCTGATCTAATTCAATGTGAACAATGGAATGTGATATGGCTGTTTTGGTTTATATTCATTAATTTATTTGGTTAAACAAATTACTGGGATGGAGTTGATTTACCGGTTTAACTTTCTTTTCATCTACCTGTATATAAACAATACAGAGGGAAAAGTACAAGAAACCAAAACAAAAAGAAGAAGTGAGGAGCAGAAAAACAGAAGGGGAGAGATGGCTGGCCACCAAGCACAAAGCTGATCTCTATATATATTGTGACAATTCCAAGTGGTCTCTGATGTAGGGACAGCACATCTGCTTAATTAGCCACTAATGGTGGCACTAATTGAAGTGGGCTAATTTCCCTTCACCATGAACTTGTCATATTCACTACGGCACTAAAAGAGTTGGATCCATGATGCAGGATATATTTACTGATGGCCCGTGGCTTAAAAAGAGTCTAGTCCAATCACATATTAAATCCCTGGATCACAGAAACTGAGATTTTACATGCAGTTTTATTTTGATTACCACCAGACAACTAATCATTTATTATGAGGAGACTCAGCTGCACATAATTGTAGCAATACTCTGCAGATACAAAAAAAAAAAAAATTAAACCAAATAACATTTTTAATGCGACTTTATTTGTTTGTTTGTTTCTTGCTCCAACACTGCAGTAATGAGCAGCATTTTCAAGCTTGGCTGGTGGTTTCAGTGAAGCGGTCTAAAGGATGGTGAGGCAGTGGACAGTGGAGAGTTGTAGCTAGAGAGAAGACACAATCCTCTCACACCCCCAGGCTTTTCCATTATCCCACTCTTTTTGGATCATATAACACAGTCTGTGTGTGTGTGTGTGTGTGTGTGTGTGTGTGCGCAGCCAAATGGTGTTTGGCAGTGATTGGGCACATGTGTGCACTGTACTATATCAATGTGTGGTGCATGTTCACATCCATCTCACCAAGTCTTTGTTCATTTTTTTGCTCTTCCCATTGCCTCCCTCCCTCTCTCTCTCTCTCTCTCTCTCTCTCTCCCTCTCCCCTTCCCATCCTGCTCTGGTCTGTTAAAGATTTCTTTCTAATAACTGTTTGTTCTATCAACTGGGTGAGTGATATTAATCTGCCAAGTGCCCCAGGTCTTAAGAACATTGTGGGGAGAAGAAAAGAGGAGCAGAACATGACCACAGAGGAGTGAGGTGAGAACAGTGAGATGAAGAGAATAATTTCATTCATTGTCTGATGTTGTTCTGTCACATCCCAGACAGTCACACTCTTAGATACAGTATAAAACTGACAATGAAGAGGAGATGGATGTGCATGAAAACAAGCTCAAAGGACAGGCTCACATTCTTTCATTCTTTTATCTTAAAACAGAACTCACACCATGTATACGGAGAAAGTTGTCACTCTATTTTCCTTATGTGAGAAAAGGCTTCATTAGAACTAAAACGATTCAAACTGCTTACAAACCTGCCATTCATGTGTGTGGGGTTTCTCAGTATAGATATCTAAGCATTATAGATGAATTAAGACTTGTTGGATTCCAGTTTCAGATGTCTAATTCTAATTCTGAGTAGTCATCTTTCATATATATATACATACGTATATAAATTCATAAATAATGAATATATATATATATATCATTATTCACTATTTATGAATCAAGTTTAAGATACCAAGGTTTTAGTCGGAACTAGTCAGAATGGTATTTGTTGTAGATGTNNNATATATATTATTTTTTTTTTTTTTACATTCATCTACCAGGCCAGATATTAACACAATATTGTAGAACCAGGCCTGGTTTAAACATCAAATTCACATGAAACATCCATTTGAACAACACTCATGCTCATGCTGATCTCAAATCCTGGCTGGATAAACCCCTCTTCGTGGTTCCTTCCTACACACCTGCTGCCTGTTACCTGAGTGTCATTATTCACACACTCCTGTTTAAAAAGCCTGGACCTTCACACTACAAGTTGCCAAACTGTTTCCTGACCGTAATGTCACATTCGCTCATTTTGTTTCACGCTCCTTTTCATGGACTTTCTTCACCTTTTTGCCCACTCTGTACCTACTTCCTCCAGCCAGTCTGCCACCATTAGTTTGTTTCAGGTCCCAGCTCTGGTGTTGGTTTTCACTTGTTGCCCTTCACTTTCATGGGTGAAATTAAGATATCACTTTGTTTGACTAATTCAGACTTGAGTTGGACTTTTTCAGAATGGAGAATACCTTATTTTCCCAATTACAGTTGAATCATATCAAAAAGGATGAGCAGTGGGAATGATTGCAGCACCAGACAACTCTATGTACATGAGTATTGCATTTTAATAGACTTGGAGAGAAAAGAAGCTTTCCTTTATCTGCCTCCAAATTCCATGAACATCATCTTTGCATACAGGTAGACTGATTTGAGCAGGAGGCCCTGGA
Organism: Brachirus orientalis; assembly: GCA_016785285.1. NCBI lineage: Eukaryota > Metazoa > Chordata > Actinopteri > Pleuronectiformes > Soleidae > Brachirus > Brachirus orientalis. Next base: position 1,556,705 of record JAFBJR010019394.1, on the reverse strand, counting down.
CAGTTGGCCGACTGTCTGTGCAGCTCTTCTACCTCTAAGCCTCCCTCGGTGTGGTGAAACCCTGTTGTACTCGACGTGTGTGTTGATAGACACTCCTTGTCAGTACTCCTGCGCCAGGTCAGCACACGCCCTCTCTCTCTTACCCACCGCACAGCCGCGTGACTGTCTGCAGCCTCACAAAGCAACGGAGTAATGAGTCCCATGACAGTCCAGTGGAATAGGCTCTGAATAGGGAGTGATAGAGTCTGAAGGTGTTGGAAACAGTGGCTGTGTCTGAATGGAGGTTATAATGTAGTCCAGGAGCATTCCTCCCTCTACTTGTCAGCGAGAGTTGTGCTGGCACAATGCCTGCTATCTAAAATTTATTGTATAACGCTGCATACCTGTGTTGGAATCATGTTTCCCACACACTGGCCATCAAATCATATTCTGATCCCCGTCTCTGGTTAATGGTCTATACATACAGTCCTCCCCCCGAATGAATGCTAGACGTGATGCTGGGCTCATAATAGGGAGATGTACGGCGAGATGGACTCAGACCTGGCGCTTTATATTCAGAGGTGGTGGAGGCTAGACAACCACTAACTCACTGACTGGACTGAGGGACCTTGAGACTTCAGTTGATTTCTGCCTGTGTTACATTCAAATGACTTGTGTTAACGGGCAGTTCTTTGCAGCTCCGGTGTATGTGTGGCACGTGACTTTGTGCACCTGCCAGTATGTTTTCCTTTCTGTACTTGTGTATTTAGGTATTAATGCTTGGAGAGAGCCTGCCTAGTAGTGCCTGAGGCATAATTAAAGCCCGAGGGTCCATGTAGAGAAAAAGTTGTGGGAGATGAATCAGACACAGCAATGATGTTGCAGACACTGATAGACAGAAGTGGACAGTCATCTTTGTACCTTGCAGCTTTATGAGGACTAGGGCCATAATAATATTCCTCTTTCTCATCTACAGCACTAGACAGAAAGATAGGCTACATATTCCAATACATGGCTTATCTCATCATCATGATCTTTCTGCTGACTCCTTGCCCTTGAGATCTCACTTTTGTCATCCAACAAGTAATCAGACTTTGGAGACATAATTATTACTGTACAATCACTTGCTTGTGATTAGCTGCACAGTGTACATGCCCGAGCTCACTCTCTCACTATATGTAGTCCACTTTGCTACCTTCAGATTACATACTCCCCAAAATCCATAAGCAGTTTCTGAACCTATCTATTAAGTGAAAATCGCAATGCACTTACATTACATTGCATGGAATCTTAGGTAAAATGTCATAACACTAATACATACAGAAAGGTGGGTTAGAAAGAAAATTACTGGACACATAGCCAAATGGTTAAAAGTTGTTAATAATAAATCATGGTTATATTTTAGGCGTAACATGCAATTAACCAAATATAGCGTCTTCTTGTATTCCCATTAACAGCCTTTACACTTGCATCTTGGTCTATTGCTGTTATCAGTGTGATTGTGATGCACTGATGACACAACAGAGCTGCTCAATATTAATAAACTTGCAAATGAAGCAGGGTATATTTGTACTGTGTGCACCTGTGAATGTCAGTAAAGTATTTATAATAAGGCCATTAGAGCATCAATAAAATACTACGCCACTGACTAAACACCAGGTTTTTGTTGCTTCGGCATGTCACCAGCGGGCCTGCACACAACTCATTTTAGGATCAGCATGCTCACCAGTGCTTAGACGGGCAGTGGGGAATTCCTGTATCTGCTGCAACATGACTACTGGATTGGAGTTTCACACTTACACAAATGTATTATGTATGTAATTATAGCCAGAGAATCTTTCTTTATTGTATTACATCTCCCACACACGTTAACATGCTGCTCTTTAATGCTCATCAAGCGTACAAACACCTGCTGCGACTGAAAGCGCTGTGCAGAGATGCTGGGTACATGAATAAAACAGTTGTTCAGCACATGCCTCCTTCATAAACCACCATGCCTCATTTTAACTTCCTCAAATATTAAATACATTACTAAGACATTTCCTTGATGCACCTCCACGGCAACCTTCCTACAAGGGTTGCCGTGGAGGTCACCAGCCTCTTATGGAGGTAGATTAATCAGCACAACAACATGGAGCAGTGAGGAAACCTGAAAAACACAATGAGGTTTTTCAGCTTATGTCAGCATGATCAACAAAATGTATGGCAAGTAAGGGGAAGGAGAGACGGAGAGAGAGATGGAGAAAGAATGCATAAAAAAATACCAAGAACATGTCAGCTATAAATCTTGTGATTCTTTCCTCAAATGAGTGGCTGCAGAATCATAGCGGGGGCTTTACCCCTTCATCCCCATCTGGTGTTGTGTGATAGTGAGTGAAAATGTGTTTATGGAGGTAAATAAACACAGGCATGTGTGCTAGTATTTGTCTTAGGTGCTGTCTTAGGCCAGCTGGTGAGGGGACAAAGACTGGCCCCCAACACACTGTGCAGGGACCTATTCAGTCACCTCATGCTATTAATCAAAGATAACTGTAGCATGAAGCTCACTAACTGCATGGTGGAATTCACTGTGCAAGGTCTTTACATCACAGTGAGCAGCAGGACACTGTTTAGATAACTTGCATACACACTGATGGCCTTTATGCACCACTACCTCCAGCATCACCTGTGTCACTGTCTCCACTGTTCCCTCTCTCATACACACACACACACATGCTCACTCTATTTTTCACACGCACTCACTCTAAATTTGAGAATACGGACATTTTTCATTGTCAGCAAGCTGCTTGAAGTAAAACACCAATGGTATGGTCTGCTGATTTCAGCAGGATAGGGATTTAAACATCATACCTATGTGGCATTGTTAGTGTGAGAGCCTCCTTTCTGTTCTTGATAAAGTCATCCATAAAATGGCTATATTTTTTTCCTGGGTTCTGGCAGCAGATTTTTGGCTCCAGTGGTGAAGACATCAAGGGGGAAGTGGAGCAGAAATCCCCTCAGTGCACTGACAGGGGATAAAGCACACTGACAGTGTTACACCTAGAGATACAACATATATTACATAAAATTCTACCTGATGCCAGCTTGGTTTAAGATCAATTATCATTTTGATTATCAAACTCAATAAAAATGACTCCTTTGTTCCTCTCGACCCTCGCTTCTCTTCCTCTCCTCCCTCTGTATAACTCTTGTTAGTCAAAGCCTTTTACATGAGTGCTGACCTTCCTATGAGGAGATGTGAGAAAGAAGGGGCAGATAAATTACCCCCAGAGTCTCCTTGGGATTTTCACACTCGTAGTGTCTTAATAAACCTGTTTATCTCTCAGTTGTCCTTCCTCTGGAAGTCATGCTCAGCTGCTCATTGTGAACACTTCATTTTGCCCTCTTCATTGTGAGTAGGGAAATGAATCCCTGCACAGTTACTCACACATGAGGACAGTTCTGTTTCTAACCCCTGGCCAGTGATATATGAGCCTGGAGTAGAGGCTTCAGGCCTGTGCATTCATAATTTTAGAGGAGTAGGCTATGAGAATGAAAAAAAAACATAAACATGACTGTTTTTTTTTGTTGTTTTTTTTTTAAATATGTACTATCTAATTCTTATTTTATGGTCTCTCAGCCACCCCTCAAATGAAAGGCTGTGCTGTTTTTCTATTGCACACTCCACATGCAAAAACAAAATCAGCAGAAAAACTGATAATGACAACAGAGTCCTCTAAGTGCGTTAGCATGGCAAAAACACTATTCATGAAAATTTTAGAGATGGTTATGATATATTGCGGATGTGTTGGAAGCTGCTGTTATACTGCACTTGTATGTTTTCATTTCTCCAGTTCATTTATATTTAAAATATGATAAAATGAAATACAACATGACTTCAGCTTCCGAAATGATCATAAAGTTGACTCAACACCTCAGTTTATAAATATTATCACCTTGTGCATTGGGTAGGATTAAATGGACAAACTTTGTCTATATTAGTTTTAGTCAGTTGTACCTAATAAATTGGTACCACTGCTTTGATGTCATGGAGAGCATCCCTTTAACAGAACTTACTCTCACTCTAACTTAGTAATGTATCTATTCCATTTGTAGACTTTGGACCATGTTGCATTATCTGTAATGATTTTGGTGATAATCATGAAGATGCATGCATGGACACTGGTGATTTTTTTTTTTTTCCTTTTGCAGAGACGGATAACTACTCACCTACAAGGCGTGTATACATCCACAGCTATAATGGAGGCTTATCATTTGGAAGCAATTTCACACCATTCTGCCCCTAATTGAAGAGTCTGTTTGTTACACTTCCATTTTCCCCTCTCCACCCTCTTGGCGATCCTGTGGGACAGGCCTGAGAAATGACACTCTGCGTCTCATTGAGCATCCTCCAGCTCAAACAAAGCTCAGAGAGCCACACACAGAAGCCCCACACGGCCGCACTGACTCATTGCTTCAACTAAGTCAGCTCGTGAAGTACCCAGCAGACAAAAGCAGGGACAGGGGGAGTCTTTACAGTGACTATCAATGGCTGTCTTGCGACATGCAGCGCTTGTGACTTTGTGGAGATAATGTTAAAGATCACATAATATCATGATGAATGACATGTCCCATTCAGCCTCGCTAAACAGTATGTCTCACTATATAGTTTTGCATTTCAACGTTGCTCCCAAAGGTTTGATGCAAAGACAGAGTGAGACAACAAGCCTGCAGTCAGTGGCCACTTCTTCATAAACCTCATTAACATCTCTCTAATTGGGAGACGTGTGAGTGTTCATCAGCTCGAAAGTAGCGAGGCAAAAAGTCACAAAAACACTTAATTGGGCTAATGATTGGTCAGTGCTAATTGAAGGCGAGTAGAGAGGGAGTAAAGGATGTGAACAAGCAAAGCACAGAGAGCCAAGAATGGAAACTGGGGGCTGCTGCTGCTGCTGTTGCTGCTGCTGCTGCTGCTGCTGCTGCTGGGAACAGAACGACACTTCAGCATAGTGTGAGATAGACCAATTAAAGCCACAGAGGATTTGTCCTTCTGTTTGCCTCTTGCTCTCACTGCGTCTCTGCTTGTTAGTTAGTGGAGTTTTAAACAATCTGCTTGTGAAAACAAAATATCAGCTTTTTTTAGTGGCAGTGGAGAGGGCATGGAGAGAGATGAAAATGTATAAGTGTAAGTTTAAACTTTTTGTAGCTGAGAGGTGATGATGCTCATTATGGCAGTGTGGATGAGAGGGAGGGAGAGGCCTGTGTCTTTGTTCATGACTGTCTCTCGCTCTAGAAACTACACGTAAAAATTACACTGCAAAAAAAAGTGAAGTCAAACAGTTGAAGACAAGATGTTCTGTAATTCTATTTTCACACTGGTGTGAGTACCTTCAAAATCAGTTAATCTGGTCTTACGTTGAAGAGATAGATAGATAGATAGATAGATAGATAGATAGATAGATAGATAGATAGATAGATAGATAGATAGATAGATAGATAGATAGATAGATAGATGGATAATTAAGTGGATAATTAAAATTACAGATAACTACAATATTAAAGTTATTAAATAGCTAGAGTAAGAATTCAGAGAGCAGAAACCAGAGTCCCACATTGTCAACACTTCCCTATCACTGGTTAGCAATTGCTTTAAAAAAAAAAAAAAGGTTCCCCCAAAAATCCACGATTAAAACTTCTTCCACTGACCATAAACTACATCACCTGAAAATCTAATCTAAATCCTTTATTTTTTTCAGTTTTGCTACTTACAGTCAAACAGAAAGCTCCACATGGACACATAATTTGGTTAATTTGGAATATTGTCATGGGAACAAATCTTTTTCTCAGGATACCTGTTTCTTTTAGGCTCTGCTTTTAAAACTGCCTCATGCAGAGGTAAAAATTAAACCTCATGGTGTGGTGATGATATCATTGTAGAGGTATAGTGAGAAATGTGTGTGCTTCATCTCTTGACACTCATTTTTATCTTTACTCCAACACCACATGTATATATACCGTATTTTCATTGTTAAAGTTCAGAAACTTGCCACCATCCACATGTCCTTTTCTGGATCCAACAACTAACTATTTATTATGATTCTGTCGTTGCCACGGCCTCTGTACCCCAACTTGTCCCATCCTTCCTTCCTCCTTCTTCCTTCCTCTTCCTTGGGTTTCACTCCATCCCTCACTCTCTACATATCCCATAACGCTTCCCTCTCTTCTTTCCTCCACAGTCCTTCACATCCCTCTCCCCCCGTTTCAGAGGCTGTCTGGTAACATGATGAAGTGCACATATTGAGAGACCCTGGTTCCCATCTTCATTTCCTTTTATCTCCTCTGTTTGGAGTGTCAGTGTTATTAATGCAGGTCTGGGGTCCACAAAAGAGTGAGAGACCCAGGAAAGGGAGAGGATAAGAAAGAAAGAGAGAGAGAGAGAGAGAGAGAGAGAGAAGCACCAGAGAAAGGTGGCACATGGACGGACTTTCAACAGTTGTAAATACACATATAGGACGAAAGACGAGAGGGAAGAGGAGTGTCATGATGTGATTTATTAGACAGCAAACAAAAGGTCAGGGAACCTTAAGGTGGGCTTGGACAAATGATGGAAAATGCAAACAGTCGTAAGTATTCTTAGATACAATTAACCTTTTCCTTCTCCCTGTCCCTCTCTTTCTGCCTCTCTCATTCTGCAGCCTCAGTGAAGCAGGTTTCACTGTGAGCCGCTGCTATTCCCTGACACATGATAGGCTTCAATTTTACACTTCTCCATTTCTCCTTATTTCTCTGTTTTCCCCACAGGCTGGATTTGGCACCAAGAAGTGACCCGTGTGTTGGGGTGTAATATTTTTTTTCACATGTTAATTTGCAGGCAAATCAGAAGCCATCCATTCTCTTGGCACAAGTTTACTGTTTGAAGTGTAACTTGGGCTGCATGAAGATGCAACTATTGTTACTTCTATTGCAAGATTGTATGTCAAAGTATTAAAGGTTCCATTGGTTGTTTAAACTACATTAAATCCAGCTCAGTGCTATGGTGCTGAATTATCGTCAGGCACTTCAATGAGGCAATGTGACAGGAATGTGCTCTTTTAAAGGAAAAGCTAAGAAAGGTAAATGTTTTATTAGTTTTAGTATTAGTATTAAGTATTAAGGGCACTTTAACAACATTTAAACTGTAACTGTCATTGTTAAATTAGTTCACACAATGCTAATTAAGCCTATCAGCTCCACAAGACTCTTTGTGTTTCTTAGTATGGCAGTGTGTTGCTCTTGTGTGGTTTGGCGACATTCCTTTGCTGCACACAGGAAGTGACTTGTTTTTATGTAAAGGCAAGACAGATGCAGGCAACAGCATCATTGTGCTTGTAAAGCTTCAAAAGGGTTGGAATATGACAGGAAAAGTGCCCATAAAACGTTTCAGATGATAATTCTGTTTCCTGTCTTCACCTACCCCTGTACTGCTGCTGTACACATAAATGCTCCTTCAGTCAGGTCTGATAGTATTGCTTGACAGAGCCTGTGTCCAGGTGACAGACAGAATAATAATAATAAGAATAATAATATCAAAAGAAAAAAAAAAAACCTAACCCCAGTTCTTTGCACTACCTTAACTTTAAAAGTAATCTACCACAGTGCAAAGGCAATTTACCAAGAACCTTGAAGTTTAGAATGCAAGATGGAGTCTTCCTCAGTATCCCCTCCTCCCTGGAGGCCAAGTAACAAGTTAAAGGCCTCGTAATACATCAACCGGAGAGATTGCCCGAGTGCACAAACAGTTACAGGATGAAACAACCACAGGGCAGTAAACAGGCTGGGGGAAATGTAAGAGTGCCATTCAGAGATAATAATTCAGCCAGTCTTTGTGTCTCATATGAAATTCCCTCTGTTAAATACTCGCACACTTTATTTATTGAGGTGCAGGCGTGGCAACCAGGTCTTTTACAACGTACATGTAGGGCAAACATTCAAGATTTCAAGGATATCACATTTCATTTCAGGGCAATTTAAAGCACTTGGATTTTTTATGTTGACAAGACAGTTGGTGGGGACAGAATGGCTCTGGACAGTTAGGATGGAGAGATATAACTGAGTGATTTTGGCAAAGCGAAGTGGCGGGTGATGGTGATGGTTTCACAAAGTTTGCCCATGAGACAACTGTGATGGGTACTAGAGTTTTAATCATACATTTTATATACTTTTGAGTTCAGCTATAGTATCAATATAGTATCATTATGAAAAATTTTAGATCCAGTGGCGTTGATTACTGTGACCTGATAAAAATGTAATGCTTGAACTTGTACATTTCTGCAAAATGCAGATATATAACGGCTCATGTTTTTTTTCATCTGACACAGACATCAGTATGATAGTGTTTCAAGTATGTATTGCCAGCAAAAATGATGACATCATGATGTGATAATAACAATTTCATGGTGTGACTATGAATACGTAGAGGTTTAGGCACAAAGGCACCCAAGAAAAGTTCATGTTTTTTTCCTCATAGTGTTAATGTCTTCTCTATGAAAAATAAAAACAATAGCAACAGAAACAAATGCATCACAGGATTAAAACACAACATTATTTCCCCCAAAACAGCATGTCACACTGGTCTAAAAACTGTGGTCAGCTACTTGACAACAACATAATTTTTAGAAATATTTACATGGCGCATACGAAACAATCTGGCAATACATTTAAGAATAAAGTTGCAATATTTTTCTGAGAGACTTGAGTGGGATTTTGGTCTTCAGTAATTTAGATTTTTATGGCAGATAGTAGTTCTAATTTCATTAAAACGCTGCAGTTAACATTTAAGTTTCTATTTATGTAAACTACATGTTTTTCATTTTTCTCTGGAGGTTAAATCAGAGAGGCTCACGCTCAGCTGGCACTTTGACTTGACTGTGACTGCCACCTCAGAAAACGTCATAATTCCCTGTGTCTTTTGCCCCATTCATATGGAACTTGTGAACATGTCATGACTACATACACATCCTGAACTCAGGGCTTTCAGTAGAGTTAACCCCAGTTGACGGGTCATGCCAATGAATGGGGAGTGTTCAAATGGGCTTATCTCATGAAAATGGCAAACAACCACCATTTGAATGTAACATTTTTATACAGGGGATCTAAGTTTTCCTGTGCTACTCAAATGCAACTACTGAACCAGCTTCCAAAACAGAGGCCCAAATAACAAAACACACAATGTGACATCACTGTGGTCAAAACTTGCAGTTTATATACTGTAGGAAATATTTGATTTATGATATATTGTGAAGCTGTAAGTTGATAATGGACCTTAAATCAAAGCCAGACTAAGACTTCAACTTGTACCTTGATGAGTTTATGTGATGTAATAAATGACTTTCTCTAACCTTAACTGTGAAATTAAAATGTACATTTCAACAGAGGAGACGCCATATTGAAATCCGCGAATTTCTAAAATATACTGGTCCTGCAAAGACATTTAAATCCCCTTATTGTAGTCTGTATTTAGTCTCAATACAATTTTATACCCAAGCTGTTCCTGTGCTGTGGGAGAATTACAACTGTGCCACACATTTTTAAAAGACACTATATACTCTATGAGACACTGCTTTTGTAGTGACATATTTACTTGCTTGCTTTCTATCACCATTGTTAACCAGGGAGATAATCAGTGACGTGTTATCTTTGTTTGCTCTTTGGCAGACGAAGTCGAGCTGTAACTGTGTAAAAGCTACAACGTTGGCAGCATTTACTGTTATCGTAGATAATGAATGATGTCGATAAAAAAAAAAAAAACTGTCAGCACTTCAGACCTATTGATTACTGTCTGGAGCAAATTACAAATTGTGGATGCATACCAGAGAACCATGATATCAATCAGAGCAAAGAAAATAGTCATCTGCAGTGAAAATGTACCTTAATGATACAGTAAAATCACAGGGGTTTCAGTATGTTTTTCAACGTTTGGAAGAAAAATCTAAGTTCTAGGTGTATTATGTATTATTAGCCAATATGGATGTTATGGACACGATGAACCTCATCCACCAACTATTTTTAGAAAGAAAATTCCATTTACACAGTTTTAATAAGATTTTGAAATCCACCAAGTGAAATGCAAACAGATACATCACTCTAATCAAGCTATAGGATGCACTCTTCTGTGAACATAGTTAGTGTGAGCACCAGCCCCTGGCATTCATGGGTTGTTTTTGATCATATTTCAAATGAAAACAAAATTTCCTGCATCCAGTCAAACAGGTAATGTGATGTGAACAAAATCTATACACACATGCAAACATGTGTGTACTGACATGTTTGTGGGGGGAAAAATGTTTGTGTTTCCTTCATATTTACAGTGGTTTAAAGTTGTAAGATTTAGTTTTTTTGAAATTCGATTTTTTTTATTTTTTATAATTTTACAAACGGTATTTTAGAATAAATACACACATTTCAGTTAAATAGCTTCAGTTAAATGATCAGGTGATGCTTTCATCATTAAACAGCATGTGCATAATACACAGGCAACTAGAACACTGGAATCCTTTATTATTCCTGAAAAGTACTGATGATGTACTGGTTTCCCACTGATATAGGATTTACCACCTCTTAAAGCCGGCAGGTTTACTGGGTTATGAATGGTCTTAAACATCGTGCTGTGAGGCTGTGAGCAGATGCCAAGGTAACCGCTAACTGGACACTTAAATGAACATTTGTGCGAGGCAGGCTCTGAAGCACCACGCTGATATCATAACACCACCTGTTCTCTCCAGATCCTAAAGAAGCCGAGTGAGTTTGTCCCTCACACCTCCCTCACCTCTCACGCAAAGTCAGTCGTCTCCCTCTAATTCAGTTAACGCTCACATTTTCTATTCTCTCCTTACAGCATACTCAGCAAATGAATAAAAAAGTGACACATATAGGGACATTACCCTTCTATTTTTCTGAACAATATATTTGACCGTATATATTACATACATAGGAATTTTGTACCTCAATGTCAGGAGATTGACAACCACATACTGCACCACTTGGGGGGGGAAGTATTTTTAGCACTTTGAAAAAACAAAAATACAGTATCTTATTTTGATACATTGTGTGGCTGCTGTGTTTTGTAGTTTATTTTGGTGTGTTTATTAGTTGGTATGTGGTATTTTATTTTATGAGAATTTGTGAAGAATATTTTGTACATTTTGCAATTAATTGTCTTAATGACTTCAACTTCATAAATTGAATTCACTTACAGTATGTTACTGTGTTAGTTTATGCAGCCATATACAGAGACGCAGCAGACATTCTTTTTTTTTGTGTTGGTTCAAGGTAACCAACAGGTGTAGGTGCAATTACACCAACCAGTTTCCGATTTGTATGCATAGACTATATATATATTCCAGTTTCTTTTTGAAACTAACTAGGAAATGAGAGTAAATTAAATAGCCACTAGGGTAAAATGAACCCACTTCCATCTTGATTAAAATATGGATGTATTATAAGAACCGGATAGAGCTCCTTCCCATTGGCGTTGTTCAAAAAAGCTCTACATGCTGATGTGTCCCCAGTTGCCCTTGACGGCTGTGATGGCAGTGTGTGAATGGGTGATATAATGAGTTATGGAAAATGTGTTGCACATACACTAGGTGCGCTGTGAGTGAATGGATGTGAATGGGTGAACAGCAAATCTGTTGTTTAAAGCAACAAGACGAGAGTCAAGACTATAAAATTGCTTTAGAAATGGATTCTTGATTCTGATTCTTGTTCAGAACTGAAGCCTCTTGGATGAGAAGTGAAACATCTTCAAACTTAACTCAAGCATGTCTGTCCTATAGCTAACTCCTGAAAATTAATTATTATTTGGCTTTATACAGTGTACACAAACAAACATGGTCGTGTCTCCATGACTGACTTACATACAGTTTCTGGAAAGTTACCCCAACTTTAAAAGATTCACCTCACAGTTTATTTCATTTCAGTTTACGTAACGAAGCCTTGCTTTTTGAAAGAAAGAAACTTTTTCATAATGTGGTTATGTAAACAGACATAGGTCCACGTCAAACCCCACACAATCACTTATAAAACCAACAAATAAAGAGGGCCTAAATGATCATCTTTCACATATATTCATATGGTATAATCACTAATCTGTACTTGAAATAATACATAAACACACATTCACGTTTCATTTGCACCTCTAAACCTGCAAGCCTCACTTTGGTTGGCTGATGCCTTGCTTTGACAGCATTTTGTAGGGTAAGTGTGTGTTTGCTGTTACCATCTGCTTAAACTTGTTATTTATGAAGGTGAGAATTAATGAGCAATCAGAAAAAGAGTGGAGTTGCACAGTCCACATGGTTTTGGCAGCAGTGGTACTGAAGTTACCACCAGCTACAGTATGTGTCGGAGACGGACGCACAGAGTTAAATGATCACACTTTTATCCTCCCCACACATACAGCAGCTGGCTGGAAACCATTACGCTTCACATTACACTAGAAAAAGATAGAGAACAACGGCTCTATGACGATTCATAGGCCTGTTATGATAATCTACGGGTATCTGTGGATGAGGATCAGAGTATTACTTTGAAAAGTCAGACTTCAGAATCTATTACAACTTGTAATATATTCTATATAGCCGCATCCTTCAGCCACACTGTTGGTGTGGTGGTTAGCTCTCCTGCCCTTACAGCAAGAAGACTCAGGTTCGCGACCCAGGCAGAACAAGGGCCTTTCTGCGAGGAGTTTGCAATGTTCTCTGTGTGTGCTGAGGTTTTCTCCAGGTTCACTGGTTTCCTCCCACAGTCCAAAAATATGCAGATTTGGTGATTAGGCCAATTGGACACTCTAAATTGCCCATAGGTGTGAAGGTGGGAGTGGATGGTTGTTTGTCCGTATGTGTGGCCCTGCGATGGACCAGCAGCCTGTCCGGGGTGTACCTCACCCTTTGTCCCATGTCAGCTGGGATAAAGTGGAAGAAGATGAGTGAGAGTTTAATGCTTTAACATATCTTTAACTTGAATGGCACATTACTCCAGTACATACAGTATTTTACAGTGGAGATGCAGCATTGTTCATTGCTGACTAAATCCAAATACCAAACACATTCTATTTTCTGTTCACACAAGTGAGAAAGGACTATTGAAGGTCACCATTCAAAATCAAGCAAAAGTAAATGTATTCATCCCATTGATACTAATCCGCCATGTCCTTTGTCAGGTGTTATACGGTATTTTGAATTACACATGCTATGCTGCAGATCCGATGTGCTTCATATAGAACAGTACTGTGAGCCGAGTACTTGATAGCACCTTGTATTTCTGCTTTGCATTTATGGTAAATAATATAACAAAATAGGGAATAAGGTAATAAAATAGCGACAGCATGGCTGTGAGTGCAGATTTTCACACTGTCTACCCGCAGATAGTGGCCAAGTAAAAAAAAAAAAAAAAAAAAAAAAAAAGCACATTTAGTTTTGTTTATAACTGACTGGTGAACATTATCTTCCTCTCACACATGTATATTTTGTGTTTTTATCTTGGCGCAAATTTTTTTCTGTGTGGCAGCAGCAATGACTTGTCAGTGATAGGGCAACAGATTGGAGTGTGTCCATCTGTCGTAAATGCAAAAATGGTGTGTGTGTGTGTGTGTGCGTGTGTGCGTGTGTGTGATTGTGGCAGTGCGGTGAAGTACTAGGTGACCTTTCTGGTGGTGTGGAGGTGGCTTCACTGTGACAGTGTGACAGAGCGGGCCTCAGTCTTCCTGTAATGGATGAGCACTCTCAAGGTGAACACCTCTCCTTCCTCTCTTTTCTCCCCCCCCTTCATCCCACGTGTCCTCTTTTTTCACAGGGACTTGCTACATGGGTCCCACCAGCTTTGGTTGTTTTTGAACCGCTATATATGCTTCTATTTTTTTGTTTCTGTAACACTATGTAATTTAAAACAGTAGTTTAGTTGATCGCAGTTTGTAATTATGGTATGGTGACAAATAAGAAAATGTGTACTCTATATCTCCCACATTGCCGCTTCATTATCGGCTTTGCCAAATCACTAGCTATTCAGTTTCATTCCATAGAGCTTATCCTGTCAATTGAATTGCTGTAGCGCTCCAACAGTCCAGCTGACACTGCCCTTTCAAAGAGGGTATTTATGATAATAATGTTGAAAAGGCATACAAACGAACCCCTCAGAGAGTGGAGGTACAGACTGGGGGGTTCAGGGAATGTACAATCTGTTCATGTTATTGATCTCCGGTACATTGAGGGACACAGATGGCAGGTCACAGCAATATACTTGCACGATTTTGATGAGTGGCTAAGCAGCCGGCCACCCACATCTCTGAGGGATGAACCCTGCTGTTCGTCCTTTACACCGGGCAGCAGTATTCTTCTACCCAGGAGACACGGGCAAATAGTAATGTAAGAGCCTTTTTTTTTATTGTTTTGTGTTTGGAATCTCCCAGCACTTAGCAGGAGGATATACAGTTGTACTCTCAGGTCGTATACAGTAGCTCGTTTGGTCGTTGGCAGAGAGGCAATTTTTTTAACCATGTATAAAGATTGTGTTGTATGTACAGTATATGTTTAGACTGCGTGAGAAAGTTGTTTTGGTTGAATTTAACTGTATGGTTTAGTTTAGGGAATCACTGGAGAATAAATATTTTAGATATATATATATATATATATATATATG